>OX451736.1:276685256-277285256 GCA_948472305.1 Vicia faba
AACAAGAAGCTTGGAAAAGAGAAGTCAAAGCATCGAAAGAATCTTGTTGGTAATAGGAAGTCAAGCAAGAATACTGATTCGATTAAGAAAGGTGTGGGCAACAAGTATTCTGAGTAGAAAGTTGACATGAAAGAGGTGCAATATTACAATTGTCAAGACTTTGGTCACTATACTCAAGACTGTTGAAGAAAGAAAGCAGCGAGAGTGAAAGATAATGATGAAGTTCAATATGCACGGGCTGGAGATAGTGATTCTGATGATGTGTTGTTAATGGTTAACACTCAGTTGAACACTGAGAAAAATAACATGTGGTATCTGGATTCAGGATGCAGCAACCACATGACTGGCAATAAAAATTTATCTACCAAGTTAGATGAGTCAGTCAAAAATGTGATAAATTTTGCAGATGGAAGGCATGTTAAATTAGGTAGTAAAGGAGATATTTCGATTGTCAGAAAGGATGGTCGAAAGGCCACCATCACTGAGGTAATGTATGTACCTTTTATGGCAAGTAACTCGATAAGTCTAGGTCAATTACTTGCAAAAGGTTTCATAATGAAGCTAGAAAAGAATCAGATGAAGATATATAGGGATGATGGGAGGCTAATAAGGAAAGCACCATTGGCAGAAAGAAAAACCTTCAAAGGTGAATCCAACACATTAGATCACAAGTGTCTTGCTTTAACTACAGAAGAAGACAAGGACTGGCTATGACACCACATGTATGGACATTTAAACTTCAGAAATTTAGGTATGCTCAACCAAAAGAGGATGGTGTGTAGGTTACCGTATGTAAAGGAACAAAAGCATGTATGCGAGGAATGCTGCAAAGCAAAACAGTCTAGGAAGACATTCAAACATGACTTGCTCGTGGAATCAAAGCAAAAACTGGAGCTGGTTCCTTCTGATGTGTGTAGACCTTTTGAAATAAAGTTAAATGGAGGTAATAGATATTTCCTTATTTTCATTGATGAATTCACATAACATATGTGGATTTACCTTATTGAAAGGAAGAGTGAGGTATTCACACAGTTCAAAAAGTTCAAGTTACATGATGAGAAACAAAGTGGATGCAAGTTGAAGAAGTTGTGAAATGATGGAGGTGGTGAATATACTTCTGCTGAATTTGTTAGATTTTGCAATGAGGAAGGTATAGAGAATGAGGTTATTGTACCCTATACACCTCAGCATAAAGACATAGCTAAGAGAAAGAATAGAAGTATACTGAACATGACGAGAAGTATGTTGAAAGCTAAAGATATGCCTAAAATATTTTAGGCTGAAGCAGCTTCGACATCAGTATATATTCTAAATGGGTGTCCAACAAAGAAGATGGTCGGAAAAACATCATATGAGGCTTGGACAGGGTCGAAGCCAAATGTGAGTCATCTTAGTGTTTTTGGATCAATGTGCTTCAAGCATGTACCTGAACAATTGAGAAAGAAGTTGAATGATCAAAGTGAACTCATGGTACTCCTAGGTTATCATTTGACTAGTTCATACAAGTTGTATTCGCTAAACAAAGATAAACTAGTGATCAATTGAGATGTTCTTGTGGACGAAAGAAAAGGGTGGGACCAGAGTCAAGGTTCAGTTTGACAGGAATCAGACACAATCACAACTGTGTTTGAAGAAAATCAACAGAATGAGGCTTCAACAATCGAAATGAACAAGGTGATGCTTCAACCATTCAAAATGAAATACCACTTGTGCAGAATAAAAGAAGGTCGATAGGAACAAGAACTGAGTTGACAAGGTTAGCTAGATATGAAATGTTTCCAGATCAAGCAGTTGATGCAGATGGTGATTTAATTAAAGAAGTCACGGTGATGGTTGAAGCAGAACCAATTGATTTGAACGAAGCCATGAGTAATTCGAATTGGTGTGAAGCCATGAAAGAAGAACTCAGAACTATTGAGACGAACGAGACATGGGAGCTTGTCGAAAGAACTCATAAGAAGCCAATTGATGTAAAGTGGATCTGCAAGGTGAAACGAAGGCCAAATGGTGAGATTGCCAAGTATACAATAAGTTTGGTGGCGAGAGGTTTCTTCCAAAAACCTGGTATCGACTTTGATGAAGTATACGTACCTGTTGCAAGACTAGAAATAATCAGAATTATTGTTTCAACAGCAGCATATAGAGGATGGAAGATGCATCAGTTGGATGTAAAATCATCATTTCTGAATGGACTATTAGAAGAAGATGTCTATGTTACTCAACCACCATGATTCAACATTAAAGGGCAGGAGTCGAAGGATTATAGATTAAGGAAGGCTCTCTATTGTTTGAAACAAGCCCATAAAGCTTAGAATAAGAGAATAGATAACTTCCTAATCGAAGCAGACTTCACAAAGTGTGTCTCTGAACATGGAGTGTATATAAATGATGTCAAAAATGATAGTCGAATCATTTTATGCCTCTATGTAGATGATTAACTAATTACAGGAGAAAACGAAGCTGAGATGATGAAAGTCAAGTCGAAATTAATGCAGGAATTTGAGATGTTCGACTTAGGGAATCTTTCATATTTCTTAGGGATGGAATTCAAAAATACTAAAGAAGGAGTATTTTTGCATCAAATGAAATATGCCCAACATATACTGAAGAGGTTCAATATGAGAACTGTAATACAGTTGTCACTCCATTAGAAACTGGGGAAAATTTAAAAAAGGAAATGAGTGATGAGTTTGTAAGTTCGACCCTATACAAATAAATCATTGGATCCTTGAAGTATCTTTGCAATACTATACTAGATATATGTCAAAGTGTCGGATTGTTGAGTCAATTTATGGAGAAACCCCAAGAGTGTCATCTCATTATAGTAAAGAGGGTGTTGAGATTCATAAAGGGGACAATTGATCATGGTGTGTTGTTGCCAAAGAATTCGAAGAACAACACAAATGTCGAAGTTCAAGGATACACTGACTCATATTTAAGTGGAGGGAAAATTTTGGGGTACAACAGTTGCCCCTGTTCAATCTTCTTAGACCTGAGGATGTAGATTGGCTTATGTGCCTTTCGTGATCCGAAGGTGGAAGATGATTGAACACTAGAGTGCCCAGAAATTTGCACTCACATAGTAGAGTATCAGCAGTGTGACAGCGGGAATGGGCTTACAGATGCCATTTGGAGAGATGGTGGATAAGAGGATGGGCTTATAGATGCCATCTGGAGATGTGACAGAACCTTGTCGGGAATGGGCTTATAGATGCCATTTGGAACTGAAATGGGAGGATGGGCTTATAGATGCCATCTAGGTGTCGATCGCGTAAGAGATTCCTTAGCGAGAACTTGCGTACCTGAGAAAGAAAGATAATTACCTGGCCTGTTACAGGGGTTGATCTTCAAACTCTTCATGTAGATATGCCCTTGCTGGATACAGGTGTCGAATCTACAATTGGTTGCTCACAGATGTGCCCTGGCTGGATACAGGAATCGAATCTTCAAACTCTTCAAACGTGCCCTGGCTGGATACAGGAATCGAATCTGGAATTAGTCGTCAACAGATATGCCCTGGCTGGATACAGGAATCGAATCTTCAAACTCTTCAGACGTGCCCTGGCTGGATACAGGAATCGAATCTGGAATTAGTCGTCAACAGATATGCCCTGGCTGGATACAGGAATCGAATCTTCAAACTCTTCAGACATGCCCTGGCTGGATACAGGAATCGAATCTGGAAATAGTCGTTAACAGATATGCCCTGGCTGGATACAGGAATCGAATCTTCAAACTCTTCAGACGTGCCCTGGCTGGATACAGGAATCGAATCTGGAAATAGTCGTCAACAGATATGCCCTGGCTGGATACAGGAATCGAATCTTCAAACTCTTCAGATGTGCCCTGACTGGATACAGGAATCGAATCTGGAAATAGTCATCAACAGATATGCCCTGGCTGGATACAGGAATCGAATCTTCAAACTCTTCAGACGTGCCCTGGCTGGATACAGGAATCGAATCTGGAAATAGTCGTCAACAGATATGCCCTGGCTGGATACAGGAATCGAATCTTCAAACTCTTCAGACGTGCCCTGGCTGGATACAGGAATCGAATCTGGAAATAGTCGTCAACAGATATGCCCTGGCTGGATACAGGAATCGAATCTTCAAACTCTTCAGACATTCCCTGGCTGGATACAGGAGTCGAATCTGGAACTTCAAAAGGTTGATGGGTTGTCTCTACTGACAGGTTATCTCAGAAAAATCTTTGGGATTTAACCGAACCAGAGGAGGTTTTGTCTTTCTTGACGAGTTGTCTCTTTGGACGGGTTGTCTTCATGGACAGGTTGTCTTCAACGACGAGTGATCTTCAATGACGAGTTGTCTTCAATGACGAGTTGTTTTCAATGACGAGTTGTCTTCAATGACGGGTAGTCTTCAATAACGAGATCTTCAATGACGGGTGTCTATACTGACGGGTAGTCTTCAATGACGAGTGATCTTCAATGACGAGTTGTCTTCAATGACGAGTTGTCTTCAATGACGAGTGTCTATAACGACGGGTTGTCTTCAATGACGGGTTGTCGAGATGTCTTCAATGACGAGTTGTCTTCAATGACGAGTGTCTATAATGACGAGTTGTCTTCAATGACGAGTGTCTATAACGACGGGTTGTCTTCAATGATGGGTGTCTATAACGACGGGTGTCTATAATGACGAGTTGTCTTCAATGACGAGTTGTCTTCAATGACGAGTTGTCTTCAATGACGAGTTGTCTTCAATGACGAGTGTCTATAACGACGGGTGTCTATAACGACGGATTGTTTTCTTTGACTTTAGGAAGTAATTTAACTGGACCTGTCTTCTTTGACTGGATGAGCATCAGAAAAACCTTTGGGATTTAACTGGACTTGTCTTCTTTGACTGGATTTGTCTTCTTTGACTGGATTGGTCTTTTTCGACTGTATCTATCTTCTTTGACATAGGTGATCATTTAACTGTATCCTTCATGAAAGGTAAGGTCAGTCACATGCAATGCATGACATGGATCAAGCGATCATGTTCTCAACATAAAATGAGATTGTATGATGTGTATATGCATGTATCATGATGATGCGATGCTTATGAATGTATTCTCGTCTAGGAAAATAAATCCTTGACGGATGCCGGGAGTTTATTGAATCCTGGGCTTGATGTTTGAAGAGTGGAGTTCTTCGTTTCCGCTGGGGATGATGGTTGCAAGAATAAACCGGTAGGAGAAGATGATTCCATTGGGGTAATAAACTTGTTGGAGAGATTACTCTGCGGGGAATTACTCTGTGGGAAGAGATACTTCGCCGAGGTTTGATGATAACTCCGCTGGGGATACCGTTGATAAGTTTTGTTGAGGGAATTGATGAACTCCGCTGGGGGGAAGGAAGAATTTTGCCGAGGACGATCTTTCCGTGGTAATTGGCTGAGGATAACCCAGTTATAAGCTCTGGTGGAGAATAACCTTTGAATAAAAAGTCCGGGAGACGCGTTCGTACTCCGCAGGGGATAAGCTTCCAGAATCTACTGGGGATAAGCTTCAAGAATCTACTGGGGAGATTGATTCAACTCTCCTGGGGAGACTTTTGGACTGCACTGGGGAAGTGGCTCCACTGGATGTCTTGTATTCCTCCAGGGAACAATCTTATATTAAGACTGCCGGGGATGCTTGCTTAGGAACGTCTGTATACTCCGCTAGGGAATATTGAGATTTTCTGGGGATATCCAACTTCCTTAAGGCTGCCAGTAGACTAACTCTGCTTGGGGAGAGTGTTGCTGACTTGCTAGGGATACTGTGCCTTTCCAGGGCTGATGGGAGACCAACTCTGCTCGGGGAGAGTATTGCTGATTCTGGTCTTTCTCTACGGGGATTGGAGATATCTTGGTTACATTCTTCAGCTGAACATACCTTAGTACCTTGGTGGATAGAGCAACTAGATTTCTTAGACAATTCTTATTGCCCTAGTTTCTGCGGGAGAAGAAGGCATGTGAGGTGTTTGATGACTGCCGATTGACGAATCTTCTTCTGGTAGGCAAGTGACGAGATGACGAGACATAGTCGTACGCTTTTGATCCCTAACTTTTGCCTGGACCGCCCTTTCAGGTTTTTAGTCCACCGGGATACCCATTTTTGCCCAAGCCGCCTTTTCAGGTTTTCAACTTGCCGGGTGTACAGATTTTTTCATTTTCATCCCTTATTTTTGCCCGAACCCTTTTGGTTCGCCGGGAAGCCCTTATTTTTGCCTAGGTGTGTCAACCTAGCGGGTATTTGATTATGCGTAGTATTTTTTCGACTAAGTCCACGCTCTCAGTATGTAGGGAGGTGCCCCTGTTGTTGTGTTGCGTTGCTATACCAGAAGATCCTCGTTTGATCATCCAATGCCCCAAGCGATCCAGATGGAGATTTGCCCCAAGCTGGTTGGCCTTTGGAGAGATTCTCCGAATCTTGACTGGACTGCCCCAGATGACAGACCATGATCATGCCATGCCCCTTGATTGGAGGTGCTTCTGTTCATTAGACATTCGTCGTGCGAACTTCTATGTTGTTCAAACAAATAGTCATATGCAAGCAATGTTATATTAAAATGCAAAGCTCATGTCTGTCTTGAAGTTTTTGAAAATGCAGTTTTTAATAAAACAAACAAATTTTGTAAAATGTGATGTCAACTCGTTATTTTACAGTGAGCCTTAAGGAGTCAGGATACCTTTCGTAACAGTATGCTTTCGAACTAACCCATGCTTCAGCTAGGACTTTTAAGGGTTATAACGTGGCCTGGTTCACGGTATAAGAAACAAAGGATAAATGTTCAAATTTTATTTGTACCCACCCGTTCTTCGTGATGTTCTTCAAACCTAAACTCAGCTAATCGTTCGTTAGACCTTGTTTGAATCCTTGCTCTGATATTCCGGTGATGGTTCGGATATTGATAGTTTATTTTGACCAGGAAGTCATTTCCTTTTTGTTGAGGGTTTGTAGGACCTCTTGCTTTTTGATTTTGTTGTCCCTGTTTTTTGCCTGAACTGTTTCTTTTAGGATTACAGTCAGCGGGATGCCCCAGTTTTTGTAAGTCTTCTCCATAGGTTTTGACTTATTGGGCTTTTGTTGTTGAAAGGTAATTACTGCCTGTCTTTATGATTATTCAGAACCATCATCGTATTTTGTTTTGTAAGGACTCCTTTGGTGCTGTTCATTGTGCACCTGGATCAACTGAGAGAACTACCCTGCCCCAGGTTATGATTAAGGGTTTTAATTTTCGAAAAGAAAAACTCCTACTTCTTTGGCTCGAAGGGGTTGACGAGGGATTATCTTCCTTATAACTCCAGTGTTTAGGAATTGAAACAATGCATGTACCTCATCAACGGGGTCTGTTCAAAAGCATATTGTAGATTATGGTATCGTTTTCGTCATCCTCCCTCAAGAGGCTTAGAATTATTAATTGAGAGTTGACATCAACAAATGAAAGCAGTTTGCATGTAGTGAATACGAAATAATTACTTCAAAACAGACATGTGTAATGCATTAATGAAATAACAACGTTTGACGTGAATACAATGTTTTGAACAATCAAAGAAAAATACAACTTGAACATTCGAATGAACAAAAAAAAATTTCCAATCCTAGCCATATTTTGGCAAGGGAGCAGTGATCACATCGGGAGTCTCTGGAGAGTCGAACTGGACTTCCTTTGCGTCGATCAGATCCTGAACCTTGTTTTTCAAAGTCCAACAATCATTTGTAGCATGCCCCGTGCTGTCAGAATGATAAGCGCAACGAACGTTGGGGTTATACCTTGAAGGTGTCCTGTTGGGATTCTTAGGAGGGTCCCTTAGAGTTACCAACTTGGTCTCCAGCAGCTGTGGCAATATCTGGGACAAGGTCATGCCGAGGGGAGTGAATTGCCTTTTAGGTCTCTCTTCCCTTTGTTGGTTGCGATGTTGAGGAGCACCGGCCAGTTTTGAAATAACCACTGTGTTGACAGCACTAGATTCCTTCTTGGATGGTCTCTTCTCAGTGTTCGAGGAGTCACCAGTTTGTATCTTTCCAGACTTGATACCAGCTTCTATCCTCTCCCCGGTCAAGATCAAATCTGTAAACCCAGCAGAAGAATTCCCAATCAGATGGTTGAAGAAAGGACCAGACAGGGTCCCCAAGAACATGTCAACGAGCTCACGGTCAGTCAAAGGCGGTTGCACCCTTCCAGCCAGATCTCTCCATCTTTGCGCATACTCCTTAAAACTTTCACTCGTCCCAAGTGACATACCCTGGAGTTGGGTACGCGTAGAAGCGAGGTCGGCATTATACTGATACTGCTTATAAAAAGCAGTTGCCAAGTTCTCCCAGTTACAAATACTGGTTCCATCCAACTGATAGAACCAATCGAGCTGAGTCCCTGAAAGACTCTCCTGGAAGAAATGGACCCATAGATTCATGTCTGCCGTGTAGGGTTGGATCTTCCTCGCGTATGAACGGAGGTGCAGCTTAGAGCAGGAAGCCCCGTCGTATTTTACAAAGGCAGGTGCCTTGAACTTGTGAGGGATCACCACCCCAGAAGATAAGCCTAGGTCTCCGAAGTCCAACCCAGGCACACGTTGAATCTCCATAGCGTTTAGACGGTCCTCTAGTTGCTTGTACCTGTCTTCAGCGGGAGGGTACTGTTCGTCATTGAAATCTGTCTCGGTGTCAGAGACTACGGGACTAGGAACCCTTCCCTCTTGGTGACTGCCTTCCCCAATAGATGGAGTAGTCCGCTCAGCTTCATTCTGCAGTGTATTCCCAGATTTGCGTCTAGGGTTGAACAAAACAGTCCTCTTCTTCTTCTTTTTCAAGAGCTGAGTCTTCAATTCCTGTTGTCCTTGTGCTAAGCTCATGACCCGCTCCTGGAACTGGGCGTTCTGGGCCTGAAGGGCCTTGATAGCTTGTTCATTGGATGATTCAGGATTCATGATGACTGCTGAAATAAACAGCGAAGAAGGTAAGTGACCTGTAAAAGGGGTACCTGTTATGCAATGATATGTATGATATGCGTATGCAATGTTTTCAAGGATCTCGCGGGGTAAACAAGAAAATTGTTAGAATTTGAATTTGGGTAGCTTGATTGAAGGTACTGCATATTGTTGAGAGTCCTTCTTCAAGAGTCAAGGCTCACCATATCGAGTGGGTCATAGCCCCTGACTCAAGTCATTAACCTTGGCTAGAGGAAAATAAATCCCCCTTTCCCCTTGCTAGACTTTTGATTCATCATGACCTACATTACAAACCCTTGAGATCCTTGAAATGGATTAGTCCTTATGTAGGATGTATGCAATGGTATGATGTTATGCTATGCATGGAGTGATGTAAGTAGGCCCTGTAATGAGTCCCAATTAAGGACTGTAAACAAAACCTGCAAGGAACTCGTGTTGTTAGATAACAAGTATGCAAGTAATTCAAGTTTGAAGGCACACAAGTCATACAGAGCCCTTAGAGTTTAGGCCAGCATGAAGTTTGGGGTACTACCCTCTTGAAGTTGGTGGGCTCAAAACTTGTCCTATCAAAAGTAACCGGGTTCTAAGGAGCTCAATATCATTGGGTTGTTTTCTATGTTCATTGTTTTGATTTAGCCACTGAACTGGCGATCAAAATATTCCAAGAAAACAACCCTCAATGAGTGTAGTATCGAGTATCTACCAACTTCGGACTGCACCAAAGTCGGTCATCTCACTACCCCTAAAGAGGCCAGGATGGTCCAATTAAGGTTCCTAAGGTCAGTTGATGCTTCACGACACCACGCGGCGGCCCCGTACTCTCCTTGACTTGACTCAAGGGTTACCAGTACTCACCAAAGTGCCACATCAACGTAGCAAACTGCTTCAACCATGTCGGTATACCCCGCACAGTTCCCTCACAGTTTGTTGCTACTTTCTAAGAAGGTATCCCCCAGATCCGGGTTAGGATCTATGAAACTCCCAAAATAGGCCCACAATATTAAATCAAGCAAATCAAGCAATTGAAAACATAATGATGAACTATTCCTAAGGTACACCCCACTTATTAAGTCCCCAGCAGAGTCGCTAGTTCTGTGATCGGTGGGAATGAGAACTGACTGTTTGAAGCGCTGGTTTCGCGAAATGTCGCGGTAAGCAAGAGTCGCCACCGTCTTTTATATTCTCCAACATGGAAAGGACAAAAGCACAGCAAAATTCCTTATTGAGAATGGTTCTCGGTTCGGGAGGTAGATTTATAGAAAGGGAAGGTGTTAGCACCCTTTCTATCCATGGTTATCCATGGGCTCTTAGGTACTTGCTCTTATGTTTTCAAAAAGATGTTTGCTTTTCAAGTGTGTGTAGGTTTTGAAAAAAAAGTTCGTTTGAAAACTTCTAGGTAACTCTTGTATCAGTCCTCAAGAGTGTATGAAGTATTGTTTGAAATTTTTTTGAAAGTGTGGGGTGCGAAAAGTATTTTCGTTTGTTTTGAAAAGAGCAAGTACTTAAGAGAAATCTACCTACCCTAAGGAATTAGGTTGTGTAAGAGTCCTTTAGATAGTACTATCCCACCATTGAGAGGTAGGTAGCACCATCGTTGGAGGTATTCGGGTCAATTCGATTATTAGGGACAGTGTGGTCACCTGAAGCAACGGTAGGACACCTTAGAAGTAACCCTAACGTCCTAGATCCTTTTATCCGAGGAAACCGTTTCGAGGCAACTGGATCTTTAGACAAAGGGTGGTCTCTAAGACGTCCTATACTTGATGACCACGTTTCGAGGCGACGAGTGAAGCGTACCCTAGGAGTGGCATGTGCTTTGTGTGTTGTTTTTCAGTTAATGTTTTTGTACATGTTATTTTGTGAGCTACGGATTGGTTTTTATTTACATACATTCTTTCATGCATTTAACAGTTAGGGAGTGCGGAAAGTAAATTGCGGAAATATAAATTCTACGCTAATACAAGGCGCGGGTCTATACATCACCAAAAATACAAAGACCCGTTTTGATAGAGTGCAGAAAGTAAAGAAAGCGATAAACCTAATTACTATTACATTCTGGAAACAGTTACATAATAATCAAATAAAATATAACGCGCAAATAGAATTAAATCAAGACGTCCTAGGGTTTTGACCCTTTCGTACTAAATTAAAATTAAACCTAAATCTAACTATTTAATTATTTACAAGAGAAATGTTTTTTATGTTTTTTTAATGAAAATAAAATGAAGGAGTTAAAATTAAAAGAAGAAAAAACCTAGTTCTAAATTTATTTTAGTTATTAAGAAAAATTAATTAAAGTTGCCTAATTAAACTTAAATCAAATTATTAGTATTTATGTATAAAAAATAAAATGAAATTAATAATCATAATAATATTAGTTCTCTTTTGATTTTTTATGGAAAAAAGTTAGTTATGTTAATTTAATAATAGAATAAATTTTTTGATAATTTTCTGGATCAATTTTGATAATTAAAAGCAATTAAAAGTCAATTTAATGATTATTTAACAATTAATTAAAATATGCATGCAAAAATATTAATTTTAATGTCAAAAATTAAATAACCATTTTTCTGATTAAAATGCAAAAGGAAAATATTTTGTGATTTTTTAAATGCATGAGAAAAATTATTTAAAGATAAACTAAATTAGGATGAAAATATTAAAAAAAATAGAAAACATAGAAAGCATGTTAATTATGAAAAAGGTAAAGAGAAATGCCAGGACCAAGATTCGTACTCATGCCCTCTGGAGAAATCCACTAACGCGTTGCCAACTGAGCTAACTGCCTTTGGTGTCAATACTCTGCAATTAATTGGTTAAAACTGAAAATGTGGCATGTTTGAATTTTAAACACAGTCAACACGCGTGGGGCCCAAGTGTAACATGGGAACGAATCAGAATGCGCTATCGTGCCACGCCAGCCACGCCTGAGTCCACACCAGTCAACGACGCTGGAGCCCTAGCTCCGGTCGTCTTCTCCGGCGAGCACCATGGCCGATCCTGCAAAATAGGAAAAATCAAAGCAAAAGAAGGACCTAGTCACCCTAATTCGACCCCTGCGGATTCAATGGTGCCATTGTTTTGGCCTGAAAACGACTGTACAGGGAGTTTCGAAGAAGATAACCAAAATGGCCCTAGCAATGGCAGGTCCTTACTCCTGCATTAAAGCTTGCATGCTATGCATCAAATGCATTCTAATGAGTGTCCTGAGTTCACACAAACCATCAAAAACAATTAATGATGCATGAAATATGAAAAACGAATTCAAGAATTTTAACAAACCAATGAGAAATAGGGAGCACGATCTGGGATGATTTGGCTTCGTGTAAGGGTTGGGAATGATTGCTGCTATGCCCAGGAACACGATTGAATCCTTAGAACTCCTTGAAACTTGCTAAAAAATTGAATTCGAATTTGTCAATTTTGTGGAAAATTTGAGAGAATTAGGGTTGCCGTTCTAGGTGTCTCTAGGTCGTCAATACTGTGTGAGAGGCTTGCATATATGTTAGTGAATGAGAATCAAACAATATATGAGCCTTTAACCCTTGCCATGAAGTCTTAAGATTTTCTTTTTATCACCATTAAAGCATTTGCCTTTTTTGTCCAAAACTTGAATTCCATGCTTGAAATAGGTCTTACATGAAATTGGTATGTGTTTCATGATGCATCAAGGCTATTCAAAACAAGAGATATCCCTTAATTAATTTTCTTGATTTTTATTTGAATTTTAAAGATTTAAAATGAATTAAATCAAATAAAATTAAATAAAAATAGAAAAATTAATCTTTAATCTTGAAATAAAACATGGGACACGTGGGAGGCATGGCAAAGCTGAACCAAGTGGAAAAAGTGGGCCCTTTTTGTCAAAAATGAAGTTTCAAGGATAGTTGACTTTGGCCATTTCACAAAAATTTCCCAACTTCTCCAATGCATATCTTGCTCAATTTTGATCATATGAACATGCTCTTGGACATTTTGGAAAGGTCTTGAAGTTCTCTAACCAATGCCTTTGGTCCCATGTCATTTTGATTTACCAATCTCAAGTTATGGTCTTTGACTTAAAGTGCATTTTTGTTGACTTTTGAAAATGACCCATAATGTTGAAATTGATAACTTTTTGTGAGAGCATTTCTTGGACTTGGAATGTGAAGATGAGTTGTAGGAAATGTCCTCCCCTTCAAAATGAGCATTGGATGGGATTTTTCTGATGAACCATGAAAAAGTTATGCCTTGGTAAAGTTACAGTTGGCTTTTCAGCTGTCCAAAAATAGAAACTTTTGACACCTTGATGATTTCTGAGCCATTCTTGTGAAATCATGATCAAGACTTGATCAAATGATGATTGTGGCTTCAAAATAAGATGTTGACCAAAATTTTTGACTTTTGACTGCCAAATGATCATTTTGCCCCTGCAGTTGACTATGAAGCAATTAGGGTTTTTGACTGTGCAACTTGACCTTGTGAGCCTTGAAACTTGACATGTAGGTGCTTGACAATGTATATGGGCACATGGGACTTGATTGGACCCTTTAAAACCTCAACTTCCTTGAAGGAACCAAAACCCTAATTTTGCCTGCCTTAGGAGGATGGTTGAACTCTGCAATCCCTTGAGTAGACTTGAGCAAATTGAGGTGATGCTTGTCAAAACTTTGAAGAATATGGGAGCGCAAATTTTGGGGTACAACAGTTGCCCCTGTTCAATCTTCTTAGACCTGAGGATGTAGATTGGCTTGTGTGCCTTTCGTGATCCGAAGGTGGAAGATGATTGAACACTAGAGTGCCCAAAAATTTGCACTCACATAGTAGAGTATCAGCAGTGTGACAGCGGGAATGGGCTTACAGATGCCATTTGGAGAGATGGTGGATAAGAGGATGGGCTTATAGATGCCATCTGGAGATGTGACAGAACCTTGTCGGGAATGGGCTTATAGATGCCATTTGGAACTGAAATGGGAGGATGGGCTTATAGATGCCATCTAGGTGTCGATCGCGCAAGAGATTCCTTAGTGAGAACTTGCGTACCTGAGAAAGAAAGATAATTACCTGGCCTGTTACAGGGGTTGATCTTCAAACTCTTCATGTAGATATGCCCTTGCTGGATACAGGTGTCGAATCTACAATTGGTTGCTCAGAGATGTGCCCTGGCTGGATACAGGAATCGAATCTTCAAACTCTTCAAACATGCCCTGGCTAGATACAGGAATCGAATCTGGAATTAGTCATCAACAGATATGCCCTGGCTGGATACAGGAATCGAATCTTCAAACTCTTCAGACGTACCCTGGCTGGATACAGGAATCGAATCTAGAATTAGTCGTCAACAGATATGCCCTGGCTGGATACAGGAATCGAATCTTCAAACTCTTCAGACGTGCCCTGGCTGGATACAGGAATCGAATATGGAAATAGTCGTCAACAGATATGCCCTGGCTGGATACAGGAATCGAATCTTCAAACTTTTCAGACGTGCCCTGGCTGGATACAGGAATCGAATCTGGAAATAGTCGTCAACAGATATGCCCTGGCTGGATACAGGAATCGAATCTTCAAACTCTTCAGACGTGCCCTGGCTGGATACAGGAATCGAATCTGGAAATAGTCATCAACAGATATGCCCTGGCTGGATACAGGAATCGAATCTTCAAACTCTTCAGACGTGCCCTGGCTGGATACAGGAATCGAATCTGGAAATAGTCGTCAACAGATATGCCCTGGCTGGATACAGGAATCGAATCTTCAAACTCTTCAGACGTGCCCTGGCTGGATACAGGAATCGAATCTGGAAATAGTCGTCAACAGATATGCCCTGGCTGGATATAGGAATCGAATCTTCAAACTCTTCAGACGTGCCCTGGCTGGATACAGGAGTCGAATCTGGAACTTGAAAAGGTTGATGGGTTGTCTCTACTGACAGGTTATCTCAGAAAAATCTTTGGGATTTAACCGAACCAGAGGAGGTTTTGTCTTTCTTGACGAGTTGTCTCTTTGGACGGGTTGTCTTCATGGACGGGTTGTCTTCAACGACGAGTGATCTTCAATGACGAGTTGTCTTCAATGACGAGTTATTTTCAATGACTTGTTATCTTCAATGACGGGTAGTCTTCAATGACGAGATGTCTTCAATGACGGGTGTCTATACTGACGGGTAGTCTTCAATGACGAGTGATCTTCAATGACGAGTTGTCTTCAATGACGAGTTGTCTTCAATGACGAGTGTCTATAACGACGGGTTGTCTTCAATGACGGGTTGTCGAGATGTCTTCAATGACGATTTGTCTTCAATGACGAGTGTCTATAATGACGAGTTGTCTTCAATGACGAGTGTCTATAACGACGGGTTGTCTTCAATGACGGGTGTCTATAACGACGGGTCTCTATAATGACGAGTTGTCTTCAATGACGAGTTGTCTTCAATGACGAGTTGTCTTCAATGACGAGTTGTCTTCAATGACGAGTTGTCTTCAATGACGAGTGTCTATAACAACGGGTGTCTATAATGACGGATTGTTTTCTTTGACTTTAGGAAGTAATTTAACTGGACCTATCTTCTTTGACTGGATGAGCATCAGAAAAACCTTTGGGATTTAACTGGACTTGTCTTCTTTGACTGGATTTGTCTTCTTTGACTGGATTGGTCTCTTTCGACTGTATCTGTCTTCTTTGACATAGCTGATCATTTAACTGTATCCTTCCTGAAAGGTAAGGTAAGTCACATGCAATGCATGACATGGATCAAGCGATCATGTTCTCAACATAAAATGAGATTGTATGATGTGTATATGCATGTATCATGATGATGCGATGCTTATGAATGTATTCTCGTCTAGGAAAATAAATCCTTGACGGATGCCGGGAGTTTATTGAATCCTGGGCTTGATGTTTGCAGAGTGGAGTTCTTCGTTTCCGCTGGGGATGATGGTTGCAAGAATAAACCGGTAGGAGAAGATGATTCCATTGGGGTAATAAACTTGTTGGAGAGATTACTCTGCGGGGAATTACTCTGTGAGAAGAGATACTTCGCCGAGGTTTGATGATAACTCCGCTGGGGATACCGTTGATAAGTTTTGTTGAGGGAATTGATGAACTCCGCTGGGGGGAAGGAAGAACTTTGCCGAGGACGATCTTTCCGTGGTAATTGGCTGAGGATAACCCAGTTATAAGCTCTGGTGGAGAATAACCTTTGAATAAAAAGTCCGGGAGACACGTTCGTACTCCACAGGGGATAAGCTTCCAGAATCTACTGGGGATAAGCTTCAAGAATCTACTGGGGAGATTGATTCAACTCTCCTGGGGAGACTTTTGGACTGCACTGGGTAAGTGGCTCCACTGGATGTCTTGTATTCCACCGGGGAACAATCTTATATTAAGACTGCCGGGGATGCTTGCTTAGGAACGTCTGTATACTCCGCTGGGGAATATTGAGATTTTCTGGGGATATCCAACTTCCTTAAGGCTGACAGTAGACTAACTCTGCTTGGGGAGAGTGTTCCTTAAGAACGACCTTGAGTGGGTAAGAAATGTTAATCGGTTGCTCACAATCTTTTCTAAATAAACATTTTTACACATTACACTTTCAAAATATTTTCTAAAAAACTATGTACGCGCTCTTGAGGACTGATACAAGAACCATTATAAAGTTAGTCGTACTTAGGTTGTTCAAAATATTTTCAAACAAATCACACGCACAAAGCAAATTATTTTCAAAAGTGAGCTAACGATTAAGAGCCCGTAGATAACTACAGATGAAAAGGGTGCTAACACCTTCCCTTTTCATAACTTACCCCCCGAACTTAAAATCTATCAAGGTCTTTCCTGTTCTTCTCAGCCTTTCTTTATATTGGATAAAAGAAAAGTCAGTGGCGACTCTAGCTATCCGCACATTTAGATAAAACCAAAAAAAGCAGTTCTCCCACCGTATTAAAAAACTGGAGACTCTTCTGGTATTGTACCCCAAAATTTTCCCTCTCATTTCTCAAGATATTTCCTACAAAGATCTTCAATTCCTCAAGTTTGCGCAAGTATCGACTAGGTCAAAATAATCTCCCCATCACTTATGCCTCACATTAGGGTTTGAGCTTGTACAAAGGAAGTTGGATTTCTAACGTTTCAAATGAATTTCATGGATCATTATGGACCCTCAGGATTATTTTTGTCAAGTTCCAAGTCTTGGATCACAATTTTCCAAGAAATTCATTCAAATTACCAAAAGGGCAAAATGAGCAAAATTAGGGCTTTTGACTAAAAATGACCGAACTTTGATTTTTGACCTAATACATGGCTTATTGGTTGGAAGCATGATCTCAAGGATCCGAGCACGTCATTTTGACCTAATTTCACATTTCAATTCATTTCCTGAGATCAGTGGATTGATAGACAAAATTCGGTCAATTGATGGGAAAAGTCAACTATACACTAAAAAGTCAAACTTTAACTTTTTGACCAAAGTTGAGTCTCAAAAATCATATTTCATCTAGACATCCAAAATATGAAATTTGACCAAACTTTAACTTTAACTTTTTCTAAGTTAAGTTCATTGCTTCATGACATCTTGTCACTACAATTTAAAATAGTTCAAGATGTTACAAATAATTCAAGTTATTACAAAGTGGCATTTTTGTAAGTTTACAAATCCTAAACTTTGTATTGCTTGGACTTTTTCCTTTGACTCAAAACCTTGCCACAATGATTTGTCTTTGATACAATGTGCATAAATTGCTTTACAAACCAAACTTGTTTCATGCTGCAAACTATGCTGTCCAAGTTATTGCTTAACAAAAAATGATATGCTACTTCTATACATTTCCACAACATTCCAAAACCCTGCTCAATTGTTGTCCTACAAAACCTTGTGCTATGCTGCACCACAAACTGAAGTAGTGAAAAACACAAGAAGGGGGGGGGGGGGGGGGGGGGTTGAATTGTAAAACTGAAAATCAATGCAATGAATAAGATATTTTTATCCTGGTTCGTTTGATCTCAAACTACTCCAGTCCACCCGTCAAGGTGATTTCGCCTCTCTCCAACGAGGTCTTAATCCACTATATTCAACTGAATATTACAGACTGCTTTAACAACTGCTAAAGCCTTCTTGATGCAAACCACAACCCGGTTTGTCAAGGAAACACTTTCTTACAAAGAAGATAAATCTAATTGTGTGAATGTTTTCTACAAAACTGTATCACAACTGTGATGTATACACAACTTAAAGCTTAGAAACTAGATTGCTAAACAATGATTGAATATGAGAATGTGTAGTGTTTAGCAAAACTGAGAGAAGGAAGATTTTGATCAGCTTTTATGCGTGTAAAGATTTGGAGAGCATTAGCCAATTCAATCTTCAAAGTCTTGTTTATATAGCACTGAGATGTTGAACGTTGGAGCAATATTCTTGATTCAATGCTATTAACAAACTTTCCTTATCGAGCAGATCTTGTCTGGAATGAGGCCGTTGGTATTAATTTGCTTTCAATGCACAGTACCGTTGCTTACTTAATGCAAGTTCTGGCTTGGCTCATTCTGACTCTGCTTAGCTGCTGATGAACCGTTGTGTTTCTTTATCAGAGTGTTGAGCGCAGTTCTGTTCATCAGACTTCAGCATATACGTGAGTTGATCATCTGATTCTGATATTCTGATATGGCAACTTCTGATGCTGATGTCAGAAACCAAATTTCTGATGCTGATTAGGTGTGATCTTGCTTATATCAATCAGAGTATCTGCAAATCAGAACGTAATAACTTAGGCAGTAGATAGTTCATACATGAATCACATAAATGATATATCTTTTCACTTTGTTATCATCAAAACTTAAATATAGGGTAGTAGATTCAAACTTTGTTCTAACAATCTCCCCCTTTTTGATGATGACAAAAACTAGATATTTTTAAATGAAAATAACGTGAAAAGGTATCAGAGAGGTGCATCAGAGTAAGAGGTTATCAAAGATATCAGAGTTGAGAGATACTCCCCCTAAGTTTATTACTTCCCTTTGATTACAAGTGTTCTTCAGGATCAGATCTTTTTGCCTTTCTTTGAACATCAGAGTATCAGAGTCTTTAACTATCAGAAGCTTTGGATCAGCATATCAGAGCAGAGCTTCAGATCAGCGTATCAGAGCTTTTCTTGTCAGAGCTTTGCTTTGGATCAGAGTATCAGAGCGGATCAGAGCTTCATAGCTTTTAGTCTTCAGAGTGTCCAGGAGCTTCCTTGTACCTGTAGACTTTAAGCAAAACAAAAAAACATTTTCAAGTAATAGAGTTAGAATGTTTGAGAATTTCTGTCTTAGTTAACCGTTATTGTTTAAAATATCATTCTTGTTCTCCCCCTTTTTGTCAGCAATCAAAAAGTGTAGGTGAGTGCTAAAACAATTAAGATCAGAAAAACTTGTCATATTGAAAGGTTCAGAATCAAAACATGAAAATAGTACAAAACATATTCAAATAGTACATCAGAAAATCAAATAAAACATGAAAAAGAAATGAATGAAAAAACTAAGGTTAGGGAGGAAAGCGTGTGAACAGGTTCTCCAGCATGGCTTTGATCTGATCAGCAGTCTCATTCTGCTTGTGCACCATGCTGATAACAGTGTCAATCTTGCTATCCTGCACATCCATTCTTTCTTTCATCTTCTGGTCGTTTTCATCCATCCTCTGCTGCAGACGCATGTCATTCAGCTTCAGCTCTTCCAGAGTCTGCCTGTCCAAGGCAGCTTGAGAAGCATCAGAAGCAGGAAGCTTCTGAGAGCTTTATGCAACATCTTCTGCTTGACTTGCTTCAGCTTGAATGGTCTTATCTTCTTTGGGTTGCACCTTTGAAGCTTGTTGTTTCTCAGACCAAGGTTCACTATCCAGAGGGAGCACAGCTTCCTGAGGCAGCATACTGTCAACTTCCTTCAGCAGCTTGCTGAAGTTCTGTTGTGCCTGCTCATAGTTGATATCCTGCAACTTGAGGGCTTCAGCATGTACCCAAAGTCTGAATTGTGACCAGAGCTGATCAGAAGCAGCTGGGTCAATCATTCCAGGACAGACTTGCTTCAAAGAAGCAATCCATTGCTGCACACCTGTTTCAAAATTCATAATACCAGAGCCAACATCTGGTTGTTTTGGTTTAGGGATGGCTATTTTATGTTTCATATCAGCAAGACGGTCAAGACTGGTTAAGTCTATGAAGGTCCTGCTGGGGTTTTTGGTGGTTTGCTTGGCAGGTGTTTGTTTTGGAGATGGAGTGGGAGAATCAGAAATTATGATTGGACTGCTTGGTGTTTTGGGAGTATTTGGTGGTGTAGATTCTGGTGAGGATGGCAACTGTGCCAAGGTGATTGTTGTTCCACCTGGCAGCTGGATTGCCAGAGGTGATGGTTGTGGTGAATGAGGTTCAGATGGTTGAGAAAAGGAGTTTCAGAGTGATGAAACTCAGGTTGAGGTGATGGTGGATGAATTTCTGGTTGAGGAGAAGTTGTTGGAATTTCTGGTTGTTCAGGGATAAGGGGTTCTTCTGGAATTGATGAGAGTGGTTGTTGTTGTTCAGGTTCTTCAGCAGATTGCTGTTGTTCTGGTTGTGGAAGAGGGACAATTTGTGGTTCAGAGTTTGGATTGGCGGAGTGATCAGAAGTGTGTTGATCAATGTCAGACAGCACTTGGTCAATTGCTGATGTTGTTGAGATTGTTGGTTTGGGATGTTTGGTTCTGGGTCTTCTTAGTTTTAATGCCTCAGAAGGGTCATCTTCTGGTTCAGTTTCATCTATTGTTGGGATGGGGATTGAGATTCTATGAGAGGTTTGAGGAGGAATAAATGTTGGAATAGTAGAAGAATTTAAAACAGAAGCAGCAGATAAATTACCTCTTTTCTTGGGTGTCTGCTGGGATGATCCTTCTGAAGGTGCCTTCCTCTTCTTCGTCTTCTTCAGAGTCCCTTCTTGTTGAGGTTGATGCAGAGCTTTGATAATCAGATTTGGATCTGTACCATCTGCCTTGCACGCATCCAAGTATCTGAGAACCACCTCTGGTTTAGATTCTATCTCAGAAAATAAAGGAAAGTCACTCAGTGGAACTCTTCTGCTGGTGATATCAGCAATAGGAGTAGCTCTGGGTTCCTTTTGGATATTCTCTATCAACTTCATTTTCTTCAAGTTCTTCGCGTTCAGAGGCTTCCCAACTGTTGGTTCAATGGTGCTTAACTTTTGAGCTTCTGTCAGATGCTCTGTCAGCCTATTCTCTGTCAGAATATCTGATATCAACCTTCCAAAGGGTATCCAATCCCTCTTTGTTCTTTCTTCTTCCCTGGTTTCCTTCACACTTGTTCTGAGGTGGTTGAACAGAAAATGAGCCAAGTTGATTTTTACCTTCTGATCAATAAAGTAGATCAGAAACTGCTGATCCACATTTATGTAATCAGGTGAACTAGTTGGCTTCCTATGGTTGAAGCACCCCAGAATTATCTTAGCCCAAACTCTGTGATGATCCTTCAGATCTTTGATCTTGCTGCTGGGCACCCCATGGGTGAAAATCCTTGCTGCTATCACGCCCACGTCAGCATATCTTTCAGCCATATCAACACAGCGGACGCCACCGCCACTGTAACCGATTAACCTTGCTATGTGATCCTCAGTGATCACAATCTTCTTCCCCATAACGAAGGAGGTGACTAGATGTGTTGAAGCCTTGGCATGAATCTAGAATTCCTTGACTAACATAGGGAATGTTGGTCCAACCAACCTGTCAAAATACCTTTCCCATTTCTGTGCCCTAACTTCTTCAGTTAGGTCAAAATCGTTTTCCTTCAAGCTTCCAAAATCAACGATCAATTCAGATAACACTTCAAGATTCTTCACAGGAGTGAGGAGTGTTCTGAATGGCACTTGATACTGCTCAGATGATGCTTTCTTCTGAGGACCTGCAGAAGCACTGCTGGAGGTTGCCATGTTCACACTAAAGGATTTTGAGAAGAAACTGAGAAAAGGAGGTTTTGCAAGAGATGAACACAGAAATATGCAAAGAATGCTTGAGTATTAGTGAGAAACTGTAAAGAATTGGAATGAGAGGTTAATGTGTTTAAATAGAGTTTCAGAATATTTTGAAAAAATAAACGTTTTTAAGAAAGAGAAAAATCATGATTGCATTTTAAAAGCATGATTACTTTTTATTAAATGCTTGCTGATTTTGGGGGATTTGAGAAAGATACTTAAAAACGGTTACCAGACATGTGTGTCAATGCACCCAATCAGCGCTTTGCCTTCTCAGAAGCGTGCACGCGTTCTGCTTCAGAGATTTGCTGATGATTGGATGACACTTGTTTGATGTAGTGATCAGCACGTCTGTCTTTGAGCTTAGACTCTCAGATCTTTAGACTTGCATCTGATACAATCTGCATGTTCTATCTTTCTGAAAGAAGATTGATCAGAAGTTCACAGTAAAACAATTACATTCTGAAGGTAAATATATGGAATTAAAACATTTTCACTCTGGGCAGACTTTCATGCTGAGATGTTTCAGAATGAAATTAAACTTATCTTCTAAAAGGGGTTTAGTAAAGATATCAGCCCATTGATGGTCTGTATCTATAAATTTTAAGTTCAAAATTCCTTTCTGAATATAGTCCCTAATGAAGTGATGTTTTATTTCTATATGCTTAGCTCTAGAATGTAAAATGGGATTCTTACTTAAGCAAATAGCAGAAGTATTATCACAGAGTATAGGAATGTTACTCTCAAAAATCTGGAAGTCTTCAAGTTGACTTTTCATCCAGAGCATTTGTGTGCTACATCCTGCTGCTGCTATGTACTCAGCTTCTGCTATTGATAGTGAAATTGTTGATTGCCTTTTGCTGGACCAAGAGATCAGATTTTCTCCCAGAAACTGGCAGCTTCCAGAAGTACTTTTACGTTCCACTCTGTCTCCAGCAAAATCAGCATCGCAGTAGCCTACTAAGCTGTAATCACTAGATTTTCTATAAAACAAACCCAAATTAGTAGTACCTTTCAGATACTTGAAAATTCGCTTAACAGCTGTTAAGTGAGATTCTCTAGGATCTGATTGGAATCTAGCACAGATACAAACACTAAATAATATGTCAGGTCTTGAAGCAGTCAGATAGAGGAGAGAACCAATCATACCTCTGTAGACTTTCTGTTCTACATTTTTGCTTACCTCTTCTCTTTCCAGAATGCACGTGGGATGCATTGGAATCTTTGATGGCTTACATTCTGAGAGGTCAAATTTCTTCAGAAGATCTCTGATGTATTTGCTCTGATGAATGTAAGTTCCCTCTGGAGTTTGATTGATCTGAATTCCTAGAAAGAATTTCAGTTCCCCCATGAGGCTCATCTCAAATTCTGCCTACATACACTTAGCAAATTTTCTTCCAAGAGAAGGATTAGTAGAACCAAAAATAATATCATCAACATAAATTTGACAGA
Organism: Vicia faba; assembly: GCA_948472305.1. Lineage (NCBI taxonomy): Eukaryota > Viridiplantae > Streptophyta > Magnoliopsida > Fabales > Fabaceae > Vicia > Vicia faba. The sequence goes on from OX451736.1 coordinate 276,708,608, forward strand.
CTAAGATGTCATTCTTAACTGATTTACAGAATAGAGTAGTGTCCACTTTCCCTCTGGTGAATTCATTTTCTAATAGAAAGTTACTTAGCCTTTCATACCAAGCTCTGGGAGCTTGTTTCAGACCATATAGTGACTTCTTTAGTTTGAAAACATGTTCTGGATGTTTTGTATTTTCAAAACCAGGGGGTTGGTGTACATAGACTTCTTCTTCTATATAACCATTTAAGAATGCACTTTTGACATCCATCTGATACAGAGTGATGCCTCTATTAACAGCAAATGAAATTAAAAGTCTGATAGATTCTAACCTGGCGACTGGGGCAGAGGTTTCTGTATAGTCTATCCCCTCTTGCTGACTATAACCTTGTGCAACCAGTCGTGCCTTGTTTCTGATGACTTCACCTTGTTCATTTAGCTTGTTTCTGAACACCCATCTTGTTCCAATGACGTTGAATCCTTTTGGTCTAGGAACGAGATCCCATACGTCGTTTCTGGTGAATTGATTCAGCTCTTCTTGCATTGCCAGAATCCAGTCATTATCCAGAAGTGCTTCATCAATAGAAGAAGGTTCAATCAGAGACACAAGTCCCATGAGAGTTTCTTCAGAGTTTCTGAAGCTTGCCCTTGTTCTGATTGGATCTTCCTTTCTTCCTAAGATAGTCTCTTCTGGGTGATCCAAGCTGCTTCTGGGTAATCTCTTCTGAGGTTGATCAACAGCTGTTGTAGGATTGCTAGCAGTGCTCCTTTCAGACGTTGAAGGAGTGTCTGTATTGAGAGCTTCTGATGACTTGTCTTCAGAACCTGTAAATACAATTTCCATACCTGCAAAAACTTCATTATGCTTTGACTTTTCAGAGTCAAGCTTATCATCAAAACGAACACTGATTGATTCTTCCACAATCTGTGTTTCTGTATTGTATACTCTGTACCCTCTTGAGCGTTCAGAGTATCCTAACATAATACACTTCTGTGCTTTAGAGTCAAACTTGTTCAAATAATTCTTTGTATTTAATATAAAGCAAGTACATCCAAATGGATGAAAATATGAAATGTTGGGCTTTCTGTTCTTCCACAATTCATATGGAGTCTTTTCCAGAATATGTCTTATTGAGATTCTATTCTGAATGTAGCACGCTGTGTTTATTGCCTCTGCCCAGAAGGTCTTAGCAACGTTTGTCTCATTGATCATGGTTCTGGCCATTTCTTGCAATGTTCTGTTCTTTCGTTCTACAACTCCATTTTGTTGGGGAGTTCTAGGACAAGAGAAATCATGCAGAATGCCTCTGTCATTAAAGAATGACTCAAAATCTTTGTTTTCAAATTCTCCACCATGATCACTTCTGACTTTAACGATTCTAAGATCCTTTTCATTCTGAACTTGGTTACAGAAGGTAACAAACACAGAGTGTGACTCGTCCTTGTGTCTTAAGAACTTTACCCATGTCCATCTGCTATAGTCATCTACGATTACTAACCCATACTTCTTGCCACTGACTGAAGCAGTTTTAACTGGTCCAAATAAGTCAATGTGCAGAAGTTCTAATGGCTTAGAGGTAGAAACAACATTTTTGGATTTAAAAGAAGGTTTTGCAAACTTGCCTTTCTGACATGCTTCACACAGAGCATCTGAATTGAACTTCAAATTAGGAAGTCCTCTGACCAGATTGAGTTTGTTAATCTGAGATATTCTTCTCATGCTAACATGCCCCAATCTTCTGTGCCAGATCAACTGCTCGTTGTTAACAGACAGAAGGCATTTTACATTCTGACTCTTTAGTTCAGAAAGTTTGATTTTGTAGATGTTGTTTTTCCTCTTACCATTAAACAGGATAGTCCCATCTTTCTGACTAACAGCTTTACATGATTTTTGATTAAAGATTATATCATAACCGTTATCACTTAATTGACTTATGGATAACAGATTATGCATCAATCCATCTACTAGCAGAACATTATTAATAGAGGGAAGATTTCCATTACCTACAGTTCCAGAGCCAATTATCTTTCCCCTCTGATTGCCTCCAAAGCCAACGTGGCCTCCAGGCTTAAGTTCCAGGCTTTGGAACATATGCCTTCTTCCCGTCATGTGTCGCGAGCAGCCAGAGTCCAGGTACCATGACTGGTGTTTCTGACTTGCTGCTAAAGATATCTGCAACATGTATTATTTTATCCTTAGGTACCCAGATTTTCTTGGGTCCTGATTTGTTAGTTTTACCAAAACTCTGGTTGAATTTTGGTTTCACAGAGTACTTATTGCTAGTGTATTTAATATCATGTGTGTGACCATACACAAAATGTGAATTCAGAGGAGTGTGTTTAATGGTTAAGTCCATGACATTCTTTGGTGTAGGAACCTTACCTTGGTATCCTATTCCTTTCCTGTCGTTTCTGCTAACTCCATAGATCATTGAAGCCATTTTGCTTCTATCTATGCTTTTAGCGAGGAACTTCTGGAAACTATGATCATACTCCTTGATGATCTCATCAGCGTTGCTGGGAGTTTCAGAAATTGGTTCCTTCTGAGAGTTTTGTAAAGTGTTTTCTAATTTTGAAATCTTATTTCTCAGCTTAGAATTCTCCAATTTGAGACTCTCAGTCTTATTAGAGTCAGATTCAAGATTCCTTTTCAGGTCTCTGAATTTAACTCTAATTTGCTGATACCGTTCCAGAATCTCATTAAGGCTTTCAGCAAGTTCAGCCTTTGTAAAGTTAACAGCAAAGTTAGGAAATACCTCTTCAGTATCTGATTCTGAGTCTGATTCAGAAGCTTCACTATCTTCTGAGATGTTAGCCATGAGAGCTATGTTTTCCCTCTCATCATCTGATTCTGAGTCAGCTTCAGACGAGTCAGAGTCATCCCATGTGGCCATGAGACTTTTCTTCTTCTCTCTTCCGAACTTCTTTTTGGGCTTTTCCCTCTGAAGCTTTGGGCAGTCACTCTTATAGTGTCCTTGCTCATTGCACTCATAGCAGATGATGTCCTTGGTGTTTGGCTTTTTGCTACTGGAGGAGCCTTCAGATCTTTTGTATCCAGAGGAAGAATCTGTCCTTCTGTATCTGGACGAAGACTCGTTCTGATCAGATCTTTTGGGATTCCTGAACTTCCTTTGTCTTTGCTTCCACAGTTGATTTACTCTTCTGGAAAGGAGGGAGAGTTCGTCTTCTTCTGATGAGGATCCATCAGATGTTTCTTCAACTGCCTGCAAAACTTTAGACTCAAATTTTTTGTTAGATTTTAATGCTAAAGGCTTACCTTGCTTCTGAGGCTCGTCAGCTTCTAGCTCTATCTCATGACTTCTGAGGGAGCTGATAAGTTCCTCCAGAGTGATTTTGTTGAGATCTTTAGCTAGCTTCAGAGCTGTAACCATTGGTCTCCACTGCTTGGGTAAACTTCTGATGATTTTCTTGACATGGTCAGCAGTAGAGTATCCTTTGTCCAGAACCTTGAGACCAGCTACCAGAATCTGGAATCTTGAGAACATTGTTTCAATGGATTCAGATTCTTCCATTTTGAACGCCTCATACTTCTGAATGAGCGCCAGAGCTTTAGTTTCTTTGACCTGAACGTTGCCCTCATGCGTCATTCTGAGTGAGTCAAAAATATTCTTTGCTGTGTCTCTGTTGGAGATCTTTTCATATTCAGTATAGGAGATGGCGCTGAGGAGGATGGTTCTGGCCTTGTGGTGATTCTTGAAGTCACGCTTTTGTTGGTCAGACATTGTTTTTCTATCAATCTTCTGACCACTTGCATTCACAGGGTGCGTGTATCCGTCTGTCACCATATCCCACAGATCAGCATCATGTGCCAGAAAGAAGCTTTCAATTCTGTCTTTCCAGTAATCAAAGTTTTCTCCATCAAAGACTGGAGGTTTGCCGCTGAATCTGTCTCTGTCCTCATTGTTGTCATTGCTGATGTGAGAATTGTTTCCTGCCATTGTGTTTTTCTGACGCTGGATCTTGTACTGACACGGTTAAGTGTTTTAGCTCAGAACCAGGCGCTCTGATGCCAATTGAAGTAGTGAAAAACACAAGAAGGGGGGGGGGGGGGGGGGGGTTGAATTGTAAAACTGAAAATCAATGCAATGAACAAGATATTTTTATCCTGGTTCGTTTGATCTCAAACTACTCCAGTCCACCCGTCAAGGTGATTTCACCTCTCTCCAACGAGGTCTTAATCCACTATATTCAACTGAATATTACAGACTGCTTTAACAACTGCTAAAGCCTTCTTGATGCAAACCACAACCCGGTTTGTCAAGGAAACACTTTCTTACAAAGAAGATAAATCTAATTGTGTGAATGTTTTCTACAAAACTGTATCACAACTGTGATGTATACACAACTTAAAGCTTAGAAACTAGATTGCTAAACAATGATTGAATATGGGAATGTGTAGTGTTTAGCAAAACTGAGAGAAGGAAGATTTTGATCAGCTTTTATGCGTGTAAAGATTTGGAGAGCATTAGCCAATTCAATCTTCAAAGTCTTGTTTATATAGCACTGAGATGTTGAATGTTGGAGCAATATTCTTGATTCAATGCTATTAACAAACTTTCCTTATCGAGCAGATCTTGTCTGGAATGAGGCCGTTGGTATTAATTTGCTTTCAATGCACAGTACCGTTGCTTACTTAATGCAAGTTCTGGCTTGGCTCATTCTGACTCTGCTTAGCTGCTGATGAACTGTTGTGTTTCTTTATCAGAGTGTTGAGCGCAGTTCTGTTCATCAGACTTCAGCATATACGTGAGTTGATCATCTGATTCTGATATTCTAATATGGCAACTTCTGATGCTGATGTCAGAAACCAAATTTCTGATGCTGATTAGGTGTGATCTTGCTTATATCAATCAGAGTATCTGCAAATCAGAACGTAATAACTTAGGCAGCAGATAGTTCATACATGAATCACATAAATGATATATCTTTTCACTTTGTTATCATTAAAACTTAAATATAGGGTAGTAGATTCAAACTTTGTTCTAACACAAACCTGTCACAAAACTTGTATATGCTATCCTATACAGTCCAAAATATGTCCAGAAAATCAGTCCAAAATTGCTCTATGCAGTCTGCTCCAACCTGCATCATAACAACCACAAAATTGCACCAAAATGGCAAAAGAAAATTGTGTGGAAAAAGTATCAAAGCAGTAGGCAAAAATAATTCAAAATAAATTATTTTGTTTCCCTCCTAAACCTCAGTCAAGGATCTACAAAAGGGACTGTTTCATAAGACTCAAGGAGGATTTTCTTAGAAAAAAAGGAGAGAAGAGAAAAACAGAACTTTTATAAAACTCAGCTTATTTTCATAAAATTCTGCTCATCTTCAACTCTGCTTTCACTCACAAAACAGAAAAATCCTCAACCCATTATTGTACAACCTTGCAAACTCTCCCATAAACCCTATAAACACTTCACATCATATAGATATTGTTCAAGAACAAGAATAATTTCTGTAGTGCCCTTATTCTCAACTTCTAAACAAAAGACAATACTACACAAACTTGACTGTTTGGAGTTGGTTCAGTAACCTTCAACATAAAGGGAGGTCTAGCAGCTTCCTGGATTTCATTAAGATCCACACAACATCTTGAAGGGTATTTATACTCAAAACCTAAAGTGCAGTTTTAAGGTAAGTCATCTTAACCTTTCATTTTCCACACATCATTTTTTTCTTTATTTCTAAAGATAAGATGTAGCAATCACTACTCTTGAAGTTAATCATTTACTTGTTGTTCATTTTTATCATTTATATGTTGAAAAACGGACTGATACATGCAAAAGAATGGTAATAAAGGCCAAAAAAAAGCAACATGAGTCGACACATACCCACATGGGTCGACTCATTCTAAGTGAAAAAACAGGGTATAAGTCGACACATGGCCTTATGCATCGACTCATACTGCTATCCAGGTCCCAAAACAGAAAGATGGAATGTGTATGAATCGACACAAAACACGTACGTATCGACACAAGCAGGAAATGAGTCGACACATTCCATTATGCGTCGACTCATACTAATTTGATTTGGTTTGGCAGGGGCAAGGAATGTTATGTGTCAATGCATAACAGCATGTGTCGACACATAATAGTTCAAATGCAGTTTTTCTTTCTTTTTACACTGTTTTTGCATTGTATATATATTCTTCATTACTGTCCACTTATTCGATATTGTTGTAATAATTAGACACCTATTTGCAAACTGTATCCCCATCCCCCTAATGATGTAATAGCTTAGGATTTTTAATTTCTGCAAGTTTACCGCTTTTCATATAATTGCTAGTAAGATAGGGTATGTATGATAAGATAAAATCAACAAGTAGACAACCCTTAATCAAAAGACAAAAACGCATGCAATCAAACACACTATTGAGTGAGTAGGATGCTCCTAGTTGCTCGCTTGCTCACAACAAAAACATTTTATACACCAACACCTTCATTTGAAACATTTTCAAAAGACAAAGCTTTTTGTACGCGTTCTTATAGAAACGAGAACCATTACAAAAGACATCACTGAAAATGGTACAAACTTAAACAATACTATGATCACCTCCTTGTGCGAGCAATTCAAGATCCAGCATCACAATTCTTCCCCTTATCGGCCAAAGATGAATGGTGTTGTCGAAGCTGCAAATAAGAACATTAAAAAGATCATACAGAAAATGACAGTCACATACAAAGACTGGCATGAGATGCTACCATTCACTCTCAACGGGTATCGTACCACAGCTCGTACATCAACCGGGGAAACACCCTATTCTCTGGTTTACAGCATGGAAGTTGTCTTGCCTATCGAGGTCCAGATCCCCTCTCTGAGGATTATGAAGGATTCCGGTTTGAACAAAGACGATTGGATCCATACTCGACTTGATCAACTGAACTTGATTGATGAGAAGAGACTTATTGCTGTTTTCCATGGTCAAATGTATCAAAAACGGATGATTAAGGCTTTCAACAAGAAGGTCAAACGCCAAGTGTATCAAGTTGGGAATCTAGTGATCAAACGCATCATACTGCCACAAGGTGATCCTAGGGGCAAATGGACTCCTACCAATGAAGGACCATTTATAATCAAAAACATTTTCTCTGGTGGGGAAATGATCTTAACCACCATGGATGGTGACGACCTGCCGCACCCTGCAAACACAAACATAGTCAAAAGATACTACGCATAAGAGACCCGCTAGGTTGACATACCTAAGCAAAATAAGGGCATCCCGGCAAACCAAAAAGGTTCGGGAAAAAATTAGGGATAAAACAAAAAAAACATGTACACCCGGCAAGTTGAAAACCCGAAAGGGCGGCTTGTGCAAAAAGGGTATCCCGGTGGACTGAAAACCCAAAAGGGCGGTCCAGGTAAAAGTTAGGGAAGTAAAGCGTATGACTATATCCCGTTAGATCACCTTATAGACAACCTTCGGCTTCAACTGACAAACTCATAGATTCTGATCGATTCAATCATCTTCGGACGAGGCAACAAATATACAAGATACTCAGAGATACAAAGGCTATAACAGAATGGGAACCCCATAGGATTATTACACATAGCTATCTTTTCTTTGTATTAAAATCTTCATTTTTACGACGGAATTCTCTTACTAGAATGTTTGTCTCCTTGTAGAAAAATACTTACTCAAAGTCAATACAAAGATACCTCTTAGAAAGAGAAAAAACTATCTATTTTCTTTACGCTTGTGTATTGCTTACAAAAATGTCCAATAATTCATTGTTGAACATATGCATTTGAACATAATTACTATTTGCAAATAAACAAAATAAAAGACAATCACAGTTGGCTTTAAGAGATAGGGAAATCTCTCTAAGTCATTTTCCATAAAAGTTCCCCGCAGTGTACAGCTTAATCCCCAGTGGAACAAAACTCCCAATTATCACTCCCCAGTAGAAGTCACCAAATTTCTCAGAATTCCCCGACCAGGATTTTTCAAATATTACACGGCATTCCCCTTACAACAGAGTTTATTCCTCTAAGCGAAAATTCACCGAACGCTTCAAACTTCAAACTTCAATACTTGAAGACTCCATATCCTCAGTAGTAGTCAGGGATTTATTTTCCCCAATTCGACAGCAGCGCAGCAAACTAGCTCACATACGCATACATTTCATCCATATATCATAAACATTGATAACATGAATGCATTATACTATGCATTTAATACAACATAAACATTGCATTTTATCTAACATTTTACCCTTTTCAGGATAAGGTCAACAACTACCATTAACAATATTCAAAGTTTTCAGATACAGTTCAGATACGCTCCAGACACGGATGACATCCTGATACTCATTCAGATTCAGTTTTCAGATACAGTTCAGATACGCTCCAGACACGGATGTCATCCTAATACTCATTCAGATTCAGTTTTCAGATACAATTCAGATACACTCCAGACACAGATGCCATCCTGATACTCACTCATATTCAGTTTTTTAGATACAGTTCATGAAGGAAAATTACGATCAAAAGCGCAGTGGAATTTAAAATTTTCCTTTAGCGATCCTTACGAATGAGCATGGTCAGTGATAGAAATATTTACCTCTTGTGGTGATTCAGACCTTTGATGTTGTGATCACGAGCGTTGATGAAGAACAACGCCTCTACTCAGTCCACACGAACAGATCGCTTCCGGTCACAGTGCTAGCTGATCACGAACGGAAACCTTGAGTGAGAGAGAGAATCAAAAACGAAATTGCATCAAGTGAAATTGCTTCATCACAAGGGATCTATTTATAAAATCACTCGTGTGGGCTACAAGCTAAAATCCCAATTAAGGCTATAAGCTAAAAGCCCAATTAAGCTTATGGACATCATACATTATGATGTACCATATATCACTTATCCACGTAGTACCTTACCACTTTTCGTATTACACTTAAGTGCACCGTACCTTACGGTGTTCCTTATTTATTCTATCTCTCATCAACCTGTCCTTATGTGTGTGACCCTGTAGGTTTTCGCGACGTTGGCAATTATATTAAATCACACATTTAATATAATAAACAGTGAGTGGTATCTAGCAACACATCACTGTTACCCAAGTCACGAAAATGTCATGTGATCTGACCAAACCTTTTCCGTGATAATATTTGTGTTGTACAATTACCCTTTTGCCCTCATGTCTATATTGAACACAAGGCATACACTGTGTCACCCTTGTCCAGTTCAATATTGGGCCCTTAGACATTTATCCTGTTATGCAGGATAAGAAAATTCCATCTAGGTCACTCATGTCCCTTAGCATGCTTTGTGAAGTACCCATCAACCGTCTTTATAGTCATCCAGTTACGGATGACGTTTGATCAGCAATAAAGTACTTGACTCTACATCTAGGGTCCATAGTGGTTTCAGGTCGAAGGGTGGTATACACCATTATCATCATGAGAATAACTTATGACACTTTGCATAACATTCTATGTAGTATTCTCATAGCGGGTCAATCCAGTATAAATATTACTCCTAATATTCATACCTATGTCAAGACTTGATAACTCCTTATCTATGATCCATGAGATGTGATCATCAATCTATCTTCATAATAATCTTAATGCTTTAATGTTATCCCACTTCACATTAAAGCTTGACTATGGATACTTTAAGAATAGTGTCTTATGTTTAATGGGATCTCATGATTAAGTCACACTTAACATTTCATTAAACCAATAAACCATTCTAGGGACTTTATTATTTTGGAAAGCAAACATAATAAAGAAATGCCTTTTATTATTAATAAATAATTCGATACAAGTACCAAAAGTATTGGCCTCTAGGGCTTACACCAACAATCTCCCACTAGCACTAGAGCCAATCAGGCATACCCCTAAAACCCATAGATCTAGTATGTCCATCATGCTTCAACTGCGCAAGAGGCTTTGTTAATGGGTCAGCAACATTGTCAAGTGTAGGTACTCTTCATATTTTCACATCTCCCCGATCGATTATCTCTCAAATGAGATGAAAACGCCTAAGTATGTGTTTGGATCGTTGGTGAGATCTAGTCTCCTTAGCTTGTGCGATAGCACCATTGTTATCACAATAGAGATCAATGGGATCCACAATGCTATGGACTATGCCAAGTTCACTAATGAACTTCTTGATCCAAACAGCTTCCTTTGCTGCAGTTGAGGCAACAATCAGCCTCGGTTGTAGAATCAACAACTGTATCTTTCTTTGAACTTTTCCAGCTCACAGCGCCACCATTTAAACAAAACACATAACCAGATTGCGATCTAAAGTCATCCTTATTTGTCTGGAAGCTAGCATCAGTGTATCCAGTTACAACAATCTCTTCCTGACCTCCATATATCAAGAATGAATCCTTAGTCCTTCTCAAGTACTTAAGGATATTCTTGACATCTACCCAATGAGCATCACCAGGATTAGACTGGTACCTACTCGTTGCACTTAAAGAATACGAGACATCTGGTCGAGTACATAGCATGGCATACATGATAGATCCTATTGCAGATGCATATGGAATCTTATCCATGCGATCCCTTTCTTCCTTACTTGAAGGGGATTGTGTTTTTGACAGACACATGCCATGTTGCATAGGTATGAATCCTTTCTTGGAATCATGCATATTAAAGCGTCTCAACACTTTTTCTATGTATGTACTCTGACTTAGGCCAAGCAGTTTTTGTGACCTATCTCTATAGATCCTGATTCCTAATATATAGGCTACTTCACCTAGGTCCTTCATTGAAAAGCATTTCCCTAACCAAGTCTTCACTTGTTGCAAGGTAGGGACATCGTTTCCAATGAGTAATATGTCATCTACATATAGTACCAGGAATACGATCATGCTCCCACTAACCTTCTTGTAGACACAAGGCTCATCTTCATTCTTGATGAATCCATATTGTTTTACTGTTTCATCAAAACGAATATTCCAGCTTCTGGAAGCTTGCTTCAATCCATAAATTGATCGCTGTAACTTACATATCTTTTGGGCTTCTTCTGGTATGTCAAATCCTTCATGTTGTGTCATGTGCACATCCTCAAGAAGATTCCCATTAAGGAAAGCAATTTTGACATCCATCTGCCATATTTCATAATCATGATATGCAGCAATAGCAAGTAAAATCCGAACAGATTTAAGCATTGCAACTGGTGAAAAGGTTTCATCATAGTCAACCCCATGAATTTGTTTATAGCCTTTTGCAACCAGTCTTGCCTTATAGGTATGTACCTTACCATCCATGTCAGTCTTCTTTTTGAATACCCACTTGCATCCTATAGGGTTAAATCCTATAGCAGGCTCTACCAAGGTCCAAACCTGGTTTGTGTACATAGAATCCATTTCATATTCCATGGCTTCTAGCCACTTCTCGGACTCAGGACCAGTTATGGCCTCTTGGTAGGTCACAGGCTCATCTTGATCCATGAGTGTTTACAGTGATTTCTGGTAAACAACCGCTAGTCCTCTAAACTATCGAATAAACTTACTGACTGTTATTCAATTTCTCTGGTAACTCGCAGGATCGACTAGATTGATCCTAGGACGTGTTGGTCATTAGGGTAACTCTCATGATCGAACTGGTATTCATGGTTGGTATTTAGAATGTTGTGTAGGTGTTTAACTTATTTCGATTTCTCTATTAAGGATCTAAAGGTGTGATCAAATAAATGTGCGCGAAACTAAATTGCATGAATAAAGGTCAATTGTAAAGACATGTAAAAACTGCATAAAAGACAAGTAAATGACTTCGAAGCGTAAAATAACAGTTAATGTAAAAGATTCTCTAGAATGTAAAAGATTCGAAATATGAAGAAAGCGTTTAAATGCAAGAAAACTGTAAAATGACTTTAAGTAAAAAAGGTGTTCGAATGATAAAAACTTGAAGATAAAGGCATGAAATGTATAACAGTTTCTGAAATGTAAAGTATTTGAGATGGAAAGAAAACATTTAAATGTAAGGCATCAGTAAAAGACTTCGAATGAAAACATTTTAAATGCAAAAACTTGTAAATGGTATTGACATAAAGATAAAGGAAAGTACTGAAAATGATAAAGAGTTTTCATTAAATCATAAACATGTGGTGTTATCATACGTACATTGCTCTTGCATTCGTTTCCCTAGCCATGTGGTAATTTGAATGCTTACTGAGTTTTTTGTACAATAGATATGACACACGAAATCCTAATGCTAAGACTTCTATTTATACTACTTCGACCATAACGGTCTTGCTATAAGATTCTGCCACGTTCAGAACATGCATAGCAATGCCTCTCTCTTGCTTCCACGCTTCTTCGAATGCTCCAGCGCATATATTTCAAATTTCGAACATCCCGCTTGCATTTGAATTTCAAATGTTTTGGCACTTCTTCGCTTCGAACGCATTTCTTAGACACAGCCTTGTTATCATTTCGAGACTTCTTTGGATATATTCTCATAACTGTCACTCGAAGCTCCAAGCTTTGATATTCCCATTCGAAGCACTGCTTCTACCATTTTGAAACATGACGTTTTGTTTCATTTCAATCGAAACGTCCAATTCACTTTGCTTCTAATAATATCATCAAAATCTCCAGCCAACAAAATGCCCCTTTAAAATATGTATTTCGATTCCTTTGAGAAATACTTATTTTAAACATACACACAAGATTTTGATGCGACCTTCGAATCATCGTAACATTTATTGCATATGACTCCAGTCACGTCAATCATAACGCTTTTCAGATTCCTTAACCGCCTTGAACCATTTCACAGTATGGTGCAGTTACAAAACAATGATTATCTTTAATCACGCCTATTACCAATGTTAACTTTATGCCACCTCTTCATCAAACCAACCCACGACTACCACGTATCACAATCTTACTCAGTGGATGCTTAAACTTCCACATTATAAAAACCCATCAACTTAGTCTTTTCTTTTCTTCCCACATTCTGAATCTTTTCTCCCTCTTTTCTCACCGAAACCCTAAACTTCCAACATTCTTCCAACAATGTCTTCTTCAACTTCATCTCAACTAAAAAAGGTTTCCAAAAAGAAAGGAAAGACCGTAGGAACTACAATGGAAAGCAAGGTTGTCACCTACCAAGGTCAATCTGTTCTTGTTCCCCAGATGATCTCAAAAGAGAAAGAAATGCTTTATGCATCCCAGGTACTTATTCCTACTACCGCTGTTGGCAAGAGGTTAGCTTTAATGGGCCCTCTTACAGTTTTTGAAATTTTAAAAGACACCAGAAATTTTTTTCCAGTTTGCTATAATTTCAAACCTCTGTTCAATAAAATGGATGCCCCTAAGGCAATAGAGTCTTCTGGTTCAAACACCGTGGAAAATCCAATCGTTCCTCCTAAGGACCCTTTTGTACTAGACTATGTAAAGAGTAACTTCAAACCGTTTCGATCTTGTCCCACCTCCGACACTGCTTATCATAACTGGTCCAATAAGGTAGAAGCTAAGAAATCCCAGCAATGGGAAGAATTAGGTATCTACAACTTGATTAAGCTGTCGAAGCCAGGTTTTACTTATAGCCACCCATTATTATTCGCGTCCCTATATTTCTGGGACAATACCTATAATACTTTCCATCTCCCTGGTGGAATGATTACCCCTACCTTTTTTGACATAGCGGCCATTACTGGGCTATCACCAATAGAAGAAACATATATCCCTGACAACGAAGAGCATTCGAGTATTATCGACTTCGAAGTCAAGCTAGCAAGCTTTTCAAAGTTTATCAGCCACTATCACACTGAAGGAGACAGTGTGTCGGATGTAGAACACATTGCTTTCCTTACCTTATGGCTGTCAAGGTATGTCTTTTGCAGCAGATCCCTACAGGTAGCCAGTAGGTTTATTCCTCTAGCTAGAGATTTGCATGAGAATCGGAGGGTGTGCTTAAGCGAACTGCTATTAGTTGATCTTTATGAAAGCCTAAGGTCAGCTGTTTCGAGTCTAAAATCTCACACCTCCAAGAATATCCTGCTAGCTGGCCCTTTCTGGTTACTTCAGTTATGGCTAAACGCCATGTTCGAACCTTCATTGTCAACTGCCAACACCATTGCTGAACAAGACCCTGAAATAACGGATAGAATCGTCGAAGGCACTAGGCTGCGAAGACTAACCCCAAACGATGATAAGGATGACTTCAAAGTCCTACTCTCAAAATACATCATGATATTCTCCAAGAGGCATAAGTTCGAAGAGACCATGGTGCCTTTTGCTTCAAGGGCTCATGGACCTTCATGGTTCACCATGGCTCTCTCAGAAGCTGTCAAAAGCAAAGAGATTCAAGATGTATGGAGAGCCTTTTTGCTACCCAGGCTAATCTCTTCAAGAATAACTCCTGCTAAGAATCAAATTTTCCTTTTCGCTTATCAGCCCAATTTCGTTTCGAGACAGTTTGGCTTGTGCCAACTAATTCCTGAACCCCTATTTCAAACGGAAAGTGCCATCACCTCTGGGTGAACCTTCAAGGCACGAGAAGCCAAAATACAGCAGGAACAATACCAAGGCTTCGCCCAGTTTGAACTAATAACTTTCGAACCTACACACCTTACAGCAAAGGGGTTTCTGGAATGGTGGACAAAGTTCTATCAGACTTATATGATCGATACTCTTACTATTCAGCAGAAACTAACTGATGCATTTGATGTGCAGGTACCATCCAAGAAAGGTATGTTTACTCATGCCAAAGAGATTAAAGCCTTTCAAAATTATTTCGAAACTACTTATGATCCCACACACTTGGAACCCACGGTGCATCAAGCGGCTGAGACCTTGAAGGAAAAATTCAAAGAAAAAGTTTCTAAGTGAAAACTTCCTTCAGGGTTGTCACCTGAGGATAGGTATAGGTTGGCATTCGAAATGCATCCACCTAAATTTCCTAGATTACCTACCTCAGAACTGGCTCTGGCTTGGTTTCCTCCATACCCTTGGTGGTTCACTTGCAAAGAAATGTTCAAATATCTTCAAAAGAAACCAAAGCCATCTGAGACTGTGACATGGGCTCGACACTGGCTCCACGATTTCCCAGGAAATCTTTGCTATGACCTTTCTGCCATGTCGATTAAATCTGATCAAGGCACAGGTGCGAATGCTTGGGAAAATCCCAAACGTTTCTCATTTTCTATATCTTTAACTTTTGCCTTAATTGTTTCGATTTTTAGCCATCAGGATAAAGACTGCTGCTTCAAAGTCGAAAGAAGGGAGCGCCTCTCAAGCCTCTATCGAAACCATTGACAATGTGAGTCCATCCGAACCAACAACAGTTGCTGCAACAACAACAACAACAACACCAGTAATAGCCAGTGCTCCAACTCCACAGGTAATCACTTAGCCTTGATGTTTCGAATTCACTAATGTTTCATGATTTGCATCTAACTCTTTGTTTTAAATCTTTTCAGACCAATAAACTTCCGCCTACCACTCCAAAGAAGCGAAAATCAAACACTACTGGGGAAGACCCCAAGGCTGGAGGGAATTTATCAGCTGCTTCAAAGAAGAAGCAGAAGAAGGGAATTCCCAAAAGTGCTGTACCAACTAGTGTCTCTGGACTCGGTTCCAGGGATGCTGCTCCCTCACCTAAATCCAAAATTCCATCTTCGACCTCCAACGTAATGTTGGAACGCATAGCTAGCAACCTCTCTTCCGAGAGTCCACAGGTAAATTGAACTTTAAATCTTTTAAAAAAAAAATAATTTCTCATTACCTTGGTGCATGCTTTTAATATTCTTTTGCTTCTTGCAGGATATTTTAAATCCAGCTTTTACCACTTCGACTTCACCATCAAAAGCTGCTGCTCCGATCAACTCCTCTCCTCAATGAGATTCCAGCAACCTTGTACAGAACAAAGGTTCCTCCAATATGGCGGTTCTGGCTGGGGCTTCTGAGCAGCAAGATGATCAGAGTACTTCTCCTCCTCTAAAAGAAACAAATGAAGCAACGCTTCATGAATCTGCAGAGGCTTTACAAAGAACTTCTCTTCAAAAGTCCCCTCTCGAAACCCTTCAAGAGGATCCAAAGGACACTCACGCTGAAGGAGAGAAAACTGATTCTGGTCAAAGAAACGAAGAATCTGCAGGAGAAGGGTCTGAGGAGGAAGATGCCAATGATGATTCGACTGCTGGGACATAGTCCAATGCAAATAGCAGCGAAAACGAAGATACCGAAGTGGTGGATTTGGATGACGATGAAGAAGATAATGAGCACGAAACGAATGAAGGGGATGGTGACGCAACCAATAAACCCATGGAAGTCGAAATGGACGTGACTCCCCTGCGTGTGGAACTCCCTCAACCGTCTTTGTCTTGAATGACTGAAGAGGAGCTTGCACTCCTGAGACGAAATGACCCTATTGGGTACATGAAGGCGAAGCTGGCTCAAAGGGATATTCCACCTGCTAGGGCTGGCACAAGTTCGACTAGCCATCCGCTGCCCACAGATGAAAGAATTGTATTTCAAAACAGGATCAGGAGAGCAATTCTTGATGTGGATATATTCGAAGTGCTCAAACAGGATAGCACTGCTTGCTACACTATGAAGGAGTTGCTTACAAAAGTCAACCTTACTACCTGCTCCTTGCCAGTTAGTACTATCTTGTTCGATCTTCAATCTTTGTTGGACAACGTGACTGGGTACCTTCTCCAAGATGAATTTGCTGCCAGAAAGGTTCAAGAAAAACGCACTGCAATGGATGCTGCTTATGAACAAGCTTCGAAACTCTCTCAAAAAGCTGAGGATCAAGCCATGCATCTAAAGCAAGCAAAAACTGATTATGATGCTCGAGTTGAGTCCATCCTTCTCTGGGAAAGGCAAATTCAGGAACTTCAACAGAAGGTTAAAGAGGCTAGAGAACAACAATTAGCCTACGAAACCAATACTGCTGGTAACCAATTCGAAGAGCTTCTCAACCAGGGGCTTGCAGAAATGGAAACTGCAGAACAACTCAAGGGAGAAGTGGCAACCTTGGAGGGAGCCAGACGTTTTTCCCAACAGAGGCTTGAATCTTTTCGAAGTACCTTTAACAAATTGAAGAATAATTCCTATTTCTAAATCTCAGTGTTCATTTGATTAACATTTGGTTTTTTATATGTAATGTTCGAACAGCGCCATTTTGGCATCCCATATTGCCATTTTGGCATTTTTATGATATTTTGATTACGTTGTTACTATTCGAATCTCCTGCAGGCGTGGCTTATATTTCTTTAAATAATTCCCATTAACCTTTAGGATACGTTTATCATCCATCAGCTCTTCGATTTCATATGCATTGTTTGAAAATACCTTTAGTATTCGAAAAGGCCCTTCCCAATGAGGTGACCATTTACCTAATGTTTTATTTTTCTTGTCCATGGGCAATATGACTTTCCAGACTAAGTCATTAATAATGAATGCTTTTCTTTTCACCCTTTTGTTATATGTCCTGGCCACTCTTTCTTTTTGTCTCATCAAGATTTCCAATGCATGTAATCTAACTTCGTCCAACTCAACTAATTCATTCATCATCATCTCCCAATATAATGCAGCTGGAATTTCGTTTTGTCTTTGAATTCGAACTGATTGTAGATGAATTTCTACTGGCAGCACTGCATCATGACCAAACGTGAGTTGGAAAGGCGTGGTGTTAGTAGCTTCCTTAGGAGATGTTCTACAGGCCCATAGTATTTGGTCCAAAGTTTTGTGCCAGTTCCTTGGCTTTTTACCAATATGTTTCTTGATTAACCCTATTATCACTTTATTGGCTGCTTCGACTTGACCATTTGCTTGAGCATAATATGGCGTTGATGTTAGTAATCTAAACCCCATTTCTTGGGCAAATTCTTGCATCTTTCTACCAGTAAACACAGAGCCTTGGTCTATGGTTATGCTCTCTGGCAATCCGAACCTATAGATAATGTGTTTCTGTATAAACTCAATAATAGCCTCTTGATCAGCAACTATTAATGGTATAGCTTCGATCCACTTGGTAAAATAATCTATTCCTACCAAGATATATTTATGTCCTTTAGACGAAGCGGGATTTATTTCTCCTATTAAATCCAATGCCCATGGTTTGATGATTGAATGCAACTCACTTGCAGGGGCATGTTGAATCCCTGCATGTTTCTGACATTCCTCACATCCTTTAGCAAAGTCTATACAATCTTTGAGCATGCTAGGCCAATACATGCCATATCGAAATAACAGCCATTTCATTTTATGACCTGCTTGATGTGCCCCACATGCCCCATTGTGGACTTCTGACAATGCTAAGTATGCCTCACTTTCTCCTAGGCACTTCAATAATACGCCCTCTTGGGTCTTTTTGAACAATTCGTTTCCCATGAGGACATATGACAATGCTCTATATTTTATCTTCCTATCAATATTCAGAGTTGGGTTTGTTAAATAACTCACCAGTGGACTTCGCCAATCTGCATCTGATAAAGTGTTTATGGCTAATATTTCGAATCCTTGTTTCTCAGCATAACCCAATTTCATACTTTCTAGGTCTGATGGTGTGAATCTAGTAGCCATAACTCTACCCCTTAATTCAACTAAATCTTCAAAGTTTCTGGCAGAAACTTTATAACCTGAAGCCAATTGTGCTAAGTCATTTGCTTCTTGGTTCTCTATTCTTGGTATATGTTGAATATCCATGTATTCAAATTTCCTAAGTAGCCTGTTAACTATGACGAAATATATCATCAGGTTTTCCTTTATGCATTTATACTCCTTTGTTATTTGCTTGACCACTAATTCTGAGTCTCCTTTAATTTCGACTCTAGTTGCCCCCAATTCCGACAAAGCTTCAAGTCCAACAATGAGCGCTTCATACTCAGCTTCGTTGTTCGAGCAACGAGGACCATCTAATTTATACTTGAATTTTGTTGGAATTCCTTCAGGAGAAATTAGAAGGACTCCAACACCACTTCCATTCCGTGGGTTGAACCATCAAAGTATAATTTCCATGGTTGCATTTCGACGTAACTCATGCCAGTCTGCTCAACCAATGAATGGTCCACAATGAAATCAGAAATCACTTGGCCTTTCACAGCTTTTAAAGACATGAAAGTCAAAGAATATTCTGTTAAGGCTAAAGCCCATTTACCAACTCTGCTGTGCATTATTGGTTTTGAAAGCATGTGTCTAATGACATCGAAATGAGATGGAACATAAACATCAACAGGATTTATATAATACTTGAGTTTCATACAAGAGAAATACAAACAGAGACATAGCTTTTCTAAATTGCTATATCTGGTCTCTGCATCATTCAATACTCTACTTAAATAGTATATGGCTCTTTCGATACCATTGCTATCTTCTTGTGCTAACATACTACCTATACTAACTTCAGAGGCAGATATGTACAATCTCATGGGCTTCCCCCATGAAGGTGGAGACAAGATAGGAGGCTGAGAGAGGTATCTTTTTATCCTGTCAAATGCCTCCTGATGGGCTTTGTTCCATTCGAAGGGTTGGCCTTGCTTTAGACGAAGCAACGGAGAGAAAGCTTGGGTTCTTCCACTCAGATTCGAAATGAACCTTCTGAGGAAGTTAATCTTCCCTAGCAGAGATTGCAGCTCCCTTTTGACGTAGGTGCTTTCGTCTCCATTATGGCTTTGGTTTTGTTCTGGTTGATCTCAATCCCTTTCTTGTGAACCACAAAACCAAGGAAATCTCCAGCCTGCACAAAAAATGCACATTTAAGGGGATTCATCTTTAAGCCATGTTTTCTCATTCGTTCGAATGATTGGCTCAAATAATGCAAATGTGTTTCTGCAGATATAGATTTGATGACTATATCATCAATATACACCTGCATAAAGGTTTCAATGAAATCATGAAAAATCGAATTCATTGCCCTTTGATAAGTTGCCCCAGCGTTCTTTAAACCAAAAGGCATCACCACCCATTCATAAGTGCCTAAGGCTCCTGGGCAACGAAATGCTGTCTTGGCAACATCTTCTTCAGTAATAAAAATCTGATTATACCCAGAGTATCCATCTAACATACTCAAGTATTCGAACCCTGCAGCAGAGTCTACTAACATTTCTGCCACAGGCATGGAGTACTCATCCTTAGGGGTTGCAGTGTTTAAATCCCTAAAATCTATGCAAATTCTTAAAGAACCATTTTTCTTAATAACAGGTACTATATTTGCTAACCATTCGACATACCTTGTGGTTCTGATGAATCTGCAGCGCAGCAACCTTTCGATCTCAGCTTTAATTTTTGTGAGAACCGCCGGTGCGAATCTTCTAGGAGTTTGCTTGATGGGCTTCTTGCCATCTTTGATTGGCAGTCTGTGTTCGACTAACTCCCTCTTTAAACCAGGCATTTCGTCATAATCCCATGCGAAGCAATCTTTATTTTTCTTGAGGACCTCGATCACTTCTTGCTTGAGGCCTGGGCTAAGTTTTGCACTTATGTAGGTTATTCTTTTCGTGTTTTCATCCCCTAAGTTGACTTCTTCGAGTGGATCCTGCGCCAACATTTTGGCACCTGAGTCTATGGGGTCCCTTTCGAAGCCTAAGGGTTCTTTATCATAGATGGCGTCCAGCCTTTGATCTATCTCAAGTTCTTTAAAGGGTGAGCATTTCGAGCCATCCCCACTTATTTCGTTCATCTTCACAACTAATTTGTTTATTTCAGCCTCTAAGGCCGCCTTTGATTCGTTCTCAGCCATATAGGCCGAAATCCTTTCGAAAAAGGATGAATCAGTCATGAGTAAGATTGTCGAAGTCCCAGCCTGCTGGCCGTCTTTGTATAGTATTTTCGACTCCCTCGTCTTCACTGATTATTCTTCTATCCCAGTATAGGCCATCATGGCGAAGGGTCATATAGTAGTGGGCGTTTCTGGTTTCGTTGATTTGATCATTTGGAACACACGGAGCAATCTTTGCCATATGTTTGTCATAATTCCTCTTGTCAACTAAATTGACTGTTGACATGAAGTAACTCTGGTCTGCTTCAATGTTTTCCACGATCCCATCTTCTCTCCATAGAACTAAACGCTGATGCATTGACGAAGGAACTGCCCCTACGCCATGGATCCACTCCCTTCCCAGCAACAAGTTGTAGTTGGCCTTGGCTTCGATCACCATGAACATGGTGGGCCTACAGCTTGAGCCTATTGTCAAGTCCAATTGAACTACTCCCAGTGTTTTGC
This sequence comes from Vicia faba, assembly GCA_948472305.1. NCBI lineage: Eukaryota > Viridiplantae > Streptophyta > Magnoliopsida > Fabales > Fabaceae > Vicia > Vicia faba. The sequence continues at coordinate 276,729,736 of OX451736.1, forward strand.
CCACTTTCCCTTCATAATTGGATAGAACCATATTGTGGGGCTTGATGTCCCCTTCGCGTATTTCTAACCTTTTCAGCATGAAGTGGGGTATCAAATTGACTGCAGCACCCCCATCTACTAAAACCTTATTCACGCCATGGGCACCAACTTTTTCCCGAATAAATAGTGGCTTAAGATGGTTCTTCATAGCTGGTTCTGGACGTTCGAAGAACGCATTTTGCTCCTCGACAACCCCATTGTCCATCACATAGTAGCACACAGGCCTATGCTTCATCAAGTTTATGGTATCTTCTTCCTCATATTCATCAATTTCAGTTTCCTGTCCAAATTCACAGGGAAGCACAGATACCACATTGCAGTTTAGGTTGAATGAAGACTCCCCCTCTGATTCGAAGTTATCTGTTATCATATCTTCATCTTCTTCTGGACCTGGAGTGTATTCCTTTGGTTCATCTAGTTGTACTTCAGAGAAAAGCCTCCTATTAACTGGGGGTTTGTCTTCATCTTGATTTTTTGGTGTGGGTTTGTTGGTGCTAGATTCACCTTGGTTATTTGTTGAAGTTGCCCCTTTATTTGCCACAACTTCCCTCTCAGCCTTTCGAATCCTCTGTTGCCTTCGCCACTGGGATCTCGACATGGGGTTCCTTCCTTTGTAGTTTTCTAATCTTACCTCTTCCCTCTTTGCTATGTTGAATTGCCTTCTGTATGTCATAGCATGGCGTGCGTTTCGTTCGGTGTTTCTCCATCTGTCTTTGCCTTTGTCATTTCTGACTTGCAGCCATCTGTCGGTTGGCACTTCAGCAGGGAGTTTGAATGTCACTCTTCGAGCACCCTTGGGATGAGGACTATCAGGCCTTCATTGTTTGTATTTGCTATCGAAATGTGGGCCCGTCTGAATAGTTTGTTGATGGTTCCAGCAAGGGGCGAAGGGAATTGTTTTGAAGGCTCTGGCCATGCTTTGATCATATACAACAGAACACCTTGGGCATATCAAGCACTTGGTTGCCCCTTTGTAGCAGCGAAACACAAATTCCAGCAAACTTTCTCCAGCCTTAGGATAACACCTGAATAGCTGGTTATCCTAGCGCCAATTGTTTCCAGTTCGAGCCCTCTGTACCCTCTCGAAGTTCGCAGTGATTCTCTGATTGCAGAGGATGCTGCACCTAGGGCATAGTATCATTCCTGTATCTCCCTTGTGGCACGTCATGAGGTAATCCTTGAGACTAGCATCTCCAGCATGATTATCCTCCATTTTATACTTCTCTTTTTCTAAGTATCTTTCTACCTCCTCCATCTCAGAGCGAGGTCTCTCCATATCCACCATGTTTACCTCAACATCCTCCCCCTTAGCTTCATCATCTCCCCATCCTGTGGGTTTTATATCTTCAATGTGGACCTTTGAACTCTCTGGGGCAGAATATTTGACCAAATAGTCAAATTTTCCACTGGGTTCCCCTAAAGTGTCCCATATTTCTTTCTGAGGGGAAGTTGGCTTCGTGATTTGGACTTTCTCCAATTCCAGCCTCAGGCCTTCAGTGACCTGTGTCAACTCTTGGTTTTGATTTTCCTGGCCTTCAGTAGCCTGGATTTCTTTTGCAACAGCTAAAGGTGCTGCTTCAATCGAAGTCTCTGGTTGCTTCTGGACATCTTCAGTGACCTCCTTATCGACTTCGACTATCACCCAACTTTCGTTTTCAGTACCTTTCTCTCCCATTGGGGCATCACTTTGGTCAGCTTCCACCATGTTAATCTCTCAAATGCATGCAGGCTCGGAGTAATTAGTGTCTGCGACGTCCAAGGGATCTTCGTCCACTTTCATTTTTGCTTTATCAGCAAACTTCAGTCTGCCATCTTTAATTGCATTCTGAATTAGGTCCCTGAAAAGAAAACACTGTGAGGTTTTGTGGCCTAGGAAACTATGATATTTGCAAAATCCTCTTTTCTTTCTTTCATCTAAAGGAGGTATTTTGACATTTGATGGCACAATGAGTTGGCCATCTTTGACAAGTAAATCAAAAATCTCGTCACATTTAGTGACATCGAAGGTATAAACCTTCTTTGGGAATTTGTCACTTTTCTCATTTTCAACAATCTCTTTCCCTTTTGTGGGAACTAATAATTTGCAGGAGTAAGGTGGTGCATGTTTTAATTCAGCGAGGTCGATTTCGACCTCTTCGAATTCGAATTCAGGATAATCTTCTGCTTCCTCAGTTCCAACATAGGAGATCCTTTCCTTCTTGTTATTTTTAAAGACTCTGGCCTTTTCGGCCTTTAGCCTTTCGACCTGTCGAACCCTGTCGGCTAACTGAGCCATGTCCCTCAAATATTGAGTGTCTAGTTTCTTTCGAATAGAGTAATCCAAGCCACCAGCGGCCATTTCGACTAACTCATGTTCAGGCACCACTGTGTAACATCTGGATTTCAAAAGCCTGAATCTATTCAGATAATCATCTATGGGTTCAGTGAACTTTCTCTTGACACTGGATAATTCCTTCAAGCTTATTTTTGACTGTCCCATGTAAAACTGTTCATGGAATAATCTCTCCAAAAGAGCCCAAGTATCAATGGACCCAGGAGGCAAAGTGGTGAACCATGTGAAGGCGTTTTTAGTCAGGGAACTTGGGAAATATTTGATCCTGAGGTCTTCATTATTGGGAAATATCAATGAGTAATACATCACCCTGATCACTTATGAGATATCCATATCTCTCAGGTTGTTGACGTATCCTGCTTGACCTACGCTGGTCTTGTTCTACTTGAGCAGGTTTCTCTTCCACAACTACTTGTGTTTCCTGCTCTAATTCCTCCATAGGTGTATCAATGCTTTGTGGTTCTTGAATTTCTTCAAGCTCTATTTTCCTCCCACTGATTCTTTTGGAAATAAAATCCTTTTCCAGAAAAACTCCAGTTCGAGCGACAAACACTTTGCCCTCAGAAGGATTGTAGAAGTAATACCCTCTTGTTTCTTTAGGATACCCCACAAATAAGCATTTGTCAGATTTGGGCTCAAGCTTAGTTGAAATTGGTTGTTTCACATAAACTTCGCAACCCCAAATCTTCATGTAAGACATATGTGGTTTCTTACCACTCCATATCTCATATGGTGTCTTCTCAACCTTTTTGGATGGAACTCGGTTAAGTGTGTAAGCTGCAGTCAATAGTGCATGTCCCCAAAAGGAGTTTGGAAGATCGGCGTGACTCATCATGGATCAGACCATGTCTAACAAGGTTCGATTTCTTCTCTCAGATACACCATTCCATTGTGGTGTTCCGGGAGGAGTAAGTTGGGATAAAATCCCACATTCCTTTAGATGGTCATCAAACTCTAGGCTTAAATATTCACCGCCTCGATCTGATCGAAGAACTTTAATATTCTTACCTAGTTGGTTTTGTACTTCATTCTTGAATTCCTTGAATTTTTCAAAGGTTTCAGATTTGTGTTTCATTAAATACACATAACCATATCTACTGAAATCATCAGTAAATGTGATGAAGTATTGAAAACCTCCTCTGGCCGGTATGTTCAGTTGTCCACATACATCAGTATGTATGAGGGCCAAAAGATCATTAGCCCTTTCACCTTTTCCTGTGAATGGGGACTTTGTCATCTTTCCAATTAAACAAGATCTGCATGTCTCATATGATTCATAATCAAAAGAGTCCAAGAGTCCATCTTTATGGAGTTTGGAAATGCGTTTCTCATTTATGTGGCCTAAGCGACAGTGCCAAAGGTAGCTTGGATTTAACTCATTAGGTTTAATCCGTTTAGTATTAATGTTATAAATTGGCATTTCAAGATCAAGGACATATAGTCCATTGTTCATTTGTGCAGAAGCATAGAATATATCATTCAAATAAATAGAGCAACAATTGTTCTTTATTATAAATGAAAAACCAAACTTGTCCAAACAAGAAACGGAAATAATATTCCTACTAATTGCAGGTACATAATAACAGTTCTCTAACTGAATTATTAAACCACTAGGTAAAGTCAAAACATAAGTTCCTACGGCTAAAGCAACAACCTTTGCTCCATTTCCAACTCGTAGGTCAACTTCACCTTTTGCCAAATCTCTACTCCTTTTTAGCCCCTGCACATTAGTACAAATGTGAGAACCGCATCCAGTATCTAATACCCATGATGCAGAAGTAGATAAATTAATTTCAATAACAAAAATACCTGAATTTGAAGTCCCTACTCCATTGTTCTTATCTTCCAGGTACTTTGGGCAGTTTCTCTTCCAATGTCCGGTCTTACCGCAATGGAAGCAAGTGCCCTCCTTTGCTATGCCTCCACTAGACTTCAAAGCAGGAACAACAGGTTTAGGCTTGGCAAATTCCTTGCCTTTCCCTTTACCAACCTTCTTAGTAGGCCTCTTGTTCAGCTTCTTTCCATTACTGACCATCAGAATGGACTTCCCTTTTGTCTTCATATTCTGCTTAGCAGTTTTCAACATGCTTAGCAATTCTGGAAGACTCTTATCCATGTCATTCATGTTGAAATTCATGACAAACTGATTAAAGCTATCTGGCAACGATTGCAAGATAAAATCAGTTGCAAGTTCCTTTCCAAGCGGAAACCCTAACCTTTCAAGGTTCTCCACATACCCAATCATTTTGAGTACATGGGGACCTACAGGGTTTCCCTCAGATAACTTGCTGTTAAAAAGGGCCTTTGAAACCTGAAACCTCTCATTTCTTGTCTGCTCTTGATAGAGCATTTTCAGATGTCCGATCATATCGAACGCTGACATGTTCTCGTGTTGCTTTTGCAACTCCAAGTTCATAGTAGCTAGCATGAGACAAGCGGCTTCGTTAGCATCATCAAAATGATTCTTATAAGCATCTCTTTCTGCCTTAGGTTCCAAACTAGGCGGTTCCTCTTCAGGAACAGGTGTCTCCAAGACATACAACTTCTTATCGTGCTTGAGGATAATCCTCAGATTTCGGTGCCAATCCAAGAAATTTGTCCCTGACAATTTTTCCTTATCTAGGATTGATCACAAAATATGATTGTTTGTTGTCATGGTAATCTACAAAAAAAAAATGAAAATATAAGTATCATTAAAACAACATATTTAATTAGGCCTTTAATCAAATATGCTCCCACTATTTTACTCAAACCAAATGACCCTCATCATTTGATTCGGAAAATCCCGTTGGAAGAATTTCTAGTGGGTCGAGATCCACATTTTACTTCGTTCTAAGTCAGCGTTAGGCTGATTACACAAAACTAGGTTATTTAGGTAGGAACTCCTTCCAATTGTATCTCATACAACTCTCGAATATTTTCAGTTGGGTGAATAACTCTTTATTCTAATTCATCATATGAATCATTCCCAACTCTTGCTTCTAAACATGTATAATCTTATTATAATGTGTTTAGTTAAGTTTGACCCATTGTTTTAGCAGTTGGATATTACAATTATCCCATCGCACCTTACTAATATAGAACATGCACCTCGCGTAGGCGAAACCTACATTGTTCGATACTAGTCTTGATGAGTGCTAAAACTTGGAAAGCATGAACTTAATATTTAACTTGAGGGATTTTGTTATTAGTTTGATCTCACCGGCTTAACATGCAATTCGTCTCTCTCATGCATCAACATACAAACACATGCATCAATATACATAAAAGGATACAGTTATGGCCCCTAGCGTAATTGTTCTCCCAAGCCAATGAGAGAACCTAAGCTAACCTAATAACGATCTAAACTTCTCCAAGTAAGATCTCCAAGGTTATCCTCCTTTGATATTGTATTCTTCTCTTTCTTCATAACATTACATTACATAAAAGAAACTCGTTTTACATACGAGGGAGTGAGATGAGAAAAGAAGTTACATCAAGAATTTTAGATAGAGGCACGACACGCAGGCCGTATTTTACAATCCCAAAACAAAATAAAGGAAAAAAAAACTAAGGCCATAACTGATCACCACAAGACAATAATAATAAACACACTTTTATTATTAGTTTAAATTTTGTTAATTAAAAAAAAGGCAAATTAAATTTCGACGATTGATCACACTACGCAGAGTTAGGCGGGGGTTCCGCTGCCCGGTCAGCGGACGGTGGTTCCGCTGACCGTTCAGCGGACAGGGGTCAAGGGGGCAGCGCCCCTTTACGGGGTTGTTAGGGGCAGTGCCCCGACGCAAAATTTTAATGAACAATTCATTTGAAATCGGCGTCATTTTCGCACAACTCTTGTGCATTCACAACCCTAATCGCATAACTCTACAACAACACAACCCTTGTGCCGTCATGAACCCTAATGCAACAGTTTCATCCTGTCAAACACATTTCGATTGATAATTCAATATGATTAATCACATGCCATTACTTCACCATACTAATGTCGGATTCCGAAGCATATGAACAGTGATCGGTCAAAGGAATAACAATCATAAAGTATTTGAATGAACGAAACAGAAACAGTATATCCCATATACCATCGTTGCATCAGATTTACTTATATCATATATAAAAGTGATCGATCTTATTTGTGTAACCTATGGACGATTGATGTATCGCTGCTTCACCATACTAATGTCAGATTCCGAAGCATAGTCAACATCAATCATCCAAATCGTACACAACAGATGCCAAATTTAATTACTCGTTTATTATTCAATTCATTCTGGTTTTAATCGAATCAAAATAGAAAATATAGAACATAAACAACTATCAGATCCATGGTTTCGTAAGTGGCTCTGATACCACTGAAGGAAAATTGCGATCAAAAGCGCAGCGGAATTTAAAATTTTCCTTTAGCGATCCTTACGAATGAGCATGGTCAGTGATAGAAATATTTACCTTTTGTGGCAATTCAGACCTTTGATGTTGTGATCACGAGCGTTGATGAAGAACAACACCTCTACTCAGTCCACACGAACAGATCGCTTCTGGTCACAGTGCTAGCTGATCACGAATGGAAACCTTGAGTGAGAGAGAGAATCAAAAATGAAATTGCATCAAGTGAAATTGCTTCATCACAAGGGATCTATTTATAGAATCACTCGTGTGGGCTACAAGCTAAAATCCCAATTAAGGCTATAAGCTAAAAGCCCAATTAAGCTTATGGACATCATACCTTATGATGTACCATATATCACTTATCCACGTGGTACCTTACCACTTTCCGTATTACACTTAAGTGCACCGTACCTTACGGTGTTCCTTATTTATTCTATCTCTCATCAACCTGTCCTTATGTGTGTGACCCTGTAGGTTTTCGCGACGTTGGCAATTATATTAAATCACACATTTAATATAATAAACAGTGAGCGGTATCTAGCAACACATCACTGTTACCCAAGTCACGAGAATGTCATGTGATATGACCAAACCTTTTCCGTGATAATATTTGTGTTGTACAATTACCCTTTTGCCCTCATGTCTATATTGAACACAAGGCATACACTGTGTCACCCTTGTCCAGTTCAATATTGGGCCCTTAGACATTTATCCTGTTATGCAGGATGAGAAAATTCCATCTAGGTCACTCATGTCCCTTAGCATGCTTTGTGAAGTACCCATCAACCGTCTTTATAGTCATCCAGTTACGGATGACGTTGGATCAGCAATAAAGTACTTGACTCTACATCTAGGATCCATAGTGGTTTCAGGTCGAAGGGTGGTATACACCATTATCATCATGAGAATAACTTATGACACTTTGCATAACATTATATGTAGTATTCTCATAGCGGGTCAATCCAGTATAAATATTACTCCTAATATTCATACCTATGTCAAGACTTGATAACTCCTTATCTGATCCATGAGATGTGATCATCAATCTATCTTCATAATAATCTTAATGCTTTAATGTTATCCCACTTCACATTAAAGCCTGACTACGGATACTTTAAGAATAGTGTCTTATGTTTAATGGGATCTCATGATTAAGTCACACTTAACATTTCATTAAACCAATAAACCATTCTAGGGACTTTATTATTCTGGAAAGCAAACATAATAAAGAAATGCCTTTTATTATTAATAAATAATTTGATACAAGTACCAAAAGTATTGGCCTTTAGGGCTTACACCAACAGTTCAGATACGCTCCAGACATGGATGCCATCTTGATACTCATTCATATTCAGTTTTCAGATACAATTCAGATACGCTCCAGACACGAATGTCATCCTGATACTCATTCAGATTCAATTTTTCAGATACTGTTCAGGCTCCAAACATGGATGCCATCATGATACTCCTTCAAATTCAAATTTTCAGATATAGTTCAATTACGCTCCAGACACTGATGCCATCCTGATACTCATTCAGATTCAGTTTTCAGATGCAGTTCAGATACGCTCAAAATACGGACGCCATTCTTATACTCATTCAGATTCAACTTTCAGATACATTTCAGATACACTCCAGACACATGCCATTCTGATGATCATTCAAAATCAGCTCTCAGATACAGTTCAGATACCCTTCAGACACGGACGCCATTCTGATATTCATTCTTACAACTTACAAATTACAAAACCAACAATCACTTTTGGATGGCATATTTTAATCCCATCTCCTACAAGCTTTCTATAACCTCTCCAAATGGAATCTTTAAGCCTACTCCCTCAACCATCATATCATCGAGTGCAAATTTCTGGGCACTCTAGTGTCCAATCATCTTCCACCTTCGAGTCACGACTGGAAAAACACGCCAATCTAACTCTTCAGGTTTACGAAGATTGAACAGGGGCAGCTGTTGTACCCTAAAATTTTCTCTCTCACTTATCAAGATTTTTCTCATAAGATCTCCTTAGGCTCAAGACTGCGCTAGGGTTTGATCAGCTTAAGACACCTCCTTATGCACTGATGACCAAAATTAGGGTTTGAGTTTGCACAAGGATTTTTGGACTATCAATGCTTCATATGACTTTCATGGACCATAATGGACCCCCAAGATCACTCATGTCAAGTTTCAAGCCTTGGATCACACTTTTGATCAGTCAATTGAACAGTTGACCTAAAAATCAACTGTATTGGGGGAAAAGTCAACCATAGCCAATTTACAGTAAAACTTCATAATTTTTTATCCACATCAACATTTTAGACTCATATGTGTCATTTGATCAAGTTTGTACCATAATTCCTCAAGGAATTTGATCAAATCTCTAAAAGGGCAAAATGGTCAAAATTAGGGTTTTGACTAGGAAAGGGCAATTTATGATTTTTGACCTAGAAAATGGTCAATTGGTTTAAGGCATGATCTCAGGAGTCAAAGTGCACAATTTTTACCTAATGACATGATTCAAAACATTACAAATCCATTGGATTGACAGATGAATTTTGCAGTCAACTAATTAAAAGTCAACTGTATACTGAAAAGTCAAACTTTGACTTTTTGGTCAAATTCAAGTGCCAAAGATCATAATTCATCTAAGCATGTCAAAATAGGAAACTTATTCATCAAGAAATTAAGAAATCAAGATTTCATTTTGAAAAGTCAAAATTTCTAAACTTAGAAATTTTTCTAAGTGTTGAAAATTTCTTATTATTTCGTAACTTTAAGCCAAATTTTCACCATGATACAAGATGATTCAAAGGAAACTTCCAACATGAAAGTTGTATATCTCCATGAAATCTACAACCTTGCTTCACACAACTTCTCCTATAAGTTCTTAGATCTCAAGTTATAATTTTGTGAATACATGCTCATGAACTAAAAAAGACTTAGTGAAATTTTATCCTAGTTAGACATATTTTTGACCTAACTTCATGGAAATTTTTCCCATAGTTCCAAGGGGAGTCTTCAAAAGAAATTAAAATATGAGTTTAAGAGAACATTTAGATCTTTCCAAAATGTCCAAGAACTCCTTGAGATCATTCCTGAGCAAGGAGAATCGAAGGCAAGAAGTTTGTGTTTTATCACTTGGATTACAAGCTATTTTGTGAAGAACACTTGATCCAATCTTCAAGCATGCTGTACAAATCTTGATTTTCAGGCTTCAAACTTGATAATAACTCAATAATTTAATGCTTACACAACTCATAGAGCCACTGTCTAAGCATTTGAGCCATTATCCAAGTTGCATTTCCATTTTTGGAAGAAAGTCACCACTTCCATTTTGGAAAAGTGACTTTAATCACAATGTTAACTCTTCTTGAGCCCATACATTATTGTTTCTGACTCAAAAGTATTAAAAATCAAGAAGAAAAATGCCTACAGCCTACTAACCACCCTACAAACCCTTGTACTCCACATTGAAACCATGTTTGTCAACTTTGCTTCAAAAACAAGTAACCAAGCCATAACATGTGATTTCAACTTCTGAGTTATTTCAAGCCTCAAAACCTCTTTCCTATAAGTACCAACACTATTTTCAAGATGACACACGAATGCTAGTTCCCTGAAACTATCTCAAACACTCAAAAACCATAAATCTGCCCAAGAACACCATTGATACACAATTTTGAACCAAAACTCATCATCTTCATTTCCATTCGTGCATTTTGAAAACTAATCATTCAAACACCTTCTATACATCATACCAAAGCAATCCAGGCCCCCTGTTTCAAGACTGTAACTTCTCCATCACTATCCACCATTTTCAAATATCAAGCTTGCAAGTTGACTTGAGTAGACAGATTCAGGGACTTTCAAGGCAAAGTAGGAGTTGGAATACATTCAAGGAAGTCCAAGCAAGCTAGCTAAACAGATCCTCAGGCCATCTCAAAAGTTGCTCAAACTCCATTCACAGATCCAACTGCAAGAGGTAAATTTTCAAACTTCTATCTCTTCATACAAGCATAATTTGATCCTGATTTATGAAGACAAAATGTAGATATCTTTGCTCTAGAGCTGACCATGTTCATAGTTCCCATTTATATTGATTGTGTATAGAGAATTTTGGATTTGAAATTTATGAGAAAATTAGGTTTCAATTTAGGGCCAGCAAAATTAGTTTTTATCTTTGACTTTTAGCTTACATAAGTTATATGGTTAGATTCGTGGGAAGAAACACCACAACTTTCATGTTTGAACTTTCTATTTTTGTGGAGAGATAAGGAAGATACAGGTGGTCTGGCTAGGCGCGAGGTTGAAGGCAAAGTTGCCTTCAGAAAGCAATTTCTAATATATATTTATGGTTTGGTTATATGACCAGATGAAACAGCCACCCCAGTGGCAAGCGCGCGCGTACTAAGTCACTTCTTACCTAAAGGGCGAGGGTTCGAACCAATGTGAACCCCTTTTGCATTTTTTCATATTTTCTGTTTCCCTAACATTTTTTTGCAGGCGCTGGGCCCTTTGGGCCTGGTAGTGTTTTTTTTTTTGCTAGCTCACCTCTCTGCCTACTTTTGGCACCCCCTGGCCCATTTATTTTTATTTACTTATTTATTTCATTTTTCTTTTTAAATATATTTTCTAAAATACTAAAAATCATGAAAAATACAAAAAAAATGATATATTTTATATTTTGACTTATTTTATTTTATTTTCCCATGAACAAAAATATTTTATTTACTATACTTTATTTATTTTTCTTATAAATTTAATTGATGTTATATTATTTATTTTTCTTCATACCATTTAAAAATACATTATTTAAATACCAAAAAAAGACTAAAAATATTTTTAACACCATATATTATTTTCAAGACAAAAATACGAAAAAATACTTTTTCTTTAAACTTATTTTATTTTAATCAATTAAATAGAATTAGGGTTTTATTCAAAAAAAAATTCTTAATTAATTTATTTTCTTAATTAATTTAAGTTAATTTAATTTAATTATTTTTTCTCTAATTAGGTTTAGGTTAAAACCTCTTTCATATAAAAATCAAAACACAAAAATCATTTCTTACAATTTGCATTTATACTTTATATATTTCTTCAATTATTTGTACATATTCAATTTGGTTGTAATAGATTAATTAGGTTTATATTATTGCACTCCCCATTCATAAATTGTATACCCCCCTCCCACAAATGTTGTAATAGCGTAGTAACTTTAAATTTCGCAATTTATCGCTTTTACATAACATGCTAGTAATTAGGGTTTGTATGGAAAGAATAAAATCAATCAAGTAGAAAACCCTAATTCAAGACAAAATCAAGCATGAAAACAACACACTTGTACACAAGCACCCCTAGGGTAAAATCCACTTGGTTGCCTTACAAAATGGACATATTACGCATCTGAGGTATCTTAGCAAAAACAAACAAAAACAAGATCATAGTCCCTCAATGACGCTATCTAAGTTTCCTTACAAATGATTTTAGTCCCTAAAAAAGAAAGCTAAGATACATTGCAACATTGCTAATCATGGCTATACGATGACCCATGCCCGTCCCGTTTACATCCAAAGATAAGGTTGCTTACCAAATCAATGGTAAGACAACAATGTCAAAGGAAAAGAAAATGAACAAGAAAGACACTTGAGTAGGTAGATTGCTCCTAATTACTTGCTCCATTTCAAAACAAACGTTCTTGCTATTTTCAAAACAAACACCTACACATTTCAAAACATCTTACAAAACTTGAAAACATTTTCAAAAGATCAACATCTTTGTATACATTCTTACGAACGATAATCATTACAAAGATTGCCTAAAAATGGCCTCTTTACAAAATACTTTCAAAAAACCACACAAAACACAATTTCAAACAAAAGAAAGTGATCTAGCAAGTAACTAAGAGCCCATGGAAAACCATGGATGAAAAGGGTGCTAATACCTTCCCTTTTCATAATCTACCCCCCCCCCCCCCAACTCAAGAAACAATCTCAAAGGTCTTTCCTGTGCTTTTTCACGTTTCCTTTTGGATAAAAGAAAAGTCGATGGAGACTCTTGCTAACCGCAACATTTGCGACAAAATGCAAAACCTTCAAGTCAGTTCTCCCACCGTATCACATGACCATTTGTAGTCAAGAACATATTTTCGGGTGGAGCCATGATTCTGACCACCATGGATGGTGACGACCTTCCACACCCTGTTAATACAGAGATAGTGAAAAGATACTACGCAAGATAAAAGACCCGCTAGGTTGACTGGCTTAGGCAAAAATAAGGGCTTACCGATGAACCAAAAGGGTTCGGGAAAAAATAAGGGATAAAAAATGAAAAAAATATGTACACCTGGCAAGTCGAAAACCCGAAAGGGCGGCTTGGGAAAAAAAGGGTATCCCGGTGGACTGAAAACCCGAAAGGGCGGTCCAGGAAAAAATTAGGGATTAAAGCGTATCACTATGTCCCATTGGATCACCTTGCAATCAGACCTCAGTAATCAGATATCAAGCTCAAACGGTATCAATCAATCCAGTCAACTTCGGACAAGCAACGAAGTGATGAGATGCTCGAAGACATAGGGGCAATAGCAGAATTGAAACCCAATGGGATCACTAGACATAGCTATTTTCTTTTTGTACATAATTTTTGTAATAATTACCATTTTTACAGCGACGTTCTCTTACTAGAGCGTTAGCCTCCTTGTAAAAAACGTCTGTTATAGGAAAATTTCAAATCAATACAAAACATCTTTTGAGTACAAAACTCTGTGTTTTTTTTCTTCTGTTTTCTGTTTTGTTTTGCAAAAAACATCCAATGTTTTATTCTTGACATATGCATTTGAATATGATTACTATTCACAAATATCTGCATATAAAACCAAAAGACAGTTACTAAGAACTCAAAGAAGCTGGTACAAAACCTAAATATCGACAGTTACCCCGTCCATCATTGTACAAGGGGCATAGACAGTTGGAAGTGAAGTCACTATCACATACAAGCCAGTGATACCTATATTCCCTACAGAGCCGAGACAACCAAGGTCCGACCTCCGTATCCCCAAGCAGGAATTCCTTCCCTAGCAGGTTCCTTCAGAAAGATGATATATGCATTCCCCAGCCGAGTTTTATAACCATGAGCAGTTTATAAAGCCATCTCCCGAGCAGAGTTTATTTCTCTAACATCGGAAGCTCAATCTCCAACAGAGCTCTTCTCTCCAGCAATGGAAGTTCATCCCCAGCTGAGTTTATTTCTCCAAATCAGCGGATCTTCCAACAGAGTATCTCCCTTCCCTACAGAGTCATTCCCCCGCAAGATTATTCTCAGACAGAGTCTCTCCCAGCAGAATATTCTCAAGCATAATGGATGTAAATCTCCAGCTAATCATCTTCGGTCACTATCCCCAGCGGAAACAAAGAACTCAACTACTTATACTCTCCAACAACAGTCCAGGATTTATTTTCCCGGTTAGAGAATATCACAATAGCATTGCATATCCATACATCATGGCATGTGCATACATATTATACAACACAATCTCATTTATTTTGAGAACATCATTACTCAATACATTTCATACATCATGACATTACATACAACTAACTCTTTACCTTTCAGGGAAAGATGCAATCAAGTTTTTTTCAAGATCTTCTCTGGTTCAGTCAAACCAACACTAAGGTTTCTATTCTAGTTGAAGATATTCTAAGACTTTCGTCTGGGTCAGCCGGATCACCGCTAAGATTTCCCCGATTTCTATGCCAGTCAAAGTTAAGTTGAGACCTCTCCTGGGATCAGTCAAATCGATACTAAGATTTCTCTCCCAGTTGAAGTTCTCACAAATTTTCTCTGGTTCAGTCAAACCAACACTAAGGTTTCTATTCTAGTTGAAAATGGTCTAAGACTTTCGTCTGGGTCAGCCGAATCGCCACTAAGATTCCCCGGATTTCTATGCCAATCAAAGTTATTCCGAGACCTCTCCCGGGTTCAGTCAAATCGGTACTAAGATTTCTCTCCCAGTTGAAGACAACTCGAGACCTTTCCCTGGTTCAGTCAAATAAATACTAAGATTTATATTCCAGTTTAAAAGCTATGAAGCCCGGAGCTCGACCAGATAACAGCTTAATTTTCCCATCATACTGTGAAGCCTGGAAATCGACCGGATAACAGTACAAAATACTATGAAGCCTGGAATCGACCAGATAGTGGTATTCAAGCTATGAAGCCTGGAAATCGACCGGATAATATCTTGATTTCTCCAAAATACTATGAAGCCTGGAATCGACCAGATAGTGGTATTCAAGCTATGAAGCCCGAAAATCGACTGGATAATATCTTGATTTCTCCAAAATACTACGAAGCCTGGAATCGACCAGATAGTGGTATAAGACACCGTGAAGCCTAGAGCACGACCAAATAACGGTATAAGACGCTGTAAAGACTGGAGCATGACCAGATAGCGGCAAGAGACACTGTGAAACCTGGAGCACGGCCAGATAACAGTATGAGGTACTACGAAGCTTGTAATTCGACCAGATAGCAGTTTACTCCGTCAATTACTATGAAGCCCAGAAATCGACTGAATATTAGTATGCCTTAAATTCAAGTTGAAACTCAGATGCAACCGAATAACCACTTAATTCCTTCTGAAGCCTGGAATACGACCAAATAAGATTTGAGAAATTGCAAAGCCTGGAGCACGACCAAATAACAAGTTTAATCTCATCTCCCTAGTAAGTCACTGTGAAACCTGGAGCACGACCAGATAGCCATTAATCTTATTATCCTCAGCAAATCACTATAAAGCCTGGAGCACGACCAGATAGCGGTTCATTTTCATCTCCTCGACTAAGAGATGATTCCCCAGTAGAGTAACGGACATCTGAAGCTCCTAAACTCTATTTCTCCCAGGACAGAGACCAACATTCCTCAGCAGATTCCTCCTTAACGACAGGAACAGGAATTCTCATAGAAGGAATATCTCAAAAAATCAACATTATTCTGGATGGCATCTTTAAGCCCATCTCCGACGAATCTCCGTCATCATCCTAGATGGAGTCTTTAAGCCCATCTTTGACATCCTTCTGTCATCTCCTCCAAATGGCATCTGTAAGCCCATTCCCGATACTACCTACACAGTCCAGCACCATCTCAGACGAGTGTGAATTTCTGGGCACTTAGTGTTCAATCATCTTCCACCTTCAGATTATGAAAGGCAGACAACCAATCTACATCCTCAGGTTTAAGAAGATTGAACAGGGGCAGATGTTGTACCCCAAAATTTGCCCTCTCGTTTTATTCAAGACATGCCCATTGAGGTCCTCAACTTGCTCAAGGATGCCCAAGAGTTGACCAGACAAACTCCCTCCTAAGGCAATGTATCTCAAACTAGGAATTCCATTTTCATCAGGGTGTGGGAGCTCCAAAGGTCCCAAATTCTTTCCATGGTCCTAATATGTTCTCAAGATCATCTATGTCAAGTTTCATTCCTTGCACAAGAAGTTTGCTCAGTCAACAACTCAAATTCCTGAAAATCAACTATTTTAGGTCAAAAGTCAATTGTGGCCCACATGCAATCAAACTTCAATATTTTTGGTCAACATCAACATTTTGACGATATATCCATCATTTGATCAAGGGTTGATCATGATTCCTCAAGGAATGCCCCAAATTCATCAAAATCCAAAAGTTGCTAAATTAGGGTTTCTCAGGAAAAGTCAACCAAACTTTGACCAAGCATAACTTGTTCATACTTTATCAGAATTTTCCATCCAAGGCTCATTTTGAAGAGGGTGAAATTCCATACAACTAATATTCATCCCACAAGTTCAAAATATGCACTCATCAAAAGATATGAATTTCTACATTATAGGTCCTTCTGAAAAGTCAACAAAAACAGATTTTAGGTCAAAGCTTCTTACACGAACATGGAAGACCCAATTGATATGAAACTTAAAGGGTTGTTTAGGGGACATCCTAAGATTTCTAAAAAGTCCAAGAACACCTCTCTAGGGTTAAAATTGGAGGAGATATGCCTTGTCAAAGTTGACCATTTTTGCAAAATTGCCAAAAGTCGAATGTGCTCAAAAATGCATTTTTTTTGTCAAATGGGCCTAGCTTCTCATGATTGCATCTTACTTGTGACATGGTCCACGACCCAAATCAGCATATATACTTTATTTGCTTCATTATTTATTTTATTTTGATTTTTTATTATTTAAAATTCAAATTAAATCAAATAAATTGCAAATAATATAAAAAGATTGTTTTTGATATGATTTTTTGTAGGAATCAAATCCAATTAGGCTGACAAATCATATCCAAATCGTGCAAGGGAAATTGAATCAAAATTGGCATAATTATGCTTATTTTGGAAAAATTTCATACAATAGAAATATCAAATCAAATCTTGATGATCTTCAAAGATACAAAGCATTTTTGTTGACCTAATATGCTCTGGTATATATGCTGAACATACACAATGCGCAAGAACGAGGATTGGCAGGCGTGAGAACCCCAAACAAAACTCAATTTTTTGGACAAAAGTGGTGGATCGGTTTCAAGCTTAGAAGGAAATTCAAAGCATTTCAACACTCTCAATCGTTTCCTGGACCTTCCCAGAAGCTAGCACAATCAATTACAAGCCTCCACAAGCCCATAATTGTCGCCTAACACTCACACGGTTTGCTTCCTTTTTCAAATTCGACTACAACAATTCTTGCATCATAAAAATGTTCTAATAATATATTTGTGTTCATTGACATATTTGCAACGTGTTTGAATGATTTAATTGAAGCTTTGATTCCTGTATACGTGTTTTCCATTGTTAGGGTTTTATGTCCGTTTTAGGGCTTTTTGATACATGGAAAATTAGGGCAAAAGAAGGATGCCATCATACTCGTGAGATCACAACGAGTTGATTGGTATATTTGGAATTAATTTATCTTGATTTTTTGAGATTTTTGAAAGATGCAGGGCTACAACCATAGAAGTTTGTCCGTAGGTAAAAGTTGCAAATCTAAAACGACGGACAGGGGAAGAAGAAGATATGTGGCTGATAACCATTGGTCTATTTGAATACATGGCACGCGTTTTTATTTATTTTTCATCAAGACACTTTGTTTTATATATTATTCATTGTTTTTATTATTATAACAAATATAACATGTGGCCCAGTGGCAAAGGTGCACGTTGGTAAGGGAAATGACCTGGGTTCGATCCGAGGTCCCAGCGTTTTAGTATTTTCTTAAGGTTTACATGCATATTCTATACATCATGTTGCCAGGCGCCTATAATGCACTCCAACAATCCAGCTAATGGATTATCATCATCACCAATCCAACGCTCCATCAAAGAAGGTCCGTGATGCACCCTCCAAGTATGAACAACACTGAATCACGCGTTGACTGGGCTGATCAGCATAATGGGCCTAACAAATTCATGATACACCCATCATTCAGCAAATACAGGCCCATCTCTTTTCTTTTCTTATTTTAATTCTTATTTTTTATTGCTTACTTAATTTCTTTTTTTTCAAAATAACAAAAAATCATTTTTTTATCATAAAAATCAAAAATCACAAAAAAAACATTAAAATCATTTTTTTCAAAAGATATTTTATTTCCATAATTAATTAGATTAATTTAATTTAGGGAAATTTAATTCCTTTTTTTATATAATTTAAATCAATTAGAAATTAGGGTTTTAATTTGTACATAACCTAATTAATTTTTTCTCAAAAATAACCTAAATATTTTTCAATTAGATTTTTAGGTTTCCTAAATTATTCTCGCATTTAATTCGCCGCACACATTTTTTAATTTTCTTTTATTATTATTGTAACTGTTTCGAGGTTGTAATAGTAATTAGGGTTTTAAATTCCGCATTTTTGTTTTCAGTCCAAGATGATTATGTATCTGCGAAAGCCTTGTAATAGCTAGGACTTTAAACTTTTCGCGCTTTTAATTCAGCAAACTATAAACTGCTTAGATGTATGTTAATAGGATTATATGGAAAGACAAACTGAAAATTAATACAGTAGGAAACCCTAATTGTGCAAAGATAATTAACTGAAAGCATACACTCGCACATGGTCACTCCTAGGGTTTACTCCACTCTGGTTGCCTTTGGTAAACGGTCATGAAGTATAGGGTTTGATAGTGGTCGTCCTCTAGCCCTGAAAGATCTAAAATGACCCATTCGGATGTTGCCTCGAAAAAAGATCTTTAAGGCTTTAGGATGATTACTAACACTTCCTAACATTGCTTTTGTGATCGTATTTATCCTTCGAACGTCCCTAAAAAACTCCAATGACGATGCTACCTATTTCTCAATAATGGGATAGCATTGTCTAAAAGGAAAATGAATAGTCTTTTTCGAGTAGGTAGAAAACTCTTAAGTACTTGCTCAAACAAACTTTTTCACACAAACACTTTCCCAAACAAAGTTTTCAAAAACAACTTCGTAACACTCTTGAGGACAGAAACAAGGGTTAAAATGAAGTAAAACAAAACTTTTCAAAATAAGCACACTCAAGCAATTTCAAAATGAGCAAGTACCTAAGAGACCATGGAAAACCCTGGATAGAAAGGGTTCTAACACCTTCCCTTTTTATAATCTACCCCCCGTACTCAGAAACATCTCGAAAAAGGTTTTTTCTGTTCTTTTTCTTTTTCCTGATTGGATAAAATAAAATTCGGTGGCGACTCTTGCTTACCGCAACATTTGCGAATACAAAACACAAACCAATATAACAGTCGGTTCTGCCACCGTATCACAGGTTAGTTCGAAAGCATACTGTTACAAAAGGTATCCTGACTCCTGTAAGGCGTTACTCCAAATTCTGGATTGAATTTTCTTACTAAATTCTTTGATCTGCTAAAACGCATTTTCAAAACATCAAGACAAGCATAAACTTTTCATTATTTTGAATACCATTGTTTGCATATAGCTATTTGTTTGACAACAGAGAAATTCACGACGAATTTCCAGCGAACAAAAAACTCTCTCAATCGCTTCAAATGAGAAGACACTTCCAATGACAAATCTCCTATGAGCAAGGGGGCATGGCATGCCATTGTCCAAAATCACCCTGGGGCAATCAAGTCAAGATTCCAAGAAACCTCTAAAGAAAAGATTAATATACCTGAGGCAGTCTGCATCTTAATCACTTGGAGCATTGAACTTGAATTCCAGCAAAGGGACACGTACGACCAAGCAAACATTCTTCTGGCAATACTACAACACTTGCTACTAGGGGCAATGACAAATCCCCACGAAATCCCCTTCATAAGGTGATCCCCAGTAAAGCCCCCACAAAGTTGGATCCAGGAAGTTCCCATCCAGAGTTTCAATCCATGGAAAACCTTTCTTCCCAGCTAAGTTTGGTATCAAGAAGAATCCTCAAAGAGTTCTGCCAAAAGAAAACGCCTCTCCAACAGATTAGCAACATGGTTTATTTCCCCAACAAACAGTAAGATTCCCCAGCTTGAATTTTCCTCCCAGACTATCACAAATCAAGGGACCACAACTCCTCTTCCCTAGTAGACCGCTCTACAATTACCAGTGAGTTGCTACAAAACCTGGAAGCCAAACCATATAAAAGTTAACCTCTTTATCCCCAACAAGTTGTTAACTCCTTTTCTCTTCCATTAAGAGATAACTACCCAGTAGAGCAACAAACGACTAAAACTCCTGGACTCCTTTCCCCAAGCAGGAATCAACACCCTCCACAAAGTTTTCTTCTCAAGCAAAATCAACATTCCCCAACGGAGTTCTCCTCAAACAAAAAAATAGGAATCCCCAACAGAAACATTCTAAAACAAGGTCTGGAGAAGTGCATACTCTTCATCCCCAACAGTAGTCTGAGATTTAACTTCCCAAAATTCCCCAACACTTGTCAAGGATTTATTTTCCAAAACAAAGATACATTTCAACAACATTCATAGCATATGCATACGAAACACATATAGCACGATCTCATTTATTTTGAGAAACATAATTACGCCATGCATTTCATACATCAAGACATTTCATACAACTAACTCTTTACCTTTTCAGGAAAGATCAATCAATAGAAAATCATCATCAATAAATTTCCGACAAGACAGGACCGCTATCTGGGAACAAATTGATTATAGATCAATTCCCGAAATAATACGGAGTAACTATCTACATGACAAACACTTCTTTTCTAAACCTCCATTGATTCAGTTTAAATCTATCAATGGTCTATTCTGATTCCTTTATGATAGACACTTCTTCTGGTTCAGATAAATCACTCCAAATATTTATTCTGATTCTTTTCCAGACCTCTGTTGGTTCAGTTTAAATAGATCAATGGTTTATCCTGATTCCTTTCCGGTAGACATTTCCCCTGGTTCAAATAAATCGCTCCAAGACTTATTCTGATTCTTTCCAGTTGAAGAATATTTACAACCTCTGCTAGTTCAATATAAATCTATCAATGGTTTATCCTAATTCTTTCCCGTAGACATTTTTCTGGTTCAGATAAATCACTCCAAGATTTATTCTGATTCTTTCCAGTTAAAGAATATTCAAGACCTCTACTGGTTCAGTTTAAATCGATTAATGGTTTATCCTGATTCCTTTCCGGTAGACATTTTCTCTGGTTCAGACAAATCGCTCCAAGATTTATCACGATTCTTTCCAGTTAAAGATTATTTAAGACTTCTGTTGGTTCAGTTTAAATTGATCAATGGTTTATCCTGATTCCTATCCGGTAGACACTTTCTATGGTTCAGTTAAATCATTCAAAAGATTTATTCTGATTCTTTCCAGTTAATGAATATTCAAGATCTCTGCTGGTTCAGTTTAAATTGATCAATGGTTTATCCTGATTTATTTCCGATAAACATTTTCTCTGGTTCAGATAAATCGCTCCAAGATTCATTCTGATTCTTTCCAGTTAAACAATATTCAAGACCTCTGCTGGTTCAGTTTAAATTGATCAATGGTTTATCTTGATTCCTTTCCATTAGACATTTTCTCTGGTTCAGATAAATCGCTCCAAGATTTATTCTGATTCTTTCCAGTTAAAGAATATTCAAGACCTCTGCTGGTTCAGTTTAAATCTAGCAATGGTTTATCCTGATTCCTTTCCGGTAGACAATTTCTCTGGTTCAGATAAATCGCTCCAAGATTTATCCTGATTCTTTCCAGTTAAAGATTATTCAAAAATTCTGTTGGTTCAGTTTAAATCGATCAATGGTTTATTCGGATTCCTTTCTGGTAGACACTTTCTCTGGTTTAGACAAATCATTCCAAAGATTTATTCTGATTCTTTTCCAGTTAAAATCAAGTTTAGACTTAATCTAATTTCTGTCAACAATCACCTTTGGATGGAATCTATAAGCCCATCTCTGACAACTCTCCATCATCTCACCAAATGGCATTTTTAAGCCCATTCCCTACACAATCAACGACCACATCATTGAGTGAAAATTTCTGGGCACTCTAGTGTTCAATCATCTCCCACCTTCAAGTCACAAATGGCAGACTCGCCAATCTAACTCTCCGGGTTTAAGAAGATTGAACAGGGGAAGCTGTTGTACCCTAAAATTTTCCCTCTCATTTTTCAAGATATTTCCTACAAAGATCTTCAATGCCTCAAGTTTGCGCAAGTATCAACTAGGTCAAAATAATTTCCTCAGCATTGATGCCTCAAATTAAGGTTTGAGCTTGTACAAAGGCAGTTGTATTTATAACGTTTCAAATGAATTTCATGGATCATTATGGACCCTCAGGATTATTTTTTTTCAAGTTCGAAGTCTCGGATCACAATTTTCAAAGAAATTCATTCAAATTACCAAAAGGGCAAAATGAGCAAAATTAGGGTTTTTGACTGAAAATGACCGAACTTTGATTTTTGACCTAATACCTAGCTTATTGGTTGGAAGCATGATCTTAAGGATCTGAGCGCGTCATTTTGACCTAATTTTACATTTCAATTCATTTCCAGATATCAGTGGATTGATAGACAAAATTCAGTCAACTGATGGGAAAAGTCAACTGTACACTAAAAAGTCAAACTTTGACTTTTTGACCAAAGTTGAGTCCCAAAAATCATATCTCATCAAGACATCCAAAATATGAAATTTGATCATCAAAAATCAAGAAAGTCAAAAGTCCAACTTTTGCAAGACTTGAAAATTTTTCTAAGTTAAGTTCATTGCTTCATGACATCTTGTCACTACAATTTAAAATAGTTCAAGATGTTACAAATAATTCAAGTTATTACAAAGGGGGAATTTTTGCAAGTTTACAAATCATAAACTTTGTATTGCTTGGACTTTTTCCTTTGACTCAAAACCTTTCCACAATGCTTTGTCTTTGATACAATGTGCATAAATTGCTCCACAAACTAAACTTGTTTCATGCTGCAAACTATGTTGTCCAAGTTATTGTTGAACACAAAATGATATGCTACTTCTATACATTGCCACAACACTCCAAAATCCTGCTCAATTGTTATCCTACAAAACCTTGTGCTATGCTGCAGCACAAACCTATCACAAAACCTGTATATATTGTCCTATACAGTCCAAAATTTGTCCAGAAAATCAGTCCAAAATTACTCTATGTAGTATGCTCCAACCTGCATCATAAAAGCCACAAAATTGCACCAAAATGGCAAAAGAAAATTGTATGGAAAAAGTATCAAAGCAGTAGGAAAAAATAGTTCAAAATAACTTATTTTGTTTCCCTCCTAAACCTCAGTCAAGGATCTACAAAAGGGACTATTTCATAAGACTCAAGGAGGATTTTCTTAGAAAAAAAGGAGAGAAGAGAAAAACAGAACTTTTGTAAAACTCATCTCATTTTCATAAAACTCTGCTCATCTTCAACTCTACATTCACTCACAAAACAGAAAAATCCTCAACCCATTATTGTACAACCTTGCAAACTCCCCCATAAACCCTCTAAACACTTCACATAACATAGATATTGTTCAAGCACAAGAACAACTTCTGTAGTTCCCTTACTCTCAACTTCTAAACAAAAGAGAGTATTACACAAACTTGACTGTTTGGAGTTGGTTCAGTAACCTTCAACACAAAGGGAGGTCTAGCAGCTTCCTGGAGTTTCATTAAGATCCACACAACATCTTGAAGGGTATTCAGACTCAAAACCTAAAGTTTAGTTTCAAGGTAAGTCATCTTAACCTTGCATTTTCCATACATCATTTTTTTTGGTTTATTTCTGAAGATAAGATGTAGCAATCACTACTCTTGAAGTTAATCATTTACTTGTTGTTAATTTTTATCAATTATATGTTGAAAACTAACTGATACATGCAAAATAATGGTGATAGAGGTAAAAAACTGCAACATGAGTAGACACATACCCACATGGGTCGACTCATTCTAAGTGAAAAAACAGGGTATGAGTCGACACATGGCCTTATGCATCGAATCATACTGCTATCCAGGTCCCAAAACAGAAAGATGGAATGTGTATGAGTCGATACAAAACGTGTATGTATCGACACAAGCAGGAAATGAGTCAACACATCCCATTATGCGTCAACTCATACTGAGTTGATTTGGTTTGGCAGGGGCAAGGAAAGTTATGTGTCGATGCATAACAACATGTGTCGACACATAATAGTTCAAAATGCAGTTTTCCTTCTTTTTACACTATTTTTGCATTGTATATATCTTCTTCATTACTGCTCACTTATTCGATATGGTTGTAATAATTAGACACATATTTGCAAACTGTATCCCCATCCCCCTAATGATGTAATAGCTTAGGATTTTTAATTTCCACAAGTTTACCGCTTTTCATATAATTGCTAGTAAGATAGCGTATGTATGATAAGATAAAATCAACAAGTAGACAACCCCTAATCAAAATACAAAAATGCATGCAATCAAACACACTATTCACACACATGCACCTCTAAGGTAATCCCATTTGTTTCCTCGGAAAACAGTTATGTCCCTCGAATATGGGTGTTTTAGCAAACACCCTCGATAAAAGATCGTAGTCCCTCAATGTTACCTTCGGTAAACGATCTAGTCCCTAAAAGATATTGCTAAAACGTCCCATAGGTTGCCTTCTATGACTATACAAACGTCCCACGCCCGTCCCTTCACATCCAATGATGGGGCTTTTTACCAAATCAATGGTAAGATAACAACATCTAAAGGAGGAGGAAAAGAAGATTAGACCTTTTGAGTACGTAGGATGCTTCTAGTTGCTCGCTTGCTCACAACAAAAACATTTTATACACATACACCTTCATTTGAAACATTTTTAAAAGACAAAGCTTTTTCTATGCATTCTTATAGAAACGAGAACCATTACAAAGACACTTTTCAAAATCACTTTCAAAAACACATTCCACAAACACCTCTTTGAACTATTTTCGAAACCAACACTTTGTACGCGTTTTTATAGAAACGAGAACCATTACAAAAACATTTTCAAAATACTTCCAAAACCCACACCACAAGCACATTTTCAAACAAAAGCAAGTGATCTAGCAAGCAACTAAGAGCCCATAGATAACTACGGATGAAAAGGGTGCTAATACCTTCCCTTTTCATAACCTACCCCCCGAACTTAAGAAATAATCTTGAAAGGTCTTTCCTGTTCTTTTCAACCTTTCCTTATTGGATAAAAGAAAAGTCGGTGGTGATTCTTACTATCCGCAAAAATTGCGATCAAACGCGAAACAACCAAGTCAGTTCTCCCACTGTATTACAGCGGGGGAGTACTTAAAAAAAGAGGGGTTATGTTGGAGAGGTGTAGCCGTAAGCAACAAAAGTTTTGGAAATATTTATCCGAGAATTTATCGTGTCCATAGAGTTTGGTTATTGAATTTTCATTCGACGAATTCTCGCGTTTATGAGTTTGGGGATAAATGGGTTTGTAAAGAAAATGTTATCATAAAAAAATAAATGTAAACAAAAGTAAAAACTAAAGAAGAACTTATCAAGCCTGCATATAATCTACTCATCACAGACTTAAATCTACCGACCAGTTATACGAAACCTAACAATACTCATCAATGTCACCACATATCACTCATAACCTAAGTCATTTCTAACCCAAATTGAGAGACTGAATGTATCATCTCAGAAGTGATATCTCGACCTCCTTAACAACACACAAGACAACCGTGTTACTCGCACTAACAATCTCTCTGCACAACAAAGCCAACACAGAGGCAGTAAACTCTAATACTCAAGTAGATGTCAGCTTTAAATCTATCTTTAGAGTTCAGAAACTAACAGATGATCATCCTAGATAAGAATCTAAGCAGTATATGTCTATAACAATTCAAATCCCTAGCACAGAGCAAAAATCCATGACAACAATCAACAAAGATTTATAAAGCAAGTTTAATATAACGCCATGGGCGACAAATATACATAAGTTCATAGTAAATACTTGTACAAACTTAACACATAAAGAATACACAAAGAGGAAGAGAAATGAACCACAAATCTACCAGTTTGTCAGTGCCGGTTGATGACAAATCCACCCGGATCATCAGTATGCAAGCTTCAATGTTGTTTTCTAAGGTAATCCTATCCAAAAATGAAGGTTGATGGAGTTGGGATCAAAAATACCCAAAACCATACCCAAAAAATATGTTTTTACACCTAAATACGCATTTATGACTGTCCAGCATCGCCCGACGACCAAAAAGCGTCGCCCGACGACTAAAACAGCATTTCCCCCACACTACAGCCCTCCTAGCGTCACCCGGTGACCAAAAGTGTCGCCTAGCGACGAATGACAGAAGGTTGAGAAATCAGCACAGCATTCTGCACTATTTCGGCCATAACTTTTGAACCGTAACTCCGATTCGCACCCGGTTCAAAGTGTTGGAAAGATTATTCAATGCTCTTTATAAGAATGAGAAAATATAAACCAAATTGATGATTTTTTATTCTTTGATTTTGAGCCTTATTCATTGATGAGTTGCTCAAAATCGCGCGTTTCAAGCCGCATATTCGACACTTTATTTCTCATGCTCCAAATACGCATCAATACCTAAAAAATGAATGGAAAAACATCAAACAGTACCCTATGTACACAAAAACACAAATAAACACAAACTAAATGTATTTATACAAAATTCAAGTATATTCAACGATATTAATAATAAAAAGTCGATAAGTGCAACAAAAAGTATATACAAAAATAGCTACAATTTTCACTTATCAGGTTACCTTAGAGTCTAGATCATCTTTACTTGCTTTCATTGTTTGCTTTAAAATTAAAGGTTCCTTGATTTTATTTACTTGTAAGATCCTACACCCTAATCTAGGGATGCCTTAGGTAAGTAGAAATAGATCATGAAAACTGTACGACATAGACTGATATGGTTGAAGTGATGGCTACGGTTAGTGAGACACTTTGGATTATACTAATGTTCCTTGAGTCCGTCAAGGATAACATTAGGCTTCCGCGTGGTGTCATTAGCACTAACTAACTTTTAGAACCTTAATTGACTCATCTTGGCCATTAGAAGGTAATGAGATGGCCAGCTTTGGTGAAGTCCAAGGTTGGTTGATACTCGATGTTGCACTCATTGAGATTCGACTCACGGGATGTTTTGCTGGAAAATAAGTTGTTGTACTAAAGTAAAACCTTTGAGAAATATCCATGATATGAGATTCACAGAACCCGATTACTATTTTAGGACAGGTTGATCCCACTTAACTTCAGTAGAGAAGGGTACTTACCTATGACCACCTGCAAGCTTTTAAACCTAAGGCTCTTGTGTGATTTGTTTGTGTTTGCTACATGTTTAAACATAAACATAACATCATGACATCATAACGTATGACATGTCTTTGTTACTAACCATTTCAAGGATCTTAGGGACCTTTGATGCAGGATTATCATGAGTCAGATTGTTAGCAAGGGGAAAGAGGATTTATTTTCCTCTAACCGGATGTCGTCAAAGATCAAAGTATGTTCTCTTAAGTCATAGGCGAGGACCCACTTGATATGGTAAGCTTGATTCTGATAGAAGGTGTAACACTCGAGGCCAAAAAGGCGAGGAGTGGTTGCACCGCATGTAACAC
This sequence comes from Vicia faba, assembly GCA_948472305.1. Taxonomy (NCBI): domain Eukaryota; kingdom Viridiplantae; phylum Streptophyta; class Magnoliopsida; order Fabales; family Fabaceae; genus Vicia; species Vicia faba. The sequence goes on from OX451736.1 coordinate 276,757,550, forward strand.
CCGAGGCCTAAGAGGGTAAAGGTGGTCGCCACATTGGAATGAGAGGGATTATGAGGTTATGCAGGTATGGGACTTCATGGTTGAAGGAAGGCTTATAAGGATTAATTGGTACTACCTATACCAACAAGATGCATCTTCTTTTCGGTAGCTCATTCATAAGAACTCCATAGTTAGGCGTGCTTGACTTGGAGAAATTCTGGGATGGGTGGCCTTCTGGGAAGTTTATCGGAAAGTGTGTGAGTGAGGATAAAACACGCTAAAAAGACCCGTGTTGGTTTGTGGGGTCAGTCGTTAATCCTAAAGGCAGTCCTGGGCTGTTACAAATGGTATCAGAGCCATACCTCTCCCGGTACGATGTGGTTCGAGGACGAACCCTGCGAAAGCTGGTGGGCATGTAACACTCGAGGCCAAAAGGGCGAGGAGTGGTTGAACCGCATGTAACACCCGAGGCCTAAGAGGGCAAAGGTGGTCGCCACATCGGAATTAGAGGGATTATGAGGTTATGCAGGTATGGGACTGCATGGTTGAAGGAAGGCTTATAAGGATTAATTGATACTACCTATACCAACAAGATGCATATTCTTTTCGGTAGCTCATTCATAAGAACTTCATAGTTAAGCGTGCTTGACTTGGAGAAATTCTGGGATGGGTGACCTTCTGGGAAGTTTCTCGGAAAGCGTGCGAGTGAGGATAAAACATGCTGAAAAGACCCGTGTTGGTTTGTGGGGTCAGTCGATAATCCTGAAGGCAATCCCGGGTTGTTACAAATGATCGTGAGGTAATAGTGCCAGGAACGCTGAAGGCTCGGGCTGTTACAGAAGGACGTTCAAAGATGAAAGCTCAAAGTTCTCCAAGACAAAGCTGCAACCATATTTCTCTTTCCAATATTTTTTATCCCATAAGATCCTTGAAAACATTACATTTGCATATCATGCATCTCATTACATAACAGGTGCTTTCAAGACAGGTTTTATCATCTTCTTGCTGTTTATTTTAGTAGAAAAAATGGATCTTAAAAAAACACTCAAAGATCTCCAAGCTCAGAATGCCCAATTCCAACAGATGTTCCTGAACTTAGCCAATGGGAAGGAAGAATTGAAGGTACTTGTAACCAGCGACAAAAAAGAAGAAAGCAAAGAAACCAATCGGCGTCCTTAACATGGGATAAGGTTCAGAGGTCCTGTCAAGCAAGCTCGAGATCTTAACATCTCATCTGATGAAGAAGACAAGCAGGATGAAGATAATAAGAGTGTGAAGACTAAAATAAGCAGCCCTGGTTCTAACAAATATCCCGACGAAGAGGAAGATGATTACTTGGACGAGCAATATCCCTCTGCTGATGAGAAATAAAAACTGCTAGAAGAGCGACTGAGAGCTATGGAGATCGAGAAATTTCCTAGATTGAACTTCGATGATTTGGGTCTGGTTTCAGGAGTTGTCATCCCTCCTAAATTCAAAACTCATGTCTTTGCTAAGTATGATGGAATTTATTTCCTGAAGCTGCATTTGAGATCTTTTGTTCGGAAAGTTCAGCCGCATACTACTGACAAGAAGCTGTGGGTTCACTTCTTTCAAGAGAGCCTGTCTGGAACATAGTTGGAGTGATTATATCAACTAGAATGGACCAATATTCACACCTAGGAAGATTTGGCTGCTGCTTTTTATAAACTATACCAATATAATGCTGATCTTGCACCAACCCATATGGAACTACAGAGTATGACCATAGGCTCTAATGGAGGCTTTAAAGAATATGCCCAAAAGTGGAGAGATCTTGCGGGCAGAGTCCAACTTCCTTTGGCTGATAGAGAGTTGGTTGACATATTCATGAGTACACTGATAAGTCATTTCTATAATCATCTGGTAGGAAGTTCTTCGGTTGGTTTTACTGAACTGATTTTGACAGGGGAACATGTGGAAAATGGAATTAGGAGCAGTAAAATTCAAGTGGCTACATCTTCAAATACTGTGAAGAAGGCTTATAATGGGAAGAGAGAATCAAATGTTGTATACGTTCAGAAGGGTCGTAATAAGAGTGATCGCAACCAATCTGTGGGGGAAGTACTTATCTCCAATCCTGCACCAGTGCAACAACAACAACAACAACAAAATAATCAGCGTAGCCAGGAGGCGCCTAAGAGGCAGTTCACAAATATCAACATGTCGTTGAGTCAAGCATTACAACACATGTTAAAGGCAAGTCTTGTTTCCTCATAATCCTTACACTTTCTTTCCCTGATACAATCCTAATGCAAGGTGTGCATACCACTCTGATAGCTCCGGACACGACACTAGCAACTGTTGGTATCTGAAGAATAAGATCCAAGACATTATTGATGCTAAGGAAATTAAATTTGATCTTCCTGAGACTCCTAATGTTATTATTGCACCCATTCCTAACCATGACAAAGGTGTTAATGCTATTGAAGACGTTTCTTATGTTTCTACTGTGAATGATTTGACTACTCCTCTGATGATTGTTAAGGAGAAGCTACTACAAGCCGATTTATTTTTGGGTTGTGCTGAAGACTGCTACTATTGTGCATCCCAATCCAATGGTTGTGCATTACTGGAAAAAGGTATTCAGTGTTTGATGGATGACCGTGAGATCCTGTTTGAGAAAATTCCTTTTGAGAAGACTCCTTCCATGGAGAGTACATCCCAAGACCTGAATATTGAAGACGTGTATACAATTTTCGGTACCCCTATAAGGATCACTTCTAAAGGTCCTGTGAAGATTACTTCCGAACCTAAAGCTAATCCCCTAATTATTACTACGCCTGAGCCAATTCCGTGTTCCTCTGATTAGGCTTTCCCTTGGAATTATGGAGCTGATGTCTACTACCATGGAGTTAAGCAGGAACCATTGACTGTTAAAGAGGAAAATGCTGAAGTTACTGATCCTGATGTTGCAATATTGCTGGGACTAGTAAGGTTACCATAAGTGGAAGGGTTTTATCTCCAGAGATCTCTCCGGAGGCTGTTACTGCAACGGTTCGTACCATTACTACTACTACTACTTCTGATACTCGAGGAGAAGAACATATGATCGAGCCTGCCAAGACGAAGGCACCAAAAGAAGTTATTGTTGAAGACCCCTCCAAGCAGGAGATGGAGGAAATATTAAATATTATCCGAAAGAGTGACTACAAGATTGTTGAACAGCTGAGGCAGACCCTCTCTAAAATATCTATGTTATTCCTGTTGTTGTGTTCCAAAGCCAATGCTCAGGCTTTGGTGAAATTCCAGAAATATGCTCATGTACCACAAGAAATCTCTGTTGATCAGTTCGAACATCATATTGCTATCCTGACGACTGATAATGGGCTAGGCTTTTCTGACGCATACTTAACTCCCGCAAGAAGGAATCATAATAAGGCTCTGCATGTCTCTATTGAGTGAAGGGGAACTACCTTATCTCATGTGTTGGTAGACACATGTTCCTCGTTGAATGTATTACCAAAAGCTTCTTTAGACAAACTTGATTGTGAAGGGATTTTTCTAAAACCCAGTGATGTCGTGGTAAGAGCTTTTGATGGTTCAAAGAGAACTGTGCATGGAGAGGTTAATCTTCCAATAAAAGTGGGTTCCCAGGTCTTCGAAAATACTTTTTATGTGATGGATATTCGTCCAGCTTATTCTTGTTTGCTGGGACGCCCTTGGATTCATGGGAAGGTGTTGTTACTTCTACCTTACATCAAAAGTTGAAGCATCCCATGAGGGGAATGATTGTTACAATTTACGGCGGAGAAGAATATATGGTGAGCCATTTGAATTCTTTCAAGTATGTCGAGGTGGATGGTGAATTCGCCGAGACTCCTTGCCAGACCTTTGAAGTTATTTCTCAGACAACCTCGGTTGATAAAGTTACTTCTGTTGTTCCTAAGACTCCATCAAAAATGGCTTCTCTAAAAGACGCCAGGGTTGTGGTTGAAGAAGGTGGTTGCACTGTTTGGAGTTAGCTTCCTGATATTCCTTATAAGTCAGATAAATTTGGTTTGGGTGTCACTTCTCAGGCTCAGAGGGTTATCCGTCGTACATGTGCTCATTATGGGAGACCGCCATTCCACATCAACATTAATGGAGTTCACGATAATCATGTCAATGTTGTGGAAGACGATGATAGTGGCTGCGACATAGACAGTTGGATCTTCCCTACTACCGACAATGGGTTCAACAATTGGAAGGCTGAAAAATTTATACCAATCTCCTTTAGTCATGATTAAATGCTATTTTATTTTTTCTTGCTTTCAAATTTTGGTTATGTAATTTAAACAATGAACTTTAAGCCTAGTGCCTTACCCGGAGCACAACGGTCCATTTGTTAGGGTTGTCATTATTCATTAGCATATCTTCATTTAATAAATCATTGGACGTTTGCATTCAAATTTTTTGCTCTTTGTCTTTCTTTTACTTTATTGCTTTCAAAATAGCTATGTGTTCTTACACACACCCACACAACATATTGTAGATCCATATTCATCATGGATCCCATTGATAACAATTCTGCTATTATCGATTATAACTTCGAAAATACGATCTACCAAGCCGAGGATGAAGGTTAGGAAGATTGTGAAATACCTAGAGAGCTTGCTAGGATCTTAACACAATAATAAAGAGACATACGACCACATGAAGAGCCAGTCGAGGTTGTGAACTTGGGTACTGAAGAGGACAAGAAAGAAATCAAGATAGCTGCCAACCTAGAAGACAATGTCAAAAAGAGATTAATCCAGATGTTGCATGACTATGTTGAGATCTTTGATTGGTTGTACAAAGACATGCCAGGGCTTGATACTAATATTGTGGTTCACCGTCTACCGATGATGGAAGGTTGTCCCCCTATAAAGCAGAAGGTTCATCGTATGCGTCCCGAGATGTTTGAAAAGATCAAGCCTGAGATTATGAAGTAGTTCAACATAAGATTCTTAGCGGTTACATCCTATCCACAGTGGGTTGCAAACATGGTGCCAGTACCTAAGAAGGATGGTAAGGTGCGTATATGTGTAGACTACAGGAATTTGAATAGGGCGAGCCCCAAAGACGACTTTCCACTTCCACATATTGACGTTCTAGTTGACAACACCACTCATCACAAAGTATTTTCTTTCATGGATGGTTTCTCTGGTTATAATCAAATCAAGATGGCACCCGAAGACATGGAGAATACTACTTTTGTCACGCAGTGGGGCACTTTCTATTACAACGTTATGCCTTTTGGTTTGAAGAACGCCGATGCAACATATCAACGTGCTATGGTAGCCTTGTTCCATGATATGATCCATCACGAGATAAAGGTTTACATTGATGACATGATAGATAGGTCCCAGACTAAAGAAGAGCATCTTGATCACTTGCACAAATTATTTGAGAGGTTGAAGAAGTAAAAGTTGAGGCTAAATGCAAACAAGTGCACCTTTGGGGTAAGATCCAGTAAACTCCTAGGTTTTGTCGTCAGTGGTAAAGGTATTGAAGTTGATCCCGCCAAGATTAAAGCTATTCAAGAAATGCTAGCTCCCCGCACAGAAAAGGAAGTCAGAGGTTTCCTAGGACGATTGAACTACATTTCCAGATTTATTTCCCATTTGACCGCTACTTGTGAGCCAATCTTCAAGTTATTAAAGAAAGATCAGGCATGGAAGTGGAACAGCGACTGTCAGATAGCCTTCAAAAAAATCAAAGAATATCTTCAGGAACCTCCGATTCTGATGCCACCGGTTGAAGGAAGACCTTTGATCATGTACCTAACAGTATTAGAGAACTCAATGGGGTGTGTATTGGGGCAACATGACGAGTCTGGTCAAAAACAGCATGCAATATACTACCTTAGAAAAAAGTTTACCGAATGTGAAACAAGATACTCACTGCTCGAGAAAACTTGTTGCGCTTTGGCATAGGCTGCTCGCCAACTAAGATAGTATATGTTGACTCATACTACCTTGTTGATCTCTAAGATTGAACAATAAAATACATATTCGAGAAACCAACTCTCTCGGGAAGAATAAAAAAAAGGCAAATGGTCTTGACAGAATATGACATTCAGTACACTACTCAGAATACGACATTCGTTCTAGGCTTATAATGATAAGAAGGAGAGTTACAAAGAAACAAAATATGAATTCAAGTCCCCCATGGGCGCTTCCTCTTTGTGTTGACATATGCATTAAGGCTTTGTTCTTCGTGGAGTCGTTTCATCAGCTCCAGTACTTTCTTTTCACTAGCATAGAGCTGAGTTTCAAAGGTATCCCTTTCTTCCTTGAGTTGATTCTAGGACTTATGTAGTTATTCAAAGTCAGTAGGCATGTCTGGATGGAGAAGGGTGTGAGGAACATCTCTTTCAATAATAGGTTCTACAATCACTGGTAGGATGGCAGGATATGGCATCACAAGATTCTAAGAACGAGACCGCACCCATCTGAGGTAAGACTCTAGAGGAATCGAATTCTTATGTACCAAAGTCTTGCTATCAATCTTGTTGACCAGGCCCCAGGAACATTGTGATACGGTGGGAGAACTGACTAGGGTTTTGCATTTGTTTTCGCAAATGTTTCGGTTGAGCAAGAGTCGCCACCGACTTTTTATTTTATCCTAAGGAAAGGTTAAAAAGCACAGCAAAAACCTTTGAGATGTTTTCTTGGGTTCGGGGAGTAGATTATAGAAAGGGAAGGTATTAGCACCCTTTCTATCCATGGTTATCCATGGGCTCTTAGGTACTTGCTTAGATCAACTTGCCTTTTTTCAATTGTTTGAAATGGTGCTTTGTGTGTGTGGTTTTGAAAATGTTTTGAAAAAGATGCCTTGTCTAGGCAACCCTTGTAACAATTCTTTACTCGAATGTTTTACAAAAGGTGTTTGTCTTTTTGAAAAGAAGTTTCAAGGTTTTTTTGAAAGTTGTTTTGAAAGTGTAGTGATGTGTGGTTTGAAAAATAGGCAAGTGTTTTTGTTTTGCAAGTTGACAAGTACTTAAGAGCTATCTATCCTAAAGTTCTCAAAGATCTTTGCTATGTTTTAACCCTTTTAACAATTTTGTTCCACCATTGTATTTGGTGGACAATCTTGTGTTAGGATGTTAACGGGACGGGCGCGGGTCATCGTTTAGACCATAATTGCAATGGTGCCAAGTATCTTTGGGCAATTTTTCCTTTAAGGGACTTGATCATTGTTGTACCCCAAAATTTGCCCTCCCATATTCTTCAAGATTTGCAAAGAACATGCTTCAAAATCTCCCCAAAGGGTTGCACAGTTCAATGGCCTCATAACAGTCAAAAAACTAGGTTTTTGGTTCTGTCAAAGAAATTGAAGTTTCCAAGGGTCCAAACAAGTCCCACATGCCTACAAACATTGTCAAGTATCCTCATGTCAAGTTTCAAGACTCACAGCACAAAATTGCACAGTCAAAAACCCTAATTGCTCAACAGTCAACTGTAGGGGCAAAATGGTCATTTGACAGTCAAAAGTCCAAATTTTTGATCAACATATTATTTTGAAGCCAAAAACATCATTGGATCAATTCTTGATCATGATTCTCAAGGCATGGCTCAAAAAGTCTCAAGATGCAAAAGTTTCCATATTTGGACAATTGAAAAAGTCAAATGTAACTTGACCAAGGCATAACTTCCACATGGTTCATCAGAAAAATTCCATCCAAATCTCATTTTGAAGAGAATGGCATTTCCTACAACTCCTCTTCACACTTCAAGTCCAAGAAATGATCTCACAAAAAGTTATCAATCTCAACATTATAGGTCATTTTCAAAAGTCAACAAAAAGGGACTTTAAGTCAAAGACCATAACTTGAGATTGGTAAATCCAAATGACATGGGACAAAAGGCATTGTTTAGAGGACTTCAAGACCTTTCCAAAATGTCCAAGAACATGATCAAAGCTTAAAAATTGAGCAAGATATGCCTTGTGGAAGTTGGGAAATTTTGGGAATTTTGAAAAGTCAACTTTGCTTCAAATGCCTCAAAATTGCTAATGGGCCACATTTTCTTCCAAGAATCATTATCCAAAAGCTATGCACGACCATTTGACCCAAAGGGGATTTATTTCATCATTTTTTATTATTTATTTGAATTTTTATCACCATTAATTCATTTAATTAAATAAAATTTGAAAAAAATACTCAAGCATGCATTTTAAATCTTTTTATGCAGCTAATAGGTCTACCATAACTCCAAGATTTCGTGCACACTCAATTTGGAAATATTTGGCCATGATTGATATCAAAAAGGCATGGAAAAGATTGAAAAAGATCCATGGAAATCAAATCTCAAAAACATTGAATTTAAAGGCTTTTGGTTGAAATTCTTACCCTAATTCATTCCCATACATAAACAGATGCCAACCCTAATGCTCAGAACCTCCAGGCTGCGCTCAAAAGCAAATACACACTTTGCATTTTTGGCAAAAAAATTCAAAACTGAAAACTGCATTACAGGGTGATTCAAAGCCTACAAACGATTCAAGAAGCTTGCTGAGGCCTTCCTGGACATAACTGCATTCTTTTCCAGTCCCCACGCATCAAGAAGTGGTAGAACAAAGTCCAACTTCCTCAAACTTTTTGCATAATCGTGTCTCATAATTCATGCCATATTTTTGATTTCTAATGCTTTATTTGTACTAGTTTAATCATTCTGAAGCTAGCCATGCCATTCAATTGAGTTTTTAAGACCAGTATGTGAATCTACCATGGGAGCTCGTTAGGGTTGCAGAAGTTTGGAATTGGGGATTTGTTCATATGGAAAAATTGGACAACAAGACTTATGCCATTAGAATCAGAAGCTTCATACGATTTAGTTCCACATGTCGCGCTCAATTTATGATGAGCCATAGTCTAATCGCTATTATTGTGTGTTGTAGTTAGTGGGGGTTTAAAACCCTCGCTATCCATGTTTTGTTTTCAGGTAACATGAAGGAGAAGATGGACGTGTCTCAGCCATATTGGGTAATTTGAATTTGGCGCGTTTTCTCAAGCCATCAGCACTCTCTCACTTATCTCATTCATTGCCCATTATGATATCAAAAAGACTCGGTGGCACGGTTGGTAAAGGCGTTGGCATATAGGTATTGGAACCTGGGTTCGATTCCCAGGTCCCCTTGCATATTTCATATTTTTTCCTCTAATATATTCCTACGCAGCGTGCCATTCAGTGCTCCACCATGTACTCTCACCAACGGTTTGCCAAGTGGCCCTGAGCGCCCATCCAGTGGCCAAGAACTAATGTCCAGGGAACACCCCAGTCAACGCATGTGCACGTGGTCAGAAAAGTCAAAATGGCTTTCCTCAAATGGGCCAAAATTGCTGGCAATTTACCTCCAAAATTGGGGTCAACACCCCCATAGGTTTGCATATTATTTTCTTTCTTTTTATTTTTCTATTTATTTGTTTTATTTATTTTAGTTAATTCATCAAAATTAATTTTCATAAAAACACCAAAAATCAGAAACTCAAAAAATAAAAATATGTTTTAATATTTAATTCATAAATAGCTTTTTGTAAATAAATTTAATAATTCACTTAATTTTAATTTTAGGTTTTAACTTTAACTTCTTTTCTTAAATAAATTAAAAAAAACATAAAAATTAGGGTTTCTAGCTTTTTATTCCTTTTTTTCAATAATTAAAATTTCTTCTTATTATCACTAGTAATTAATTATTTTTGTAATTAAATTTATCATTAAATAATTAGGTTAAAACTAGGTATAACTTAAACATTTTTTTAAATTAAAAATAGTTTAGAATTAGGGTTTTAATTTCATTTAATTTTCTCATTAAATTCCATAAATACAAAAAACCTAAAAAATAAGTTCTTGCTTTTATTTAATTTAATTAATTTATGACTTCAATTTAATTTCTTTAAAAAGGGTCCAACGCCCTCGCATTCTCGATCTTATTTCTTTTCGCATTTACTTTTATTTCTTTTTGTGAATATAATGTAATTACCCCAAAGTCTTGTAATAGATTGATTAGGATATTTATCTTTCCGCATTTTTATTTTATTTCAAATCGGGTCTTGGATTAATTTGGCGATGTAGACTCGCGCCTTTGTAATAGCGTAGGACTTTTACCTTCTCGCATCTTTTAACTGTTAATAACTTGCATGAAAGAATGAATGCCAAAAATAAAAACAAAGCGTAGATCACCAATGCATGACCAGATAAACGTAATTGAAAATGACACACAATTCACACACCACCCCTAGGGTACGTCTCACTGTTGCCTTGCCCCTCGAAAAGTGGTCGTCGAGTAGAGGACGTTTTAGTAAGTCCTCATGTCCATGAACATGGCATGAGGGTAGATTCTAAGGTGTCTTCCTATTGCTCTGGTGACCACAATGTCCCGAACCCTCGAATTGACCCAAACACCTGCAACGGTGGTGCTACCTGCCTCTCAATAGTGGGATGGCACTACTTTAAGGACATTTACACAGACGAATTCCTTAGGGTAGGTAGAGAACTCGTAGATACTTGCTCTAATTTCAAAACAAATCAAAAACTTCTTTTCACACCGACACCTTTCAAAAAGCTTTCAAAAGCAATTTTTCAAACACTCTTGAGGACTGATACAAGAGTCGAACTGAAATTTTAAACGAAACTTTTCTCAAACTCACTCCCACACTTTAAAAAGCAAACAAACAATTTTGAAAACACAATGAGCAAGTATCTAAGAGCCCTGGATAACCATGGATGGAAAGGGTGCTAACACCTTCCCTTTCTATAAATCTACCTCCCGAACCGAGAGCAATCTCTATAAGAAATTTTTCTGTGCTTTTGTCCTTTCCATTTGGAGAAAATAAAAGACGGTGGCGACTCTTGCTTCCGCGACATTTCGCGAACCAGCGTTAAACAGTCAATTCCAGATCCACCGATCACAGAACTGGCGACTCTGCTGGGGACTTATTATAAAAGTGAGGTGTACCTTAGGACTAAGATCACTTGTGTTTTCAATTGTCTGAATTGCTTGCTTTATTATTGTGGGTACTGTCTTGGGAGTTCTATAGATCCTAACCCGGATCTGGGGGATACCTTCTTAGAAAGTAGCAACAAGGTTGTGAGGGAACTGTGCGGGGTATACCGACATGGTTGAAACAGTCTGCTACGTTGATGTGGCACTTTGGTGTGTACCAGTAACCCTTGAGTTCAGTCAAGGAGAGTACGGGGCCTCCATGTGGTGTCGTGAAGCATCAACTGACCTTAGGAACCTTAATTGAACTATCTTGGCCTCTTTAGGGTAGTGAGATAACTGACTTTGGTGCAGTCCAAGGTTGGTTGATACTCGATACTACACTCAATTGAGGGTTATTTTCTTGGAATATTTCGGTCGCCAGTTCAGTGGCTAAATCGAAACGATGAACAATGAAAACAATCCAATGAAAACAACCCGGTTACTTCTGATAGGACAGGTTGAGCCCACCAACTTCAAGAGGGTAATACCCAGACCCCATGCTGGCCTTAAACTCTAAGGGGCTTGTCTTGTGTGACTTGTGTGCCTTATCATGTTTGCCTTTGTAAATATTTGTGGTGTGTTTAATCATAGCATCATGACATCATCCAGCATCATATGCATTGACTAACCATTTCAGGGGTTCGAATCTTCATCTTTGTTCTTGTTTTGTAGGACATGGAAACTGTTCGCAGAAAGACAATTCAAATCAGCCTTGTAAGGATCCCTCCTCAGCTTAAAGAGCTTATATCCAGGATTCTCGAGAGCTCTTCATTCAGTGAGAGACATGGAAGACTCATCAGCTTGGTCAATACCAACATCGAGGAAGATATGATAAAGGTCCTGTTCCAGTTATTTGACCCTCTGCATCATTGTTTCACTTTCCTGGACTATCAACTGGTGCCTACATTAGAGGAGTTCTCCCGGCTTCTGAAGATCCCTATCCTTGATCAACTACCCTACAACGGTACGGAAAAGGAACCCAAGCTTGAAGAGATTGCCAAAGCCTTACGCCTACAATCATCTGACCTCAAGGGACATTGGGAGGTTATAAGTGGCATCAAAGGGTTCTTAGCCAGGTTTCTGTTTGAAAAGGCCCAGGAATGTTGGAACTCCCTTGACTTACAAGCTTTTGAAGAAGTTGTGGCCCTCCTTGTCTATGGTTTGGTGTTGTTCCCTAACCCAGATCAGCTTATAGATATCAGTGCTTTCCAGATCTTCATGTCCAGGAATCCTATACCTACATTGCTGGGGGACATCCTTCACTCATGTTACACTCGAACCATGAGAAAAAGAGGTGTCCTTATGTGCTGCGCTCCTCTCCTGGGAAGGTGGTTTATTTCGCACCTTCCGCAATCAGTTTTGAAGAATGAGCGGGGTTTGAGATGGTCACAACGGTTGATGACTCTTACACATGCAGATATACATTGGTGCCCTCGGTCCAGAGAGGATGTCACTATCATTGATCGTTGCGGGGAGTACCCTAATGTTCCTTTACTTGGAATCAGAGGAGGTATTACTTACAACCTATGCCTGGCTTGGAGACAGTTTGGTTATGCTCGAAGGGACGGCCCTCATGACATGTTAATTCCTGACATAGTTTTTGACTTCGACAACGATGCACAAGGACTTCGCCAGAGATTTATCAGAGCTTGGAGGATGCCCAGTAAGATAGACAGCAAGACACTGGGGCACAAGAATTCCATCCCATTGGAACCTTATCTCAAGTGGGTACGAGCCCGCTCCCAGAAGTTAATAATGCCTTATCCTCATGTGCTCCCTGTGATCAAAGAGCCAGTCTTGGAAGGAGAGGTGTCCTACACCATTCAACATCCTGACATGCCCACATCCTGGGAAGAGATGCAGAAGAGCTGGATCCAGCTTAAGGAAGAACGGAATTCTCTTGAGACCAGTCTACATGCTAGTGAAAAGAAGGTCTTAGAGCTCACCCGCCTATTGCACGAGGAGAGGAATCTCAACACCTACATAGCTCCAAAGAGGATGCGTAGTGTCTTCTGGGATTGATTTGCTTTTGTAATATTTTGCCCATGAGGCTTTGATGTACTGAACAATTATTTCCTTAATGATAACGTGTGTTCCTTTTTGTCTACAACAAATTTGAATTTTCGAACCCTTGAATGCATTGCATAAACACATATCATTCATCATGTGCATAGCAGGTTTTCTTCTTTTCAGGTTGCTTACCGTTCTTCGCTGTTTATTTCAGCATCATGAACCCTGACTCATCATCAATCGAGATGTCTATCAAGGCCCTTCAGGCGCATAACGCGCAGTTTCAGGAGCTGATCATGGGTTTGGCTCAAGGCCAAGAAGAGCTGAAAGCCTTACTCTTGAAGAAGGGGAAGAAGAAGAAGAGAACTGTTCTTTTCAATTCGGGCCAAAGGTTTGACAACACTCTGCAGAATGAAGAAGCTGGTTCTTCTGTAGGCAAAGGCAGTCCCCAGGGGGGAAAGGCTTCAAGTCCAGTAGTCTCTAACAACGAGACTGACTTTAATGAGGAACAGTATCCTCCGGCTGAAGACAGATATAAGCAGTTGGAAGACAGACTGAATGCAATGGAGATCCAACAAGTGCCTGGGCTGGATTTCGGAGACTTGGGCTTATCTACTGGTGTGATCATTCCTCACAAGTTTAAGGCACCATCTTTCACCAAGTATGACGGGGCGTCTTGTCCCAAGCTACACCTCAGATCTTACATGCGGAAGATTCAACCGTACACTGTGGACAAGAACTTGTGGATCCACTTCTTCCAGGAGAGTTTTTCAGGGACTCATCTCGAATGGTTCTATCAGCTGGATGGAACCAAAGTTCGTAACTGGGAGGAGTTGGCTACTGCTTTTTATAAGCAGTATCAATATAATGCCGACCTTTCTCCTACACGTACCCAACTCCAGGGTATGTCGCTAGGATCAAGCGAAGGTTTTAAAGAGTATGCACAGAAGTGGAGGGATCTGGCTGGCAGGGTCCAACCTCCATTGACAGACCGTGAGCTGGTGGATATGTTCTTAGGGACCCTCTCTGGGCCATTTTTCAATCATCTTATCGGTAACTCGTCTGCAGGGTTCACTGATCTTATTCTGACTGGGGAGAGGATAGAGGCTGGAATGAAGTCTGGTAAAATTCAGAAAGGGGCATCTTCAAGTTCTGAGAAGAAACCCTTTAAAAAGGAGGCAAGTGTTGTATATGGGCCTAGAAGGCAAGAGAAACCAGAGCGCCGCCAATCTGTCAACGCGGTGATGATTCCTAAGCCTGCTGCCGCTCCTCGGCAAACCAATCCACAAAGGGCTGAAAGACCCCGAAGAGAGTTTACCCGTCTAAGTATGACCCTATCGCAAATCTTGCCGCAGTTGCTATCCACCAATTTGGTGACTGTCATGGAGGCCCCGAAGGTTGTGAATACTGCCTCTCCCAAGTACAATCCAAATGCCCGCTGTGCTTATCACTCTGATAGCCCGGGGCATTCCACTGATGACTACTGGGCCTTAAGGAATAAGGTGCAAGACCTTATTGATGCGAAAGAGATACAATTTGAAGCGCCTGAGAGGCCAAATGTGGTGACCGCTCCTATGCCCCAGCATGGAGTGAATGCCATTGATGAAGATGTGTACGCCGTTTCTGTGAATGATGTAGCTACTCCTCTGATGACTGTTAAGAGGAACCTACTGCTGGCCGGTTTATTTCCGGGTTGTAGTGAAGGTTGCCTTTTCTGTGCTGTTTCCCTTTCTGGTTGTCCTTTGCTGAAGTTGGGCATCCAAAGCCTGATGGACAGCAAAGAGATTCTATTCAAGAAGACTGCTGTTCAGTTTGTTCCGGTGGAAGAAGTATCTGTTGTTACCATTTTCAATAATCCGATCAAGGCTCTCCCAAGGAAGCCAGTTAAAATCATGACTGTCGCACCCGTTGTGATTACTGTTCCGGGGCCTCTCCCCTACGAATCTGATAAGGCTGTCCCATGGCACTATGGGGCAGATGTATATGTACATGGAATAAAGCAAGAATTCAACACTAGTACCAGCATCAGCAATATCACTGGTCCAGCCAAAGTCACCCGCAGTGGCAGGCTCTTCTCGCCTGACATTGCGCCACCTACTATTCAAAGACCTCTCACTATAACACCTGCAAGTGTACCTGTTCCCATTTCTGATCAAGTTGTTTCCCCTGCTGCCGAGTTATCTAATGCTCGGGGCAAAGGGATTGAAGATGAGCCTGCCCAGATGGAGGCACCAAAATCTGTGAATGCCGAGGCCTCCCAACAAGAGATGGAGGAAATTCTAAAAATAATCCAGAAGAGCGATTTTAATGTTGTTGAACAGCTGGGGCATACCCCCTCCAAGATCTCAATGCTCTCCCTGCTGCTGTGCTCAGAGGCCCATGCTAAGGCCTTGATCTCATTTATAAAGACAGCCCATGTGCCACAGGAGACATCTGCAGTCCAGTTTACTGATTGCGTAGCCAATTTGACAGCCGACAATGGTTTGGGTTTCTCGGATGCTGACCTTACTGCTAAGGGAAAAGACAACAATGACGCCCTGCATGTCTCTATTGAATGCAGGGGCACTACTCTGGCGCACGTGTTAGTGGACACTGGTTCTTCCCTGAATGTGCTACCCAAAAAGGCCTTAGACCGGTTGGATTGTGAGGGCCTGGAGCTGAAACCTAGCAACATAATTGTCAGAGCCTTTGACGGTTCTAAAAGGATGGTTCATGGAGAGGTAGACATTCCTATTCGTGTGGGTTCTCAAGTATTCGACTCGACTTTCTATGTGATGGATATCCGTCCATCTTATTCCTGTTTATTGGGTCGACCTTGGATTCACAAAGTTGGGGCAGTGACCTCTACCCTACACCAGAAACTCAAGTACCCCGTCAGAGGGAAGATTGTCACTGTGCAGGGAGAGGAGGAGTATATGGTTAGTCACTTGAATTCCTTCCGATATATTGAGATGGACGGGGAGTTTATTGAAACCCCCTTTCAACATTTTGAAGAGGTACCTCCAACATTGGCAGCGGCAGAAACAGTGGTTGAAGAGGATGTTCCTTTGAAGATGGCTTCCCTGAAGGATGCCCGGGCCGTGATCGAGAAAGGTGAATGTGCTAACTGGGGCAGGCTCCCTGATTTCACTCTTAAAACTAACAAGTTTGGACTGGGTTTTACTGCAGAGGCTCAGAGGGCCGTGTGCAAGGCAAAGACCAGAAGATCTCCTGTGCTCATTACCAACCCAGGAGTGAATGCTATTGGGGAGGATGATGAAGTGGATGAAGCTGAGTTCAATAGCTGGATTTACCCGACGACTGATGGTGGATTGACCAATTGGATTGCTAAAGATCATACTCCTGTTACTTTTGTTACGCAGTAATAAACTCCTTTGTTTTGTTATTTGTAATAAACATTGAATTGAAACTCTATGGCCTGGTGTCTTACCCGGGGCACCGTGGCTTCATTTGTGAGGGTATATTAATTGTCATTTCATATGTCATGAATAAAGACCTTGGACGTTTTCTCGCATTTCAAATCTTATGCTCCTTTTCTTTTTTTTCTTTTCTTTATATATTGCAAAAACAATTGTATTTACACACACTCACTCATACAGGTTTCAATCCACTCTGGATCTCACTGGTAACAACTCTGCTACTGCCAGTTATGACTTCGAAAATCCGATCAGCTTAGCCGAAGACGAAGGTGAAGATGATTGCGAAGTGCCTGGCGAGCTTGCAAGACTGTTACTCCAGGAAGAGAGGGCAATTCAGCCACACGAAGAGCCAGTGGAAACAATAAATCTGGGTACTGAGACGGACAGAAAGGAAGTTAAGATTGGTGCCAACCTAGAGCTCAGCGTGAAGCAACGGTTGACTCAGATGCTACATGACTACATGGAAATCTTTGCCTGGTCCTACGAAGACATGCCTGGGTTGGACACCGACATTGTGGTCCATCATTTGCCTACCAAGGAAGACTGTCCTCCAGTTAAGCAAAAGGTCCGCCGTATGCGTCCAGAAATGTCTGAGAAGATCAAAGCCGAGGTTATGAAACAGTTCGATGTCGGGTTTCTCGCAGTGACTTCTTACCCTCAGTGGGTTTCTAATGTGGTTCCGGTACCAAAGAAAGATGGTAAGGTCAGAATGTGTGTCGATTACAGGGATCTGAACAGGGCCAGCCCCAAAGATGACTTCCATCTACCTCACATTGATGTTCTGGTTGATAATACTGCTCAGCACAAGGTGTTCTCTTTCATGGATGGCTTTTCAGGTTACAATCAGATCAAGATGGCTCCTGAAGACATGGAGAAGACTACCTTTGTTACTCAGTGGGGCACCTTCTGCTACAAGGTCATGCCTTTTGGACTGAAAAATGTTGGGGCAACCTACCAGCGTGCCATGGTTGCTTTATTTCATGACATGATCCATCATGAGATAGAAGTGTATGTTGACGACATGATTGCAAGGTCCCAAACTGAGGAGGAACACCTTGATCATCTGCAGAAACTGTTTGACCGTCTGAAGTTGTACAAGCTGAGGTTGAACCCGAACAAGTGCACCTTCGGGGTAAGATCCGGAAAGTTGCTAGGCTTCGTTGTAAGTGACAAGGGTATTCAAGTGGATCCTGCCAAAGTTAAAGCCATTCAAGAGATGCCAATTCCTAAGACAGAGAAGGAGGTCAGAGGCTTTCTAGGACGCCTGAATTACATTGCTCGATTCATCTCACACCTAACTGCTACTTGTGAACCAATCTTCAAGCTGCTGAAGAAAGATCAGGTAGTACGTTGGAACGATGAATGTCAGGCTGCTTTTGACAGAATCAAAGAGTATCTCCAAGAACCACCCATTCTTATGCCGCCGGTTAAAGGGAGACCTCTGATACTATACTTGACAGTACTTGACAACTCGATGGGGTGTGTGTTGGGGCAGCATGACGAGTCTGGCCGAAAAGAGCATGCCATTTATTACCTTAGCAAAAAGTTTACCGACTGTGAGACCCGATACTCACTGTTCGAGAAAACTTGCTGCGCTTTGGTATGGGCTGCTCGCCGGCTGAGACAGTATATGCTGACTCACACTACCTTGTTGATCTCAAAGATGGATCCTCTAAAGTACATATTCGAAAAACCTACTCTTTCTGGGAGAATAGTGTTGTACCCCAAAATTTGCCCTCCCATATTCTTCAAGAAATTGCAAAGTCAAGCTGCAAAATTCCCCAAGGGTTGCACAGTGCAAAGGTCTCCCATACAGTCAAAACTAGGGTTTGTGTTCTGATCAAGAAAATGAAGTTTTCAAAGGTCCAATCAAGTCTCATATGCCTACAAATATGGTCAAGTATCCTCATATCAAGTTTCAAGACATTCAGCTCAAAATTGCACAGTCAAAACCCTAATTGCACTACAGTCAACTGTAGGGGCAAAATGGTCATTTGACAGTCAAAAGTTCAAATTTTTGGTCAACATATCATTTTGAAGCCACAAACATCATTTGATCAATGCTTGATCATGATTCTCAAAATTTGGCTCAGAAATCATCAAGATGCAAAAGTTTCCTTATTTGGACAGCTGAAAAAGTCAATTGAAATTGACCAGGGCATAACTTTCACATGGATTATCAGAAAAATTCCATCCAAAGCTCATTTTGAAGAGAAAGACATTTCCTACAACTCATCTTCATACTTCAAGTCCAAGAAATGCTCTCACAAAAAGTTATCAATTTCAACATTATAGGTCATTTTCAAAAGTCAACAAAAAGGGACTTTAAGTCAAAGGACATAACTTGAGATTGGTAAATCAAAATGACATGGGACCAAAGGCATTGGTTAGAGGACTCAAAGACCTTTCCAAAATGTCCAAGAACATGAGAAAAGCTTAAAAATTGAGCAAGTTGTGCCTTGTGGAAGTTGGGAAATTTTTGGATATTTTGAAAAGTCAACATTGATTCAAATGACCTAAAATTGCTAATGGGCCCATTTTTCTTCCATAATTCATCATCCATGACATGTGCACGACCACTTGGCCCAAAGGGAAGTATTTTCTCATTTTTTATTTATTTATTTGAATTTTTATTTATATTAATTCATTTAAATCATTTAAATATATGAAAAATATTTAACTTGACCTAACCAATCTTTTTATACATGTTTTAGCCTCAAGATTTCGTATATATGCAGATAAGGAAAGATTTGGAGAGATTGGCATGATTGAGAACAAAGAACACATGGAAAAAGATTTAAAAAGATCCTTAAGAATCAAATTTTCAAAAGCCATGAATGCATTGGATTTGTGCTATTCTTTTTGACCTAATGCACTCACTACATATGCCTGAACATAACCCTAATCAGGATACACGCACAACTGCTTCAGAAAACCATTATCAAACTTGAATTTTTCTCTAAAAAACTCAACTCTGAAAAACACTTTTTAGGTGGATTCAAGGCACAAAACCTATCCCA
This sequence comes from Vicia faba, assembly GCA_948472305.1. Lineage (NCBI taxonomy): Eukaryota > Viridiplantae > Streptophyta > Magnoliopsida > Fabales > Fabaceae > Vicia > Vicia faba. The sequence continues at coordinate 276,776,946 of OX451736.1, forward strand.
TTAGCTTCCTTGAGCAATATAGGACGTATTCTGATCAAAAACCTCAAGCCTTACGCGTTGAAACGGTATACAGAAGTCACTCTTGTTCCATTTTTTTTCATTATCGTGTTTCAATATTTACGCCCATTCATGGCATTCTAATTATATATTCATGATCAGGGAAAGGTTTGCAAGCTAACCAATATGATTAATTGCATTTTTATGTTGTGTACACGATTTCACCATGTTTGAGTTTTTAGGGTTTGCAGAGTTCCAATTGGGGATTTTGAAACCAAGAAAAATTGGCCTTCAAGAGTATCATGGTTGTAATCAGCAAATCTGGACGAAGAAAAAGCCCCTATCGCGCCTAATTTATGAGTGACCTAGTCTTATTCGCTATTTTCTCAAAACTGACCTTAAACAACGCGTAAAAAACCGTTGCTCAATGTTTTTGTATTCCAGGGATGATGAAGAAGACGAAGTCGTGGCGCACGCTGGTTGGTTCTTTTGAATCTCGCGCACAAAATCCACTAATGCGTTGATTTTCTTTTATAATATTTGTTTGCTTATTATATATCAAATGCGTTAGTTGGCACAGTTGGTAGGCGAAAGCACTGGCAACGTATATGACCTGGGTTCGAGCCCCAGGTCTGCATTATTCTTCATATTATTTTTCAAACAAGGTTCACATGCCGTTTCACATACTGAGGACTATGATACACTTCCAAATCAAGCGTGACACGTCCCTCTCAAGATCAATCCAAAGGCATAGAGCGGAGGCACACCATAAACTCAGGTCAACAGTGCTACATGCTAGTGGGAAAGTCAAACGGACCTGAAGGTCATTTGGGCCTGAATTACCAAGGCCAAACCTCCCATTTGGGGACTACCACCCCCCCTGGTTTGCAAATTCTCTATATTTTTAATTATTATTTTATTGTCTTTATTGTTTTAATTTAATTAATTATTTTTACAAAATATAAAAAAATGCATAAAAATCAGAAAAGATAAAAAAATATAATAAATATTTTATTTTTATATTTCTTGTAAATAAATGCATGTAAATTATTTAGTTTTAAATTAGGTTGCAATTTTAATTCTTTTCATAATAAAAATCTAAAAAATATAGAGCTAGGTTTAATAATTGTTTTATTCCTTTTAATTTTTCTTTTTTATAATAATATTATTTATTTTATTTATTTTTATAATTAAATTTGTATATAAAATTAGGTTTAATTTAGGATAAATTCTAATGTTTTCCTAATAAATTAAAATAAAATAGAATTAGGGTTAGCGTTTAATTGCAATTAATTTTTTCTATTAAATCATAAAATATCAAAAAACACCAAAAAAACAAATTCTTGCATTCCTTTAATCAATTCCATCATTCAATTTTAATTTTGCAAAAGGGTCCAACGCCCTCGTTCGTAATTTCTTATTTCTTCGCATATTTATTTTATGTCATTTAAATAATTATGTACCTCTCCCGAAGCCTTGTAACATTTTATTTCTCGCACTTTATTTACTTTCTGTCAAATCGGGTCCTGGATTTTAATTTGGCGATGTGGACCCGCGCCTTTGTAATAGTTTAGGAACTTTACCTTTCTCGCATTTTTTTAATTGTTAATAATGACATGCAAGAATGAATGACTAAAATAAAAACAAGCGTAGAACACCCATGACATGACAAGATAAAATATCCGAATCTGACACACGAATCGCACACACCACCCCTAGGGTACGCCTCACTGTTGCCTTGCCCCGAAAGGTGATCGTCGAGTAGAGGACGTTTTAGTAAGTCCTCATGATCCAGGAACCTGGCATGAGGGTAGCTTCTAAGGTGTCTTCCCATTACTCCGGTGATCACACTGTTGCCTTGTCCCTCGAAACGTGGCCGTCGACTATAGGACGTCTTAGTGAGTCCTTGTGCCCATTGATCTAGTTGCCTAAAACAAGGTTGCCTCGAATAAGTTGCCTCGGAATGGTTGCCTCAGAATAAAAGATCAATGGCATAAGGGTAACTTCTAAGGTGTCTTACCTTTGCTCGGTGACCACAATGTCCCTACAAACTCGAATTGACCCGAACACCTCCAACGGTGGTGCTACCTACCTCTCAATGGTGGGATGGCACTACTTTAAGGACATTTACACAGACGAATTCCTTAGGGTAGGTAGACGACTCTAGATACTTGCTCTAAATTTCAAAACAAAACAAAATACTTTTCACACCAACACATTTTCAAAAAGCTTTCGAAAGAAATTTTTCAAACACTCTTGAGGACTGATACAAGAGTCGAACTGAAATTTTCAAAGAAACTTTTTAAAACCCACAGTTGAAAAGCAAACAAACCATTTTTGAAAACACAAATGAGCAAGTATCTAAGAGCCCATGGATAACCATGGATAGAAAGGGTGCTAACACCTTCCCTTTCTATAATCTACCTCCCGAACCGAGAGCAATCTCTATAAGGAATTTTTCTGTGCTTTTGTCCTTTCCATTTGGAGAAAATAAAAGACGGTGGCGACTCTTGCTTCCGCGACATTTCGCGAACCAGCGTTAAACAGTCAGTTCCAGATCCACCGATCACAGAACTGGCGACTCTGCTGGGGACAATCTTATAAAGTGAGGTGTACCTTAGGATTAAGATCACTGTGTTTTCAATTGTATTGATTTGCTTGCTTTACTATTGTGGGTTGCATCAGAGTTACATAGATCCTAACCCGGATCTGGGGATACCCTGTTTAGGTAGCATAAGCTGTGAGGGACCTTTCCGGCGTATACCGACATGGGTGAAGCAGTGGCTACGTTGGTGTGGCGCCTTGGTCTGTACCGATATCCCTCGTGTTGAAATGGGGAGAATATGGGTCTTCTGAGGAGTCATTAAGCACCAACAACCTTAGAACCTTAAATGACACAACTTGGCCATTAGAACAGTAGCAGTATGCTGCGCCCATTGAGGCTAAACTCTCGTGATGGTTCTGGCTGCAAGAAAAGATTGCGATGCTGGAGTTATGACCGATTGAGGGTAGTCAATGATATTGGGATCCCCTTAGAACCCGGTTACTTCTAATAGGACAGGTTGAACCCACCAACTTCAAGAGGGTACCACCCAGACCCCATGCTGGCCTAAACTCTAAGGGTTTCTCTTGTGTGACTTGTGTGCCTTCGTACTTGACTATCTGCATGCTTGTTATCTGACACATGAATATCTTGCAGGTTTTGTTTATAGTCCTTAATAGGGACTCATAACAGGGTATACTAAGTTTCTTACAGATTTTGGTTTGCAGTCCTTAATTAGGACTCATAACAGGGTTTACCGAGTTTCTTGCAGGTTTTGTTTTTTAGTCCTTAACTGGGACTCATGACAGGTTTTACTTGAGTTTCTTACAGGTTTCTGTTTATAGTCCTTAATAAGGGCTCATAACAGGGTTTATTCATATTACCCCATGCATCATGACATCATACCATTGCATACATCCTAACCCATTTCAAGGATCTCAAGGGCTTGTGATGTAGGTCATGATAAATCAAACATCTAGCAAGGGGCAAAGAGGATTTATTTTCCTCTAGACAAAGTTGTCAGAGGCTATGACCCACTTGATATGGTGAGCTCTGACTCCTGAAGAAGGTTCCCTAACCAAGGTTGTTTGGAAATCAAAACCAGACATGATGACTAAAGTCAGGGGCTATGACCCACTGGATATGGTGAGCCTTTGACCCTTGAAGGAGGACTCTCTACAACAGGAAGTTCCTTCAGTCAAGCTACAAAATGCAATCTTAACCAATTTTCTTGTTTACCCCGCGAGGTCCTTGAAAACATTACATGCATGTCATACTCATCATTGCATAACAGGTATCCTTGTTGCAGGTCACTTACCCTCCCTGCTGTTTATTTCAGCCATGGCTTCACAACGAGATAACCAGGACCTTCACACTCAAGAGACTCAGTTCAAGGAGATCTTCCTAAGCCTATCCAAGGGGCAGGAAGAGTTGAGGACACTCCTCATGGGGAATCTGATCAGAAAGAGTCCTGAAGATGACAAGGACGAACAGCTGAAACGTCTACAAGCTGAGGTAGACACATTGAAAACCCAAATGCTGGGGCAGAGGAATGCCATTCAAGGTTTAGCTCAAAGACAAGATGAGCTCCGGTTTCTCGTCAACCAACTGCTTCAGGATAACCAACTGGGGCAAACGTCTAAGGATAAAAAGCCAGTCACCGTTCGACCATCTTTGAGACAAAGAGGCAAGGAGAAAGCTCCTCATATGGCTTTAGTATCACCAACTCAGTATCGACCTCACCAGCTTCAACCAGACAAGCCCCAAAGGCAATTCACCGAGCTCAACGTGTCACTGCCTCAAGCCTTACAACAACTACTGAGGTTGAAATTGGTAACTCGAAAGGATCCTCCTAAGAATCCCAACAGGACACCTTCAAGGTATAACCCCAACGCTCACTGCGCTTATCATTCTGACAGCCCGGGGCATGCTACAGAGGATTGTTGGACTCTGAAAAATAAAATCCAGGATCTGATTGAGGAAGGAGCAGTGGAATTCACCCAAGATGGCCAGGCTGAGTGCTTCTACCATCCCTACAGGAGGCACCATGTGAAGTAACCAGCCCGGAGACTAGAAATTGTTTGTTCATTCGAATGTTCAAGTTGCAATTTTCTTTTGTTCAAACATTTATTCATGTCAAACATTGTTATTTCATTAATGCATCGCATATGTCTGTTCTGAAACAATATATTCGTATTCACTAAATGCAAATTATTTTCATATTTTTTCTGATGTCAACTCTTGATCTAAAATTCTAAACCTCTTGAGGGAGGATGACGAAAACGATACCACGATCTTTACAGTATGCTTTTGAACAGACCCCGCTGATGAGGTACAGGCATTGTTTCAATTCCTAAACACTGGAGTTATAAGGATGATAATCCCTCGTCAACCCCTCTGAGCCAAAGAAGTAGGAGTTTTTCTTTTCAAAATTTAAAACCCTTAATCGTAACCTGGGGCAGGGTAGTCTTCTCAGTTGATCCAAGTGCACAACGAATGGCATCAAAGAGATCCTTACGAAAAAGAAAGACAGTGATGGTTCAGAACAATCAAAAGGACAGGCAGTCATTATCAAAAAAAAATCATAAATCAAAAAGCCCATTAAGTCAAAACCTCCGAAGGGGACTTACGAAACTGGGGCATCCCGCCGACTGTAATTCCAAAAAGGAAACAGCTCAGGCAAAAAATAGGGATAACAAAATCAAAGAAGAAAGAGGTCCTACAAACCCTCAACAAAAACAAAAAATGACTGCCTGTTCAGAATAAATCATCAATATCTGAACCATCACTGGAAAATCAGAGCAAAGACTCAAACAAGGTCTAACGTATGATCAACTGAGTTTAGGTTTGGAGAACATCACGAAGAGCGGGTGGGTACAAATAATTTGAGCCTTTATCCTTTGTTTCTTAAACCGTGAACCAGGCCACGTTATAACCCTAAAAAGTCCTAGCTGAAGCATGGGTTAGTTCGAAAGCATACTGTTACGAAAGGTATCCTGACTCCTTAAGGCCTACGGTAAATAACGAGTTGACATCACGTTTTACAAACATTCACTTGTTTTATGAAAAAGAATGCATTTTTAAAAATCTTCAAGACAGACATGAGCTTTGCATTTTTAACATAACTTTGTTTGCATATGACTTTTTGTTTGAACAGCAGGGAAATTCGCACAATGAAAGTCTAATGAACAAGAGGATTTCCAATCAAGGGGCATGGCATGACTATTGTCCATCATCTGGGGCAGTTAAGTCAAGATTCAGAGAATCTCTCAAAAAAGCCTATCAGCCTGGGGCAGATCTCCGCCTGAGTCACTTGGGGCATTTCAACAACGAATCTTGCCTGATCGAATACCTTCTGGTGGCATGGCAAAACACTCCTAACAGGGGCACCTCCCTACATTCTGAGAGCGTGGACATAGTCGAAAAATACTACGCGTAATCAAAGACCCGCTAGGTTGACATACCTAGGCAAAATAAGGGCTTCCCGGCGAACCAAAAGGGTTCGGGCAAAATGAAGGGATGAAATGAAAAAAGCTGTACACCCGGCAAGTCGAAAACCGGAAAGGGCGGCTTGGGCAAAAATGGGTATCCCGGTGGACCGAAAACCCGAAAGGGCGGTCCAGGCAAAAGTTAGGGATCAAATCGTACGACTATGTCCTGCCATCCTGTCACCTGCCTACCAGAAGAAGGCTTGTCTATCAACAACTATCAGCGCCTCACAGGTCTCCCTATCCCACCTCAGAAACAGGGGCAGCAATGAGTCGTCCAAACGATCTAATGGCCCTGTCCACCAAAGTACTAAGATAGGTTCGGCTAAAGAACATAACCAGATCTCTTAACTCCCCAGAGAGTGAGTCAGCAAGTCAATACACTCTCCCCGAGCAAAGTCTATCAAATCTCAAGGAAGTTGAGTATCCTCCAGCAGATCTCAACATTCCCCAGCAGCATACATACTCATAACAAGCATCCCCGGCAGTCTTGGTCTAAAGATTGTTCCCCGGCGGTATATCAACATTCAAAGGAATCGCTTCCCCGACATAGTTCAAAACTTCCCCAAGAGAATCCAATCCAGTTCCCCGGGAAGGTTGGAATCTATCCCCCCAAGCAGTAAGCTTATCCCCAGTAGATTCTGGAAGCTTATCCCCTCGCAGAACACGAACGCATCGTCCGGCTTGATTTAAAGAGTTATTTCCTTAACAGGATATAACTGGGTTATCCTCAGCCAAAAGCCACGGAAAGAGCGTCCTCGACAAAGTCTTCTTACCCCAGCGAAGTCCATCAACACTTCCAACAATAAGGGTATCCCTAGCAAATTATTATCAACAACTCAGCAAAACATCCCTCTCCCCACAGAGTATCATTCCCCAGCATGGTCGCTATAGTATTTTTCTCCCCGCAGAATCTTCCATTTGCCAAGTTTATTCCGCAACAGAGTCATCTTCTCCCACTGGTATTCTTGCAGTTATCATCCCCAGCGGAAGCAAAATCTATGCTCAACATCAGCCCAGGAGTGACTTCCCGGCACCCGTCAAGGATTTACTTTCCTAGACGAAAACATACATACATAAACATCACATGCATCATTATAGCATGCATAGACGCATCATATCATACGAATCGCATTTATATTGAGAACATCATTGCTTGATCCATATCATGCATTGCGTATGACTGACCTTTACTTTTTCAGGAAAGATGCAGTTGAAATTCTCAATCATATTTCAAGACCTAGACCGGTTCAGTCAATCAACCCCAAAGATTTCTTATCCAGTCCCAGGCCTTCTCTAGTCCAGCTAAATCGACTCCCAACAGATTTTTCTGATGAAGACTCAGTGGAAGTTATCAAATTATGTTTTCCTATTGGTTCTCTCTCCGACGATGCATGAGATTTCCATTTTAGGTTTTTCTTTAAGATTATATTTTCCTATTGGTTCTCTCTCCGACGGTGCATGAGATTTCCATTTTAGGTTTTTCTTTGAGATTATATTTTCCTATTGGTTCTCTCTCCGACGGTGCATGAGATTTCCATTTTAGGTTTTTCTTTAAGATTATAATGTCCTATTTGGTTCTCTCTCCGACGGTGCATGAGATTTCCATTTCAGGTTTTTCTTTGAGATTATATTTTCCTATTGGTTCTCTCTCCGACGGTGCATGAGATTTCCATTTTAGGTTTTCCTTTGAGATTATAATGTCCTATTGGTTCTCTCTCCGACGGTGCATGAGATTTCCATTTTGGGTTTTTCTTTGAGATTATAATGTCCTATTGGTTCTCTCTCCGACGGTGCATGAGATTTCCATTTTAGGTTTTTCTTTGAGATTATAATGTCCTATTGGTTCTCTCTCCGACGGTGCATGAGATTTCCATTTTAGGTTTTTCTTTGAGATTATATTTTCCTATTGGTTCTCTCTCCGACGGTGCATGAGATTTCCATTTTAGGTTTTTTCTTTAAGATTATATTTTCCTATTGGTTCTCTCTCCGACGGTGCATGAGATTTCCATTTTAGGTTTTTCTTTGAGATTATATTTTCCTATTGGTTCTCTCTCCGACGGTGCATGAGATTTCCATTTTAGGTTTTTCTTTAAGATTATAATGTCCTATTTGGTTCTCTCTCCGACGGTGCATGAGATTTCCATTTCAGGTTTTTCTTTGAGATTATATTTTCCTATTGGTTCTCTCTCCGACGGTGCATGAGATTTCCATTTTAGGTTTTTCTTTGAGATTATAATGTCCTATTGGTTCTCTCTCCGACGGTGCATGAGATTTCCATTTTAGGTTTTTCTTTGAGATTATATTTTCCTATTGGTTCTCTCTCCGACGGTGCATGAGATTTCCATTTTGGGTTTTTCTTTGAGATTATAATGTCCTATTGGTTCTCTCTCCGACGGTGCATGAGATTTCCATTTTAGGTTTTTCTTTGAGATTATAATGTCCTATTGGTTCTCTCTCCGACGGTGCATGAGATTTCCATTTTAGGTTTTTCTTTGAGATTATATTTTCCTATTGGTTCTCTCTCCGACGGTGCATGAGATTTCCATTTTAGGTTTTTTCTTTAAGATTATATTTTCCTATTGGTTCTCTCTCCGACGGTGCATGAGATTTCCATTTTGGGTTCTTCTTTGAGATTATAATTGCAGATGTTTCCCTCTCCGACGGTGAGTGAGGTGATAATCTCCTATGGTCCCCTCTCCGACGGTGAGTGAGGTGGTAATTCCTTTTCAGATGTTTCCCTCTCCGACGGTGAGTGAGGTGATAATCTCCTATGGTCCCCTCTTCGACGGTGAGTGAGGTGGTAATTCCTTTTCAGATGTTTCCCTCTCCGACGGTGAGTGAGGCGATAATTCCTTTTCAGATGGTTCCCTCCCCGACGGTGAGTGAGGTGATAAGTCCTTTTCAGATGGTTCCCTCTCCGACGGTGAGTGAGGTGATAATTCCTTTTCAGATGGTTCTCTCCCCGACGGTGAGTGAGGTGATAATTCCTCTCAGATTATAATTGCCTATGGTTCTCTTCCCGATACTGCAAAGATGGTAATTCCCGCTAAGATTTTTCTCAACGAGCGTTGTTGAAGTTAAAGTCGCCTAAGGTTCTCTTACCATTCATACTAAGGTAGCAACCATCCCTGGTTCATTCATCATCTTGTGAAGCTCCAGATTCAGCTCCTGTAACCAGTCAAGACACATCTGTACTAAGCATCTAAAAATCAGCTCCTGCAACGTGCCAGGTACTCATTTTTCTTTTGCAGGTATACAGGTTCTCGCTAAGGAATCTCTTATGCGATCAACATCCAGATGGCATCTATAAGCCCATCATCCTATTCATCAACATCTAAATGGCATCTATAAGCCCATTCCACCACACGGCTACTATGTGAGCGCAAATTTCTGGGCACTCTAGTGTTCAATCATCTTCCACCTTCGGATTACGAAAGGCACGTCAGCTAATCTGCATCCTCGGGTCTAAGAAGATTGAACAGGGGCAACTGTTGTACCCCAAAATTTGCCCTCCCATATTCTTCAAGAAATTGCAAAGTCAAGCTGCAAAATTCCCCAAGGGTTGCACAGTGCAAAGGTCTCCCATACAGTCAAAACTAGGGTTTGTGTTCTGATCAAGAAAATGAAGTTTTCAAAGGTCCAATCAAGTCTCATATGCCTACAAATATGTTCAAGTATCCTCATATCAAGTTTCAAGACATTCAGCTCAAAATTGCACAGTCAAAACCCTAATTGCACTACAGTCAACTGTAGGGGCAAAATGGTCATTTGACAGTCAAAAGTTCAAATTTTTGGTCAACATATCATTTTGAAGCCACAAACATCATTTGATCAATGCTTGATCATGATTCTCAAAATTTGGCTCAGAAATCATCAAGATGCAAAAGTTTCCTTATTTGGACAGTTGAAAAAGTCAATTGAAATTGACCAGGGCATAACTTTCACATGGATTATCAGAAAAATTCCATCCAAAGCTCATTTTGAAGAGAAAGACATTTCCTACAACTCATCTTCATACTTCAAGTCCAAGAAATGCTCTCACAAAAAGTTATCAATTTCAACATTATAGGTCATTTTCAAAAGTCAACAAAAAGGGACTTTAAGTCAAAGGCCATAACTTGAGATTGGTAAATCAAAATGACATGGGACCAAAGGCATTGGTTAGAGGACTCAAAGACCTTTCCAAAATGTCCAAGAACATGAGAAAAGCTTAAAAATTGAGCAAGTTGTGCCTTGTGGAAGTTGGGAAATTTTTGGATATTTTGAAAAGTCAACATTGATTCAAATGACCTAAAATTGCTAATGGGCCCATTTTTCTTCCATAATTAATCATCCATGACATGTGCACGACCACTTGTCCCAAAGGGAAGTATTTTCTCATTTTTTATTTATTTATTTGAATTTTTATTTATATTAATTCATTTAAATCATTTAAATATATGAAAAATATTTAACTTGACCTAACCAATCTTTTTATACATGTTTTAGCCTCAAGATTTCGTATATATGCAGATAAGGAAAGATTTGGAGAGATTGGCATGATTGAGAACAAAGAACACATGGAAAAAGATTTAAAAAGATCCTTAAGAATCAAATTTTCAAAAGCCATGAATGCATTGGATTTGTGCTATTCTTTTTGACCTAATGCACTCACTACATATGCCTGAACATAACCCTAATCAGGATACACGCACAACTGCTTCAGAAAACCATTATCAAACTTGAATTTTTCTCTAAAAAACTCAACTCTGAAAAACACTTTTTAGGTGGATTCAAGGCACAAAACCTATCCCATTAGCTTCCTTGAGCAATATAGGACGTATTCTGATCAAAAACCTCAAGCCTTACGCGTTGAAACGGTATACAGAAGTCACTCTTGTTCCATTTTTTTTCATTATCGTGTTTCAATATTTACGCCCATTCATGGCATTCTAATTATATATTCATGATCAGGGAAAGGTTTGCAAGCTAACCAATATGATTAATTGCATTTTTATGTTGTGTACACGATTTCACCATGTTTGAGTTTTTAGGGTTTGCAGAGTTCCAATTGGGGATTTTGAAACCAAGAAAAATTGGCCTTCAAGAGTATCATGGTTGTAATCAGCAAATCTGGACGAAGAAAAAGCCCCTATCGCGCCTAATTTATGAGTGACCTAGGCTTATTCGCTATTTTCTCAAAACTGACCTTAAACAACGCGTAAAAAACCGTTGCTCAATGTTTTTGTATTCCAGGGATGATGAAGAAGACGAAGTCGTGGCGCACGCTGGTTGGTTCTTTTGAATCTCGCGCGCAAAATCCACTAATGCGTTGATTTTCTTTTATAATATTTGTTTGCTTATTATATATCAAATGCGTTAGTTGGCACAGTTGGTAGGCGAAAGCACTGGCAACGTATATGACCTGGGTTCGAGCCCCAGGTCTGCATTATTCTTCATATTATTTTTCAAACAAGGTTCACATGCCGTTTCACATATTGAGGACTATGATACACTTCCAAATCAAGCGTGACACGTCCCTCTCAAGATCAATCCAAAGGCATAGAGCGGAGGCACACCATAAACTCAGGTCAACAGTGCTACATGCTAGTGGGAAAGTCAAACGGACCTGAAGGTCATTTGGGCCTGAATTACCAAGGCCAAACCTCCCATTTGGGGACTACCACCCCCCCTGGTTTGCAAATTCTCTATATTTTTAATTATTATTTTATTGTCTTTATTGTTTTAATTTAATTAATTATTTTTACAAAATATAAAAAAATGCATAAAAATCAGAAAAGATAAAAAAATATAATAAATATTTTATTTTTATATTTCTTGTAAATAAATGCATGTAAATTATTTAGTTTTAAATTAGGTTGCAATTTTAATTCTTTTCATAATAAAAATCTAAAAAATATAGAGCTAGGTTTAATAATTGTTTTATTCCTTTTAATTTTTCTTTTTTATAATAATATTATTTATTTTACTTATTTTTATAATTAAATTTGTATATAAAATTAGGTTTAATTTAGGATAAATTCTAATGTTTTCCTAATAAATTAAAATAAAATAGAATTAGGGTTAGCGTTTAATTGCAATTAATTTTTTCTATTAAATCATAAAATATCAAAAAACACCAAAAAAACAAATTCTTGCATTCCTTTAATCAATTCCATCATTCAATTTTAATTTTGCAAAAGGGTCCAACGCCCTCGTTCGTAATTTCTTATTTCTTCGCATATTTATTTTATGTCATTTAAATAATTATGTACCTCTCCCGAAGCCTTGTAACATTTTATTTCTCGCACTTTATTTACTTTCTGTCAAATCGGGTCCTGGATTTTAATTTGGCGATGTGGACCCGCGCCTTTGTAATAGTTTAGGAACTTTACCTTTCTCGCATTTTTTTAATTGTTAATAATGACATGCAAGAATGAATGACTAAAATAAAAACAAGCGTAGAACACCCATGACATGACAAGATAAAATATCCGAATCTGACACACGAATCGCACACACCACCCCTAGGGTACGCCTCACTGTTGCCTTGTCTCGAAAGGTGATCATCGAGTAGAGGACGTTTTAGTAAGTCCTCATGATCCAGGAACCTGGCATGAGGGTAGCTTCTAAGGTGTCTTCCCATTACTCCGGTGATCACACTGTTGCCTTGTCCCTCGAAACGTGGCCGTCGACTATAGGACGTCTTAGTGAGTCCTTGTGCCCATTGATCTAGTTGCCTAAAACAAGGTTGCCTCGAATAAGTTGCCTCGGAATGGTTGCCTCAGAATAAAAGATCAATGGCATAAGGGTAGCTTCTAAGGTGTCTTACCTTTTCTCGGTGACCACAATGTCCCTACAAACTCGAATTGACCCGAACACCTCCAACGGTGGTGCTACCTACCTCTCAATGGTGGGATGGCACTACTTTAAGGACATTTACACAGACGAATTCCTTAGGGTAGGTAGACGACTCTAGATACTTGCTCTAAATTTCAAAACAAAACAAAATACTTTTCACACCAACACATTTTCAAAAAGCTTTCGAAAGCAATTTTTCAAACACTCTTGAGGACTGATACAAGAGTCGAACTGAAATTTTCAAAGAAACTTTTTAAAACCCACAGTTGAAAAGCAAACAAACCATTTTTGAAAACACAAATGAGCAAGTATCTAAGAGCCCATGGATAACCATGGATAGAAAGGGTGCTAACACCTTCCCTTTCTATAATCTACCTCCCGAACCGAGAGCAATCTCTATAAGGAATTTTTCTGTGCTTTTGTCCTTTCCATTTGGAGAAAATAAAAGACGGTGGCGACTCTTGCTTCCGCGACATTTCGCGAACCAGCGTTAAACAGTCAGTTCCAGATCCACCGATCACAAATAGCAAGATGGCAAATGATCTTGACAGAATACGACATCCAGTACACAACTCAGAAAGCCATCAAAGGAAGTGTATTGGCAGACCACTTGGCACATCAAGCAGTAGACGACTATCAGTCAATGAACTTTGAATTTCCTGACGAGAGTATCATGATAGTGACTGATTGTGAGGTACCTGGACCGGATGAAGGACCTGAGGAAGGATCCCGATGGTCTATGCACTTTGACGGAGCTTCCAACGCTTTGGGTAACGGTATCGGCGCTGTGATCATATCCCTTCAAGGCACTCATACTCCACTCACTGCCCGACTATGTTTCAACTGCACCAACAACATGGCGGAGTATGAGGCGTGCATCATGGGTCTTCAAGCTGCGATCGACCTAAGGATCAAGTTTCTGAGTGTCTTCGGAGATTCCGCTCTCGTGATCAATCAGATCAAAGGGGAGTGGGATACGAAACATCAGAATCTTATTCCTTACAGAGAATGTGTCTTGACATTGATCCCCCACTTCACAGAGATGACCTTTGAACATTTCCCAAGAGAGGAGAATCAGTTAGCGGACGCGTTAGCTACAATGTCTTCCATGTTCAAGGTTAAATGGGACAATGAAGCTCCCCAGATCATTATCTGGAAACTGGACGAACCGACATACTGTTGTGATCTCGAGACTGAATTGGTGACTGAGAAGCCTTGGTACCATGAGGTGAAGAAATATTTGGAAGCTCAGGAATACCCTGAAGATGCATCTGTCAACGATAAGAAGTTTCTAAGAAGATTCGCAACAAAATTCTTCCTTAGCAACGGCATCCTGTACAAACGAAACCATGATTCGACCTTACTGCGTTGTGTGGATAAGACTGAAGCAGAAAGGATCATGGTGGAGTTACATGAAGGGACCTTCGGAACACATTCCAGTGGAAACACTATGGCAAAGAAGATCCTTCGGGCAGGATATTTCTGGTCCACAATGGAAGCCGACTGCTACCAACATTCTCGGACATGCCAAAAATGCCAGATATATGCAGACAAGGTGCATGTTCCTCCGGTTACTCTGAACGTCCTGACTGCACCTTGGCCTTTTGCAATGTGGGGCATAGATATGATCGGTGAGATTAAACCTACAGCATCCAATGGGCATCGCTTCATCCTGGTAGCGATTGATTACTTCACGAAGTGGGTTGAAGCAGCTTCCTACGCTACGGTAACCAAGAACGTCGTGGCACGGTTCATTCGGCACAATCTGATCTGTCGATATGGTGTCCCTGAAAGGATCATTACAGACAACGGTACCAACCTCAATAACAAGATGATCACTGAGCTCTGCGAGCAGTTTAAGATACGGCACCACAACTCTTCTCCTTACAGACCGAAGATGAATGGGGCTGTAGAAGCAGCAAATAAGAACATTAAGAAAATTATGCAGAAGATGACAGTGACTTATAAATATTGGCACGAGATGTTACCGTTCGCTCTACACGGGTACCGTACCTCAGCCAGGACGTCAACCGGGGCAACTCCTTTCTCCTTGGTCTATGGTATGGAGGCAGTCTTACCGATCGAAGTGCAGATACCCTCTCTCCGGATAATGAAGGATGCAGATCTGAGCGAAGACGATTGGATCTAGACACGACTTAATCAGCTAAACCTGATTGACGAAAAGAGACTTGCTGCTATTTGTCATGGTCAGACGTACCAAAAACGGATGATCAGGGCATTTAACAAAAAGGTCATACCACAAGAGTATCAAGTTGGGGATCTGGTAATCAAGCGTATCATCCTTCCTCAGAGTGATCCAAGGGGAAAATGGACCCCCACGTACGAAGGGCCATTTGTGGTTAAACATGTGTTCTCAGGAGGAGCCATGATTCTAACCACCATGGATGGTGACGACCTTCCTCACCCCGCCAATGCAGACATAGTTAAAAGATACTACGCATGAAAAAAAGACCCGCTAGGTTGACATACCTAGGCAAAAATTAGGGCTTCCCGGCGAACCAAAAGGGTTCGGGCAAAATGAAGGGATGAAATGAAAAAAATCTGTACACCCGGCAAGTCGAAAACCTGAAAAGGCGGCTTGGGCAAAAATGGGTATCCCGGTGGACCGAAAACCCGAAAGGGCGGTCCAGGCAAAAGTTAGGGATAAAGCGTAATACTATGTCTCATTGGATCACTTCGCATCCAGAATCCGGTATCAGCATCAAGTTCAGACGGCATCAATCAATCAGCTTCATCGTCATCTAGGTCATCAAGTGATGAGACGCTCGAAGATATAAGGGCGATAGCAGAGTTGGAACCCAGTGGGATCATTCTTTTCACACAGCTGTTTTGTTTCTCTTTTGTACAAATTGTAAACTCTTTTGTTCGGCGGCGTTCTCTTACTAGGACGTCAGCCTCTTGTACATAAACGCCTATTTACAGGAAAATTCAAAAATCAATACAAAAATCACTTTTCAGTTAAAATTGCCAATTGTTTTTCCTTTTCTGTTTTGTTTTGCGAAGAACGTCCAAGGTTCAATTTGTGATATATGCATTTGACACTAATTTCTAAACTCATAAATGTTTGCATACGAAACAAAGGATTAATTACAGGTAACATTAGAAACAGGGGCAATAATGAGTGGTCTAAGCGATCTAATTGTTCTGTCCACCAAGGTATCAAGGTAAGTTCAGCTGAAGAACATAACCAGTATATCTTAATTCCCCAGAGAGTGAGTCAGCAAATCAATGCACTCTCCCCAAGCAAAGCTATACAATCAACCTTAAGGAAGTTGGGTATCCCCCGCAGATCTCAACATTCCCCAGCAATATACAGGCATTCTTAACAAGCATCCCCGGCAGTCTTGATCTAAGATTGTTCCCCGGCGGTCTACCAAATATTCAGTGGAGTTACTTCCAATATATCTCAAAGATTTCCCCAGGAGAGTCCAATCCAGTTCCCCCCAAGAAAGTTAGAATCCATCTCCCCAAGCAGTAAAGCTTATCCCTAGTAGATTCTGGAAGCTTGTCATCCGTATAGTACGAACGCGTCCCTCGGCTTTATTCAAAGGTTATTTCCCTACCGGGATATAACTGGGTTATCCTCAGCCGAAAGCCACGGAAAGATCGGCCTCGACGAAGTCTTCTTATCCCCAGCGAAGTCTATTAACACTTCCAACATAACAACGGTATCCCCAGCGGAGTTATCATCATCCCAGCAAAGTACCTCTCTCTCCCCACAGAGTTATTTTCCAGCAAGATCGCTAGAATAATTTTCTCCCCGCAGAGTGTTCTATTCGCCAAGTTTATTCCCCAACAGAGTTATCTTCTCCTACCGGTATTCTTGCAACCATCACTCCCTAGTGGAAACAGAAGCTCTACATCGGCCCCGGATTTAACTTCCCGGCACACGTCAAGGATTTATTTTCCTGACAAAAACATACATTCATAAACATCGCATTTCCATAAACACATCATATCTTACAAATCTCATTTATGTTGAGAACATCATTGCGTGATCCATATCATGCATTGCATATGACTAACCTTTACCTTTCAGGAAAGATCCAGTTAAGTTCTCAGCTATATTCCAAGACCTTGTCTGGTTCAGTTAAATCGACCCTAAGATTTTCCTGATTCTTATCCAGTCAAAGGCCTTCTCTGGTTCAGTCAGATCGACCCTAAGATCTCCCTGATTCTTATCCAGTTGAAGTTATTCCAAGACCTAGCCTGGTTCAGTTAAATCGACCCTAAGATTTTCCTGATTCTTATCCAGTCAAAGGCCTTCTCTGGTTCAGTCAGATCGACCCTAAGATCTCCCTGATTCTTATCCAGTTGAAGTTATTCCAAGACCTTGTCCGGTTCAGTTAAATCGACCCTAAGATTTTCCTGATTCTTATCCAGTCAAAGGCCTTCTCTGGTTCAGTCAGATCGACCCTAAGATCTCCCTGATTCTTATCCAGTTGAAGTTATTCCAAGACCTTGTCCGGTTCAGTTAAATCGACCCTAAGATTCTCCTGATTCTTATCCAGTCAAAGGCCTTCTCCGGTTCAGTCAGATCGACCCTAAGATCTCCCTGATTCTTATCCCAGTAGAAGACATCCAAGATTCTCTCAGCGTTCCTGTTGAGGTAGTAATCGCCCCAGATTCTCTCAGCATTCCTGTTGAGGTAGTAATCGCCCCAAGATTCTCTCAGCGTTCCTGTTGAGGTAGTAATCGTCCAAAGTTCTCCCACCGTCCCGTCGAGGTAGTAATCATCCCTGGTTCATCCATAACCTTTTGAAGCTCCAGACCCGACTCCTGTAACCAATCAGGGCACATCTACATAAGAGTTTGAAGACCAACTCCTGTAACAGGTCAGGTAATCATTTTCTTTTGCAGGTACGCAAATTCTCGCTAAGGAATCTCTTACGCGATCGACACCCAGATGGCATCTATAAGCCCATCCACTCGTCCATCACCTCTCGGCATGGCATCTATAAGCCCATCCTCCTATCCATCAATCTCCAAATGGCATCTATAAGCCCATACCCACCATCACACTGCTAACATGTGAGCGCAAATTTCTGGGCACTCTAGTGTTCAATCATCTTCCACCTTCGGATTACGAAAGGCACGTCAGCCAATCTGCATCCTCAGGTTTAAGAAGATTGAACAGGGGCAACTGTTGTACCCCAAAATTTGCCCTCCCATATTCTTCGAGATTTGCAAAGAACATGCTTCAAAATCTCCCCAAAGGGTTGCACAGTTCAATGGCCTCCTAACAGTCAAAAAACTAGGTTTTTGGTTCTGTCAAAGAAATTGAAGTTTCCAAGGGTCCAAACAAGTCCCACATGCCTACAAACATTGTCAAGTATCCTCATGTCAAGTTTCAAGACTCACAGCACAAAATTGCACAGTCAAAAACCCTAATTGCTCAGCAGTCAACTGTAGGGGCAAAATGGTCATTTGACAGTCAAAAGTCCAAATTTTTGATCAACATCTTATTTTGAAGCCACAAACATCATTGGATCAATTCTTGATCATGATTCTCAAGGCATGGCTCAAAAAGTCTCAAGATGCAAAAGTTTCCATATTTGGACTGTTGAAAAAGTCAACTGTAACTTGACCAAGGCATAAATTCCACATGGTTCATCAGAAAAATTCCATCCAAAGCTCATTTTGAAGATAATGACATTTCCTACAACTCCTCTTCACACTTCAAGTCCATGAAATGCTCTCACAAAAAGTTATCAATCTCAACATTATAGGTCATTTTCAAAAGTCAACAAAAAGGGACTTTAAGTTAAAGACCATAACTTGAGATTGGTAAATCAAAATGACATGGGACCAAAGGAATTGGTTAGAGGACTTCAAGACCTTTCCAAAATGTCCAAGAACATGATCAAAGCTTACAAATTGAGCAAGATATGCCTTGTGGAAGTTGGGAAAGTTTTGGGAATTTTGAAAAGTCAACTTTGCTTCAAATGCCTCAAAATTGCTAATGGGCCACATTTCCTTCCAAGAATCATTATCCAAAAGCTATGCACGACCATTTGACCCAAAGGGGATTTATTTCATCATTTTTTATTATTTATTTGAATTTTTATCACCATTAATTCATTTAATTAAATAAAATATGACAAAAATACTCAAGCATGCATTTTAAATCTTTTTATGCAGCTAATAGGTCTACCATAACTCCAAGATTTCGTGCACACTCAATTTGGAAAGATTTGGCCATGATTGATATCAAAAAGGCATGGAAAAGATTGAAAAAGATCCATGGAAATCAAATCTCAAAAACATTGAATGCAAAGGCTTTTGGTTGAAATTCTTACCCTAATTCATTCCCATACATAAACAGATGCCAACCCTAATGCTCAGAACCTCCAGGCTGCGCTCAAAAGCAAATACACACTTTGCATTTTTGGCAAAAAAATTCAAAACTGAAAACTGCATTACAGGGTGATTCAAAGCCTACAAACGATTCAAGAAGCTTGCTGAGGCCTTCCTGGACATAACTGCATTCTTTTCCAGTCCCCACGCATCAAGAAGTGGTAGAACAAAGTCCAACTTCCTCAAACTTTTTGCATAATCGTGTCTCATAATTCATGCCATATTTTTGATTTCTAATGCTTTATTTGTACTAGTTTAATCATTCTGAAGCTAGCCATGCCATTCAATTGAGTTTTTAAGACCAGTATGTGAATCTACCATGGGAGCTCGTTAGGGTTGCAGAAGTTTGGAATTGGGGATTTGTTCATATGGAAAAATTGGACAACAAGACTTATGCCATTAGAATCAGAAGCTTCATACGATTTAGTTCCACATGTCGCGCTCAATTTATGATGAGCCATAGTCTAATCGCTATTATTGTGTGTTGTAGTTAGTGGGGGTTTAAAACCCCCGCTATCCATGTTTTGTTTTCAGGTAACATGAAGGAGAAGATGGACGTGTCTCAGCCAGATTGGGTAATTTGAATTTGGCACGTTTTCTCAAGCCATCAGCACTCTCTCACTTATCTCATTCATTGCCCATTATGATATCAAAAAGACTCGGTGGCATGGTTGGTAAAGGCGTTGGCATATAGGTATTGGGACCTGGGTTCGATTCCCAGGTCCCCTTGCATATTTCATATTTTTTCCTCTAATATATTCCTACGC
Organism: Vicia faba; assembly: GCA_948472305.1. Taxonomy (NCBI): domain Eukaryota; kingdom Viridiplantae; phylum Streptophyta; class Magnoliopsida; order Fabales; family Fabaceae; genus Vicia; species Vicia faba. Next base: position 276,796,961 of record OX451736.1, read on the forward strand.
AGCGTGCCATTCAGTGCTCCACCATGTACTCTCACCAACGGTTTGCCAAGTGGCCCTGAGCGCCCATCCAGTGGCCAAGAACTAATTTCCAGGGAACACCCCAGTCAACGCATGTGCACGTGGTCAGAAAAGTCAAAATGGCCTTCCTCAAATGGGCCAAAATTGCTGGCAATTTACCTCCAAAATTGGGGTCAACACCTCCATAGGTTTGCATATTATTTTCTTTCTTTTTATTTTTCTATTTATTTGTTTTATTTATTTTAGTTAATTCATCAAAATTAATTTTCATAAAAACACCAAAAATCAGAAACTCAAAAAATAAAAATATGTTTTAATATTTAATTCATAAATAGCTTTTTGTAAATAAATTTAATAATTCACTTAATTTTAATTTTAGGTTTTAACTTTAACTTCTTTTCTTAAATAAATTAAAAAAAACATAAAAATTAGGGTTTCTAGCTTTTTATTCCTTTTTTTCAATAATTAAAATTTCTTCTTATTATCACTAGTAATTAATTATTTTTGTAATTAAATTTATCATTAAATAATTAGGTTAAAACTAGGTATAACTTAAACATTTTTTTAAATTAAAAATAGTTTAGAATTAGGGTTTTAATTTCATTTAATTTTCTCATTAAATTCCATAAATACAAAAAACCTAAAAAATAAGTTCTTGCTTTTATTTAATTTAATTAATTTATGACTTCAATTTAATTTCTTTAAAAAGGGTCCAACGCCCTCGCATTCTCGATCTTATTTCTTTTCGCATTTACTTTTATTTCTTTTTGTGAATATAATGTAATTACCCCAAAGCCTTGTAATAGATTGATTAGGATATTTATCTTTCCGCATTTTTATTTTATTTCAAATTGGGTCTTGGATTAATTTGGCGATGTAGACCCGCGCCTTTGTAATAGCGTAGGACTTTTACCTTCTCGCATCTTTTAACTGTTAATAACTTGCATGAAAGAATGAATGCCAAAAATAAAACAAAGCGTAGATCACCAATGCATGACCAGATAAACGTAATTGAAAATGACACACAATTCACACACCACCCCTAGGGTACGTCTCACTGTTGCCTTGCCCCTCGAAAAGTGGTCGTCGAGTAGAGGACGTTTTAGTAAGTCCTCATGTCCATGAACATGGCATGAGGGTAGCTTCTAAGGTGTCTTCCTATTGCTCTGGTGACCACAATGTCCCGAACCCTCGAATTGACCCAAACACCTCCAACGGTGGTGCTACCTGCCTCTCAATGGTGGGATGGCACTACTTTAAGGACATTTACATAGACGAATTCCTTAGGGTAGGTAGAGAACTCGTAGATACTTGCTCTAATTTCAAAACAAATCAAAAACTTCTTTTCACACCGACACCTTTCAAAAAGCTTTCAAAAGCAATTTTTCAAACACTCTTGAGGACTGATACAAGAGTCGAACTGAAATTTTAAACGAAACTTTTCTCAAACTCACTCCCACACTTTAAAAAGCAAACAAACAATTTTGAAAACACAATGAGCAAGTATCTAAGAGCCCACGAATAACCATGGATGGAAAGGGTGCTAACACCTTCCCTTTCTATAAATCTACCTCCCGAACCGAGAGCAATCTCTATAAGGAATTTTTCTGTGCTTTTGTCCTTTCCATTTGGAGAAAATAAAAGACGGTGGCGACTCTTGCTTCCGCGACATTTCGTGAACCAGCGTTAAACAGTCAATTCCAGATCCACCGATCACAATCATTTTTAGGCAACTTTCGAAAGCGTCAACGAGGGACTATGATCATTTGATTGTTTTGTTTTAACCCAATGATACCTAACATGCAATATGGCCCATTTATTGAAGGCAACAAGTGGAGTACCCTAGGGGTGCAAGTGTGATTAGTGTTATCCATTTTCATGCTTGTTTATCTTGAATTTAGGTCAAACTATTTTTGTTAATTGATTTGCATACAAACCCTAATTCTAACATGGTATATTTAGAAAACTTTAAAGTGCGAAAAATAAAGTTCCTAAGTTATTACAACACAATATATGGGATGGGGGGTACGAATGTTCAAATGGGGGTATTTTGACAAGAATTAAAACCCTAGACTATTACATCAAATTGGAATTTTGCAAGGTATTTAATTACACAATATTTAAATAAAATAAAATAAATATGTAAAATGCAAAAAAAGGTTTTCTTTTTTATGTGTATGTAAAAGGTATTTATTATGTACCAAATAAAATAAAATAAATTAATTTTTGGGATTCTTATGCATTTAGGGCAAAAACCCTAATTTTATAAATAAAAGTATTTATATGTATAATATATGTAATATTTATTTATCATGTACAAAAAATAAATGAAAAGAAAAATATATGAAAAAAAGTAACTTTTAAGTTAAATATTAGTAAAAAAAATAAAATGTATTATTATGTTATGTTTTTAACCTAAATGTATTAATAAATACCTAAATATTTATAATATTCACTAAATACTAAATATATATATAAATAATAATATTTAATATTTTTTTTAAAAATGTATTTTTATTATAAAATGTTTTCAAGAGATAACATAAAATAAAAATCAGAAATAAAATATGTGTGTATTATTTTTTGTATTGAAAAATAAAAGTATACTTATTTATTTATTTACAAAAAAAACCTAATAAAACCAAATAAATATCAAAATAAATGCAAAAAATATGGGAAAAATGTTTTTAATGTCTTTTATGATTTAAACAAAAATATGGAAGCAAAATCAAAAAGAAAAAAATGGAAAATAACAAGTGTGATACGGTGGGAGAACTGACTAGGGTTTTGCGTTCGTTTTCGCACTTGTGCAGTTGAGCAAGAGTCGCCACCGACTTTTTATTTTATCCTAAGGAAAGGTTTAAAAAGCACAGCAAAAACCTTTGAGATTTTTCTTGGGTTCGGGGAGTAGATTATAGAAAGGGAAGGTATTAGCACCCCTTCTATCCATGGTTATCCATGGGCTCTTAGGTACTTGCTTAGATCAACTTGCCTTGGTTTTTAATTGTTTGAAAATGGTGCTTTGTGTGGGGTTTTGAAAAATGTTTTGAAAAGATGCCTTGTATAGGCTACCCTTGTAACAATTCTTTACTCGAATGTTTCACAAAAGGTGTTTTGTCTTTTAAAAAGATGTTTCAAGGTTTTTGAAAGTTTATTTTGAAAGTGTTTGTGAAGTGGATTTTGAAATAGGCAAGTGTTTTCTTGGAAAGTTTGACAAGTACTTAAGAGTTCATCTACCCTAAAGTTTTTCTCAAAGATTTTTGTTTATGTTTTAAACCTTTTGACAATTTTGTTCCACCATTGCATTTGGTGGTCAATCTTGTCTTAGGAGATTAAAGGGACGGGCGCGGGTCATCGTTTAGATCATAGTTGCAATAGTGTTAAATGTCTTTGGGCAATTTTCTTTAAAAGGGACTTGATCATTCATTTAAGCAACATTTTGACGGACTATGATCATTTGATTATTTTGTTTTGCCCAAAGAAGTTCAACATGCAATATGGCCCAATAATAAAAGGCAACAAGTGGAATACCTTAGGGGGTGCAAGTGTGAAATGTGTTGTCCATTTTTTCATGCTCATTTATCTTGTATTAGGTCCAACTATTTTGTTCATTTCTTTATTCGCATACAAACCCTAATTCTAGCATAATATGTTTAGAAAGCGATAAAGTGCGAAATTTAAATTCCTACGCTATTACATCACAATAATATAGGGAGGGGGGTACAATGTTCAAATGGGGGATATTTAGACAAGAAATTAAACCTAAAACTATTACATCATTTTTATGAATATTTACAAGATAAATAAATGTATAATTTAAATGGTAAATAAGACAAATATGGAAGAATGTAAAAAAGAGTTTTTTATATGTATAAAAAAAAGAAAGTATTATTTATGTAAAATAAGAAAAGAAAATGAAAATATTATAAAATATTATTTTTGGAGTATTTTTGAATTTAGGGCAAAAACCCTAATTCTATTAAATAAAGCATACCATTTATTTATTATGAACAAATATTTATGTATATATAAAATAAAATGAGGTATTTGTCAAAAATGCATTTTTTATATTAAATTTTAATAAGAAAAATAAAAGGGGTATATATTTTATATTTATCCTAAATATATTAATGAGTATATGTATATATGTATTATTTTAAATATGTATTATATATATAAATAATAATAATATTTAATATTTTAGAAAATAGTATTTTTTCATATAAATATTTTCAGAAGGCAAAATAAAAATAAAAATGAAAATAAATGTGTTTTTACATATTTCTTAATATTTTAACAAAATATATATATTTCTTTATTTATGTATAAATTAGAAGAAAATCAAATAAATATCAAATAAATTAAAAAAAGGTGAGGAAAAATATTTTTATGTTTTTAATATTATTAACAAAAATAAATAAGTCAGAAATAAAAAAGAAAAGTCAATAAATCAAGCAAATGGACAAAATGGGCTCAGGGGGTGCAATATCAAAAACATGGTGTGAATAAAAAAATGACACAGGCCCAGCCCACATAGCATCTTCTTCAACCTTCAGCCACAAATGTATCAAAAATGCGCGCTTCTAACAGGGATTCAAACATCCTGATTCTTTGAGCTTTTGCACAAACTTCCAACACAAAAGATGTTAAGCATGAAACCACGATTCCAAATATATAAAGAACATCTCCTAACTCTAAAAAATGAGAGAGAATTTTAATGATCCCAAATCCTAACCTAAGTTTTCTGTCATTTTCAAACTCCAAATTCTCTCTACTCAGGCAAAAGAAATGAAAAGTAAAAGAATGTACATGTTCAGTGGCATGAATAGGACATTGTTTCTTCACAAACTTAAGACTAATGATGCATAATAAGAGAGATACGAGTTCATCAAAATACCTGTTCAGCTGGAGTTCTAACTGGCAAATGGGGAGCTTACAGTGCAAGATACTGATTGGTATAGCTTCCTTGAGGTGTGGTGATGCTGTTCCAATATCTACTTTGCCTTGAGACACCTTGCATTGAGCTGTAGAACTTCAACTGCAAAATGAAAAAGTGAAAATGGTGGAACTTGTTAGAAGAGTTACAGGTCGTGTTTCAAGGCATGGTTGGCTTGCATATGTGCTAGGGAATGTGTATGAACTGATTTTGGCAAAAGAGCTTGAAGGAAATGGAAGATAGCACTCAAACTGCAGGCTTTGCCCTGTTTGTGCAGTTTGAGGGTGATTATGGCAATGAGAGTGTTTGAGAGGTGCAAGGGTCGTGTATCAACTTGGTTATGATCCGTGTAATGTGTTTGGTAACTTAGTTCTTGTGTGTCTAAGCTGAGATGGATGTTGTGTGATGTTATGACACTTTTCTTCTTTCTTAAGCAACAAAAGCCAACTTGTGTTTCTAGGCATGTAGAGGGCCCCTAATGTGCTGCATAATCCCTCCTTGATCAGTGTGTTATGCTCATAAACTTGTGCCATTCAGATTTGCAATGTACTTGTTGGATTTCCAAATTGACATAAAGTGAATTTTAGCAAAAATGGATAGTTCACTTTATCTAAAAATGGATTAGGCTTGTGTACAATACTTGAACTCATAGAATAACACCTTGACACAATGAACAAGCATTAAATTATTGAGTGTAACTTGGTTTAAGGACCTGTAATCTAATCTAAGGCATGCTGAGTTCAAATTGCAAGGTTATGAACATGTAACTTGGTCATGAACAAAGTGGTTTTTTGCTATATTGTGAAATTCGATTCTCCCTAACCATGAGGTTGTTTGAGAAGTTCTTGGACATTTTGGAAAGCTTGGAATGTGTACTACAATCCATCTTTGAAGTGAAATTTGAAATTCCAAGTGGAAGTGTATGGAAAATGGCCTTGAAGTGGGGTAGAAAACCTTGTCAAAATAGGTCAAAAATTCACTAAGTTAAGAATGGTTTAGTGCCCTTATTCAAAAATTTGTAACTTGAGATACAAGCTTCAAATGAGAAAACTTTGTGAATCAAGGTTGTAGATTATGCAACAAGCTACAACTTTCATGTTTTGGCTTTTGTTTGAATCCAAATGGATCATGGTGAAAAAGTGGGGCAAAGTTGGGAAAAAATTAGGGTTTTTCATAACTTAGAAAAATTCTAAGTTATGAAAAATTCCATTTTAAACCCTAATTTGCATTTTGTGATTTCTTGGTGAACAATTTTCATGATTTAGCATGCTTTGATGAAAAATGAATCTTGACTCTTGATTTTGACCAAAAAGTCAAAGTTTGACTTTTCAGTACACAGTCAAAATTGATCAATTGACTGGGAAATTCAACTGTCAATCCTGTGTACTTGGGATCTTTTGAGTTTGTTGATCATGTAAAGATAATTCCATAGGGTCCTTGAGTCCATGTGTGAGCTTGGTTTGCCATTGGCTAGGTCAAACAGTAAAAAATTGCCTTTGTGCAGTCAAAACCCTAAAAATGACCATTTTGCCCTTTTGGTGATCTGATCAAATTTCTTGGGGAATTGTGATCCAAACTTGATCAAATGGTCCATATGAGTTCATAAGGTTGATGTGGGTCAAATTTCATGAGGTTTGACTGTCAATTGGCCACAGTTGACTTTTTCCCCAATACAGTTGATTTCCAGGTCAACTGTCCAATTGACTGGGCAAAACTTGGAATCAAGACTTGAAACTTGATGTGGGTAAACTTGGGAGTCCAATATGAAGCATGAAAGTCATCTTAGGCATTTTGGGTCAAAACATCTTTGTGCAAACACAAACCCTAATTTGAGTTAACAGTGCAAGGAGAGGTCTTGAGCAGATGAAACCCTAACTGGATCTTGAGCTTTAAAGGCTTTGTGGTGAGAAATTAATGAGAAATGGGAGGGCAAATTTTGGGGTACAACAGTTGCCCCTGTTCAATCTTCTTGAATCCGAAGAGTTAGATGGGCAAGCTTGCCTTTCGTGACTCGAGGGTAAAAGGAGATTGGACACTAGAGTGCCCGGAAATTTGCACTCGTCAAAGCAATGGATGCGGGAATGGGCTTAGAGATGCCATTTGGAGATGGGCTTAACGATGCCATCTGGGAGAGTGACATAAATCTTGTCGGGGATGGGCTTAGAGATGCCATATGGAAGGGAATATCAGGAAGGTGTCCAAGCTTTGGACCATTTCTGAACTGGGGGTCTGAACAAGCCATAGATTAACATCCGTTGTTGGGAGGAATCTGTAAATTGTTTTCAGTGGTTTGGAAAAGAAACTGAACAAGCGATAAGTTAACATCCGTTTACTTGGAGAACCCGTAAACTGTTTTCAGAAAGTTGCATCTGAACAAGTGATAGATTAACATCCGTTGTTGGGAGGAATCCATGAACTGTTTTCAGAAGTCTTGAGAAGAATCTGAACAAGTGATAGGTTAACATCCGTTTACTTGGAGAACCCGTGAACTGTTTTCAGAAATCTTGGAGTTGAATAAGCAATAGAGCAGCATCCGTGGTTGGGAAGCGTCCGTAAACTGTTTTCAAAAAGTTGCATCTGAACAAGTCGATAGATTAACATCCGTTGTTGGGAAGAATCCATAAACTGTTTTTAGAAGTCTTGAAGAAGAATCTGAACAAGTGACAGGTTAATCATCCGTTTACTTGGAGAACCCGTGAACTGTTTTCAAAAGTTGCATCTGAACAAATCGATAGATTAACATCCGTTGTTGGGAAGAATCCATAAACTGTTTTCAGAAGTCTTGAAGAAGAATCTGAACAAGTGACAGGTTAACATCCGTTTACTTGGAGAACCCGTGAACTGTTTTCAGAAATCTTGAAGTTGAATAATTTTAGTATGTCGACTGATCTTTCCTGAAAAGGTAAAGAGTTAGTTGCATGCAATGTTATGATGCATGATGCGATATACGTGACATCAATGTTTATGACATGAATGTAATGAATGCGCATGTAAGCTGACGAGCTATCTTGCTGAGGATAAATGAATTCGAGGTGGCTGAAGATAAAAGCATCTTGACTGCTGCTGGGGAAAATAAATCCTTGGCTACTACTGGGGAAGAGAATTCCTGATGACCTCTACTGGGGAGTATCAATCTAGTAGACTCATGCTGAGGAGGTAAGACTGAGAATCTTCTGCTTGATGGGAAGCAACTCTGGTGATCTCACTAGGGAACTCAAGATTTCTCTTTCTAAGACTCTGTGGGGAGAAGGCTCATTAGTCTGGCTCCGCTGGGGGTTGATAATTTGAAATTTTAGCTCGGCTGGGGATAACAAGGATAAGCTCCTCTGGGGATCATATTGATAAGTTAGGCTGGGGAATTTTGATGAACTCCGCCGGGGATAGGAAGAATTCTGGCGAGTGCGATCTTCTGTGGCCGTTAGCTGAGGATAACCCAGTTATAAGCCTTTGTGAGGAATAACCTTGAATAAAACTCGGGGGAGACGTTCGTGTTCTGCGGGGAATACCTTCCAGAACCTTGTTGGGGATAAGCCTTGAGAGTCTGCTGGAGATAAACCTCAAGGTTCACTAGGGATGTGGATTCCAAATCTCTTGAGGGGTTTCCTTTGAAAGGGTGTCAAGATATCCGTTTGTACCTTCATCCTATCAGTAATCCTTTTTCTTAGGTTCATTTAGGAGGTGATTATGTTTCAAATGCATATGCCTATTTAACAAAACATTGGACGTTTCTCAAAATAAAACAAATAGTGCAAGAGAAACAGAAAAAGGGAAATGACACAAATTTTGGGAAAAGTATTTGTATTGATTTTCTTTGAGTATATTTGTACAAAGGAGACAATCATCCTAGTAAGAGAATTTTGTCGTAAATATTGAAAGATTTTATACAAAATAAAGGATGGCTATGTGAAATAATTCCATGGGATTCCGTTCCGCTATAGCTTTCACAACTCTGAATATCTATCCATTCAATGCTTCGTTTGACGATGACTGAATTGATCAGAAGTCTGGAACCGGTTGATGAAGAGATTGTCTTTGAAGTGATCCGACGAGACATAGTCATACGCTTTAATTCCCTAACTTTTGCCTGAATCGCCCTTTCGGGTTTTCGATCCACCGGGAAACCCCTTTTTGCCCAAGTCGCCCTTTCGGGTTTTCGACTTGCCGGGTGTACATATTTTTTTCGTTTTTATCCCTAATTTTTGCCTGAACCGCCCTTTCGGGTTTTCGGTTCACCGGGATGCCCATTTTTTGCCCAAGCCGCCCTTTCGGGTTTTCGACTTGTCGGGTTATTTTATGCGTAGTATCTTTTGACTATGTCTGCGTTCGCAGGGTGCGGCAAATCGTCGCCGTCCATGGTGGTCAGAATCATTGCACCACCAGAAAATATGCTTTTGATCACAAATGGTCCTTCATATGTAGGCGTCCATTTGCCCCTGGGATCACTTAGCGACAAGATAATCCGCTTGATTACGAGATCCCCGACTCGATACACTTGACGTCTGACTTTCTTATTGAAGGCCTTGATCATCCGCTTTTGATACGTCTGACCATAGCATATAGCAGCAAGTCGCTTCTCGTCGATCAGATTGAGTTGATCAAGTCGGGTCTGCATCCAATCATCTTCATTCAAACCGGCATCCTTCATAATCCTTAGAGAAGGGATCTGGACTTCCATAGGCAAAACAGCTTCCATGCCATAAACCAAAGAAAATGGGGTTGCCCCAGTTGAAGTACGTGTCGTTGTACGGTATCCATGCAGAGCAAATGGTAACATCTCATGCCAGTCTTTGTAAGTGACTGTCATTTTCTGAATGATCTTCTTAATGTTTTTATTCGCAGCTTCAACAGCACCGTTCATCTTCGGCCGATAGGGAGATGAATTGTGATGATAAATCTTGAACTGTTCGCATAATGCAGTGATCATTGTGTTATTCAGATTTGTACCGTTGTTCGTGATGATCCTGTCTGGAACACCATATCGACATATGAGATTTTGCTTGATAAAACGGGCAACCACATTTTTGGTGACAGAGGCGAAGGATGCTGCTTCGACCCATTTAGTGAAGTAGTCAATGGCAACCAGGATGAAGCGATGTCCGTTGGAAGCCGTAGGCTTGATCTCTCCAATCATATCAATGCCCCACATTGCAAAGGGCCACGGAGCAGTCAAGACGTTAAGGGGAACCGGAGGAATATGAACTTTGTCAGCGTAGACTTGACACTTGTGGCAAGTACGGGAATGTTGATGGCAGTCAGCCTCCATGGTAGACCAATAATAGCCTGCCCTTAGGATCTTCTTAGCCATTGTATGCCCGCTCAAGTGAGTGCCAAATGTGCCGCTGTGTATATCAGTCATGATCAACTTCGATTCAGCTTTATCCACACATTGGAGTAATACACAATCATGGCTTCGTTTGTAAAGGATGTCGTTGCTCAAGAAGAACTTAGCAGCGAATTTCCTTAAGAACTTCTTGTCATTTACGGAAGCTCCTTCAGGATAATCTCGGGTCTCGAGATACCTTTTGATTTCATGGAACCAAGGTTGTTCCACTACTTCTTCGGTATTAATCTCGTGGCAATGTGCCGGTTCATCCATTCGCTTGATGGTGATTCGGGGAGCCTCATTATCCCAGTTGAGTTTAAACATGGAGGACATTGTGGCTAGAGCATCGGCTAACTGATTCTCTTCTCGCGAGAAATGCTCGAAGGTAATTTGCTCGAAATGCGGCAACAATGTCAGGACATGTTCTTTGTATGGGATAAGATTAGGATGCTTGGTATCCCAGTCTCCTTTGATTTGGCTGATGACCAAAGCCGAGTCCCCAAATACGGTTAAAGATTTGATCCCCAAGTCTATAGCAGCCTCGAGACCAAAGATGCAAGCTTCATACTCAGCCATGTTGTTTGTGCAGCTGAAGCAAAGTCGGGCTGTGAAAGGAGTGTGACAACCTTCCGGAGAAATGAGCACTGCGCCAATACCGTTTCCTAGTGCATTTGAAGCACCATCAAAGTACAGGGTCCATCGGGATCCCTTTTCAGGTCCGTCATACGGTCCGTCACTTTCAACGTTGTCCAAATTCATGATGTCCTCGCCTGGGAAGTCAAATCTCATGGGTTGATAGTCTTCGATAGCCTGATGAGCCAGATGGTCAGCTAGTATACTCCCTTTTATAGCTTTTTGGGTGGTGTACTGGATGTCATACTCGGTTAAGATCATTTGCCATCTAGCTATCCTTCCAGATAAAGCGGGCTTCTCGAAGATATACTTGATAGGGTCCATTTTGGATATCAACAAGGTAGTATGAGTCAGCATATACTGTCTTAGTCGGCGAGCAGCCCATACCAAAGCGCAGCAAGTTTTCTCGAGCAGTGAGTAGCGAGTCTCACAGTCGGTAAACTTTTTGCTAAGGTAATAAATAGCATGCTCTTTTCGACCAGACTCGTCATGTTGGCCCAAAACACACCCCATTGAGTTATCCAAGACGGTCAAATACATGATCAATGGTCTTCCTTCGACGGGTGGCATCCGAACAGGAGGTTCTAGCAAATACTCCTTGATTCTATCAAAAGCAGCTTGACAATCGTTGTTCCATTCCACTACCTGATCTTTTTTCAAGAGTTTGAAAATTGGCTCACAGGTAGAAGTCAGATGTGAGATGAATCTGGCAATATAGTTTATGCGCCCCAAGAATCCTCTAACCTCCTTTTCAGTACGGGGAGCAGGCATCTCTTGTATTGCTTTTACTTTTGCCGGATCGACTTCAATGCCTTTGTTGCTTACAATGAATCCCAGGAGTTTACCAGACCTGACTCCAAAAGTGCATTTACTTGGATTCAGCCTGAGCTTGTATTCTTTTAACCTGACAAACAGCTTTTCCAGATGCTCAAGGTGCTCTTCCTCCGTTTGCGACCGAGCTATCATATCGTCTACGTAAACTTCAATCTCATGATGTATCATGTCATGAAATAAAGCTACCATGGCGCGTTGATAAGTTGCCCCTGCGTTCTTCAGCCCGAACGGCATCACTTTGTAACAGAAAGTGCCCCATTGTGTAACAAAAGTTGTTTTCTCCATATCCTCGGGAGCCATTTTGATTTGATTGTAGCCCGAGAATCCGTCCATGAAGGAAAACACTTTATGCTGAGCTGTATTGTCGATTAAGATGTCAATATGAGGTAGCGGGAAATCATCTTTAGGGCTGGCCCTATTCAAATCCCGGTAGTCCACACACATTCTGACTTTGCCATCTTTCTTCGATACGGGCACAATGTTAGCGACCCATTGAGGATAGGACGTAACAGCCAGGAAACCAGCATCGAATTGCTTCATTACTTCTGCTTTGATCTTTTCGGACATGTCGGGCCTCATTCGGCGAACTTTTTGCTTGATGGGGGGACAGTCTTCTCTTGTGGGGAGACGGTGAAGCACAATGTCTGTGTCTAGACCCGGCATGTCTCCATAGGACCAAGCGAAGATTTCAACATACTCATTCAACAACTGTACCAAGCGCTCCTTGACTTTTGGTTCCAGATTGGCACCCACTTGCACCTCCTTCCGATCCTCCTCGGTTCCCAAGTTAACAGTTTCCAATGGCTCTTCATGCGGTAAGATGGCCCTTTCCTCTTGTTGCAGAAGTCTGGCTAGTTCCCCGGGTACTTCACAACCTTCGTCATCTTCATACTCGGATAGATTGACCAGATCTTCAAAGTTATTGAAAGATACAGCAGAATAGTCACCCATGGAATCCGGAGTGGATGGGTACCTGCATTGGTGAGTGTGGGTGTGTGTAAGGGATAGCCATCCTTAAACAAAAATGCAAAAGGAAAGAAAATGAGCATAAGCAGTTTATCAAATGAAAAACGTCCAATGAATCATTAAACATGGCATATGAATATGAAAAATAGTCAAAACCCTTACAAGTGGACCTACATGCCCCGGGCAAGGCAGGAGGTGAAAAGACAGTGTACGGATTGTTTGAAAGTAAAATATTACAGACCAAACAGGAAATGTTTAATAGATAAATTACTGATGAATAAAAGTGATGGGGACAAAGTCTTTAGCCTCCCAATTGCTCAACCCTCCTCTGACAGTTGGATAAATCCACTCTTCAATGTTGCTTTCCTTGTCTTCATCCTCCAGGGCGTTGATTCTGTAAGGAGAAATTTTGACCGGCGCTCTTTCAATCTTTGACTGGCGCATAGCTTTCTGGCCAGCGGCTGTGAACCCTAATCCAAACTTGTCAGTTTTATGCGGAAAGTCGGGTAACTGCCCCCATGCTGAATTCTTCCCTTCTTTCATTGCGGCCCTTGCGTCCTCCAGAGATGCCATCCTGGCCATCTGTCTCGGTGCCTCAGCTGCTAACTTTTCCACTGCTACTTCGGGAAGAACTTCTTCGAAATGTTGAAACGGTGTCTCAATGAACTCTCCTTCAACCTCCACATACCGGAAAGAATTTAAATGGCTAATCATGTACTCTTCTTCGCCGTGGACAGTGATAATCTTTCCTTTGACATGATACTTCAGCATCTGATGCAAGGAGGAGGTGACTGCCCCAGCATTGTGTATCCAAGGTCTACCCAGCAGGCAGGAATATGATGGACGGATGTCCATTACATAGAAAGTGGATTTAAACACCTCAGTACCTATCTTGACGGGAATTTCAACTTCTCCATGGACCATTCTCTTCGACCCATCGAAAGCTCTGACGACAATATCACTCGGCTTCAATTCCAACCCTTCGCAATCTAGCCGGTCCAAGGCCTTTTTAGGCAAAACATTCAGCAATGAACCGGTATCAACCAAAACATGTGCAAGGGTGGTTCCGCGACACTCGATTGAAATATGCAACGCATCATTGTGGTTTCGGCCCTTAGGGGTTAGGTCGGCATCAGAAAAACCTAATCCATTGTCCGCAGTCAGGCTAGCCACGCAATGTTGAAATTGATCTGCGGAGGTTTCCTGGGGCACATGGGCTGCCTTCAGAAACTTAATCAAAGCTTGAGCGTGCGCTTCTGAGCAAAGCAATAGTGCCAGCATGGAGATCTTGGAGGGGGTTTGCCCCAACTGTTCCACCACATCGTAATCACTTCTCTTGATTATCCTCAAAATCTCGTCCATTTCTTTCTTGGAGGCTTCCGAGATCACCAAGGGTTGAACCCTCGTCCTGACGGGCTCATCTTGTATTCCCTTTCCTTTATCAGCAATGGTAGGAGAGACAGCACTAGGAACGACAACTTCTTCAATCAAAGGAGTTCTAGCAGAGAGTTTTATTGGTGCAGGGATGACTTCTTTAGCTTATGAGGGTCCAAAGACTGCTCTTGGAGGGGCAATCTCTGGAGAAAATATTCTCCCGCTCCTGGTGATTTTGCTGGTGCCCGCAATGTTACTAATGTTGGCTTCTTCATCATCCGAACTTTCTTCAATTACCTCGACTTGCTTGATACCATGGTAGTAGATGTCACCACCATAGTTCCAAGGTATCGACTTCTCCGAAACATAGGGAACAGGCCCCGGCATTGTTATCTTTAAAGGAACAGATCTTACAGCTGGTGTAATCTTAACTGGCTTTTTGACGGCCTTGGAAAGATTGGCGTGAATGGTTATGATTGAGACATTTTCAACATGAACTGGAACAACGGAAACTTTTTCGAACAAAATTTGTCGGCTATCCATAAGGCCCTGGATGCCTTTCTTTAATAGCGGACAATCAAACGGCAGAGAGTGGCAACAGTAGCAGTCTTCTTTACATCCCGGGAAGATCCCGGCCCTCAACAAATTCAACTTAATGGTTAGCAGTGGAGTAGTCAGATCACTGACATCAGCAACATACAAATCCTCCTCAATGGCATTGACATTCCGACCGTGCTTCGGCATAGGTGCAGATATCACATTAGGCTTCTCTGGAGCGTCAAACTCTACCTCCTTAGCCTCTATCAGGTCTTGGATTTTATGCTTGAGTGCCCAACAATCATTAGTGTCGTGTCCAACACTGTCTAAATGATAGGTGCATTTAGCATTGGCATGATAATGCGGGGAGGACGTATTTACATTCTTTGGCGCCTCCTTGATAGTGGCAAGATTCAACTTCAATAGATGGGGAAGCACTTGCGCTGGAGTCATATTAATACGGGTGAACTGCCGTTGTGGCCTTTCCACCCGTTGCTGATTTGGTCTGGACTGGTTATAGCGAGGCTGCTCACTCGGAGTGTTTTGAATCATTACGGCCCCCACAGTTGGCCGACGCTCCATCTTTCCTGCTCTTCTCTGAGAATATACCATAGTTGTCTCCTTCTTAAAAGGCTTCTTCTTAACACTTGCAGCAACACCCTTCTGAATCTTTCCTGACTTGATGCTAGCTTCTATTCTTTCGCCGGTTAAGATCAAATCGGTAAACCCTGCGGAAGAGTTGCCAATTAGATGATTGAAAAACGGCCCAGATAGGGTTCCAAGAAACATATCAACGAGCTCACAATCGGTTAAAGGAGGCTGCACCCTGCCAGCCAAATCCCTCCATTTTTGTGCATACTCTTTGAAACCCTCACTTGTTCCTAGTGACATACCCTGAAGTTGGGTACGAGTAGGAGCAAGATCAGAATTATACTGGTATTGTTTGTAGAAAGCGGTGGCCAGATCTTCCCAATTTCTGACAGTGGTTCCTTCCAACTAATAAAACCACTCCAACTGGGCTCCCGATAGGCTGTCTTGAAAGAAATGAATCCAGAGATTTTTATCTGCCGTATAGGGTTGAATTTTTCTCACGTAGGACCTGAGATGCATTTTGGGACAGGACAGTCCATCATACCTCACAAACACTGGCACTTTGAATTTTGGAGGTATTACAATTCCGGCAACCAAGCCCATGTCTTCAAAATCCAAACCTGGTACCCTTTGCAATTCCATGGCAGCCAATCTGTCTTCTAAACCCTTGTACTTATCATCAGCTGGAGGGTATTGTTGGTCAGAATAATCTTCATCCTCTTCAGCTTCTTCCTCCTCTGCATCAGACTCGGAAGGCACCGCAACTCGATCTCTTTTACTAGTCCCTTCATCAGAAGTAGGAGGAAATTAAAGCACCCTCCGAGCTTCTCTGTCAAATCTTCTCCCCAAAGTAGCCACTCCGACCCTCTTTTTCTTCTTCACTGGGTCTTTATTCTCCAAATGAGCCTTGATGTCCTCTTGACTCTTAACCAAAGTCATCAAGAGTTGCTGGAACTGTGCATTCTGGGCTTGTAGGTCTTTGACTGTTTGCTCGAGATCCATCCTACTGAAATAAACAGCAGATAGATAAGGAAACCCGGAGTGAGACCTGCTTATGCATATGATGAATGGTATGCTGATGTATGCAATGCATTCAGGGATTTAGGACATTCAAAATTGTTTCAGACAAAGAAGAACGCGCGTCATATTAATAAGAAGAAATTTTTTAGTACATAAATGCCCCATGGGCCAAATGTTATAAAATAAACTTCTTAAGGCAGAAAGACATTGCGCATCCTCTTTGGTGCGATGTAGGTGTTGAGGGCCTCTTGCTCGTGGAGTCGGCGGGTAAGCTCTAGAACCTTCTTTTCACTGGCGTAGTAGCTAGCTTCAAAAGTGTTCCGTTCCTCCTTGAGCTGAATCCAACTTTTCTGCATTTCCTCCCATGATGTAGGCATGTCTGGATGTAGGATAGTGTAGGGAACTTCTCCTTCATTGACGGGCTCTTTAATCATAGGGAGTACATGAGGATAAGGCATCATTAGACTTTGGGCTCGGGCTCGTACCCACTTGAGATAGGGCTCAAGAGGGATGGAGTTCTTGTGTCCCAGAGTCTTGCTATCAACCTTGTTGAGTTTTCCCCAAGCTCTGATGAATCTTTGGCGAAGTCCTTGCGCATCGTTGTCGAAGTCAAAAACTAGGCTAGGAATCAACATGTTATGAGGGCCATCCCTCCGCGCATATCCAAATTGCCTCAAAGCTAGGCAAGGGTTGTAGGTGATGCCTCCCCTAATTCCAAGTAAAGGAACATTAGGAAACTCTCCACAACGATCGACGATGATGACATTTTCTCTGGACCGAGAACACCAATGCACATCAGAATGAGTAAGAGTCATCAATCGTTGGGACCACTTTGTACCTTGGTCATTCTTCAAGACAGATCGTGGAAGGTGCGAAATAAACCACCTTGCGAGGATAGGAGTACAGCACATGAGAACACCCCTCTTTCTCATTGTTCGTGTGTAAAATGAGTGAAGGATGTCCCCAAGCAATGTTGGTATTGGATTTCTGGACAAGAAGATTTTGACGGCGTTGACATCTACCAATTGGTCAGGATTTGGGAACAAGACCAACCCGTAGATAAGGAGTGCCACAATCTCTTCAAAGGCTTGTAGGTCCAATGAGTTCCAACATTCTTGTGCCTTCTCAAACAAGAATTTTACTAAGAATCCTTTGACGCCACTTCTGGTTTCCCAATGCCCCTTGATGTCGGATGGTTGAAGATGTAATGCTCGAGCAACATCTTCCGGCTTTGGTTCCTTTTCCGTACCGTTGAAGGGTAGTTGATTAAGGATAGGGATTCTTAGGAGTTGAGAAAATTCCTCCAAAGTGGGTACCAACTGATAATCAGGGAAAGTGAAGCAGTGGTGAAGAGGGTCAAAGAACTGGAATAGCACTTTCATCATGTCTTCTTCAATGTTGGTGTTGACTAGGCTGAGCAGTCTACCATGTCTTTCACTGAAGGATGAAATTTCCGGAATTCTTGAGGTGATCTCCTTGAGTTGAGGAGAGATTCTCACAAGGTTGACTTGAATGGTATTTCTGCGAGGAATTTCCATGTCCTACAAAACAAGAACAAAGATGAAGATCCAAAACCCTTGAAATGGTTAGTGAATGCATATGATGTTTTATGATGTTTATGATGTATGCACAAAACATATGTACAAGCAAATCACACCAAACCCTAATTTCAGGCTTGCATGGGGTTTCATAGGTAAGTACCCTCTTGAGTGTAGTTGGCTTAAAACATGTCCTATGAATAGTAACTGGGTTCTAAGGAGCTCAATATCACTGGATTGTTTTCAATGTTCATTATTTTGGTTTAGCCACTTAACTAGCGACCAAAATATTCCAAGAAAACAACCCTCAATGAGTGTAGTATCGAGTATCTACCAACTTCGGACTGCACCAAAGCCGGTCATCTCACTACCCCTAATAAAAGGCCAAGATGGTCAAGTAAGGTTCTAGGTCATTAGTGCTTAGTGACATCACTCAGCGGCCCCGTACTCTCCTTGATTGAACTCAAGGGTTACCGGTACTCACAAATATGTCGCACTAATATAGCTATTGCTTAGACCGTGTCGGTATACCCCGCACAGTTTCCACAACGTATTGCTATCTATGAATGTTTCCTAAAATCCGGGTGGAGGATTGTAAACCCAAACAATAGAGCCAAAGTATAAAGCAAGCAAATCAAACAATTAGTCATGCAAGAGGGTGATCTAAGCCCTAAGGTTATTCCACTTTAAAAATCTCCCCAGCAGAGTCGCCAGTTCTGTGATACGGTGGGAGAACTGACTAGGGTTTTGCGTTCGTTTTTGCACTTGTGCGGTTGAGCAAGAGTCGCCACCGACTTTTTATTTTATCCTAAGGAAAGGTTTAAAAAGCACAGCAAAAACCTTTGAGATTTTTCTTGGGTTCGGGGAGTAGATTATAGAAGGGGAAGGTATTAGCATCCCTTCTATCCATGGTTATCCATGGGCTCTTAGGTACTTGCTTAGATCAACTTGCCTTGGTTTTCAATTGTTTGAAAATGGTGCTTTGTGTGGGGTTTTGAAAAATGTTTTGAAAAGATGCCTTGTATAGGCTACCCTTGTAACAATTCTTTACTCGAATGTTTTACAAAAGGTGTTTTGTCTTTTAAAAAGATGTTTCAAGGTTTTTGAAAGTTTATTTTGAAAGTGTTTGTGAAGTGGATTTTGAAATAGGCAAGTGTTTTCTTGGAAAGTTTGACAAGTACTTAAGAGTTCATCTACCCTAAAGTTTTTCTCAAAGATTTTTGTTTATGTTTTAAACCTTTTGACAATTTTGTTCCACCATTGCATTTGGTGGTCAATCTTGTCTTAGGAGATTAAAGGGACGGGCGCGGGTCATCGTTTAGATCATAGTTGCAATAGTGTTAAATGTCTTTGGGCAATTTTCTTTAAAAGGGACTTGATCATTCATTTAAGCAACATTTTGAGGGACTATGATCATTTGATTGTTTTGTTTTGCCCAAAGAAGTTCAACATGCAATATGGCCCAATAATAAAAGGCAACAAGTGGAATACCTTAGGGGGTGCAAGTGTGAAATGTGTTGTCCATTTTTTCATGCTCATTTATCTTGTATTAGGTCCAACTATTTTGTTCATTTCTTTATTCGCATACAAACCCTAATTCTAGCATAGTATGTTTAGAAAGCGATAAAGTGCGAAATTTAAATTCCTACGCTATTACATCACAATAATATAGGGAGGGGGGTATAATGTTCAAATGGGGGATATTTAGACAAGAAATTAAACCTAAAACTATTACATCATTTTTATGAATATTTACAAGATAAATAAATGTATAATTTAAATGGTAAATAAGACAAATATGCAAGAATGTAAAAAAGAGTTTTTTATATGTATAAAAAAAAAGTATTATTTATGTAAAATAAGAAAAGAAAATGAAAATATTATAAAATATTATTTTTGGAGTATTTTTGAATTTAGGGCAAAAACCCTAATTCTATTAAATAAAGCATACCATTTATTTATTATGAACAAATATTTATGTATATATAAAATAAAATGAGGTATTTGTCAAAAATGCATTTTTTATATTAAATTTTAATAAGAAAAATAAAAGGGGTATATATTTTATATTTATCCTAAATATATTAATGAGTATATGTATATATGTATTATTTTAAATATGTATTATATATATATAAATAATAATAATATTTAATATTTTAGAAAATAGTATTTTTTCATATAAATATTTTCAGAAGGCAAAATAAAAATAAAAATGAAAATAAATGTGTTTTTACATATTTCTTAATATTTTAACAAAATATATATATTTCTTTATTTATGTATAAATTAGAAGAAAATCAAATAAATATCAAATAAATTAAAAAAAGGTGAGGAAAAATATTTTTATGTTTTTAATATTATTAACAAAAATAAATAAGTCAGAAATAAAAAAGAAAAGTCAAAAAATCAAGCAAATGGACAAAATGGGCTCAGGGGGTGCAATATCAAAAACATGGTGTGAATAAAAAATGACACAGGCCCAGCCCACATAACATCTTCTTCAACCTTCAGCCACAAATGTATCAAAAACGCGCGCTTCTAACAGGGATTCAAACATCCTGATTCTTTGAGCTTTTGCACAAACTTCCAACACAAAAGATGTTAAGCATGAAACCACGATTCCAAATATATAAAGAACATCTCCTAACTCTCAAAAATGAGAGAGAATTTTAATGATCCCAAATCCTAACCTAAGTTTTCTGTCATTTTCAAACTCCAAATTCTCTCTACTCAGGCAAAAGAAATGAAAAGTAAAAGAATGTACATGTTAAGTGGCATGAATAGGACATTGTTTCTTCACAAACTTAAGACTAATGATGCATAATAAGAGAGATACGAGTTCATCAAAATACCTGTTCAGCTGGAGTTCTAACTGGCAAATGGGGAGCTTACAGTGCAAGATACTGATTGGTATAACTTCCTTGAGGTGTGGTGATGCTGTTCCAATATCTACTTTGCCTTGAGACACCTTGCACTGAGCTGTAGAACTTCAACTGCAAAATGAAAAAGTGAAAATGGTGGAACTTGTTAGAAGAGTTACAGGTCGTGTTTCAAGGCATGGTTGGCTTGCTTATGTGCTAGGGAATGTGTATGAACTGATTTTGGCAAAAGAGCTTGAAGGAAATGGAAGATATCACTCAAACTGCAAGCTTTGCCCTGTTTGTGCAGTTTGAGGGTGATTATGGCAATGGGAGTGTTTGAGAGGTGCAAGGGTCATGTATCAGCTTGGTTATGATCCGTGTAATGTGTTTGGTAACTTAGTTCTTGTGTGTCTAAGCTGAGATGGATGTTGTGTGATGTTATGACACTTTTCTTCTTTCTTAAGCAACAAAAGCCAACTTGTGTTTCTAGGCATGTAGAGGGCCCCTAATGTGCTGCATAATACCTCCTTGATCAGTGTGTTATGCTCATAAACTTGTGCCATTCAGATTTGCAATGTACTTGTTGGATTTCCAAATTGACATAAAGTGAATTTTAGCAAAAATGGATAGTTCACTTTATCTAAAAATGGATTAGGCTTGTGTACAATACTTGAACTCATAGAATAACACCTTGACACAATGAACAAGCATTAAATTATTGAGTGTAACTTGGTTTAAGGACCTGTAATCTAATCTAAGGCATTCTGAGTTCAAATTGCAAGGTTATGAACATGTAACTTGGTCATGAACAAAGTGGTTTTTTGCTATATTGTGAAATTCGATTCTCCCTAACCATGAGGTTATTTGAGAAGTTCTTGGACATTTTGGAAAGCTTGGAATGTGTACTACAATCCATCTTTGAAGTGAAATTTGAAATTCCAAGTGGAAGTGTATGGAAAATGGACTTGAAGTGGGGTAGAAAACCTTGTCAAAATAGGTCAAAAATTCACTAAGTTAAGAATGGTTTAGTGCCCTTATTCAAAAATTTGTAACTTGAGATACAAGCTTCAAATGAGAAAACTTTGTGAATCAAGGTTGTAGATTATGCAACAAGCTACAACTTTCATGTTTTGGATTTTGTTTGAATCCAAATGGATCATGGTGAAAAAGTGGGGCAAATTTGGGAAAAAATTAGGGTTTTTCATAACTTAGAAAAATTCTAAGTTATGAAAAAATCCATTTTAAACCCTAATTTGCATTTTGTGATTTCTTGGTGAACAAGTTTCATGATTTAGCATGCTTTGATGAAAAATGAATCTTGACTCTTGATTTTGACCAAAAAGTCAAAGTTTGACTTTTCAGTACACAGTCAAAATTGATCAATTGACTGGGAAATTCAACTGTCAATCCTGTGTACTTGGGATCTTTTGAGTTTTTTGATCATGTCAAGATAATTCCATAGGGTTCTTGAGTCCATGTGTGAGCTTGGTTTGCCATTGGCTAGGTCAAACAGTCAAAAATTGCCTTTGTGCAGTCAAAACCCTAAAAATGACCATTTTGCCCTTTTGGTGATCTGATCAAATTTCTTGGGGAATTGTGATCCAAACTTGATCAAATGGTCCATATGAGTTCATAAGGTTGATGTGGGTCAAATTTCATGAGGTTTGACTGTCAATTGGCCACAGTTGACTTTTTCCCCAATACAGTTGATTTCCAGGTCAACTGTCCAATTGACTGGGCAAAACTTGGAATCAAGACTTGAAACTTGATGTGGGTAAACTTGGGAGTCCAATATGAAGCATGAAAGTCATCTTAGGCATTTTGGGTCAAAACATCTTTGTGCAAACACAAACCCTAATTTGAGTTAACAGTGCAAGGAGAGGTCTTGAGCAGATGAAACCCTAACTGGATCTTGAGCTTTAAAGGCTTTGTGGTGAGAAATTAATGAGAAATGGGAGGGCAAATTTTGGGGTACAACAACAAGTATATCTCAAAATGGGCCAGGGGGGTTCAAAAGTAAAAACAAGATGCAAATAGGAAAATGAAAGAAAGCCCAGCCCAAAGGACCTTCTTCAACCTCTGGCCAGAAATTTGTCAAAAACGCGCGCCTCCTTCACTGATTCAAACATCTGGATTCCTGGACTTTTAGCACAAACTCATAACATGAAAAATGTTAAGCATCAAACCATGATTCTGGACATATAAAGAACTCATCCTAACTCTCAGAAATGAGAGAGAATTTCTTCTCCCCCAATTCCTGACCTAGTTTTTATTCAATGTTCAGACTTAAAATTCTCTAAGCACACATAACATAAATGAAAACTAATGGTATGGGCATGTTCAGGGCTATGAATGTGACATAATTTCTTCACAAATCTAAACCTAACTATGCCTGAATAGAGAGATAAGAGTTCATGAACTTACCTGCTCAGTTGGAAATGTGTGCGACAATGGAGATGCTTACAAGGCAAGGTGATGATTTGTATAGCTTCCTTGATGCCTCAGGATGCTATTCCAACCTTTAGTTTGCTTGGAAACCAAGAGAATCGTGTTATGGCACTTCAACTACAAAACAGAAAAATGAAAATGGTGATGTTGGTTAGGGGTGTTACAGTCTGCTTCTAATGCTTTGGACAGTTTGTATGGGTGGTAGGGAAAGTGCTTGAAGTGTTTTTGGCCAAGGTGCACGATGGAAATGAACTATGGAAGTCCAACTGCAGCTTATGCCCTGTTTTTGCAGTTTTAGGGTGATTCTGTGTTTGATGATTTTTTGAACTTGGTTGGCCTGTGTTTCAGCTTAGGTTTGATGTTTGGAATGTGTTTGACAAGTTTGCTTAAGTTGGTTTTTACTGAGATGAGAGTTGTGTGTTGTTATGCAAGCTTTCTTCACACTTAAGCAAGAAATGTCAACCTCTTTCTCTAGGCTTGTACAGGCCCCTCAAGTATGCTGCACATTTGAGCCTTGATCAGTGTGATATCTCCATGAATCTTGTGTCCAAAGATATGCATTGTACCACTTGGATTGCAAATTTGACATAAAGTGCAACTTTACCAAAATGGATATATTGCTTTTTCTAAATAAGGATTAATTCTTCATGTAATGCTTAAACACATAATGCAAGGCTTGAACACAAGGGGTTTGCATTAAATTATTGAGTTGAATGAGATAAGGACCTGTAATCTAGCTTAAAGCATACTGAGTTCAAAATGGCACAAGTGTATGAACATGTAAATTGGCCATAAACAAAATGAGTTTTTCCCAACTTGCCAAATTCGATTCTCCCTAACCATGAGGTTGTTTGATGATTTCTTGGACATTTTGGAAAGCTTGGAATGTGTACTACAATCCATCTTTGTAATGCAAATTAAAATTCCAAGTGGAAGCATGTGAAAAATTTCCATGAAGTTGGGAAAAAATACTGCCTAAAATAGGTCAAAATCTTTCTAAGTTAAGAATGGTTTGGTACCCTTGTTCCAAAAATTGTAACTTGAGCTACAAGCTTCTTTTGAGGAAACTTTGTGAATCAAAGTTGTAGATTTTGCAATGGGATACAACTTTCATGTTTTGACTTTTCCTTGAATCCAAATGCATCTTGATGAGAAAGTGGGACAAAGTTAGGAAAAATTTAGGGTTTTTCATAACTTAGAAAAATTCTAAGTTATGAAAAATCTTCATTTCAAACCCTAATTTGCAATTCTTGATTTCTTGATGAACAAGTTTCATGATTTGGCATGTTTTGATGAAAAATGAATCTTGACCCTTGATTTTGACCAAAAAGTCAAAGTTTGACTTTTCAGTATACAGTCAAATTTGGCTCAGTTGACTGGAAAATTCATCTGTCAATCCTATGCATTTGGGATCTTTTGAACTTGTTGAACATGTCAAGACAATCCCATGGGGTCCTTGAGTCCATATGTGAGCTTGGTTTGCCATTGGCTAGGTCAAACAGTCAAAAATTGCCTTTGTGCAGTCAAAACCCTAAAAATGACCATTTTGCCCTTTTGGTGATCTGATCAGATTTCTTGTGGAATTATGATCCAAACTTGATCAAATGGTCTATATGATTTCATAATGTTGGTGTGGGTCAATTTTCATGAGGTTTGACTGTCAATTGACCACAGTTGACTTTTTCCCCAATACAGCTGATTTCTAGGTCAACTGTCTAATTGATTGGGCAAAGATTGGAATCAAGGCTTGAAACTTGATATGGATAAACTTGGGAGTCCAATATGAAGCATGAAAGTCATCTTAGGCATTTTAGGTCAAAACATCTTTGTGCAAACACAAACCCTAATTTGGGTCAACAGTGCTAGGAGAAGTCTTGAGCAGAGGGAAACCCTAACTGGATCTTGAGCTCCAAGGGCCTTGTGATGAGAAAATGTTGAGAAAATGGGAGGGCAAATTTTGGGGTACAACAGTTGCCCCTGTTCAATCTTCTTGAACCTGAAGAGTTAGATTGGCAAGTTTGCCTTTCGTGACTCGAGGGTAAAAGGAGATTGGACACTAGAGTGCCCTTAAATTTGCACTCGTCAAAGCAATGGATGCGGGAATGGGCTTAGAGATGCCATTTGGAGATGGGCTTAAAGATGCCATCTGGAGGGGTGACAGAATCTTGTCGGGGATGGGCTTAAGGATGCCATCCGGAATGAGTATCAGAAAGGTGTCCATGTTTTGGACCATCTCCGAACTGGGGGTCTGAATAAGCAATAGATTGACATCCGTGTCTGGAGGCATCCGTAAGCTGTTTTTAGAAGTTGAGAAGAGTCTGAACAAGCGATAGATTAACATCCGTTGTTGGGAAGAATCCGTAAACTGTTTTCAGAAGCCTTGAAGAAGAATCTGAATAAGCGATAGGTTAACGTCCGTTACTGGAGAACCCGTGAACTGTTTTCAGAAGTCTTGAGGTTGAATAAGCAATAAAGCAGCACCCATCGTTGGGAAGCATCCGTAAACTGTTTTCAAAAGTTGCATCTGAACAAGCGATAGATTAACATCCGTTGTTGGGAAGAATCCATGAACTGTTTTCAGAAGTCTTGAGAAGAATCTGAACAAGCAATAGGTTAACATCCGTTATTGGAGAACCCGTGAACTGTTTTCAGAAGCCTTGAAGTTGAATAAGCAATAGAGCAGCATCCGTTGTTGGGAAGCGTCCGTAAACTGTTTTCAAAAGTTGCATCTGAACAAGCGATAGATTAACATCTGTTGTTGGGAAGAATCCATGAACTGTTTTCAGAAGTCTTGAGAAGAATCTGAACAAGCAATAGGTTAACATCCGTTACTGGAGAGCCTGTGAATTGTTTTCAGAAGTCTTGAGGGTGGAGAAGGAACCGGTGTAGGGTTTCCTAATGTTGAGTTCGTGTAAAACTGCATCTGGATGAATCTGGAATAAGCATCAGAATGTTGCCATGTCTGGGTCACATCTGAACTATTTCTAGAAAGAATCTCGGAAGATAATGATTTTTGTCTGTCGACTGATCTTACCTGAAAAGGTAAAGAGTTAGTTGTAAGCAATGTCATGATGCATGATGCAATGTATGTTATGTGATATGAATGTAAATGAATGTGCATGTAAGCTGGAGAGCTGTCTTGTGGAGGATAGATGAATCCAGGGTGGTTGGAGATGAAAGAATCATGACTGCTGCCGGGAAAAAATAAGTCCTCGGCTGCTGCTGGGGAAATCAGAAGCTTGGGTTGTATGCCAATCTACTGGGGAATTCCTGTCTTGAGGAGATCTTCACTGGGGAATCTTCCAATATTCAGTGAGGAACTGAAAATGAAAGTCTTCAGATTTGCTTGGGGAATACCAGACCTTCAATCGTTGAGGGGCCTTAGAACCACTGCGGGGAATTGGAATTTCCTTGGTGACCTGCAGGGTAAGAGAATTTCTGATGACTTCTACTGGGGAGTTCAGAACCTGATAGACTTATGCTGGGGACGTAAGACTGAGAAACTTCAGTCTAGTAAGAAGTATCTCTGTGGGGAGAAGGTTCACTAGTCTGGTTTTGCTGGGGATTGATAGTTTGAAGTCTTAGCTCCGCTGGGGATACTGAAACTTAACTCTGAGGGGAATTGAGTTCTGGAGGATTCTCTGGCTGGGGAAATCAATTTTTGAGAAAGCTTTTCCTGATGAGGATCCTGAAGTCTGACTCTGTTTAGGGAATTAAGTTCTGACTAAGGAATGCGGATTCCAAATCTGCTCGGGATTTCCTTTGAAAGGGTATCAAGATATCTAACCGTACCTTCAACTTACTAGTAATTATCTTTCTTGATTCATAAGGAAATGATTATGTTCAAATGCATATGCCTATTTAACAAAACATTGGACGTTTCTCAAATAAAACATAAGTGCAAAAGAAAAGAGAAAAGGAAACGACGCAAATTTCTGGAAAAGTATTTGTATTAACTTTCTATGAGTATATTTGTACAAAGGAGACAATCATCCTAGTAAGAGGACGTCGTCATAAATATTGAAAAATTTATACAAAAGAAAGATGGTTATGTGAAATAATTCCATGGGATTCCATTCTGCTACAGCCTTCACAACTCTGAATATCTGTCCATTCAATGCTTCGTCTGCCGATGGCTGGATTGATCAGAAACTTGGAACTGGTTGATGAAGTAATTGTCCTTAAAGTGATCCGACGAGACATAGTCATACGCTTTAATTCCCTAACTTTTACCTGAATCGCCCTTTCGGGTTTTCGATCCACCGGGAAACCCCTTTTTGCCCAAGCCGCCCTTTTGGGTTTTCAACTTGCCGGGTGTACAGATTTTTTTTGTTTTTATCCCTAACTTTTGCCTGAACCGCCCTTTCGGGTTTTCGGTTCACCGGGATGCCCATTTTTTTCCCAAGCCGCCCTTTCGGGTTTTCGACTTGTCGGGTTATTTTATGCGTAGTATCTTTTGACTATGTCTGCGTTCGCAGGGTGTGGCAAATCGTCGCCGTCCATGGTGGTCAGAATCATTGCACCACCAGAAAATATGCTCTTGATCACAAATGGTCCTTCGTATATAGGAGTCCATTTGCCCCTGGGATCACTCTGCGGCAAGATAATCCGCTTGATTACGAGATCTCCGACTTGATACACTTGACGTCTGACTTTCTTATTGAAGGCCTTGATCATCCGCTTTTGATACGTCTGACCATGGCATACAGCAGTGAGTCGCTTCTCGTCGATCAAATTGAGTTGGTCAAGTCGGGTCTGAATCCAATCATCTTCATTCAAACCTGTGTCCTTCATAATCCTTAGAGAAGGAATCTGAACTTCCATAGGCAGTACAACTTCCATGCCATATACCAAAGAAAATGGGGTTGCCCCGGTCGAAGTGCGTGCCGTTGTACGGTATCCATGTAGAGCAAACGGTAGCATCTCATGCCAGTCTTTGTAAGTGACTGTCATTTTCTGAATGATCTTCTTAATGTTTTTGTTCGCAGCTTCAACAGCACCATTCATCTTCGGTCGATAGGGAGATGAATTATGAAGATAAATCTTGAACTGTTCGCACAATGCGGTGATCATCGTGTTATTCAGATTTGTACCGTTGTCTGTGATGATCCTGTCTGGAACACCATACCGGCATATGAGATTTTGCTTGATGAAGCGGGCAACCACATTTTTAGTAACAGAGGCGAAGGAAGCTGCTTCAACCCATTTGGTGAAATAGTCAATGGCGACCAGGATGAAACGATGTCCGTTGGACGCCGTGGGCTTGATCTCTCCAATCATGTCAATGCCCCACATTGCAAATGGCCACGGAGCTGTTAAAACATTTAGAGGAACCGGAGGGATATGGACCTTATCAGCGTAGACTTGACATTTGTGGCAAGTACGGGAATGTTGATGGCAGTCAGCTTCCATGGTAGACCAGTAATAGCCTGCCCTTAGGATCTTCTTAGCCATCATATGCCCTCTCAAGCGAGTGCCAAATATGTCACTGTGTATCTCGGTCATGATTAACTCTACTTCGGCTTTGTCTACGCATCAGAGTAAAACATAATCATGGCTTCGTTTGTAAAGGATGCCGTTGCTCAGGAAGAATTTGGCAGCAAATTTCCTTAAGAACTTCTTGTCATTTACGGAAGCTCCTTCGGGATAATCTCTAGTCTGGAGATACCTTTTGATTTCATGGAACCAGGGTTGTTCCACTACTTCTTCGGTATTAATCTCGTGACAATGCGCGGGTTCATCCATTCGCTCGATGGTGATTTGGGGAGCCTCGTTATCCCAGTTGAGTTTAAACATGGAAGACATTGTAGCTAGAGCATCTGCTAGATGATTCTCTTCTCGCGGGAAATGCTCGAAGGTAATTTGCTCGAAATGAGGCAACAATGTCAAGACATGTTCTTTGTACGGGATAAGATTAGGATTCTTGGTATCCCACTCTCCTTTGATTTGACTGATAACCAAAGCCGAGTCCCCAAATACGATCAAAGATTTGATCCCCAAGTCTATAGCAGCCTTGAGACCAAAGATGCAAGCTTCATATTCAGCGATGTTGTTTGTGCAGCTGAAGCAAAGTCGGGCCGTGAAAGGTGTGTGACAACCTTCTGGGGAAATGAGTACCGCACCGATACCGTTTCTAAGTGCATTTGAAGCACCATCAAAGTACAGGGTCCATCGGGATCCCTTTTCGGGTCCATCATACGGTCCGTTACCTTCAATGTTGTCCAAATTCATGATGTCCTCGTCTGGGAAGTCAAATCTCATGGGTTGATAATCTTCGATAGCTTGATGAGCCAGATGGTCAGCTAGTACACTCCCTTTTATAGCTTTTTGAGTGGTGTACTGGATGTCATACTCAGTTAGGATCATTTGCCATCTAGCTATTCTTCCAGATAAAGCAGGCTTCTCGAAGATATACTTGATAGGATCCATTTTGGAAATCAACAAGGTAGTATGAGTCAACATATACTGCCTTAGTCGACGAGCAGCCCATACCAAAGCGCAGCAAGTTTTCTCGAGCAGTGAGTAGCGAGTCTCACAGTCGGTAAACTTTTTGCTAAGGTAATAAATAGCATGCTCTTTTCGACCAGACTCGTCATGCTGGCCCAAAACACACCCCATTGAGTTATCCAAAACGGTCAGATACATGATCAATGGTCTTCCTTCGACGGGTGGCATTAGAATAGGAGGTTCTAGCAAATACTCCTTGATCTTGTCAAAAGAAGCTTGGCAATCGTCGTTCCATTCGACTACCTGATCTTTATTTAATAGTTTGAAAATTGGCTCACAGGTAGAAGTCAGATGAGAGATGAATCTGGCAATATAGTTCAAGCGCCCCAAGAACCCTCTAACCTCCTTTTCAGTACGGGGAGCAGGCATCTCTTGTATTACTTTCACTTTTTCTGGATCGACTTTAATGCCTTTGTTGCTTACAATGAATCCTAGAAGTTTACCAGACCTAACTCCAAAAGTACACTTACTTGGATTCAGCCTGAGCTTGTATTCTTTCAACCTGGCAAACAGCTTCTCTAGATGTTCAAGGTGTTCTTGCTCTGTTTGTGACCGAGCTATCATATCGTCTACGTAAACTTCGATTTCATGATGTATCATATCATGAAATAAAGCTACCATGGCGCGTTGATAAGTTGCCCCTGCGTTCTTCAGTCCGAACGGCATCACCTTGTAACAGAAAGTACCCCATTGTGTGACAAAGGTTGTTTTCTCCATGTCCTCGGGGGCCATTTTGATTTGATTGTAACCCGAGAATCCATCCATGAAGGAAAACACTTTATGCTGAGCTGTATTGTCGATCAAAATGTCAATGTGCGGTAGCGGAAAATCATCTTTGGGGCTGGCCCTATTCAAATCCCGGTAGTCCACACACATCCTGACTTTGCCATCTTTTTTAGGTACTGGCACGATGTTAGCGACCCATTGAGGATAGGACGTAACAGCCAGAAAGCCAGCATCGAATTGCTTCATCACTTCTGCTTTGATCTTTTCAGACATATCAGGCCTCATTCGGCGGACTTTTTGTTTGATCGGTGGACAACCCTCTCTTGTGGGGAGGCGGTGAACCACGATGTCTGTGTCTAAACCCGGCATGTCTTTATAAGACCAAGCGAAGATTTCAACGTACTCATTTAACAACTGTATCAGGCGTTCCTTGACACTTGGTTCCATATTGGCACCCACTTGTACCTCCTTCCGGTCTTCCTCGGTTCCTAAGTTGACAGTTTCCAACAACTCTTCGTGAGGTAAGATGGCCCTTTCCTCTTGCTGCAGAAGTCTGGCTAGTTCCCCTGGTACTTCACAACCTTCGTCATCTTCATACTCGGCTTGATTGACCAGATCTTCAGAGTTATTGAAGGATATAGCAGAATAGTCGCCCATGGAATCCAGAGTGGATGGGTACCTGCATTTGTGAGTGTGGGTGTGTGTAAGGGATAGCCATCCTTAAACAAAAAATGCAAAAGGAAAGAAAATGAACACAACAGTTTATCAAATGAAAAACGTCCAATGAATCATTAAACATGGCATATGGATATGAAGATAATCAAAACCCTTACAAATGGACCTACATGCCCCGGGCAAAGCATGAGGTAAAAAGTAGTGTACGGATTGTTCAAAAGTAATTATTACAGACCACAGGAAATGTTTGACAGATAAATTACTGATTAATAAAAGTGATGGGGACAAAGTCCTTTGCCTCCCAGTTGCATAGTCCTCCTTTGATAGTTGGGTAGATCCACTCTTCAATGTTGTCTTCTTCAACTTCATCCTCCAAAGCGTTGATTCTGTAAGGAGAAATCTTGATTGGCCCCCTTTCAATCTTTGAACGGCGCATAGCTTTCTGGCCCGCGGCAGTGAATCCTAAACCAAACTTGTCTGCTTTATGTGGAATATCAGGCAACTGCCCCCATGTTGAATTCTTCCCTTCCTTCATTGCGGCCTTCGCGTCTTTTAGAGATGCCATCCTGGCCATCTGCTTTGGTACTTCAGCTACCAATTTTGCTACTGTTATTTCAGGAGGGACTTCTTCGAAATGCTGGAATGGTGTCTCAATGAACTCACCTTCTACTTCCACATACCGAAATGAGTTCAGGTGGATGATCATGTATTCCTCTTCACCATGGACGGTTATGATCTTACCCTTGACAGGATACTTCAACATTTGATGTAAGGAAGAGGTGACTGCCCCAGCATTGTGTATCCATGGTCTCCCCAATAAGCAAGAGTATGACGGATGGATGTCCATCACGTAGAAAGTCGAGGGGAACACCTCTGTGCCAACCTTGATGGGAATGTCCACTTCCCCATGCACCATTCTCTTGGACCCGTCAAAAGCCCTTACAATGATATTGCTTGGCCTTAACTCCAAGCCTTCACAGTCTAAACGGTCGAGAGCCTTCTTGGGCAGCACATTCAAAGAAGAACCAGTGTCGACTAGAACATGGGCCAGAGTAGTCCCTTGGCATTCCACTGACACATGTAATGCGTCGTTGTGCTTTCTCCCTTTTGGGGTCAAGTCGGCATCAGAGAAACCTAAGCCATTGTCTGCAGTAAGACTAGCTACGCAGTCTTGGAATTGGTCGGCAGAGGTTTCCTGGGGTACATGGGCGGTTTTCAGGAATTTTATCAGTGCCTTGGCGTGCGCTTCTGAGCAAAGTAGCAATGCTAACATGGAGATCTTCGAGGGGGTCTGCCCCAGTTGTTCTACCATGTTGTAATCACTCTTTTTAATTATCTTCAGGATCTCTTCTATCTCTTTCTTAGAGGTTTCTGGGATGACCAAGGGTTGAGCCCTCGTCCTGACGAGCTCAACTTGGGTTCCCTTACCTTTATCAGCAGAGGTAGGAGGGACAATATTAGGAACAACAACATCTTCAATCAATGGAGTTCTAGCGGAGAGTTTTATGGGTGCAGGAATAACTTCGGCAACAGATGAGGGTCCAAAGATTGCTTTTGGAGGAGCAATCTCTGGAGAAAAAAATTCTCCCACTTCGGGTGATCTTACTCGTGCCCACAATGTTTCCAATGCTGGCTTCTTCTTCATCCGAGCTTCCTTCTGTTATTTCTACTTGTTTAATACCATGGTAGTAGACGTCACCGCCATAATTCCATGGTATTGACTTTTCAGATGTGTAGGGGACAAGCCCTGGCATTGTTATCTGCAGAGGAACAGACTTTGTAACCGGTGTAATCTTAACAGGCTTTCTGACGGCCTTGGAAAGATTGGCGTGAATGGTGATAATTGAGACTTCTTCAATGTGAGTTGGAATAGCAGAAACTTTTTCGAACAAAATTTGTCGAATGTCCATTAGGCCTTGGATGCCTTTCTTCAGTAATGGACAGTCAAACGGCAGAGAGTAACAACAATAGCAATCTTCTTTGCATCCCGGGAAAATCCCGGCCCTTAACAGATTCAACTTGATGGTTAACAATGGAGTCATCAGATTATTGACATCAACAACATACAAATCCTCTTCAATATAATTGACATTCCGACTGTGCTTCGGCATCGGAGCAGATATCACGTTCGGCTTCTCTGGCGCGTCGAACTCCACCTCTTTCGCCTCTATCAGGTCTTGAATTTTATGCTTGAGTGCCCAACAATCATTGGTGTCGTGTCCGACACTGTCAGAATGGTAGGCGCATTTAGCATTAGGATGGTAATGCGGAGAGGACGTATTCACATTTTTTGGTGCCTCATTGATGGTGGCAAGATTCAACTTTAACATATGGGGAAGCACTTGCGCTGGCGTCATATTAATGCGGGTGAACTGCCGTTGTGGCCGTTCCACCCGTTGCTGATTTGGTCTGGACTGGTTATAGCGAGGCTGCTCACTTGAAGGATTTTGGATCATCACGGCCCCCACAGTCGGCCGGCGCTCAGTCTTCCCTGCTCTTCTCTGAGAGTACACCACAGTCGTTTCCTTCTTGAAAGGCTTCTTCTCAACACTTGCAGCGGCACCCTTCTGGATCTTCCCTGACTTGATGCCAGCTTCTATTCTCTCACCTGTTAAGATCAAATCTGTAAACCCCGCGGAAGAGTTACCGATCAGATGGTTGAAGAATGGACCTGACAGGGTCCCTAGAAACATGTCAACAAGTTCACGGTCGGTTAAAGGCGGCTGCACCCTGCCAGCCAAGTCCCTCCACTTTTGTGCATATTCTTTGAATCCTTCGCCCGTTCCCAGTGACATACCCTGAAGTTGGGTACGCGTGGGAGCAAGGTCAGAATTGTATTGATATTGTTTGTAAAAAGCGGTGGCCAAGTCTTCCCAGTTTCGGACACTGGTTCCCTCTAGTTGATAGAACCACTCCAGTTGAGCCCCAGAAAGGCTGTCTTGAAAAAAATGGATCCAAAGGTTCTTATGTGCCGTGTAAGGTTGGATCTTCCTTACGTAGGACCTGAGATGCATTTTTGGACAGGACAACCCGTCATACCTCACAAACACCGGCACTTTGAACTTTGGGGGAATCACAATCCCAGCAACCAAACCCAAGTCTTCGAAGTCTAAACCCGGAACTCTCTGCAGCTCCATAGCTGCTAACCTGTCTTCTAAACCTTTGTACTTATCATCGGCGGGCGGGTATTGTTGATCAGAGTAGTCTTCGTCCTCCTCAGCCTCCTCCTCTTCCATATCAGACTCGGAAGGTACTGCAGCCGCATTCCCTTTACTGGTTCCCTCCTCAGAAGTAGGGGGAAATTCAAGCACTCTTCGGGCTTCTCCTTCAAACCTTCTCCCTAAAGTAGCCACCCCGACTCTCTTTTTCTTCTTTTTCACTGGGTCTTTATTCCCCAGTAGGGCCTTTAGATCCTCCTGACCCTTAGCCAAGGTCATCAGGAGTTGTTGAAATTGTGCATTTTGAGCCTGCAAGTCCTTGACCGTTTGCTCGAGATCCATCTTACTGAAATAAACAGCAGACAGATAAGGAAACCTGATGTAGAGACCTGCTTATACACATGATGAATGGTATGCTTATGTATGCAATGCATTCAAGGATTTAGAACATTCAAAATTGTTGCAGACAAAAAAGAACGCACGTCATATTAATAAGAAGAAATTTGTTAGTACATAAATGCCCCATGGGCCAAATATTACAAAATTTCTTAAGGCAAAAAGACGTTGCGCATCCTCTTTGGTGCGATGTAGGTGTTGAGGGTCTCTTCCTCATGGAGTCAGCGGGTAAGCTCTAGAACCTTCTTCTCACTGGCGTAGAAGCTGGCTTCAAAAGTGTTCCGTTCCTCCTTGAGTTGGATCCAACTTTTCTGCATTTCCTCCCACGATGTAGGCATGTCAGGATATAGGATGGTGTAGGGAACCTCTCCTTCCATAACGGGCTCTTTAATCACAGGGAGAACATGAGGATAAGGCATCATTAAACTCTGGGCTCGGGCTCGTACCCATTTGAGGTAAGGCTCAAGAGGGATGGAGTTCTTGTGTCCCAGTGTCTTGCTGTCAATCTTGTTGGGCATCCTCCAAGCTCTGATGAATCTTTGGCGAAGTCTTTGCGCATCGTTGTCGAAGTCAAAAACTAGGTCAGGAATCAACATGTCGTGAGGGCCATCCCTCCGTGCATATCCAAATTGCCTCAAAGCTAGACAAGGGTTGTAGGTAATGCCCCCTCTAATTCCAAGTAAAGGAACATTAGGGAATTCTCCGCAACGATCGACGATGATGACATTTTCTCTGGACCGAGAACACTAATGTACATCAGAGTGAGTAAGAGTCATCAACCGTTGGGACCACCTCGAGCCTTGGTCATTCTTCAAGACAGATTGTGGAAGGTGCGAAATAAACCACCTTGCAAGGAGAGGAGTACAACACATGAGAACACCCCTCTTTCTCATTGTTCGTGTGTAAAATGAGTGAAGAATGTCCCCAAGCAATGTTGGTATTGGATTTCTGGATAAGAAGATTTTGACGGCGTTGACATCTACGAGCTGGTCAGGATTTGGGAACAAGACCAACCCATAGATAAGGAGTCCCACAATTTCTTCAAAGGCTTGTAGGTCCAATGAATTCCAACACTCTTGTGCCTTCTCAAACAAGAATTTTGCTAAGAAACCTTTGACGCCGCTTCTAGTTTCCCAATGCCCCTTGATGTCAGAAGGCTGTAGATGTAATGCTCGAGCAACATCTTCAGGCTTTGGTTCCTTTTCCGTACCGTTGAAAGGTAGTTGATTAAGGATATGAATTCTTAGGAGTTGAGAAAACTCCTCCAAAGTGGGCACCAACTGGTAGTCGGGAAAAGTGAAACAGTGATGAAGAGGGTCAAAGAACTGGAACAACACCTTCATCATGTCCTCTTCAATGTTGGTGTTGACTAGGCTGAGCAGTCTACCATGTCTTTCACTGAAGGGTGAGCTTTCCGAAATCCTTGATGTGAGCTCCTTAAGTTGAGAAGGGATCCTCACAAGGTTGACTTGGATGGTTTTTCTTCGAAGAATTTCCATGACCTACAAAACAAGAACAAAGATGAAGATATAAACCCTTGAAATGGTTAGTGAATGCATATGATGCTTTATGATGTTTATGATGTATGCACAAACATATGTACAATCAAATCACACCAAACCCTAGTTTCAGGCTTGCATGAGGTTTCATAGGTAAGTACCCTCTTAAGTGTAGTTGGCTTAAAAACCTGTCCTATAAATAGTAACCGGGTTCTAAGGAGCTCAATATCATTGGATCGTTTTCATCGTTCATGGTTTTGGTTTAGCCACTTAACTAGCGACCAAAATATTCCAAGAAAATAACCCTCAATGAGTGTAGTATCGAGTATCTACCAACTTCGGACTGCACCAAAGCCGGTCATCTCACTACCCCTAATAAAAGGCCAAGATGGTCAAGTAAGGTTCTAGGTCATTAGTGCTTAGTGACATCACTCAGCGGCCCCGTACTCTCCTTGATTGAACTCAAGGGTTACCGGTACTCACAAATATGTCGCACTAATATAGCTATTGCTTCGACCGTGTCGGTATACCCCGCACAGTTTCCGCAACGTATTGCTATCTATGAATGTTTCCCAAAATCCGGGTGTAGGATTGCAAACCCAAACAAGAGAGCCAAGATATAAAACAATCAAAACAAATAATTAGTCATGCAAGAGGGTGATCTAAGCCCTAAGGTTACTCCACTTTTATAATTGTCCCCAGCAGAGTCGCCAGTTCTGTGATACGGTGGGAGAACTGACTAGGGTTTTGTGTTTGTTTTCGCAAATGTTTCGGTTGAGCAAGAGTCGCCACCGACTTTTTATTTTATCCTAAGGAAAGGTTAAAAAGCACAGCAAAAACCTTTGAGATGTTTTCTTGGGTTCGGGGAGTAGATTATAGAAAGGGAAGGTATTAGCACCCTTTCTATCCATGGTTATCCATGGGCTCTTAGGTACTTGCTTAGATCAACTTGCCTTTTTTCAATTGTTTGAAATGGTGCTTTGTGTGTGTGGTTTTGAAAATGTTTTGAAAAAGATGCCTTGTCTAGGCAACCCTTGTAACAATTCTTTACTCGAATGTTTTACAAAAGGTGTTTGTCTTTTTGAAAAGAAGTTTCAAGGTTTTTTTGAAAGTTGTTTTGAAAGTGTAGTGATGTGTGGTTTGAAAAATAGGCAAGTGTTTTTGTTTTGCAAGTTGACAAGTACTTAAGAGCTATCTACCCTAAAGTTCTCAAAGATCTTTGCTATGTTTTAACCCTTTTAACAATTTTGTTCCACCATTGCATTTGGTGGACAATCTTGTGTTAGGATGTTAACGGGACGGGCGCGGGTCATCGTTTAGACCATAATTGCAATGGTGCCAAGTATCTTTGGGAAATTTTTCCTTTAAGGGACTTGATCATTTTTAGGCAACTTTCGAAAGCGTCAACGAGGGACTATGATCATTTGATTATTTTGTTTTGGCCCAATGATACCTAACATGCAATATGGCCCATTTATTGAAGGCAACAAGTGGAGTACCCTAGGGGTGCAAGTGTGATTAGTGTTATCCATTTTCATGCTTGTTTATCTTGAATTTAGGTCAAACTATTTTTGTTAATTGATTTGCATACAAACCCTAATTCTAACATGGTATATTTAGAAAACTTTAAAGTGCGAAAAATAAAGTTCCTAAGTTATTACAACACAATATATGGGATGGGGGGTACAAATGTTCAAATGGGGGTATTTTGACAAGAATTAAAACCCTAGACAATTACATCAAATTGGAATTTTGCAAGGTATTTAATTACACAATATTTAAATAAAATAAAATAAATATGTAAAATGCAAAAAAAGGTTTTCTTTTTTATGTGTATGTAAAAGGTATTTATTATGTACCAAATAAAATAAAATAAATTAATTTTTGGGACTCTTATGCATTTAGGGCAAAAACCCTAATTTTACAAATAAAAGTATTTATATGTATAATATATGTAATATTTATTTATCATGTACAATAAATAAATGAAAAGAAAAATATATGAAAAAAAGTAACTTTTAAGTTAAATATTAGTAAAAAAAATAAAATGTATTATTATGTTATGTTTTTAACCTAAATGTATTAATAAATACCTAAATATTTATAATATTCACTAAATACTAAATATATATATAAATAATAATATTTAATATTTTTAAAAAAAATGTATTTTTATTATAAAATGTTTTCAAGAGATAACATAAAATAAAAATCAGAAATAAAATATGTGTGTATTATTTTTTGTATTGAAAAATAAAAGTATACTTATTTATTTATTTACAAAAAAAACCTAATAAAACCAAATAAATATCAAAATAAATGCAAAAAATATGGGAAAAATGTTTTTAATGTCTTTTATGATTTAAACAAAAATATGGAAGCAAAATCAAAAAGAAAAAAAAAATGGAAAATAACAAGTATATCTCAAAATGGGCCAGGGGGGTTCAAAAGTAAAAACAAGGTGCAAATAGGAAAATGAAACAAAGCCCAGCCCAAAGGACCTTCTTCAACCTCTGGCCAGAAATTTGTCAATAACGCGCGCCTCCTTCACTGATTCAAACATCTGGATTCCTGGACTTTTAGCACAAACTCATAACATGAAAAATGTTAAGCATCAAACCACGATTCTGGACATATAAAGAACTCATCCTAACTCTCAGAAATGAGAGAGAATTTCTTCTCCCCCAATTCCTGACCTAGTTTTTATTCAATGTTCAGACTTAAAATTCTCTAAGCACACATAACATAAATGAAAACTAATGATATGGGCATGTTCAGGGCTATGAATGTGACATAATTTCTTCACAAATCTAAACCTAACTATGCCTGTATAGAGAGATAAGAGTTCATGAACTTACCTGTTCAGTTGGAAACGTGTGCGAAAATGGAGATGCTTACAAGGCAAGGTAATGATTTGTATAGCTTCCTTGATGCCTCGGGATGCTATTCCAACCTTTAGTTTGCTTGGAAACCAAGAGAATCGTGTTATGGCACTTCAACTGCAAAACAGAAAAATGAAAATGGTGATGTTGGTTAGGGGTGTTACAGTCTGCTTCTAATGCTTTGGACAGTTTGTATGGGTGGTAGGGAAAGTGCTTGAAGTATTTTTGGCCAAGGTGCACGATGGAAATGAACTATGGAAGTCCAACTGCAACTTATGCCCTGTTTTTGCAGTTTTAGGGTGATTCTGTGTTTGATGATGTTTTGAACTTGGTTGGCCTATGTTTCAGCTTAGGTTTGATGTTTGGAATGTGTTTGACAAGTTTGCTTAAGTTGGTTTTTGCTGAGATGAGAGTTGTGTGTTGTTATGCAAGCTTTCTTCACACTTAAGCAAGAAATGTCAACCTCTTTCTCTAGGCTTGTACAGGCCCCTCAAGTATGCTGCACATTTGAGCCTTGATCGGTGTGATATCTCCATGAATCTTGTATCCAAAGATATGCATTGTACCACTTGGATTGCAAATTTGACATAAAGTGCAACTTTACCAAAATGGATATATTGCTTTTTCTAAATAAGGATTAATTCTTCATGTAATGCTTAAACACATAATGCAAGGCTTGAACACAAGGGTTTTGCATTAAATTATTGAGTGTGAATGAGATAAGGACATGTAATCTAGCTTAAGGCATGCTGAGTTCAAAATGGCACAAGTGTATGAACATGTAAATTGGCCATAAACAAAATGAGTTTTTCCCAACTTGCCAAATTCGATTCTCCCTAACCATGAGGTTGTTTGATGAGTTCTTGGACATTTTGGAAAGCTTGGAATGTGTACTACAATCCATCTTTGTAATGCAAATTGAAATTCCAAGTGGAAGAAGGTGAAAAATTGCCATGAAGTTGGGCAAAAATACTGCCTAAAATAGGTCAAAATCTTTCTAAGTTAAGAATGGTTTGGTACCCTTGTTCCAAAAATTGTAACTTGAGCTACAAGCTTCTTTTGAGGAAACTTTGTGAATCAAAGTTGTAGATTTTGCAATGGGCTACAACTTTCATGTTTTGACTTTTCCTTGAATCCAAATGCATCTTAATGAGAAAGTGGGACAAAGTTAGGAAAAAATTAGGGTTTTTCATAACTTAGAAAAATTCTAAGTTATGAAAAATCTTCATTTCAAACCCTAATTTGCAATTCTTGATTTCTTGATGAACAAGTTTCATGATTTGGCATGTTTTGATGAAAAATGAATCTTGACCCTTGATTTTGACCAAAAAGTCAAAGTTTGACTTTTCAGTATACAGTCAAATTTGGCTCAGTTGACTGGAAAATTCATCTGTCAATCCTGTGCATTTGGGATCTTTTGAACTTGTTGAACATTTCAAGACAATTCCATGGGGTCCTTGAGTCCATATGTGAGCTTGGTTTGCCATTGGCTAGGTCAAACAGTCAAAAATTGCCTTTGTGCAGTCAAAACCCTAAAAATGACCATTTTGCCCTTTTGGTGATCTGATCAAATTTCTTGTGGAATTGTGATCCAAACTTGATCAAATGGTCCATATGAGTTCATAATGTTGGTGTGGGTCAATTTTCATGAGGTTTGACTGTCAATTGACCACAGTTGACTTTTTCCCCAATACAGTTGATTTCTAGGTCAACTGTCTAATTGACTGGGCAAAGATTGGAATCAAGGCTTGAAACTTGATATGGATAAACTTGGGAGTCCAATATGAAGCATGAAAGTCATCTTAGGCATTTTAGGTCAAAACATCTTTGTGCAAACACAAACCCTAATTTGGGTCAACAATGCTAGGAGAAGTCTTGAGCAGAGGGAAACCCTAACTGGATCTTGAGCTCCAAGGGCCTTGTGATGAGAAAATGTTGAGAAAATGGGAGGGCAAATTTTGGGGTACAACACACGTATAAACCTTTGATGGTAATTTTGAGGATCAATCTCATAGTCGAACATAATACCCTGGGTGAGCATATCATTAGGACTGTTCCTTCGAGCATAACCAAACTGACGTAGAGCTAGAGAAGGGTTGTAAGTGATGCCCCTTATTATACCAAGGAGTGGTACGTTAGGTAATTCCCCAGAACGATCAATAATAATGATATCTGCCTTAGATCGAGAACACTAATGGATATTCGAATGAGCGAGTGACATCAACCTTTGAGACCTCGTCAAACTCTGTTCATTCTTTATCACTGATCAGGGCAGGTGCGAAATAAACCACCTAGGAAATAGAGGTATACAACACATAAGAGTTCCTCGCTTCTTCTTAGTACGAGTGTGAAGGGAATGCAGGATATCTCCAAGCAAAGTAGGCACTAGATTATGAGTGAGAAATATTTTGATGGCATTCACATCTATAAATTGGTATGGATTAGGGAATAGTACCAAACTATAGATCAGCAAAGCCAAAATATCCTCGAAAGCAAGGAAATTCATGGCATCTAGAAACCACTGAGCCTTCTCTATCCGAAACCTAGGAGGAAAACCCTTGACTCCATTTCTCGTTTCCCAATTAGATATGATGACCGATCGTTTTATATGTAAGGCGGTTGCAATGTCCTCAGGTTTTGGAACTTGCTCTAGACCGGTGAAAGGTATTTGATCAAGAATAGGAACTCCGAGTAACTTAGATAACTCTTTCATTGTGGGCACCAATTGATAATTTGGGAAGGTAAAATAGTGATTTTTAGGATTAAATAACTAGAACAGAACACTCAGCATGTCTTCTTAGAAACCGGTAGTGTAACACGGTGGGAGAACTGACTTAGGGGTTTTGCGTTTTATCGCAATTGTTGTGGTTTAGTAAGAGTCGCCACCGACTTTTCTTTTATCCAACAAAGGAAAGGGTGAAAATAACAAGAAAGACCTTTAGAGATGTTTTCTTGAGTTAGGGGGGTAGGTTATGAAAAGGGAAGGTGTTAGCACCCTTTTCATCCATCGTTATCTACGGGCTCTTAGTTGCTTGCTAGATCACTTGCTTTTGTGTTTGAAAATGTGCTTGTGGTGTGGTTTTTGAAAGTATTTTGAAAAATAATGTCTTTGTAATGGTTCTTGTCTTTATAAGAATGCATACAAAGTGTTTTATCTTTTAAAAAATGTTTTCAAAGTGAAATTGTGGGTGTATAAAATGTTTTTGTTGTGAGAAAGCGAGCAACTAGGAGCATTCCTACCTACTCAAAAGGTCTTAAATGTTCTTTTCCTCCTCCTTTAGATGTTGTTATCTCACTATTGTCTTGGTAAGAAACCCCAACATTGGATGTGAAGGGACGATCGTGGGTTGTTTGTATAGTCATAGAAGGTAACCTATGAGACGTTTTAGCAATGTCATTTAGGGACTAGATCGTTTACCGAAGGCAACATTGAGGGTCATAGAGGGACTACGATCTTTTGTCGAGGGTCTTTGCTAAAACGCTCATATTCGAGGGACATGACTATTTTCCGAAAGGCAACAAAGCGGGATTACCCTAAGGGTGCTAGTGTGCAAGTGTGTTTAATTTATATGCATTTAGTCTTGATTAGGGTTATCTATTTGTTGATTTCATGTCTTGCCATACAAGCCCTAATTACTAACATTTATATTTGAAAGTGATAAATTGCGGAAAATGTAAAATCCTACGCTATTACATTATTTCAGGGATGGGGGTACATGATTACAAATGGGGGTTTGCAAAAACTCAAATCCTAATTACCTATTACAACCATATTGAATCGTAAAATATA
Source organism: Vicia faba (assembly GCA_948472305.1). Lineage (NCBI taxonomy): Eukaryota > Viridiplantae > Streptophyta > Magnoliopsida > Fabales > Fabaceae > Vicia > Vicia faba. Next base: position 276,839,676 of record OX451736.1, read on the forward strand.
TAAAAAAAGACTTGTTTTGAAAATATTTTTTTGTCTTAATAAATTAAAAGAAAAGTAATCATTTGCTAGAGAAAATATTTTTGATGTCTTTTTTATAAAAAAAAGTTCTAATGCTAAAAATGATAAAAATAAGAGAGAGAAAAGGAAAATAACGAGAAATAGGGTCAGCATTTTGCTGAAAACAAAAAATAAAGAGGATCAGAAGTTCTGATTCCAGGCGCACTGTGGTTCAAAAAGAAACATCAGAGGTAATCAGAAGTTCTGGGTTGATGCATGTTGAGGTCCTGAAATAAACGTTAGAGGGAAAAACAAAAGTTCTGGGTTGCTGCACGCTGAAGTTTTGAGTGTCAGAAAAGTGAGAAAGTCCTAGAAGCTTTGTATGTATTAAAACAGTAAGAAAGATCCTAGAAGTTCTGTGTGTGTTAAAACAATGAGAAAAACTAGAAGTTCTGTGTGTGTTAAAACAGTGAGAAAAATTAAAGTTTTGTGTGTGTTAAAATAGTGAGAAAAATCAGAAGTTCTGATATCGTGCCATAACAATGTAAAATAACCTAGGAATTATGATGTGTAAAAAACAAGGAGGAGAACTCAGAAGTTCTGTGTTGTGCTAAAAGAGTGGGAAAGAGAACCCAGAAATTATGTGTTACACTTCACCTCCTTCCTTACATTAGTCAGAACATCTGTAACTAATTCAGTTCTTAACAACAACAAATTAGACAGATAAAAGCACAACAGTTTACAGAAGTTCTAATCTTAATTCTGAGCCTAGCTTTATTCAAAAAATTCTGATCCACAATTTTCCTACTTATGCAATGATATGGACAGTGTTGTACCCCAAAATTTTCCCTCTCATTTATCAAATATTTTCACAAAGATCTCTCTTGGTTCAAGACTGCACTAGGGTTGATCAGCTCAAGACACCTCCTTAAGCATTGATGACCAAAATTAGGGTTTGAGATTGCACAAGGATAATTGAACTTTCAATGCTTCATATGACTTTCATGGATCATTATGGACCCCCAAGATCACTCATGTCAAGTTTCAATCCCTGGATCACATTTTTGCTCAGTCAATTGAGCAGTTGACCTAAAAATCAGCTCTATTGGGGAAAAAGTCAACTTTAGCCAATTTACAGTCAAACTTCATAATTGTTTATCCACATAAACATTATAAACTCATATGTATCATTTTATCAAGTTTGGACCATAATTCCTTAAGAAATCTGATCAAATCATCAAAAGGGCAAAATGGTCAAAATTAGGGTTTTGACTAAGAAGGGGAAATTTATGATTTTTGACCTAGCAAATGATCAATTGGTTTGAAGTATGATCCCAGGAGTTCAATTGAATCATTTTGAACCTATGGCATGACCTAAACCATTTCTCAAGATCAGTTGGATTGATAGTGAATTTTCAGTCAACTGATTAAAAGTCAATTGTACACTGAAAAGTCAAACTTTGACTTTTTGGTCAAAATCCAATGCCAAAGATCACAATTCATAAAAGCATGTCAAAATATGAAACTTATTCATCGATAAATAAAAAATTCAAGATTTCATTTTGAAAAGTCAAAGTTTTCTAACTTAGAAATTTTTCTAAGTGTTTAAAACTTTATGTTTTTTTCACAACTTTGAGCTAATTTTTCACCATGATGCAAGATGATTCAAAAGAAACTTTCAACATGAAAGTTGTAGATATCCATGATATCTACAACATTTCTTTACACAACCTATTCTAAAAATGCTTGGATCTCAAAGTTATTAATTCATAAAGTCATGGTCATGAAATGGAACACTTAGTGAAATTTTGCCCTAGTTTAGGCAGGACTTTGACCTAACTTCATGGCACTTTTTCATATAGTTCCAAGGGGAATTTTCAAAATTGATTCAAAGAGGGGTTGTAGATAACATTACAAGCTTTCCAAAATGTCTAAGAACTCCCTGTGATCATTTGTGAGCAAGGATAATCAAAGATAAGAAGTTAGGGTTTCAAGTTGTTTTACATGGCAGAATTTGTGATGCATAATGGACCAAATCACATAGCCATGCTGCATAATATCACTTTGCAGGCTTCTAACTTGCAATTCACTCCTTAATTAAATGTTTACACAACATATGGAGCCATTTTCTAAGCATTTGAACCATTATCCAAGTTGCATTTCCATTTTTTGAAGAAAGGCACCATTGCTATTCTTGAAAAGTGGCTTTAATCACAAAGTCCACTCTCCTTGAGCATTGAAATTATTCTTTATGCCCATACAAACCCTATAAACCAAAAGCAAGAATGTCCAAAGTACTAACCACTCTATGCAACCTTGTACTTTGCCTTGGAACAAGATGTTTCAACTTTGCTTCAAAAACAAGAAAGATGCTACAACATTTGGTTTTTTAATTCTGACTTGCTATAAGACATAAAACCTCCTGCCTATAAATATATACACTATTTGCAAGATAAGGCACAAATAGACAAGCCCTGGAAACTTCCAAAAACTCAGAACTGCATCACAAACCACCATTGTTTCATATTCTGACCAAGAACTTCAAACTTCCATTTCACTCGTGCGTTTCTTGGCCTTTTGCTTCCAAAAGCTTCCAAACATCATACATAAGCCACCCTTATCCCTGTTACACGAATGTAACACCATCTTCATCCGTTTCTAAGTTCAAAAACTGAGCATCACAGTTGGACTTCTCTAGACCATTCCAGCCACCCTCAGCTCAAGCCAGCCATTTCATTAGCTTCCTAGAGGTCCAAGGAAGCTAACCTGATCATCAACACTTCCTGAAACAAGCTCAAATCCATTTCACGATTTCCAGTTTTGAGGTATTTTTCTTGAACTTTTATCTTCATATTTAGGCATTGTTAGGATTGCATTTGTGAAGATAAAATGTAGACATCATTGCCCTGAAACTATACATGTCCATAGATTTCATTTATTTTGATTGAGCTAGGAGAATTTTGAGTTTGAACTTTCTAAAATGGTTAGGTCAGAATTTGGTACTTTTAGAAATTCTCATTCATCTTTGATTTATATCTTATGATATTTATTTGGTTGAATTCGTGTGACAAAATGGAGCAATTTTCATGTTTACATTTTTGTAAATGGTTGAGAAATGAGAAAGTTATAGACCCTTTGGCTGGAGGTTGAAGATGAAGTGTAATCAGGGTGCATTTTGTGTTATGTATTTATCCTTTCACACAAGTTAACAGATATATCACCACCCAAGTGGTTAAAGCGTGCGCCTGTCACCCTTAGGTCCTGGGTTCAAGCTCCAGCGTGACCTTTTGTTATTTTTTCACTATTTTTTGACTTTTTTGTGCTTTTTTGCAGCGCCTGGGCTTTCATGTGGGCATGGTCTTTTTTTTTTCACAACACCCCCTAAATTACTAATCCACTTCCCTGACTTATTTTTATTTTATTTCATTTTTTTTTATCTTTTATTATTATTATTAATACTATTATTTTTATTATTATTATTATTATTATTATTACAATTTTTATTTTCATAAATCATAAAAAATCCAAATTTATTTTTATTTATTATATACACTTATATATATATTTTATTTTCTCTATAAAACAAAAAGACTAAAAAACATTTTCTTAAACAAATTAATTTCTTTTTCTTATATAATTAATATCTAGACTTAGGCTTAATTATTTTTTTTCTTTTTTTCTTTTTTTATTCAAAATTAATTTAGAAATTAGGTTTATTTTAATTAATTAATTTTCATATTATTTTTATTAAGTTAAAACCTTTTCACAAAAAACCCTAAAATACATTTTTAAACTTAATTTCTTTCTTAATGAATTTAGGTTTAAGTTTTGTTTATTTTTATTAACCATCTCACTTAATTAGGTTAAAACCCCTTTCATAAAAACAACAAAAATCATTTCTTTTTCCATTTATATTCTTGTATTTTATTTTAAATTTTGTACAATATTCAATATGGTTGTAATAGATAATTAGGTTTAATTTTCTTGCAATCCCCATTTGTTAATTTGTACACCCCCTCCCCTAATGATGTAATAGCGTAGTAATTTTACTTTTCGCAATTTATCGCTTTATATAAATGCTAGTAATTAGGGTTTGTATGAAAAGATAAAATCAACAAGTAGCAAACCCTAATTCAAGACAAAAACCAAGCATGAAAATTAATACACTTGCACACAAGCACCCCTAGGGTAAAATCCACTTGGTTGCCTTACAAAAATGACCATATTACGCATGTGAGGTGTCTTAGCAAAAACAAGCAAAATACAAGATCATAGTCCCTCGATGACGCCATCTATGTTGCCTTTTCAAAATGATCTTAGTCCCTAAAAAATTGCTAAGATACCTTGCAACATTGCTAATCATGATTATACGATGACCCACGCTCGTCCCGTTTACATCCAAAGATAGGGTTACTTACCAAATCAATGGTAATATAACAATGTCAAAGGATAAAGGAAATGAACATGAAAGACTTTTGAGTAGGTAGAATGTTCCTAGTTACTTGTTCCATTTCAAAAACAAAAACATCCTTGCTATTTTTCAAAACAAACACCTACACTTTCAAAACATCTTTCAAAACTTGAAAACATTTTCAAAAGATCAACACTTTGTATACAATCTTGCGAACGAAAATCATTACAAAGTTTTCCTAAACAAAGGAGTCTTTACAAAATATTTTCAAAAACCACACAAAGCACATTTTCAAACAAAAGCAAGTGATCTAGCAAGTAACTAAGAGCCCATGGAAAACCATGGATGAAAAGGGTGCTAATACCTTCCCTTTTCATAATCTACCCCTCGAACTCAAGAAATAATCTCAAAGGTCTTTCCTGTGATTTTTCACCTTTCCTTTTGGATAAAAGAAAAGTCGGTGCTGACTCTTGCTAACCGTAACATTTGCGATCAAACGTAAAACACCCAAGTTAGTTCTCCAACTGTATCACAGAACTGGAGAATTTGCTGGGGAAAAATATAAAAGTGGGGTTACCTTAGGGTTAGATCATATTTACTTGCTTTCTTTGTTTGACTTGTATGCTTTACATTATGGTTCTTTGTTTGGGTTTGAATCCTCTACCCAGATTTGGTATACCTTATAGGTAGGTAGCAATACATTGTGGAAACTGTGCGGGATATACCGACATGGTCTAAGCAATAGCTACATTAGTGCAACATATTTGAGGGTACCAGTAGCCCTTGAGTAGTCAAGGAGAATACAGGGCCGTTGAGTGATATCATGAAGCACTAATGAACTTTTAGAACCTTTACTTGACCAACTTGGCCATTAGGACGTAGTGAGATGACCGGCTTTGGTGCAGTCCGAAGTTGGTAGATACTCGATACTACACTCATTGAGGTTTGGTTTTTTGGGATATTTCAGTCGCCATTAAAGAGGCTTGTTCTGAAACAATGACCAAAGAAACAAATCAGTGATATTTAGCTCCTTAGAACCCGGTTACTATTACTAAGACATGTTTAAGCCAACTAAACTTCAAAAGGGTACTTACCTATAAGAATCCATGCAAGCCTAAACTTAAGGACTTGTTTGCTTTGTTTGTGTAAATTTACTTTTACATAACATCATAAACATAATAACATCATACTCATACTCATACTCATACTCACTAACCATTTCAAGGATCTTAGGATTTATCTTTGTTCTGTTTTGTAGGACATGGATTCTATTCGCAGGAAAACTATTCAAGTCAATCTTGTAAGGATCCCTCCTCAACTTAAAGAGCTAGCATCAAGGATTCCTGAAAATTCTCCATTCACCGAAAGACATGGTCGCCTACTAAACTTGGTCACCTCCAACACTGATGAAGACATGATGAAGGTGCTCTTTCAGTTCTTTGATCCTTTACACCATTACTTCACATTTCCCGATTATCAACTTGTGCCAACTTTGGAAGAATTCTCCCAACTCTTGAGGATTCCCATTCTCAATAAACTACCTTTTAACGGTACGAAAAGAGATCCAAAGCCAGAAGATATTGCTCAAGCTCTACACTTGCAACCATCTGATATCACAACTAATTGGGAAACAAGGAGTGGTGTCAAAGGTTTCCTAGCAGAGTTCTTGTTTGAGAAAGCCCAAAACTGTTGGAACTCTTTGGGTTTGCAAGCTTTTGAGGAAATTATGGCTCTCCTCATCTATAAGATAGTTTGTTTCCAAATCTTGACCAACTCATAGATGTGAACACCGTCAAAATCTTTATGTCTCGTAACCTGGTGCCTACTTTTCTAGGCGACATCCTACATTCCTTTCACACTCGTACTATGAGGAAAAGAGGTATCCTTGTGTGTTGTACTCCTATCTTGGCAAGATGGTTTATTTCGCATCTTCCCCAATCTGTATTAAAGAACGAGCAAGGTTCAAGGTGGTCACATAGGTTGATGACGCTCAAACATTCATACATTCATTGGTGTTCCTGATCCATAGAGAATGTTACTATTGTCGGCCATTGTGGAGAATTCCATAATGTCCCTTTACTTGGCATTAGAGGAGGTATCACCTACACCCCCCGCTTAGCCTTAAGACAACTTGGTTACGCCCGAAGGGATGGCCCACATGAGATGCTCATTCAAGGTTTGGTATTTGATTACGAGAACAACAATCAAGGTCATCGCCAGAGATTTATCAGATCTTGGAGGATGTTGAACAAGGTAAATAGCAAGACATTTGGGCATAAGAATTCCATCCCTCTTGAGCCTTACCTCAAATGGGTACGAGCTCGTGCTCAAAGTCTTATGATGCCTTATCCCTCCATTCTCCCGGTAATCATAGAGCCTGTTATGGAAGGAGATGTTCCGTACACTATCCTGCATCCTGACATGCCCACGTCTCTTAAAGACTTACAAAGGGATTGGATACAACTTAAGGGGGAGCGAGACACTTTCGAAGCCCAATTCTACGCCAGCGAGAAGAAGGTTTTGGAACTCACTAAGCAACTTCATGAGGAGCGAAGCCTGAATGCCTACATCGCACCAAAAAGGATTCGTACAATTTTTTTATCTTAGAGTTTTTGTACTTCTTTGTAATCCCAAAAGAGGCATGATTTAGTCAAGCTCTGATTTATTAATATAATGTGTGTTCCTTTTTGGTCTAAAGCAATTTTAAATCTCTAAGTCCCTTGAAATCATTGCATATGCCTTTACCATTCATCATAACATAAGCAGGTTTCCTACGATAAGTATCCTCATCTTTCTACTGTTTATTTCAGTAAGATGGATCTCGAACAGACGGTAAAAGAACTCCAAGCACAGAATACTCAATTTCAGCAGTTGTTCTTAACTCTAGCCAAATGAAAAGAAAATCTGCAAACTTTACTGATTGAAGAAAAGAAGAAGAAAAAGAAAGTAACCGGAGTTCTGAATATGGGAAGAAGATTCCAAGGACAAGCAAGAAGGACCCTAGACTTTGCAACGTCATCTGGTGAAAAAGACAATCAAGATGGGAAAGGCAAGGAAGCAGTTTTCCAGTAAGATTCTGAAGAGGAAGAAGAAGAGGATTACTCTGAAGAGCAGTATCCCCTGGCCGACAACAAGTACAAGCATCTTGAAGAACGACTAAGCGCAATGGAAATCCAGAAAAGTGTCTGGGCTAGACTTTGAGGAGCTAGGCTTGGTGTCTGGGATTATCATTCCACCAAAATTCAAGGCACCTATATTTTCTAAATACGATGGAGTTTCGTGCCCCAGAATGCATCTCCGATCCTATGTAAGGAAGATACAGCCTCACACGGCGGACAAAGATTTATGGGTCCATTTTTTCCAAGACAGTCTATCTGAAACTCAACTTAATTGGTTCTATCAATTGTAAAGGACCAATATCCACAATTGGGAAGACTTTGCCGCTGCTTTCTATAAAAAATATCAGTACAATGCAAACCTTGCTCCTACCTGTACTCAACTCCAGAGTATGACTATGGTTTCAAATGAAGGTTTCAAAGACTACGCTCAGAAATGGAGGGACTTAGCGGGAAGAGTCCAGGCTCCCCTTTCTGAAAGAGAACTAGTAGACATGTTTTTGGGTATCCTGTCCGGTCCTTTCTTTAATCATTTAATTGGAAGCTCCTCAGCAGGCTTCACAGAATTAATCCTGATTGGAGAAAGAGTGGAAGCTGGGATTAAGAGTGGGAAGATCCAGAAAGACGCATCCTCCGCCGCTGTAAGAAAACCATTTATTGGGAAGAAAGAAGTTGGTGTTATGTATCCTCAAAGGAATTAAGAAAGAACTGAACACTGTCCAATGGTGGGTGATGTCATGATCCCTAAGACTGTGCCTACTCAACAAAAGAACGATCAGCCTAGAATAGAAAGACCAGTAAGACAATTTACTCGGATAAATGTGAAACTATCTCAAGTACTGCCGCATTTGTTGAGATCCAGCCTGGTAACTTTGAAAGAAGCTCCGAAGAATCCTAACACAACATCTCCTCATTATCATCTTAATGCTCGTTGGGCATACCATTCCGAAAGCCCAGACCATGACACTAACAACTGTTGGGCTTTGAAAAACAAGGTGCAAGACCTTCTTAAAGCAAAAGAAATTGAGTTTGATGCTCCTGAAATCCCGAATGTTATCACCGCTCATATGCCCAAGCATGGCCGCGGTGTTAACGCTATTGAAGATGATATGTTTGTTTCTACTATTGATGAACTTGTTACTCCTCACCTGACCATCAAAAAGAACCTATTGAAAGTCGGTTTATTTCCAGACTATGACGAAAGCTGCCACCTCTATTCCTCCCTACCAACCAGTTGTAATTTATTGAAAGAAGGTGTTCAACGCCTAATGGATGACAAAGAGATTTTGTTTGAAAAAACTCTTGTTCCAACTGTTTCTTACAAAGATGTTTCAATAGTAACCGTTTCTGCCAATCCTTCCAGGGTCTCCACCAAAAGACCCGTTAGGATTACATCAATTCCTAAAGTAGCTCCACTAATAATTACTATGCCATGTCTAATCTCATATTCATCAGATAAGACTTCCCATAGAATTATGGGGGCGATGTCTACTATAACGGTATCAAGCAAGATTGGTTGGCTGATGAAGACTCAATTCTTGAGAAGGTTGACTCCGGCATCAGTAACGTTGCGGGAACCAGCAAGATAACCAGAAGTGGCAGAGTATTCTCCCCAGAGATTGCTCCTCCAAAGACTACAACCAGCCTTGTGATCATCCATGTTCCTGTTCCTACTAAAACTACTACTACAACAATCCCTTTGGTTACCCCTGCTAACACTACTACTACAACAATCCCTTTGGTTACCCCTGCTGACACTACTACTACTACAATTCCTATAGTTACACATGTTAACACTCCTACTGCCGAGTCGACCGAGACTCAGGGCAAAGGAATTTTGGTTGAGCCTGTCCGGATGAAGGTGCAAACAGTATCCATCCTCTAGGCCTCCAAAAAGGAGATAGAAGAAATTCTGAAGATTATAAAGAGAAGCGACTACCACGTAGTTTAGTAGCTAGGGCAGAATCCATCAAAGATTTCCATGATGGCTTTATTATTGTGTTCCGAGGCTCATGCAAAGGCCTTGGTGAAATTCCTTAAAATTGCCCATGTACCACAAGAAACGTCTACTGATCAGTTCCAAGACTGTGTGGCCAGCTTGACTGTTGATAATGGTTTAGGCTTTTCTAATGCTGACTTGACACCTAGAGGGAGGAAGCACAACGAGGAATTGCATGTCTCTATCAAATTTCGAGGCACAACTTTGTCCCATGTCTTGGTAGATACTGGTTCGTCTTTGAATGTGCTGCCTAAGAAGGCTCTTGATAGACTTGACTGTGAAGGTTTAACCTTACAACCCAACAATATAATGGTAAGGGCCTTCGACGGTTCAAAGAGAATGGTGCATGGGGAGGTGGACATCCCCATAAAAGTTGGAACCTAAACCTTTGATTCAACTTTTTACGTCATGTAAATTCGCCCTTCCTACTCCTGCTTATTGGGCCGACCATGGATTCACAATGCTGGTGTTGTCACCTCTACATTACATCAAATTCTGAAATACCCAACTGAGGGGAAGATCATTATTGTCCATGGAGAAGAGGAATATATGGTCAGTCATTTAAATTCCTTCAGATATGTTGAATTGGACGACGAATTCATTGAAACTCCATTTCAGCATTTCGAGGAAGTCCCACCAACCGTGGCAGTAACCAAAGTTGTTCCCCAAATCCCAAAGATTACAAGACTTCCGTTAAAGATGTCCTCTCTAAAAGATGCCAAGGCAGTGATAGAAGAAGGTGGGTGCACTATTTGGGGCCAACTCCCAGATATCCCATACAAGTATGACAATTTTGGTTTGGGTTTCACTTCAGGAGCGCAGGAAGTTGTACGTCGTGCTCGCGCCTGGGGACCCCCTTTGAAGATCAGCAACCATGGAGTCAACATAGTGGAGGATGATGAGGACAACTACGACCTAGAGGAATGGATTTTCCCAACTGTCAATGGAGGACTCTACAACTGGGAAGCTAAAGATTTTGTCCCAATTACTTTTATCCAATAGTAATTGTCTTTAAATTTTGTCGGATTTGTAATAATTAAACAATTTAGACTTTTAAAGCCTTGTGTCTTACTCGAGGCACAATGGTCCATTTGTAAGGGTTGTTATCTCATTTTCATATGTCATCAATGAATCATGGACGTTTTTACATACAAACTTTGTGTTCTTTGTCTTTCTTTTTTACATTTTTTTATTTCTTTCAAAGATAGTTATACTCTTACACACACTCACATTCAAAATGCAGATCTACATCCATTCGAGATCCCATGGGTAACGATTCTGCTATGGCCTTTTGTGACTCTGGAAATCTGATCTACCAAGCCGAAGATGAAGGTAAGGAAGATCGTGAAGTGCCAGGGGAACTAGCAAGGTTACTACAACAAGAAGAGAGGACCATTCAGCCCCACGAAGAACCAGTGGACACGGTTAACCTAGGTACCGAAGAGGACAGGAAAGAAGTCAAGGTTGGTGCCAATCTGGAACCCAGTGTCAAGAAGTTTTTGATTCAGTTGCTACATGATTATGTCGAGGTCTTTTCCTGGTCATACGAAGACATGCCAGGATTGGATGCCGATATCGTGGTCCATCATCTACCAATAAAAGAAGGTTGCCCTCCGGTAAAGCAGAAAGTCTGTTGCATGCGACAGACATGTCAAAAAAGATCAAAGCGGAAGTCATGAAACAATTTAATGCCATATTCTTGGTCGTCACCTCCTATCCGCAATGGGTCTCCAATGTTGTGCCTGTGCCTAAAAAGGACAGTAAAGTATGAATGTGCGTGGACTATAGAGATTTGAATAGGGCAAGCCCTAAGGATGATTTCCCACTTCCCCACATCGATATTTTGGTTGACAATACAACACACCATAAGGTGTTTTCCTTCATGGACAGTTTCTCAAGCTACAACCAAATCAAAATGGCGCCCGAGGATATGGAGAAAACAACCTTTGTCACATAGTAGGGCACATTCTGCAATAAAGTTATGCCATTCGGGTTGAAGAATGTTGGGGAAACCTATCAGCGTGCCATGGTAGCCTTATTTAACGACATGATACATCACAAAATAGAGGTCTATTTGGACGATATGATAGCCAGATCTCAAACTGAAGAGGAACATCTTGACCATTTGCAGAAGCTGTTTGATAGATTAAAGAAATACAAGCTGAGATTGGACCCGAATAAATGCACATTTGGGGTAAGGTCCGGTAAACTCCTAGGCTTTGTCGTAAGCGGTAAAGGTATTAAAGTGGATCCTGCCAAAGTGAAAGCAATACAAGAAATGCATGCTCCTCGTACCGAGAAGGAAGTCAGAGGATTCTTGGGACGTTTAAACTAAATTTCCAGATTCATTTCTCACCTAACAGCTACTTGTGAACCAATCTTCAAATTATTGAAGAAAGATCAAGTAGTCAAATGGAATGATGAGTGCCAAACTGCCTTCGACAAGATCAAAGAGTACTTGCAAGAACCTCCTATTTTAATGCCACCAGTCTAGGGAAGACCCTTGATCATGTATCTAACTGTTTTGGAAAATTCAATGGGGTGTGTGATGGGGCAGCATGACGAGTCTGGCCGAAAAGAGTATGTTATTTATTACCTGAGCAAAAAGTTTGCCGACTGTGAAACAAGATATTCACTGCTCGAGAAAACTTGTTGCGGTCTGGAATGGGTTGGTCGCCGGCTAAGATAGTATATGCTGACCCATACTACCTTATTGATATCCAAAATGGATCGCATAAAATACATCTTCGAGAAGCCTGCCCTTTCTGGGAGAATAGCAAGATGGCAGATGATCCTTACGAAATATGACATTCTGTATACTATCCAAAAAGCAATAAAGGGCAGTGTACTAGCTGATCACCTTGTTCATCAAGCTGTAGATGAATACCAGTCCATGAAGTTCGAATTCCCAGATGAAGACATCATGATGGTAAACAACTACGAAGAATTCAGACCATATGACAGACCTAAACAAGGATCCCGATGGACCCTAGTTTTTGATGGGGCGTCCAACGCACTCGGCAATGGTATAGGTGATGTACTCATATCTCCGGAAGAATGTCATACTCCCTTTACTGCAAGACTCTGCTTCAACTATACAGATAACATGGCAGAACACAAAGCATGCATTTTTGGTCTCAAAGCTGCCATAGATTTGGGGATCAAATCCTTAAATGTATTCGGAGATTCAACTTTGGTCATCAGCCAAATCAAAGGGGAATGGGACACCAAACACCTTAACCTTATCCCCTACAAAGAACATGTGTTGACATTGATCCCATATTTTGAGAAGATTGCCTTCGAGTATTTCCCGCGAGAAGAGAATCAGCTAGCAGACGCTAGCCACAATGTCATCCATGTTTAAACTTAAATGGGATAACGAGGCTCCCCAGATCACCATTGAACGAATGGATGAACCAGCTCACTGTCACGAGATTAATACTGAAGAAGTAGTGGACCGGCCTTGGTTTCACGAATTCAAGAGGTATCTCGAGGCTCAAGAATATCCGGAAAGAGCTTCAGTCAATGATAAGAAGTTCTTAAGGATATTCTCTACTAAGTTCTTCCTTAGTAATGGCATTCTCTACAAACGCAACCACGACTCCGTTTTGCTCCATTGCATAGACAAAGTTGAGGCAGAAAAGATCATGGCTGATCTACATGAGGGAAATTTTGGCACCCATTCCAGTGGGCATACGATGGCAAAGAAAATCCTATGGGCAGGATATTACTGGACTACCATGGAAGCAGATTGATATCAACACTCTCGAACTTGTCATAAGTGTCAGATCTATGCTGACAAGGTGCACGTACCTCCGGTTCCCTTGAATGTCTTGACGGCTCCTTGGCCCTTTGCCATATAAGGGATCAATATGATTGGTGAAATCAAGCCAACAGCCTCTAATGGACACTGCTTCATCTTGGTGGCCATTGACTATTTCACGAAGTGGGTTGAGGTGGCTTCTTTCGCTTACGTTACCAAGAATGTTGTAGCCTGGTTCATTAAACAGAATCTCATCTGTCGGTACGGTATCCTAGAGAGAATCATCACTGACAATGGTACAAATCTCAACAACACTATGATCACTGCACTGTGTGCGCAATTCAAAATCCAGCACCACAATTCTTCCCCTTATCGGCCAAAGATTAATGGTGTTGTCGAAGCCGAAAATAAGAACATCAAAAAGATCATACAGAAAATGACAGTCATGTACAAAGACTGGCATGAGATGCTACCATTCGCTCTCCATGATTATTGTACCACGACACGCACATCAACCGGGGCAACACCTTACTCTCTGGTATACGGCATGGAGGTTGTCTTGCCTATTGAGGTCCAGATCCCCTCTCTGAGAATTATGAAGGATGCAGGGTTGAATGAAGACAATTGGATCCAAACTCGACTTGATCAACTGAACTTAATTGATGAGAAAAGGCTTACTGCTTTCTGTCATGGTCAAATGTATCAAAAACAGATAATTAAGGCTTTCGACAAAAAGGTCAGACACCAAGTATATCAAGTCGGGGATTTGGTGATCAAGCGCATCATACTGCCGCAAGGTGATCCCAGGGGAAAATGGACTCCTACATACGATGGACCGTTTGTGATCAAAAGCATATTCTCTGGTGAGGCAATGATCTTGACCACTATGGATGGTAACGACCTGCCGCACCCTGTGAACACGGACATAGTCAAAAGATACTACGCATAAGAGACCCGCTAGGTTGACACACCTAGACAAAACAAGGGTATCTCGGCGAACCAAAAAGGTTCGAGAAAAAATTAGGGATAAAAAACAAAAAATTGTACACCCGACAAGTTGAAAACTCGAAAGGGCGACTTGGGCAAAAAAGGGTATCCCGGTGGACTGAAAACCCGAAAGGGCAGTCCATACAAAATTTAGGGAATTAAAGCGTACGACTATGTCCTGTTGGATCACCTTTACGGACAGCCTTTGGCTTCAACTAACAAACTCAGTGGTTCTGATCAATCCAGTCAACTTCGGACAAGGCAGCAAGTGGACAAGACGCTCAGAGACACGAATGCTATAGAAGAATAGGAACCCCATGGGATTATTGCACATAGCTATCTTTTCTTTTTATCAAGTTTTCATTTTTTTACAACGACATTCTCTTACTAGGATGATCGTCTCATTATACAAAATACTTATTCAAGTTAATACAAAGATACTCCTTTGAAAGTACAAAACTATCTGTTTTTCTTTAATTTTTTTGTTTTGTTTACAAAAACGTCCAATGATTTATTTTTGAACATATGCATTTGAACGTAACTACTGTTTACAAATGAGCAAAAATAGAAGACAATCACTAATGGATTAAAGAAATAGGATGATATCTCTAGACTATTCTATAAAATTCCCCATAATGTGCATCTTAATCCCCAGCGGAACAAAACTTCCAGTTATCACTCCCCAGTAAAGGTCGTGTAACTTCTCAAGATTCCCCAACAGGATTTCACGGGCAATACACGAAGTTTCCCTTACAATAGAGTTTATTTCTCTAACAAATGGGAGCTCATCAACTCATCAACACTTCAAAACATGAAGACTTACACTCCCCGCCCTCAACAGCAGACAGGGATTTATTTTCCCTAATTCAACAGTCTTACAGAAGCATAGCTTATATGCCTATACATCGCATCCATACGTTATGACATTGACAACACGAATGCATATTATATAATCTAATTCATTTTTATTAAGAACATCAGTATACAATGCATTTCATACATCATGACATTACATACAACTAATCTTTCATATTTTCAGGAAAGATCAGTCAACAGATGGCTATCATCAACAATTTACAAAGGTCAGAGATTGATACCTGAGACAAGCTGGGACAATTATCTACACGACCAACTGAACTCTCAGATACAGTTTAGATACGCTCCATACACAGACACCATTCTGATACTCATTCAGATTCAACTCTCAGATACAGTTCAGATACGCTACAGACACGGATGCCATTCTTATACTCATTCAGATTCTGTCTCAGATACAGTTCAGATACGCCCCAAACACGGACGCCATTCTGATACTCATTTAGATTCAGCCTTCAGATACAGTTCAGATACACTCCAGACGCGGATGCCATTCTGATACGCATTCAGATTCTCTCTCAGATACAGTTCAGATATGCCCCAGACACGGACGCCATTCTGATACTCATTCAGATTCAGCCTTCAGATACAGTTCAGATACGCTCCAGACATAGATGCCATTCTGATACTCATTCAAATTCTCTCTCAGATACAACTCAGATATGCCTCAGACACAGACGCCATTCTGATACTCATTCAGATTCAACTTTCAAGTACAGTTTAGATACGCTCCAGACACAAACGCCATTCTGATACTCATTCAGATCCAACCCTCAGATACAGTAAAAAAATGCTCCAAATATGGATGCCATTCTGATACTCATTCAGATTCAACTTCCAGATACAGTTCACATACGCTCCAGACATGGACGCCATTCTGATACTCATTCAGATTCATCTTGCAGATATGGTTCAGTAGTCATTTTTGGATGGCACCTACAAGCCCATCTCCAACAACTTTCCATCACCTTTTCAAATGTCATCTTTAAGCCCATTCCCTATACCATCAACCATCACATCCTCGAGTGCAAATTTTTGGGCACTCTAGTGTCCAATCATCTTCCACCTTCAAGTCACGAATGGAAAATCCGCCAATCTAACTTTTCAGGTTTAAGAAGATTGAACAAGGGCAGCTGTTGTACCCCAAAATTTTCCCTCTCATTTATCAAATATTCTCACAAAGATCTCTCTTGGTCCAAGACTGCACTAGGGTTAATCAGCTCAAGACACCTCTTTAAGCATTGATGACCAAAATTAGGGTTTAAGATTGCACAAGGATAATTGAACTTTCAATGCTTCATATGAATTTCATGGATCATTATAGACCCTCAAGATCACTCATGTCAAGTTTCAATCCTTTGATCACATTTTTGCTCAGTCAATTGAGCAGTTGACCTAAAAATTAGCTATTTGGGGAAAAAGTCAACTTTGGCCAATTTACAGTCAAACTTCATAATTTTTTATCCACATCAACATTATAAACTCATATGTATCATTTGATCAAGTTTGGACCACAATTCCTCAAGAAATCTGATCAAATCATCAAAAGGTCAAAATGGTCAAAATTAGGGTTTTGACTGAGAAGGGGCAATTTCTGATTTTTGACCAAGCAAATTATCAATTGGTTTGAAGAATGATCCCAAGACTTCAATTGCATCATTTTGACCCTATGGCATGACCTAAACCACTGCTCAAGATCAATTGGATTGATAGTGAATTTTCAGTCAACTGATCAAAAGTCAACTGTATACTAAAAAGTCAAACTTTGACTTTTTGGTCAAAATCCAATGCCAAAGATCACAATTCATCAAAATATGTAAATATATGAAACTTATTCATCAATAAATCAAAAAGTCAAGATTTCATTTTGAAAAGTCAAAGTTTTCTAACTTAGAAATTTTTCTAAGTGTTTAAAACTTCATGTTTTTTTCACAACTTTGAACCAGTTTTTCACCATGATGCAAGATGATTCAAAAGAAACTTTCAACATGAAATTTGTAGATCTCCATGATATCTACAATGTTTCTTTACACAACGTATTCTAAAAATGCTTGGATCTCAAAGTTATTAATTCATAAAGTCATGGTCATGAAATTGAACACTTAGTGAAATTTTGTCCTAGTTTAGGCAGGATTTTGACCTAACTTCATGGTACTTTCTCATATAGTTCCAAGGGGAATTTTCAAAAGTGATTCAAAGAGGGGTTGTAGAGAACATTACAAGCTTTCCAAAATGTCCAAGAACTCCTTGAGACCGTTTGTGAGCAAGGAGAATCGAAGATCAGAAGTTAGGATTTCAAGTTGTTTTACAAGGCAGAATTTGTGATTCACAATGGACCAAATCACATAGCCATGCTGCATAATCTCACTTTTCATGCTTATAACTTGCAATTCACTCCTTAATTAAATATTTACACAACATATGGAGCCATTGTCCAAGCATTTGAACCATTATCCAAGTTGCATTTCCATTTTTGGAAGAAAGGCACCATTGTTATTCTTGAAAAGTGGCTTTAATCACAAAGTCCACTCTCCTTGAGCATTGAACTTGTTCTTTCTGCACACACAAACCATATAAACCAAAAGCAAGAATTTATAAAGTACTAACCACTCTATGCAGCCCTGTACTTTGCCTTAGAACAAGATGTTTCAACTTTGCTTCAAAAACAAGAAAGATGTTACAACATTTGGTTTTTTAATTCTGACTTGTTATAAGACATAAAACCCCTTGTCTATAAATATATACACTATTTGCAAGATAAGACACGAATAGACAAGCCCTAAAAACTTCCAAAAACTCAGAATTGCGTCATAAACCACCATTGTTGCATATTCTGACCAAGAACTTCAAACTTCCATTTCACTCGTGTGTTTCTTGGCCTTTTGCCTCCAAAAGCTTCCAAACATCAAACATAAGCCATCCATATCCCTGTTACACGACTGTAACACCATCTTCATCCATTTCCAAGTTCAAAAACAGAGCATCACAGTTGGACTTCTCCGGACCATTCCAGCCACCCCCAGCTCAAGCCAGCCATTGCATTAGCTTCCTAGAGGTCCACGGAAGCTTACCTGATCATCAGCACTGCCTAAAACAAGCTCAAATCCATTTCCCGATTTCCAGTTTTGAGGTATTTTTCTTGAACTTCTATCTTCATATTTAGGCATTGTTAGGCTTGCATTTGTGAAGATAAAATGTAGACATCATTGCCCTGAAACTATACATGTCCATAGATTTCATTTATTTTGATTGAGCTAGGAGAATTTTGAGTTTGAACTTTATGAAATAGTTAGGTCAGAATTTGGTACTTTTAGAAATTCTCATTCATCTTTGATTTATAGCTTATGATATTTATATGGTTGAATTCGTGTGACAAAATGGAGCAATTTTCATGTTTACATTTTTGTAAATGGTTGAGAAATGAACAAGTTACAAATCCTTTGGCTGGAGGTTGAAGATGAAGTGTAATCAAGACACGTTTTGTGTTTTGTATTTATCCTTTCACACAAGTTAACAGATGTATTACCACCCCAGTGGTTAAAGCGCGCGCCTGTCACCCTTAGGTCTTGGGTTCAAGCCCCAGCGTGACCTTTTGTTATATTTTCACTATTTTTTGACTTTTTTGTGCTTTTTTGCAGCGCCTAGGCTTTCATGTGGGCCTGATCTTTTTTTTCTTCTCACAACACCCCCTGCATTACTAATCCACCTCTCTGACTTATTTTTATTTTATTTCATTTTTTTATCTTTTATTTATTATTATTATTACTATTATTATTATTATAATTATTACTATTATCATTTTCATAAATCATAAAAAATCCAAATTTATTTTTATTTATTATATACACTTATATATTTTATTTTCTCTATAAAACAAAAAGACTAAAAAACATTTTCTTAAACAAATTAATTTCTTTTTCTTATATAATTAATATGTATAATTAGGCTTAATTTTTTTCCTTCTTTTTTTCTTTTTTTATTCAAAATTAATTTAGAACTTAGGTTTATTTTAATTAATTAATTTTTATATTATTTTTATTAAGTTAAAACCTTTTTCACAAAAAATCCTAAAATACATTTTTCAACTTAATTTCTTTATTAATTAATTTAGGTTTAAATTTTGTTTATTTTTATTAATCATCTCACTTAATTAGGTTAAAACCCCGTTCATAAAAACAACAAAAATCATTTCTTTTTCCATTTATATTCTTGCATTTTATTTTCAATTTTGTACAATATTCAATATGGTTGTAATACATAATTAGGTTTAATTTTCTTGCAATCCCCATTTATTAATTTGTACACCCCCTCCCCTAATGATGTAATAGCGTAGTAATTTTACTTTTCGCAATTTATCGCTTTATATAAATGCTAGTAATTAGGGTTTGTATGAAAATATAAAATCAACAAGTAGCAAACCCCAATTCAAGACAAAAACCAAGCATGAAAATCAATACACTTGCACACAAGCACTCCTAGGGTAAAATCCACTTGGTTGCCTTACAAAAATGACCATATTACGCAAGTGGGGTGTCTTAGAAAAAACAAGCAAAATACAAGACCATAGTCCCTCGATGATGCCATTTATGTTGCCTTTTCAAAATGATCATAGTCCTTAAAAAAATGCTAAGATACCTTGCAACATTGCTAATCATGATTATACGATGACCCACGCCCGTCCCGTTTACATCCAAAGATAGGGTTACTTACCAAATCAATAGTAAGATAACAATGTCAAAGAATAAAGGAAATGAACATGAAAGACTTTGGAGTAGGTATAATGTTCCTAGTTACTTGCTCTATTTCAAAACAAAAACATCCTTGCTATTTTTGAAAACAAATACCTACACATTCAAAACACCTTTCAAAACTTGAAAACATTTTCAAAAGATCAACACCTTTGTATACATTCTTAGGAACGAGAATCATTACAAAGTTTGCCTAAACAAATGCCTCTTTACAAAGTATTTTCAAAAACCACACAAACCACATTTTCAAACAAAAGCAAGTGATCTAACAAGTAACTAAGAGCCCATGGAAAACCATGGATGAAAAGGTTGCTAATACCTTCCCTTTTCATCATCAACCCCCCGAACTCAAGAAATAATCTCAAAGGTATTTCCTGTGCTTTTGCACCTTTCCTTTTGGATAAAATAAAAGTCGGTGGCGACTCTTGCTAACCTCAACATTTGCAATCAAACACAAAACACCCAAGTCAATTCTCCCACCATATCACAGAACTGGAAACTCTGCTGGGGGGAAAATATAAAAGTGGGGTTACCTTAGGGTTAGATCATATTTACTTGCTTTCTTTGTTTGACTTGTATGCTTTACATTATGGTTCTTTGTTTGGGTTTGAATCCTCTACCCAGATTTGGGATACCTTATAGGTAGGTAGCAATACGTTGTGGAAATTGTGTGAGGTATACAGACATGGTCTAAGCAATAGCTACATTAGTGCGACTTATTTGTGGTACCGGTGGCCCTTGAGTAGTCAAGGAGAATACGTGGCCGCTGAGTGATGTCATGAAGCACTAATGAACTTTTAGAACCTTTACTTGACCAACTTGGCCATTAGGACGTAGTGAGATGACCGGCTTTGGTGCAGTCTGAAGTTGGTAGATACTCGATACTACACTCATTGAGGTTTGGTTTTTTGGGATATTTCGGTTGCCATTAAAGAGGCTTGTACTGAAACAATGACCAAAGAAACAAATCAGTGATATTGAGATCCTTAGAACCCGGTTATTATTACTAGGACAGGTTTAAGCCAACTAAACTTCAAGAGGGTACTTACCTATAAGACTACATGCAAGCCTAAACTTATGGACTTGTTTGCTTTGTTTGTGTATATTTACTTGTACATAACATCATAAACATCATAACATCATACTCATACTCACTAACCATTTCAAGGATCTTGGGTATTATCTTTGTTCTGTTTTGTAGGACATGGATTCTATTCGCAGGAAAACTATTCAAGTCAATCTTGTATGGATCCCTCCTCAACTTAAAGAGCTAGCATAAAGGATTCTTGATAATTCTCCATTCACTGAAAGACATGGTCTCCTACTAAACTTGGTCACCTCAAACACTGATGAAGACATGATGAATGTGCTCTTTCAGTTTTTTGATCCTTTACACCATTGCTTCATATTTCCCAGTTATCAACTTGTGCCAACTTTGGAAGAATTCTCCCAACTCTTGAGGATTCCCATTCTCAATCAACTACCTTTAAACGGTATAGAAAGAGATCCAAAGCCAGAAGAGATTGCTCAAGCTCTACACTTGCAACCATCTGATATCACAACTAATTGGGAAACATGGAGTGGCGTCAAAGGTTTCCTAGCAAAGTTCTTGTTTGAGAAAGCTCAAAACTGTTGGAACTCTTTGGATTTGAAAGCTTTTGAGGAAATTGTTGCTCTCCTCATCTATGGGATGTTTTGTTTCCAAATCCGTACCAAGTCATAGATGTGAATGCCATCAAAATCTTCATGTCTCGTAACCCGGTGCCTACTTTGCTAGGGGACATCCTACATTCCTTTCACACTCGTACTATGAGGAAAAGAGGTATCCTTATGTGTTGTACTCCTCTCTTGGCAAGATGGTTTATTTTGCATCTTCCCCAATCTGTATTGAAGAACGAGCAAGGTTCAAGGTGGTCATATAGTTTGATGACGCTCAAACATTCAGACATTCATTGGTGTTCCCAATCCATAGAGAATGTTACTATTGTCGATCATTGTGGAGAATTCCCTAATGTCCCTTTACTTGGCATTAGAGTAGGTATCACCTACAACCCCTGCTTAGCCTTAAGACAGTTTGGTTACGCCCGAAGGGATGGCCCACATGACATGCTCATTCAAGGTTTGGTATTTGACTACGAGAACGACGATCAAGGTCATCTCCAGAGATTTATCCGAGCTTAGAGGATGTTGAACAAGGTAAAAAGAAAGACATTGGGGCATATTATTCCATCCCTCTTGAGCCTTACCCAAATGGGTATGATCTCGTGCTCAAAGTCTTATGATGCCTTATCCCTCCATTCGCCCGGTAGTCATAGAGCCTGTTGTGGAAGGAGATGTTCCGTACACTATCCTGCATCCTGACATGCCCACCTCTCTTGAAGACTTACAAAGGTATTGGATACAACTTAAGAGGGAGCGAGACTCTTTCGAAGCCCAATTCTATGCCAGCGAGAAGAAGGTTTTAGAACTCACTAAGCAAATTCATGAGGAGCGGAGCCTGAACGCCTACATCGCACCAAAAAGGATGAAGAGTCATGTTCTGACCGAAGAAAATTGCTTCCATATGTTCTGATTAAAGATTCATATTCTGAACCGTCTTTGCAAATTTTGATTGCATTCGCGTGGAGGATGGCCCAGAAGTTCTGAAGTATCATATTCTCTTAACACTTAGAAAATTTTCTAAATGTTTAGAAATTTGATCTTTTCGAAGTAATTTCTGACTTTTGATTTTGATGAATTAATTTCATGTCTTGATGAAATATAATTGTTGAAACTTGATTTTTGATCCCAAAAGTCAAAGTTTGACTTTTCAGTGTGTGTTTGACCATTTTGTCCTTGTGAATGACTTTTCTTGGAAAATTATAATCCAAGGCTTGAAACTTGATAGAAGCAAACCTGAGTGTCCTGGATGATCCTTTGAGAAGTGAGAGGGCAAATTTTGGGGTGAAACAACTGCCCCTATTCAATCTTCTTAAACCTGAAGAGTTAGATTGACGAATCTGTCATTCGTGACTTGAAGGTGGAAGATGATTAAACACTAAAATGCCCAGAAATTTGCACTCTGATGATTTTGAGGTCGAGGTGTAAGGAATGGGTTTAAAGGTGCCATTTGGAGGAAAGATGGAGAGTTTGGAGGAAATTGGATTACAGATGCCATCCATAGGTGATTGTTTATAGAAATTAGACTAAGTCTAAACTTGAATTCAGCTGGGGAAAGAATCAGAATAAACCTTTGGTTGATTTAAAACTGAACCTAGCAGAAGTCTCGAATAATCTTTAACTAGGAAGAATCAGAATAAATCTTGGAGTGACTTATCTGGACCAGGGAAAGCGTCTATGTGGAAAGTATCAGGATAAACTGTTGAGAGGTTTAAACTGAACCAAAAGAGGTCTTGGGTATTCTTTAACTGGAGAGAATCAGAATAGATCTTAGAGCGATTTATTTGAACCAGAGAAAGTGTCTACTTGGAAAGCATCGGGATAAATCGTTGAGAGGTTTAAACTGAACCAAAAGAGGTCTTGGGTATTCTTTAACTGGAAAGAATCAGAATAGATCTTGGAGCGATTTATCTGAACCAGAGAAAGTGTCTACCGGGGAAGAATCGGGACAAACCGTTGAGAGATTTAAACTAAACCAGTAGAGGTCCAGAAAAGAATCAGAATGAATCTTGTAGCAATTTATCTGAACCAGAGAAGATGTCTGCGGGACAGAATCAGGATAAACCGTTGAGAGGTTTAAACTGAACCAGCAAGGGTCTGGAAAAGAATCAAAATAAATCTTAGAGCGATTTATCTAAACCAGAGAAGATGTCTGTGGGAAAGAATCGGGATAAATCGTTGAGAGGTTTAAACTGAACCAGCAAGGGTTTGGAAAAGAATCAGAATAAATCTTTGAGCGATTTATCTGAACCAGAGAAGATGTCTGCATGAAAGAATCAGGATAAATCATTGAGAGATTTAAACTGAATCGACAGGAGTCTGAAGGAAGTAATTGTCATGTAGATAGTCACCCCGTCTTGTTTCGGGAATTGATCTACGATTGATTTGTTCATAAATATTTGCCATGTCTTGTTGAAAATTTGATAATAATTTTCTGTTGATTGATCTTTCCTGAAAAAGGTAAAGAGTTAGTTATATGTGATGCCATGATGCATGAAATGCATAGTGCAATGAGATTGTGATATATATACATTTGTGTCATCGATGTTTATGATGTATGGATGCGATGTATGTGCATGTAAGATGTTTTATTACATTATTGTCGGATTGGGGGAAAATGAATCCATGACTACCGCTAGGAATGAGGAGTGTAAGTCTTCATATTTTGTTGAAGTTGAAGTGTTGATGGATGGGTTTCCATTATTAGAGAAATAAACTATGTTGGGGAAGGGAAACACCGTTCATTGCTTGTGGACTTTGTGAAATCCTGCTGGGGAATCCTGAGAAGCTGGGAAACTTTCATTGGGGAATCTTTAGAACGGTAACTGGGAGCTTTGCTCCGTCGGGGATATGAAGGAAAAAGATACCATTAAACTGCATGCTGGAGATATGACAAAGATCCTGTAGTGAGACGTTCTTGCTTCTTCCCCTGCTAGAGAAAGTACCTGCGGGGGTTTGGTGGAATGACCCATAGGTGTTGTCCTGTTTCTTAAAGCCATTAGTAATTGTCTTTCTGTTTAGTTTTCCCTTTTTATGTGTTCATTTATAAATAGTAATTACATTCAAATGTATATGTTCAAAAATAAACACTGGACATTTTTTTTGCAAACAAAACAGGAACAGTAAAAGAGAAACAGATAGTTATGCACTTTCAAAGGAATATCTTTGTATTAACTTGAATAAGTATTTTTGTACAAAGAGATGAACATCCTAGTAAGAGAATGTCGTCGTAAAAATGAAAACTGATACAAACAAAAGGCAGATATGTGAAATAATCCCATAGGGTTATTATTCTACTATAGCCTTCATGTCTCTGAGTGTCTCATCCACTTGCTGCTTTGTCTGAAGCTTATTGGATTGATTAAAACTGTTTGAGTTTGACGATTGATGCTGAACATTGGTTGTAAGGTGATCCAACGGGACATAGTTATACACTTTAAATCCCTAATTTTTTCCTGGACCACCCTTTCAGGTTTTCAGTCCACCAGGATACCCTTTTTTGCCCAAGCCGCCCTTTCGGGTTTTCAGCTTGTCGGATGTACAGATTTTTTTTGTATTTTACCCCTAATTTATGCCTGAACCCTTTTGGTTCACCGGGATACCCTAATTTTTTACTAGGCCAGTCGACCTAGCGGGTCTTTGTTCATGCATAGTATCTTTTAACTATGTATGCATTTACAGGGTGCGGAAGGTTGTCTCCGTCCATAGTGGTTAAGATCATTGTCCCACCAGAGAAAATAGGTTTTTTTAATCACAAATGGTCCTTCATATGTAGGAGTCCATTTGCCCCTAGGATCACCTTGTGGTAGTATGATACGCTTGATTACCAAGTCACCAACCCGATATACCTGACGTCTGACCTTCTTGTTAAAAGCTTTAATCATACGTTTTTGGTACATCTGGCCATAGCAAACAGCCGTAAGCCTCTTCTCATCAATCAAGTTCATCTGGTCAAGTCGAGTTTGGATCCATTCATCTTTATTCAACCGTGTATCCCTTATGATTCTTAGATAAGGTATTTGGACTTCAATTGGTAGGACAACTTCCATGTCGTATACCAAAGAGAAAGGAGTTGCCCCTGTTGATGTACGCGTCGTGGTACGGTAACCGTGGAGAGAAAATGGTAACATCTCATGCCAGTCCTTGTAGGTCACTGTCTTTTATTGTATGATCTTCTTGATGTTCTTATTAGTGGCTTCTACACCGCCATTCATCTTCGGCCGATAAGGAGAAGAGTTATGATGCTAGATCTTGAATTTCACACATAGTTCAGAGATCATAGTATTGTTGAGATTGGTACCATTATCTGTAATGATTCTCTCCGGAATACCATACCGACAGATAAGATTCTATTTGATGAATCGGGCCACAACGTTCTTGGTAACATAAGTGAAGGAAGATGCCTCAACCCACTTCGTGAAGTAATCAATGGCAACCAAGATGAGGCGGTGTCCATTGGAAGCTGTAGGTTTGATTTCTCAAATCATGTCGATGCCCCACATCGTGAATGGCCAAGGAGTTGTTAGGACGCTTAGGGGAACTGGAGGCACATGCACTTTGTCAGCATAGATCTGAAACTTGTGACAGGTTCGTGAATGTTGATAATAATCTGCCTCTATGGTAGACTAGTAGTATCCTGCCTGTAGGATCTTTTTAGCCATTGTGTGCCCACTAGAATGGGTGCCAAAAGTGCCTTCGTGTAGATCAGCCATGATCTTGTCTACCTCGCTCTTGTCTATGCATCGAAGCAAAGTAGAGTCGTGATTGCGCTTATAGAGAACTCCATTACTGAGGAAGAACTTAACAAAGAATTTTCTCAAGAATTTCTTGTTATTCACTGAAGCTCCCTCCGGGTATTCTTGGGCCTAGAGATATCTCCTAATTTCATGGAACCAACGTTTGTCCACTACCTCTTCAATATTAATCTCGTGGCAGTAAGCTGGTTCGTCCATCCATTCTATGGTGATATGAGGTGCCTCATTATCCCATCTGAATTTAAACATGGATGACATAGTTTCTAGCGCGCCCGTGTGATATTGTAAGAGAACTGACTTGGGTGTTTTGTGTTTTATCGCAAATGTTGCTGTTAGCAAGAGTCGCCACCGACTTTTCTTTTATCCAAAAGGAAAGGCTGAAAAGAACAGGAAAGAACTTTGAGATTATTTCTTGAGTTCGGGGGGTAGATTATGAAAAGAGAAGGTGTTAGCACCCTTTTCATCCATAGTTATCTATGGGATCTTAGTTTCTTGCTAGATCACTTGCTTTTGTTTGAAAATATGCTTTGTGTGGTTTTTGAAAGTATTTTGAAAAGGCGTCATCGTTTAGGCAAACTTTGTAATAGTTCTCGTTCGTAAGAACGTATACAAAGTGTTGATCTTTTGAAAATGTTTCATGTTTGGAAAAATGTTTTGAAGATGTTTTTTGAAAGTGTTGGTGTTTATTTTGGAAATATGAAAGGAGTGTTTGATTTGAAAATGAGCAGGCAACTAGGAACAATCTACCTACTCAAAAGTCTTAGTTCATTTCTTCCTTTCCTTTGATATTGCTATCTTACCATTGATTTGGTAAGAAGCCTTATCTTTGGATATAAAGGGACGGGCGTGGGTCATCGTATAGCCATGATAGCAATGTTGTAAGATGTCTTAGCATTTCTCTTTGAGGGACTAAGATCATTGTGAAAGGCAATATTGATAGCTTCATCGAGGGACTATGATCTTGTGTTTTTGATTGCTTTTGCTAAGGTATCCCACATGCATAACATGGCCATTTTTGTAAGGCAATAAGTGGAATTACCCTAAGGGTGCAAGTGTGCAAATGTGTTTGATTTACATGCTTTGTTTATCTTGAATTAGGGTTTGCTAACTTATTGATTTTAGTCTTTCCATACAAACCCTAATTTACTAGCATTTATATAAAGCGATAAATTGCAGAAAGTAAATATACTAAGCTATTACATCATTAGGGTAGGGGGTATACAAATTTACAAATGGGGATTTTGCAAGAAAATTAAACCTAATTAACTATTACAACCATATTGAATAAATGTACAAGAATTGAATAAATAATAATGTACAAATGCAAATGGAAAAAGAAAATGGTTTTTGTTTGGAATTTTTATGAAAGGGGTTTTAACCTAATTAAGAGAGATAATTAATTAAAAATTAAACAAAACTAAGATTAAACTAATTAAGAAATAAATTAAGTTAAAAATGATTTTTAGGTTTTTTTATGAAAAGATTTTAAATTAATAAAAATAAAATGAAGATTAATCAATTAAAATAAACCTAAGTTCTAAATTAATTAATTTACAAGAGAATAATGTAATAATTAAACCTAATTATCTAAATATTAATTATTTAAGAAAAGAAATTAATTTATTAAAAGAAAATGTTTTTAGTCTTTTTGTTTTATAAAGAAAAAATGTATAAGTGTAAATAATAAATAAAAATATTTTGGATTTTTTATTAATAAAGATGAAAATGAAATTAATAATAATAATAAAAATATTAAATAAAATAAAAATATAATGAAATAAAAAAAAATAAAAAAGAAAAAATAAAGAAAAAAGGGCCAGGGGTGTAATAGTAAGGAGGGATTAGAGGTTAGCAAACAAAAATAAGGCCCAATGGGAGGCCCAGGCACTGCTGCAAACAAAAAAGAGAAACAGAAAAATATGAAGAAAAAAAAGACAAAATGGACGTTGGGGCTCGAACCCAGGTCCTAAAGGTGAAAGGCGCGCATTTTAACCACTGGGGTGGTGATACATTCGTTGATATAAACAAAACAATAAATATGTAACATAAATCAAGTCCTGAATGAGCTTCATCTTCAACCTCCATCCAGAGAAACTGTAACTCATTCATTTCTCATCCATTCACAAAACTTCCAACATCAAACTTGTTAGAAATTTCCTCATGATTCTGAATATGTAAATAACTTAAGCTAATTCTAAAATATGAGCATGAATTTATAACAGTACCAAATTCTGACCTAAACATTTTCAGAGGTTCAAACTCAACATTCTCCCTACTCAAGCAACATAAATGAAATCTATGGACATGTATAATTTCATGGCAATGATGTCTACATTTTATCTTCACAAATGCAAGCCTAATAATGCCTAAATGAGAAGATAGAAGTTCAAGAATAATACCTAAAAACTGGAAATCGTGAAATGAGTTTGAGCTTAATTCAAGGTGTTGCAATGATCAAGTTAGCTTCCTTGAGTCTCTAGGAAGCTAATACAATGCTTAGCTTGAGTTGAGAGTGGCTGAAATGTCCTGGAAAAGTCCAACTGCAATGCTCTGTTTTTGGTTATGGAGGATGATGGAAATGGAGTTACAGTCGTGTAACAGGGACAGGGATGGTTTGTATTTTATGTAAGGAAGATTTATGAACTAAAAGGCCAAAGAACGCACGAGGGAAATATGAGTTTTTAGTTCAAGGTCAGAAATTATGAAACAATGGTGTTTTTGGGCAATTTCTGGCTTGAGGGGGTTTGGGAGTGTTTCAGGGTGTTCAAGCTCGTGTCCTAGGTTGCATAATAGTGTCTCAATGTATAGGAAAAGGTTTTGAGAGCTTGAGTTGATCAGAAGTACAAGTTCACATGTTATGATTTTTTGCTTGTTTTTGAAGCAAGCTTGACAAGTATTGTTCCAAGGCAAGGTACAAGGCTATCTAAAGTGGTTAGGAACTTTAAACATTCTTATCTGATTGTATAGAGGATGCTTGTGCAGAAAGAACAAATGCAAAGCTCAAGACAAGTTGACTTTGTGATTAAAGCCTCTTTACTAGAATGGTGATGTTACTTTGTGCGATTAATGGAAATGCAACTTGGATAATGGCTTAAATGCTTGGACAAAGACCCTATAAGTTTTGAAAAACATTAATTATGGAGTGGCAAACAATCTTGAGGCCTGAAAAGAAAAGATTATGCAGCCTAGCATGGATTTGGTTCATGTGTTCTTCACAAAATGGCTTGTAATTCAAGTTTGAAAACCCTAACTTCTTGCCTTCAATTCTCCTTTCTCAAGTATGATCTCAATGAGTTCTTGGATATTTTGGAAATATTGTAACATCCCCTACAACCTCTATGTTCGACATTTTTGAAAATTCATTTTGGAACTATGTGAAAATTTGCCATGAAGTTAGGTCAAAATCCTGCCTAAACTAGGACAAAATTTCACTAAGTTTCCAAGTTTCATGAACATGTATTCACAAAATCATAACTTGAAATCCATGCATTTATAGGATAAGTTGTGTTCTACAATTTTTTATATCTCATTTATATATACAACTTTAATGTTGGAATTTTCCTTTGAATCATCTTGCATCATGGTGTAAATTTGGCTCAAAGTTATGAAAAAATATGAATTTTCCAACACTTAGAAAATTTTCTAAGTTTAGAAATTTTGACTTTTCAAAATGAAATATTGACTTTTTGATTTCTTGATGAACAAGTTTCATATTTTGACATATTTTGATGAATTGTGATCTTTGGTACTTGATTTTACCCAAAAAGTCAAAGTTTGACTTTTCAGTGAACATTTGACATTTCATCAGTTGACTGAAATTCATCTGTCAACCATATGATCTTGAGAGATTTTTTGTGCTATGACATTAGGTCAAAATGATGCATTTGAATCTTTGAGATCATAACTTAAACCAAACAATCATTTTCTAGGTCAAAAATCAGAAATTGCACCTTCTCAGTCAAAACCCTAATTTTAACCATTTTGCCCTTTTTATGATCTGATCAAATTTCTTGAGGAATTGTGATCAAAACTTGATCAAATGATATATATATATATATATATATATATATATATATATATATATATATGTTCATGATGTTGATATGGATTAAAAATTATGAAGTTTGACTGTAAATTGACCACAGTTGACTTTTTTCCTCATTATAACTAATTTTAGGTCAACTGATCAATCGACTGAGCAAAAATGTGATCCAAGACTTGAAACTTGACATGATAGATTTTGAGAGTCAAAAATGATCCATGAAAGTCATATGAGGCATTAAAAGTTCATTTGTCCTTGTGCAAACTCAAACCCTAATTTTCAGTCATCAATGCTTGAGGAGGTGTCTTGAGTTGATCAACCCTTGTGCAGTATTGAACCAAAGGAGATCTTGTGAGAGATTATTTGATAAATGATAGGGAAAATTTTGGGGTACAACAGTCCGATAGTTGATTTTGCTCTCGTGGAAAATGCTCAAAGGTAATTTCCTCAAAATGTGGGATTAATGTCAACACATGTTCTTTGTAAGGGATGAGATTAGGATGCTTCGTGTCCCATTCTCCCTTGATCTAAATGATGACTAAGGATGAATCTCCAAATACATTGAAGGACTTGATTCCAAAATCTATGGCAGATTTGAGACCCATAATACACGCTTCGTATTCCTCCATATTATTGGTACAATTGAAACACATTCTAGTAGTGAAGGGAGTATGACAGCCTTCAGGGGATATGATCACAATACCTATGTCATTGCTGAGTGCGTTGGAAGCTCCGTCAAAAACCAAGGTCCATCGGGATCCTTGTTCAGGTCCGTCAAATGGTCTAAGTTCTTCACAATTGTTTACCATCATAATGTCTTCGTTTGGGAATTCGAATTTCATGGACTAATAGTCATCCACAGCCTGATGAGCAAGGTGATAGGCTAGTACACTTCCCTTTATTGCTTTCTGGGTCATGTATTAAATTTCGTATTCAGTCAGGATCATCTGCGAACTTTCTATCCTTCCAGAGAGGGTGGGCTTCTCGAATATGTATTTAATTGGATCCATCTTGGATATCAATAAGTTAGTATGGGTCAACATGTACTGTTTTAGCCGACGAGCAGCCCATGCCAGAGCGCAACAAGTTTTCTTGAGCAGTGAATATCTGGTTTCACAGTCGGTAAAAAATTTTCTCAGGTAGTATATTGGGTGCTCTTTTCGGCCAGACTCGTCATGTTGCCCCAGCACACACCCCTTTGAGTTTTCCAAGATAGTTAGATACATGATCATATGTCTTCCTTCAACTGGTGGCATCAAAATGGGAGGCTCTTGAAGGTACTCTTTGATCTTATCGAAAGCAGCCTGGCAGTCCTCGTTCCATTTTACCACTTGATCTTTCTTCAGTAATTTAAAGATTGGTTCACAAGTAGCGGTTAGATGGGAAATGAACCGAGCGATATAGTTTAACCATCCCAAGAATCCCCTAACTTCCTTCTCAATGCAAGGAGTAGGCATTTCTTATATTGATTTTACCTTTGCAGGGTCTACTTCGATACCTTTTCCGCTGACAATAAAGCCTAAGAGTTTATCGGACCTCACTCCAAAAGTGCGTTTATTCAGATTCAGCCTTAGTTTGTATTTATTCAGTCTTTCAAACAGTTTCTGCAGATGGTCAAGGTGTTCCTCTTCAGTTTGAGATCTGGCTATCATGTAATCCATGTATACTTCTATCTCGTGATGGATCATGTCGTGAAACAGAGCTACCATGGCACGTTGATAGGTTGCCCCAACGTTCTTCAACCTGAATGGCATAACTTTGTAACAGAATGTGCCCTTGTGTGTGACGAAGGTCGTTTTTTCCATGTCCTCAGGTTCCATTTTGATTTAGTTGTATCCAGAGAAACCATCCATGAAGGAAAATACTTTATGTTGTGCGGTGTTGTCAACCAGAATATCGATGCGGGGAAGCAGGAAGTCATCCTTGGGGCTTGCCCTATTCAAGTCTATATAGTCCACACACATACGTACCTTACTCTCCTTTTTAGGCACTGGAACAACATTAGCGACCCATCGTGGATAGGAGGTGACGGCTAAGAATCCAACGTTGAATTACTTCATGACTTCAGTCTTGATTTTTTCTGCCATTTCTGGCCGCATGCGACGAACTTTCTGTTTTACCGGAGGGTATTCTTCTTTTGTCGGCATACGATGGACCATGATATCAGTGTCGAGTCCTGGCATGTCTTCGTGTGACTAGGAAAATACCTCAACATACTCATGTAGTAACTGAGTTAAGCGCTTCTTGACACTAGGCTCCAAGTTGGCACCTACCTTGACTTCTCTCTTGTCCTCTTCAGTACCTAAGTTAACTGTTTCCACTGGCTCTTCGTGGGGTTGTATGCTCCTTTCTTCTTGTTGCAATAACCTGGATAATTCTCCTGGTACCTCACAATCTTCCCCACCTTCGTCTTCGACTTGGTAGATCGGATTTTCAAAGTCATGATAGGCCATATCAGAATTGTTACCCATGGGATCCTGAGTGGATGTGGATCTGTATTTCGATATGTGAGTGTGTGTAAGAGCATAGCTATCTTTGAAAAATAAAAAGGTAGAAAAAGAAGGATAAAGAGCGTAAAATTTTGCATGCAAAAATATCCATGATTTATTAATGACATATGAAGATGAAACAACAACCCTCACAAATGGATTGTTGTGCCTCAGGTAAGACACATGGGTTTAAAGTCTAAAATTGTTTAATTATTACAAGTCCGACAAAATAAAAAGACAATTACTCTTGGATAAAAGTAATATGGACAAATTCCTTGGCTTCCCAATTGTTGAGTCCTCCGCTGACAGTTGGAAAAATCCACTCGTCCATATCACAGCTGCCATCACTGTCTTCGACTATGTTGACTCCCTAATTGCTGATACGTAAAGGTGACCCCCTGGTGCAAGTTCGTTGAACAGCTCTTTATGCTTCCGAAGTAAACCCCAAACCAAATTTGTTGGATTTGTAAGGAATATCCAGAAGTTGACCCCAGATGGAGCATCCGCCTTCCTCAACCACTTCTCTAGCATCCTTCAAAGAGGCCATTTTCAATGGCGGTCTAGTAACCTTTGGAGTCTTGGTAGTAGTCTTGGCAGTCGCAACTGTTTATGGAACCTCCTTGAAATGCTGACACGGAGTTTCAATAAACTCACCATCCATTTCTCCATACTTGAAAGAGTTCAGGTGACTAACCATGTACTCCTCCTACCCATGGAAAGTGATGATTTTTCCCTTGATTGGGTACTTCAACATCTGATGTAATGTAGAGGTGACGGCACTAGCGCCATGAATCTAAGGTCGGCCCAAAAGACAAGAATAGGAAGGGTGGATATCCATCACATAGAAAGTTGAATCGAATGTATGAGTTCCAACTTTTATAGGGATGTCAACTTCTCTGCGCATTTTCCTCTTAGAACCATCAAAGGCCCTCACTATAATGTTGCTAGGCTTTAAAGTGAGTCCCTCGCAGTCTAGCCGGTCAAGAGCATTTTTGGGCAAGACATTCAGCGATGAGCCCGTATCCACCAGAACATGAGCTAGCATAGTGCCCCTGCACTTAATGGAGACGTGTAAGGCATTATTGTGTTTCCTTCCTTTGGGAGTCAAGTCGGCATCATAGAAGCCCAATCTGTTACCAGCAGTCAGACTGGCCACACAATTCTCAAATTGGTCAATGGAAGTCTCTTGGGGTACGTGGGCGGTCTTTAGAAATTTAACCAAGGCTTTGGCATGGGCCTTAGAACACAAGAGTAAAGCCAACATTGATATTTTCGAAGGGGTTTTCCCCAACTATTCCACGATGTTGTAGTCACTTTTCTTAATTATTTTTAGTATCTCTTCTATCTCCCTTCTAGAAGCTTCGGGAATAACCTCTGGATGCACCTTCGTCTGGACAGGCTCGGGTAACACCTCCTTGCCCCTTGTCTTGGTCGCAGGGATAACAGTAAGATTGTCAACGGGAGTATCACTGGGAATGCTGGTAGGAGCAGTATTGGGAATAATTTCAGGTGTAGCAATGGTCTTTGGAGAGATCTCAGGTAAGAAGATCCTTCCACTTCTTGTTATCTTACTGGTCCCAACGATATTGACGATGTTAGGATCAGTGTCTTTCTCAACTTTGTCTTGGATAGCCAACAGATCTTGCTTGACGCCATAGTAACAGACGCCAGCCCCATAGTTCCAGGGAACAACTTTATCCTAAGAATATGGTATTGGCCTTGGCATGGTGATGATCAGGGGAGCAGAATTTTGAGAAGATGTAATCTTAACGGGTCTTTTGGTGGAGACCCTGGGAGGATTGTCGGAAATGGTGATTATTGAGATATCTTCAAAGAAATTTCTGATAAGAGGAAATTTTTCGAACATGATTTCTTTGTTAGTCATTAGACGCTGGACGCCCATCTTTAGTAATAAACAGTCGTTCGGTAGGGACATACATAACTGACAGCTTTCATCACAACCCAGAAATAGACCGACTCGCAATAGATTTTGTTTAATGGTTAAGAGAGGAGAAGG
Organism: Vicia faba; assembly: GCA_948472305.1. Classification (NCBI taxonomy): domain Eukaryota; kingdom Viridiplantae; phylum Streptophyta; class Magnoliopsida; order Fabales; family Fabaceae; genus Vicia; species Vicia faba. The sequence continues at coordinate 276,874,534 of OX451736.1, forward strand.
TAAATCATTCACAAAGGAAACAAAACACTCATCATCAACAGCATTGACACCTTGACCGTGTTTGGGAATTGGCTCCGTTATGACATTAGGTGTTTATGGGGGATCAAATTCAATATCTTTCGCCTCGATAAGGTCTTGTATATTATTCTTCAAGGCCCAACAATCATTTGTATTATGCCCAGGGCTTTCAGAATGATAGGCACATCGAGCATTTGGGTTGTAGCGAGGAGAGGTTGTGTTTGGATTCTTGGGAGCTTCATTTAGGGTCACTAGATTGGACTTCAAAAGATGTGACAAAACTTGGGACAAAGTCATGTTGTTTCGGGTGAATCGTCTTATGGGCGCCTCTAGCCTGCGCTGATAGTTTCGCTGCTGATTTGGTACAGGATTGAAAATCATAACAGCCCCTACCGTCGGGGGACGTTCAGTTTTGTTTTAATTTCTGTGGTCGTATGCAACACTGGTCTCCTTCTTTCTGGTAAAGGGTTTCTTCACCATGCTTGAGGATGCATCTCTTTGAATTTTGAAACTTTTTATACCTGCTTCTACTCGTTCACCAATCATGATTAATTCGATAAATCCTGCCAAGGAGCTCCCGATCAAATGGTTGAAGAATGGTCCAGATAACGTGCCTAAGAACATATCCACCAATTATCTGTCAGATAGAGGGGGTTGGACTCTTCCCGCAAGATCCCGCCATTTTTGAGCATAGGTTTTGAAACCTTCACCTGCACCCATAGACATGCCTTTCAACTCTGTTTGAGTTAGAGCTAATTCTGCGTTATACTGGTATTGCTTGTAAAAAGCGGCAGCCAAATCTTCCCAATTGAGAATATTGGTCCCTTCCAACTGATAGAACCAACCCAACTACGTCCCCGACAAGCTTTCTTGGAAGAAATGCACCCATAGGTTCTTATTCGTAGTATGGGGTTGAATTTTCCTTACGTATGACCTTAATGCAGCTTTGGACAATAGACACCGTCATATTTAGCGAAAGTGGGTACCTTGAATTTATGTGGGATGACAACCCCTGAGACAAGTCCTAGCTCTTCAAAATCCAATCCGGGTACCCTATGGATCTCCATAGCATTGAGGTGATCCTCTAACTGCTTGTATTTATTGTCAGCTGGAGGATACTGCTCTTCAGAATAATCAACCTATTCTTCTTCTTCAGACTCTGGATGGTCATTCACTTCCTTGTTTTTCCCCTCTTGATTATCTCCTTCACCCGAGGAGGTTGTGAAATCTAGAGTTTGTCTGGCTGGTCCTTTGAACCATCTTCCCAGATTCAAAACACCGGTTGGTTTCTTCACTTTATTCTTCTTTTCTTTGATCAGCAGAGTTTTCAAATCCTCTTTTCCTTTTGCCAGAGTCAAGAACATTTGTTAGAATTGAGCGTTCTGCGTTTGAAGATCTTTTATTGTCTGTTCAATATCCATCTCACTGAAATAAACAGTAGAAAGATAAGGAGACCTATTGTAAGAAAGTTGTTTGGGTTATGATGAATGAAAATGCATATGCAAATGAATCCAAGTTTGAGTACATCATGCCTCTTTGGGCTTATAATGAAATAAATACAAAAAATCCTAAGACAAAAAGGTTGAACGCATCCTCTTTGGTGCAATGTAGGCATTCAGACTCCGCTCTTCATGAAGTTGCTTGGTGAGTTCCAGAACCTTCTTCTCACTGGCATAGAATCGGGCTTCGAAAGTATCTCATTCTTACTTTAGCTGAATCCAATCCTTTTGCAAGTCTTCGAGAGAGGTAGGCATGTTGGGATGAAGGACAGTATACGTGATATCTCCTTCGACCACAAGCTCTATAATAACAGGGAGGATGGGGGGATAAGGCATTACGAGGCTCTGAGTAAAAGCTCGCGCCCACCTAAGGTAAGGCTCAAGAGGGATAGAGTTTTTGTGTCCCAATGTCCTACTATCCACCTTGTTTACCATCCTCCAAGCTTGTATAAACTTCTGACAGTAGCCTTGATCATCGCTTTCATAGTCAAACACCAAACCTTGGATGAGCATCTCATGAGGACCATCTCTTCGGGCATACCCAAACTGTCGTAAAGCTAAGAAAGGGTTGTAAGCGATACCCCCCCTAATGCCAAGCAGAGTGACATTAAGGAATCCCCCACAATGGTCAATGATAAAAGTATCTTCCAAGGATCTCGAACACCAATGAATATCAGAGTGGGTGAGGGATATCATCCTTTGAGACCATGTCAATCTTTGTTCGTTCTTCAATGCTGATCGAGGTAAGCGTTAAGTGAACCACTTGGCGAGTAGGGGAATACAACACAAGAGAGTATCGTTTTTCTTCATGGTGCGGGTATGGAACCAATGTAAGATGTCTCCCAACAAGGTAGGTATAGGATTACGAGAGAGAAAGACTTTGATGGCATTTACATCTATGAATTGGTCCGAGTTGGGGAATAGAACCAAACCATAGATGAGAAGAGCCAGGACATCTTCCAAGGCTTGAAAATCCATATCTTCCCATAATGAACGAGCCTTCTCCAATAGGAACTTGGCTAGGAACCCTTTGAATCTGCTTCTTGTATCCCAATTTTCTATGATTTTGGCTCTCTTCAGATGCAAAGCTTCAGCAATGACTTCAGGTTTCAGAATCCCTTCTAGACCAGTGAACGGTAGTTGATCAAGCATGGGCACTCATAATAGTAGAGAGAACTCTTCTAGTGTAGGCACCAAGTGATAGTCAAGAAAGGTGAAGCAATTATGTATGGGATCAAAGAACTGGAAGAGCACACACATCATTTCCTCTTGGAAGTTGGAGGTAGCCAAACTGAGGAGTCGACCATATTTCTTGGTAAAAGGAGAATCTCCGAGCACCCTTGAAGCTAACTCTTGGAGTTGAGGGTGTGCTTTCACAAAGATGATTCAGATGGTGTTCCTTCGGACGGGATTCATGGCCTACAAAACAAAGCAAAGATAAATTCCTAAATCCTTGAAATGGTTAGTGAGAATGCTTATGATGTTATGATGTTTATGATGTTTATGATGTTATGTACAAGTAGGCAAGTTGTTATGTACATACAAGGCAGACAAGTCCTTAGGTTTTTCTTGCATGGAGTTTGTAGGTAAGTACCATCTTGAACTTTAGTCGGCTCAACCTATCCTAGTAATAGTAACCGGGTTCTAAAGGATATCAATATCACTGACCTTTATTTTAGGCATTGTCTCAGCATAATCAATCATTTGTTGCGGCCGAGATATCCCAAAATTCTGATCTCAATGAGTGTAGTATCGAGTATCAACCAATTTTTAGCTTTCCACTAAAACCGGTTATCTCACTACATCCTAATGGCCAAGTTGTTAAATTAAGGTTCTAAGGTCAGTTGGTGCTTTATGACGCTGCCCAGCGGCCCCGTATTCTCCTCGATTCAACACAAGGGATACCAGTACCAACAAATGCATCACACTAACGTAGCTATTGCTTCAACCATATCGGTATATGCCGTATAGTTTCCATAATCTATTGCTACTTACCTAAAAAGGTGCCCCAGATCCGGGTGTAGGATCTTTAACAATAACCCAAACGAGGACCCAAAAAATATAGAGCAAGCAAGTCAAAACAATGAAAGCAAGTAAAGGTGGTCTAACCCTAAGGTAACCCCACTTTTTTTAAAAAATATCCCTAGCAGAGTCTCCAATTCTGTAACATAGTGGGAGAACTGACTTGGGGGTTTTGCATTTTATCGCAATTGTTGCGGTTTAGCAAGAGTCACCACCGACTTTTCTTTTATCCAACAAAGGAAAGGGTGAAAAGAACAGGAAAGATCTTTAGAGATGTTTTCTTGAGTTCGGGGGGTAGGTCATGAAAAGGGAAGGTGTTAGCACCCTTTTCATCTGTAGTTATCTACGGGCTCTTAGTTGCTTGCTAGATCACATGCTTTTGTGTTTGAAAATGTGCTTGTGGTGTGGTTTTTGAAAGTATTTTGAAAAAGAATGTCTTTGTAATGGTTATCATCTCTATAAGAACGCGTACAAAGTGTTTTATCTTTTGAAAAATGTTTTCAAAGTGAAATTGTGGTGTACAAAATGTTTTTGTTGTGAGCAAGCGAGCAACTAGGAGCATTCCTACCTACTCAAAAGATCTTAAATGTTCTTTTCCTCCTTTAGATGTTGTTATCTCACCATTGTCTTGGTAAGAAACCCCATCGTTGGATGTGAAGGGATGGTCGTGGGTCGTTTGTATAGTCATAGAAGGCAACCTATGAGACGTTTTAGCAATCTCGTTTAGGGACTAGATCGTTTACCGAAGGAAACATTGAGGGTCATCGAGGGACTACGATCTTTTATCGAGGGTGTTTGTTAAAACACCCATATTCGAGGGACATGATTATTTTCCAAAAGGCAACAAAGCAGGATTACCCTAAGGGTGCTAGTGTGCAAGTGTGTTTGATTTACATGCATTTAGTCTTGATTATGGTTATCTATTTGTTGATTTCATGTCTTGCCATACAAGCCCTAATTACTAACATTTATATTTGAAAGCAATAAATTGCGAAAAATGTAAAATCCTACGCTATTACATCATTTCAGGGATGGGGGTACATAATTACAAATGGGGGTTTGCAAAAACTCAAATCCTAATTACCTATTACAACCATATTGAATCGTACAATATATAAAAAAAAGACTTTTTTTGAAAAAAAAAAATTGTCTTAATAAATTAAAAGAAAAGTAATCATTTGATAGAGAAAATATTTTTGATGTCTTTTTTATAAATAAAAAAAGTTCTAATGCTAAAAATGATGAAAATAAGAGAGAAAAAGGAAAATAATGAGAAATAGGGTCAGCATTTTGCTGAAAGCAAAAAATAATGAAGATCAGAAGTTCTGATGCCAGGCGCGTTATGGTTCAAAAAGAAACATCAGAGGTAATCAGAAGTTCTGGGTTGATGCACACTGAGGTCCTGAAATAGACGTTAGAGGGAAAAACAAAAGTTTTGGGTTGCTGCACGCTGAAGTTCTGAGTGTCAGAACAGTGAGAAAGTCCTAGAAGCTCTGTATGTATTAAAACAGTAAGAAAGATCCTAGAAGTTATGTGTGTGTTCAAACAGTGAGAAAAATCAGAAGTTCTGTGTGTGTTAAAACAGTGAGAAAAATCAGAAGTTCTGATATCGTTCCATAACAATGTAAAAAAACCTAGGAATTCTGATGTGTAAAAAATAGTGAGGAGAACTCAGAAGTTATGTGTTGTGCTAAAACAGTAGGAAAGAGAACCCAGAAATTATGTGTTACACTTCACCTCCTTCCTTACATTAGTCAGAACATCTGTAACTTATTCAGTTATTAACAACATCAAATCAGACAGATAAAAGCACAACAGTTTATAGAAGTTCTAATCCTAATTCTGAGCCTAGCTTTATTCAAGAAGTTCTGATCCACAGTTTTTCTACTTATGCAATGATATGGACAACATCAACACTACGATATTTACATATTTAATGATGTTCTGAATGAAAAAATTCAAAGTCAGAAAGACTTACCTTGAATGTGAAGTGTGTGTTTGGGACTTGAGTTGCTTCTTTCAGACGTTCTGGGGTTAGCAAGGAATGGAACAGAATGTTATGTTCTTTGATTTAAAGGGAAGAACAAATGTTTGGTTTTGTTTGGGAATTATGGGTTTACGAATGCTTTACTGTTTTCTTTTCTCTCTTTGATAATTCTCTCTTTTCAAAAGCCAGCCCCTTGAATGTGTGATGGAGAAACTTATTTATAGATGAGTTTGTTGTGGTTTTAGGGGGAAAACAAATGGGATTTAAACCTTTTTGGCATACTGTTCCATTGCTTTTTAATCACAGATTTTGTATGCTAATTTGGTTCAAATATGTTATTTGAGAAAGTGAAGACGTGGACTGGATCAACAGTTGATTGCAGGACTGTGCTATAGTAGGGAAGCAGGCTGCTCAAACGAGGTTTTGGGATTTGGTGATGTTCTGATCGTAGAAGACCAGAAATGTAGCCTCCATATGCTGAAGAGTCATGTTATGACCGAAGAACATTGCTTCCATATGTTATGATTGAAGAGTCATATTTTGAACCGTCTTTGCAAATTCTGATTGCATTCGAGTGGAGGCTGGCCCAGAAGTTCTGAAGTATCATATTCTCTTAATACTTAGAAAATTTTCTAAATGTTTAGAAATTTGATCTTTTTAAAGTAATTTCTGACTTTTGATTTTGATGAATTAATTTCATGTCTTGATGAAATATAATTGTTGAAATTTTATTTTTAATCCCAAAAGTCAAAGTTTGATTTTTAGTGTGCTTTTGACCATTTTGCCCTTGTGAATGACTTTTATTGGAAAATTGTAATCCAAGGCTTGAAACTTGATGGAAGAAAACCTGAGGATCCTGGATGATCCTTTGAGAAGTGAGAGGGAAAATTTTGGGGTACAACAAGTAGTAACCAAAATGACTCGATGACCATGTCTCTTGGTGAATTGAGAATTGTCAGGAACTTTTGAGACTAATTCCCCAAGTTTGGAAGGTACCCTTACGAAGTTGATTCGGATAGTATTCCTATGACTGAAAGCCATGACCCTGCAACACATAACAAAGATAAGTCCCCTAGATCCTTGAAATGGTTAGTCATGATATGATGTTATGATGTTATGATGTCATGTTTAAACAGATAACAAAAACAAAGCACACAAGAGCCTTAGTTTAAAGGCTTGCATGGGGTTCGTAGGTAAGTACCCTCTTGAAGTTTAGTTGGCTCAACCTTTCCTAAAGTAGTATCCGGGTTCTAGGGATCTCAATATCACTGATTTTTTTCATAGGTTTTGTTTAGCACGACAAATGACTTGCCACCAAACAAAACCCGAGAGTCAAATCTCAATGAGCGTAGCATCGAGTATCAACCAACTTCGAACTTCACCAAAGTCGGCTATCTCACAACCTTCTAATGGCTAAGTTGGATCAATTAAGGTTCTAAAGGTCAGTTAGTGCTTATGACACCATGCGGCAGTATTCTCCCCGACTGACTCGAGGGACACCAGTACAAACCAATGTGCCGCACTAACGTAACCATCACTTCAACCATATCGGTATACGCCGTATAGTTTCCATGATCTATTGCTACTTACCTAAAATTCCCCCAGATCTGGGTGTAGGATCTTTGCAAGAAAACTAAATCCGAGCAACCCTCAAATGTAAATCATACAAAGAAAACAAGGAAAGCATTTAAAAATGATCTAACTCTAAAGGTAACCCCTATTTTTAGTACTTCCCTAGCAAAGTCGCCAGTTCTGTAACACAGTGGAAGAACTGACTTGGTTTTATGTTTATTCGTAAATATTATGGATAGCAAGAGTCGCCGTCGATTTTTCTTTTATCCAATAAGGAAAGGGTGAAAAGAACAGGAAAGACCTTGAGATTATTGATTTTGGGGGGTAGGTTATGAAAAGGGAAGGTGTTATAATCCTTTTCATTCGTAGTCATCTACAGGCTCTTAATCGCTTAGCTCACGTTGTTTTTAAAAATTGCTTCGTGTCGTGTGTTTTAAAAATATTTTGAAAATGCTAGTAGTAAGGCAACTTTGTAATGATCCTCGTATCCGTCCTCGAGAATGCGTACAAAGTGTTTTGTTTGAAAATATTTTTGAAGAGTGTTTGTGAAAAGATGTTTTTGTTTTGAAAAGGTTTGTGAGCAAGCGATTACGAGCGGCCTACCTACTCAAAGTATTTCTTGTAATTTTCCTCCACCTTTAGATAGTGTTATCCTACCATTAGTTAGTAGGAAGCCCTATCGTTGGATGTGAAGGGACGGGCATGGGTCATCATACAGTCATCAAAGGCAAGTTATAAGGACGCTTTAGCAATTTCATAAGGGACTAGATCGTTTACCGAAGGCAACATTCGAAAGGGTCGTCGAGGGACTATGATCTTTGTTTTCGAGGGACAATGCTAAAGCGTCCCCACGTTTGAGGGACATGATTGATATTCGTAAGACAACAAGGGAGGTTACCCTAGAGGTGCGGGTGTGAAAAGTGTGTTGTGATTCAGTTATGTTTATCTTTGATTAGGGTTTGTTACTGTTTTATTTTATCTTTCCATACATGACCTAATTACTAACAGTAACAGTAAAAAATAGGAAAAGCGATAAATGTGCGGAAAATAAATGCGAAAGTAAAAGGCAGAAAGTAAACCTAAAACTATTACATGGCTTCGTGAGAGATACATAAAGAGATGAGAAATGATAAATCCTAATTACTATTACAAACCATAGGTAGTTGCAAATAATGATAAAAGTAATGCAAGAAATAGAGAAACTTCCGCAATAACACAATTAACCCTAAAAACTTGAATCAGAGGAAACAAGAATGTTTTTGTTGTTTTTTTATGAAAAGGGATATTTATGATTAATAAATTAAAACCCTAATTAATGTTTATTAAGAAATAAATTATTAATTAAAATAAAACCTAAAAAACCCTTAATTAATTTTGATTAATAAAAGAAATTAATTTAATTATAAAAAAGTTGATTAGTTAGAAAATAATTAAGAAACCTAAAAGTCTAAATTAGTTTTAAATAATTAAATTAAAAAAACTAATTAGGTTATAAAAAAACAATAAAAAAAGGAAAAGTTGGGCCTGAATAATAGCAAACTGGATGGTGCAAATAGCGTGAAACCCAGGGCCCAATAAGCCCTTCGCTGGTTCCAATGAGAAGCGCCCTAGGAGGTGTATCATGAGGACTCACCCTGGGCCCATTAGTTCTGATTGACGATGATCACGGGATGACAAGGAAAAGTCGCACGATTGATGCCATGGAACGTGTAGCACTGGATCTATAAAATATGGAAAGTAATGAAAAATATTACGGAGTGCCAAGATCGAACCCACGCCATGGGATAGGTATGCCTTAACGCGCGCTCGCTTGCCACTCGGGTGGTTGTACATCCATTGATTAACAGACAAACAAATTGTTAAATAATAAAATAACGCTTATATTTGAATTTAAAAAATATCAGCGCCTGTGGGACCATGCACCAAGTATCAACCAATCAGATTTCTTCAAAATGCCACACCATTGGTCAGAGGGGTCAAACCACCGTGAAGAGTGGAAAACACCGTCATCTCCGATGGGTGTTTTTTCAAAACCCTACAAAATCAATCAAAATGAACAAAGAAAAAGCATAGATCAATTATGTTGGACCCTACAAACTCAGTGGTGGGGTTAGTCTCATCCAACACGGCCAGTATCATTGAATACGAACATTCACGAGTTTCTTGACCTAGCCATGGTGAAACTCAAATTCTATGTTAGAGCTTGCAACTAATGGTCCTAAACAGTCACAAACATCATCATGAACATGTACACATGCATCAAATCGATCAACAATGCATAAATTAAAGGTTTGAGTTCATAAATTTTACCAATATCGGCGTGACTTGGGTGCCCTGCTTTGGACACGATTTGGCTTGGCAAAAGGTTTGGGTGAACTCCTCAAAGTATTAGGAGGATGATTTGATTGTTGGTTTTGATTGAGAACGGCTGCAAAAAGGGTTTTAAGTTTGCCCTAATTCTTGAAATTTTCGTGAGCTTTAGGGTTGTTCAAGGAGGTTGGCATTCGTGGTCCTTTGAATATGATTTTGTTGAATACATATAGAAGAATGTATTAGGTCAACAAATATAGAAAAAAATCTTTATGCATTTTAGTGAACATCTTTTCCTTTCAATCTTGCATGAAAAGTTTCCTTCTTGATCGAATCATATCTCCATGCCTCACACGATTTTCTATCTGTACATGAGCTCTTTGGGCTTCAAATCTAACCCAAGACCAAAGCCATGCGCCTAAGTTCATTCATTTGACACTTATTTAATTTATTTTGAATTAATAATGAATAAAAATCAAAATAAATAGAATAAAATGTCAAAGGGTGCATAAGTAAGATGTGTGGTTCATTATAAATTGCAAAACACGTTTGGACTTTGAAACAATAACCCATTAGCCCAAAACATCAAGTTTGCTCAATTTGAACTCCATGCATTTGCTTAAAATTTCCCAACTTGCACTGATCATAACTCTCTCAATTTTAATTTCTTGAAGTTGATCTTGGCTGTTTTGGAAAGCACAAGATGTCTTCTACAATATCTAAGTTGATCATTTTTGCATTTGAAGAGTTTATCTTGATGTAAGTTGCCTTGACAAAAAGTGTCTTTTTGTTTACTTTTGAAATGACCTATAATGTATTGGCTCATATCTCTCAAATGAAGCATTTTTTGGACTTGAGCTTATATAGAAAAAGTTATAGATAATTGAATTTCCTTCAAAATAAGCTTTTGTTGGGGAATATATGATGAAGCATGTGAAAGTTATGCTTGGTCAAAGTTTATTTGACTTCTCCTAAGGAAAACCCTAATTTGGCAACGTTTGACTTTTGATGGTTTGAGAGTTTTCTTGATGAATCATGATCAACCCTTGATCAAATGATGAATATGACTTCAAAATGTCGATGTTGAAAAAAAATCTTGAGGTTTGACTGTATGTTGACCACAATTGACTTTTTACCCAATACAATTGATTTTCAATCATCTGAGCCATTGACTGAGCAAACTTGTGATGCAAAGTTTGAAACTTGGTATAAGCATTCTTGAAGACACATGAGGAACCATGAAAACCAGTTGAGACCTTTGGAACCCAAACTTCCTTGAAAAAAAATGAAACCCTAGTTGTGGACCCATTGCTTAGGAGGAGGATTTGTATGAACAATTCTTGAGCATCCTTGAGCATTTTTAGAATCCTAGGAGAAATGTCTTGAGTAAAAAAGGAGGGGAAATTTTGGGGTACAACACCTATAATTAGGGTTTTGGTTATCTCAAAGGAAATTGAGCTTATAATGTCTCAAATGAGTTTCATAGTTCCTCATATGCTTCAAAGAATCCTCATGCCAAGTTTTAAGCCTTACATCACAAATTTGCTCAGTCAATTGCTCAGATAAGTGAAAATCAATTGTATTGGACAAAAAGAATTGTGGTTAACATATAGTCAAACTTTGAGATTTTGGACAACATCAGTATTTTGAAGTTACATTCATCACTTGATCAAGGGTTTATCATAACTCATCAAAAAACTAAAGATTCATCAAAAGTCAAAAGTTGCTAAATTAAAGTTTTCTTCAAGAAAAGTCAATTGAACTTTGACCAAGCCTAACTTTCACATACTTATGTTAGACGATGTGATCGATCTAGAAGGGGGGTTGAATAGATCATTTAAATTAATTTGCACTTTTAAAAATTGTTTTTCAGAAAATATGTGAAAGCTTCCTGGAATCTCCAATCATCTAAACGATCCTCTATTGAAAAGATCGGATATGCGTAATCGTATGGGATATAATGACAATGTAAGAATCAATGCATTTTATTCAATTGATCAATCACTTATACACGCTCAATGAATATTAATTACTTCCAATGAGTTGAATGAAATAAAACTAAACACAATGAATAATTTGTGGATTAGTCAATTTGTCAAACACCTTATGGGCAAAGCACCTTAGGTTTGATTTTACTAAATTGTAGTGGTGAGTTTTCTTAGGTATCAATCAAAAGGATTATTACCAATGTTTTGAAATGAACTCAACACACCATAATTTCAATATATGCAAATTTGACAAATTAATTTTCACACTGTAAATTAATCAAGTATAGAGATAAAAAAAATCAGAAGAACACACGATTTGTTAAGGCACTTCCCCTTGTCGTCCTCGCGTAGGGTACGTCTTCCCCAAATTCTAGAATCCAGAATTGAGATACTTGATATTAAGTTGCAAATGTTACAAGAGAAGAGATAGTTCACAATACAAACAAACCAATGTTGCTGATGTAACATTCTTCTTCCCTTTCCTTGGTTTGAGCAAAACCAAGTGCCAAATTCTTCAAACAAACCTCCGGTTACCGCTGCTTCATTAAGCAAACCCACCGTTTCTTAATCCTTTAACTCAGCTGATTTCAATCGCAAGCAATTTGACCTCAAATCAATCTTCACAATCCTCTGGTTACCGCTACTTGATTAAGCAAACCCACCATTTTTTAATCCTTTCACTCGGCTGAATTTAATGAAGCAAAGACTTGTGCAAAAACCCCCGCACCAATAGGAATCTTGGAGGAGAAAATCCAAACGATTTTATTCAAGAACAACCCACAATTGCTCAACCCAAATCTGAACTGAATCCTTAATTTGAATGTTATCACCACAGTAATTTTCTTGAATCAACAACCATGATTATGTATAGATGTTGATTTTTGAGAAGAGAGGATGAAGATGATGAGCACTATGTGTATCTTTCACTAGTTCTTGTTAACTGCTCAAAATAAATCTAAACTCTATTTATATGTGTTAGTGAAAAACAAATAATATTTGAGAAATAATAGAAAATGAGACAAACATAATTTTGATAATTTTAAGTGAGCGGTCGACCGCTTTACAGCTTTGGGTTGGTGCAACATAACCCGTGCCAAGGAGATGAGCCAAAAATGTTGAATGCGTCGACTGCACCAGAGTCTTGGGTCGGTGCAACACAACCCACGTCAAGAACATGAGCCAAACAGATTGAATGTGTCGATTTCACCAGGGGGTTGCATCGATGCAAACTTCAATTTTCTTTGATAAACAGGTTGAGTCGACCAAGGGGTCAGCGCAACACATCCAGGGAGAAACACGCAGATTTGAGTCGACCGAAGCCAGTTTTTTGTCGATGCATTCTTTGTTTTTTCTGCCAAAAAGAGTATTTTCATCTAGGCTTGAATTTCACTCTTTGTTCCAAGTGTCTTTTAAGAACCAAACATGTCATTGAGGGTAGGTGAGGTTTTGACATCATGAAAACATGAATCTTTCCCTCGCATACTCCCCCTTTTTTATGATGGCAAAACCTACACAGTATTGTTAAGTTAAGACTTATGGTAACTTGACATAATAAGAGAGAACCCCCCCCCCCCCCCCCCCTGAGTTAGTGCACATTTTCAGAATCAGAAATTGTATTTCTATTTCACACTCATAGCACTTCTCCCCCTTTGACAACATCAAAAAGAGAAAAGTTATTGATTAGTTAAAAAAAGAGTAAAGATAAAAAAATTTCATCTTAATGCACTACAAGCCATTCACATAAAATGAGAAATAGTGTAAATGAGATAAATAGTCAGACAACACAAAGTACTATATATAAAGTAAATGATAAAAGTACTTAAACACACACATAATAGTTTTTAGGAAAGCAAATAGAGTTAGGCAGGACATTACAAAAATGTAGCAAAGTGAAATTTAAGTGAAAAGACACAAGATACAAAGTAAGGTCAATTATTATTGTCTTGGTTTTTGTCTTGGTTTTGGGTTAAAGAGCCTTGTTGAGAGGGATGCTGAAGGTATTGCATAAAGGTGGATTGGAAGGAGGCAAAGTTGTCAGCCTGTGTTTGAATCATTCCATGCAAGGTTGAATACCTTTGATCTTGGATAGCTGAATAGGAAGTACACTTTTCACTTTGGACCTTGGTGATATTGTAGAGGTTTGAGATTTGTTCATTTTGGAGGGAAGCATATTCATTTTGCTGAATTTTCTTCCTTTCCAATTGGGCTAACACACTAGTATTGTCTCTTTGAGACGTAGGAGTATTCGCTTCCATATCTTTATCATTCTCATTACTTGTTTCTTCTTCACTTTCAATATCAGTTTCCTCGTCCTCTTCATCATCGATATTCTGGAGTTGTGCATGGTGACTTCTTACGACATGTCTGTATTTTTGTCTTTGGGGATCCCACAGAAAACCCATTAAGGTAAGAGATTTGTTGTAAAATTCTTGGTCCATCCCTAAACTTATGTAGGAGATATCGGGCACCCGAATACACTCTATGTTGAGATCTTGTTGGATAAATAACGGATTGAATAGTGCAGTTCCTCTCTCAGACTTGTGTAGATCGAAAATTCTTCTAGCAAAGTAGTATGGCCAATGAATTTTGATTTTGTCTTGAGTGCATACATGAGTTAAACCTCAGGCTTTTCTACACGAGAGTACCCACCCTTTTTGGGTCGAATGATGTGGCAGACGATCCAGAATAAAATCCTATCAATAGGAGCTAGAGCACCCGTGGTCACGGATTTGGGAAATAGGTCACTATTCACGATCCGCTCAGTGTAGGGTTTCTTGAGAATAGAGTTCAAAGCAGTTTTAAATTCATACCCAGGAGCAATAATAGAGTCAGAAATCTTAATAAAATCATAGTCAACAGGGCACATCTGAACAGATATTTCCAAACATGAGAAGTGATCATGTAATTTTTGTTATTCATTCTATACCTAAACTCAAAATCCTTAAAACTACCTTGAACACTCGCAAAAAATATCCTAACCAAATCTTCATTATATTTATCCTTACATTCAAGAAAGTTGTGAAGATTTTGGAATCTAATAAGATCAATGATCTCCGGAAGGTGTAAATGACCCAAGGTTGTCATTTCTAAAAATAATTGCTTAACAACTTTTCTTTTTCCAAACTTGGCTTCATAAGATTCAACAATGTCATCAGAGATAAGAGAAAGACCATTTACCGAAGATTCGGAAGGAGCATTGGAGGATCTACCTCTAATGGTTTTCTTCTTTTCAACCCTACATGTGGCCATGATGAAGTTTTCTTGAGAAGTTTGGAGTAGAGGAAATTTCGTTTTTGATATAGAGGAGTTTAGGGTTTTTGGGTTTTTGGAAAAGTTAGGAATAAGTGAATCAATATAAACCACAAAACAAATTTGAAAATTCGAGAAGTGAATCAACTAAACCACTTTTTGCGTTGATGTAATGTTAAAAAGAATAATACTGAAGAGTTTTTATAAGAGTGTGTCGACGCACTTTGGTTGTGAGTCGATTCATCCTGCGAAATTTTGAAATATACTACATTTTTGAAGGAATGTCATGAAATAGGGAAAAATAACAATAAATCACACATGCATATCAACAGTGTAATGAATGTAGAGTAAGAAGATGACCTAAATGAGCATATATATATATATATATATATATATATATATATATATATATATATATATATGATCAAGAAAGGGAGATAGATAGGATGAATATTACCTTTATGAAGATTGATAAGATTTTCACTAAACTATTTATAAGTTCATTGAACATAAAGGAAATATAAGTAATAAAATAAGAAGCATGCAACTAAATTAAGTTACAACCTATCTGAGATATCGAGAACACCAAGTTCCCTACGGATGTGAAAGAAGGGTTCCGTAGCGAGAGGTTTAGTAAAAATGTCAGCAAGTTAATTTTTGTTGTCAACATGCTCGAAAATGACGTCACCCTTTTCCACATGATCTCTTAGAAAATGATGCCTTATCTCAATATGTTTTGTGCGAGAGTGTAAAATCGAATTTTTGGTAAGATTTATGGCACTTATATTGTCACAAAAAAATAGGAATATGATCAAGTCAGGCATTGAAGTCAAGCAATTATTGTTTGAGCCATAAGATTTGGGCACAACAATTACCAGCTGCAACGTATTCCACTTTGGCGGTTGACAAGGTAACGAAAACTTGCTTTTTGCTATGCCAATTGACCAAAGAGTTTGAAAAGAAATGACAAGTACCACTTGTGCTTTTCCTATCCGATTTACAACTGGCAAAATTGGAATCAGAATAGCCAACCAAATAATAATCACTACCCTTGGAGTACCAAAGTCCATACTTAGTTGTACCACTAAGGCACCTAAGTATGCTCTTTACGGATTTTAAATGTGACTCCTTAGGACATGATTGAAACCGAGCACACATGAAAACACTAAACATGATATCTGGACGAGAGGCTGTAAGATAGATTAGGGAACCAATCATACCTCTATACCTTTTTATATCGACGGGTTTACCATTATCAACTCGGTCTAAGTTCACGGCCGTAGGCATAGGAGTATCAATAGCCTTTGAGTTTGTCATGTTGAATCGCTTGAGTAGGTCAAGATAATATTTCATTTGACTCACGAATGTCCCTTCATTTAGTTTCTTTATTTGAAGTCCAACGAAGAAGTTTAACTCCCCCATCATGCTCATCTCAAATTCTCCCTACATCATCTTAGAGAATTTCTTGACCAAAGATGTGTTAGAAGAACCAAAAATAATGTCATCTACATAAACTTGAACTAAAATAAAATGCTTTCCTTCATGCTTAATAAAATGGGTTGTGTCAACCTTTCATCTTGAGAAACCTTGATCTAGTAAGAATTTGCTAAGATGTTCGTACCAAGCCCTAGGGGCTTGTTTAAGACCGTATGGCGCACGCTTAAGTTTGTAAACATAGTTAGGATTCTCAAAATTCTCAAAACCGGGAGGTTGAGACATATAAACCTCTTCATTAATGTATATAATGTACCCTAAAATTTTCCCTCCCTCTCCCTTAAAAATCCTCTTCTAGGGTTTCTCAAATGTTCAAAGCTTTTCAGACCTCCAAACATATCAATTAATTCGTCAAGGGTTCGAGTTATCAAATACTCAAAGTTTCTATGGTACACTGGTTTTGTACTAGGGTTTTTGAGTGCGTGACACCTGTTGGGATCAAGATTCATGGTTTCAAGGATTGCGTGATATTAAGGATTACGTTTGAGTTTTTTTTATTCATGATAAAAAGATATGGAGTTTGAGGATCCTTTAATGATACATTTGTTTGCTTGTGAAGAAAGTTAACCGAATCTGGATTTGAGATCAGGTGTTTGCTCGTCTGCTGGTTTACTTTTATGGATAATCATCTAAAGGCGTCATTTCAAAAGAGGAAATTATGGATCAATATTATGATCAAGACGGATTTGTCATTTCAATTGCAAGACATTTTGGGTTATGAGGATTTGAAATTAAAGATTTAAGAAATCTTAAGTTTGTGAATAAGATTTAAGGTTTGAGTTTCATTTTATCTTGTGCCTTAAAATCCAATTTTGAAGTCCAAGGGATCAAAGCCCATATCATTCTTTCTTTTCAATTCTTTCATTCAACTCAAACAATTGCTACAAGTTTGCCTCTCCATTTTCAAAACCATACATTCCTCAAAATTGTTGTTTAAATTACATTCCAAATTGTTACAAGATTCAAAATTCAAATTCAAATAATTTCAATAAAAGATGTTCAAATACATTTGAGGCCCTACTACATTATTTTCCTATTTTTTATTACAAAACAAGGCAAAAGGTGTCTCCATCCTCAAGCATCTTTAAGCATCTTCAAGCTTCTTGCCATTTTCCATTTTTGCACATGAAACCAAAAAGAAGATAAGAATTAGTAGCAATTCAAAATAAAGAAAATTACAAATGATGTAAATTCATCATTAGGGTGGTTTTTGGAATCAGAAAATAAGGGTTTTGTGTGCTACAGCCTGATACAAAATAGACTTAATCATGGGCCAAGACATCATTGTAAATCAAAATTTAACTTGGTTCACAATGAATAAATTCAAAGAGGTGCAAATCAGACTTCAAGTCCAAAGACCTCAAACAATATCATCGGCCTAAAAGACAAAAGACAAAAAAGAATTGTACAAGCATCACAAGTAGGATTCCATCATTGGCTAGGGAGAATTTCTATTGAAAATCACAAGCTTGGTTCACAATCAGAAAAGTCATAAATCAAGGAAAAAATTTGAACTAGCATCATGTTTTCACACAAAAAACCAGCAAGCCTCATAGTTATGTTGTTTCAATGAAAAATCAGACCTATAATTAAAAGTCATAGGCCAAGATTACTTTACTGCAAAATCTCAAAGACCATGCTTTTGTTCACAGAAAAGAGAGAAAAATTCAAAAAAGTATTCATCACAGTACAACAAGCATAGGGTACAGAAAACCAGCAAAAGTACAACAAGTACAGAACCCAGCATACCCAACAAGCGAGCTAGTACAATAAGTACTAAAAGTCCGCCTGTATCAAATAACTTGTACAAACATTCAACAAGCAAACAAGTACAAAGTTGAACAATCAAGTCAAAGATGAAAACTCTCAAAGTCAGCATGAATTATAGAGAAATGAGCAAAGGCCAACCACAGTATAAAAAGGCATCAAGACTATTCTGAGAGAAAGAGAATTTTGGTTCAAAAGAAAAAATATACACAGATACATATACAAAAACGAACAGAGGCCGAAACCTCAACATCATCTTCCACCTTCTCGTTTCACAAAAATATACAAAGATATATAGAACAACAAAAATATATACAGAGATACAGATACACAAAACCAATAAAAGAGCCACCATCAAACCCCTCAAATCATTTTCAAACCGAATTCGCAAGAAAGTACACAGAAGAAAACAACAACATCAAAACTCAAACACTTTTTCTCACATCATTTTAATAAAAAACCTGAACCTTCAGAGTTTATAGAAGAGAAAGAAAAGGAATGATCTCACAGAGATAAAGCCGTTTCCGTCGAACCCAACTCTAGGGTTTCATTTTTCTCCTTTTAGATCTACGCAAAATTAGGAAAAAATATGCAAAATCAAACACGAGATTAGTAACCGGGAGCACGACAGGAAGAGATTGATGTAAAAAAAATGAGGTTTGGAGCATCGTCGTCGCCGCTGTCGTGAGGCAATTTCTGTCGCAGTGGCTTCTTCTTCTCCGACGAAGAAGAGACAGAGAAAACGAGAGAGAATCAACGTGAGAGAGAGGAAGTGTTTATCAAATGACAACCTTTTTTCTGCTTGTTGTTTTTTGTTTAATTGAAACCGGGCCCAATACAAAGACCCTCCTAAGCCCAATTCATTTTACTTCCACTTTACCCCCTAACTTGTTCAATCACACGCAGCCCATGTATCCTTTTTATTTCTCTTAACTTCTAAACAAAAACTCAAAACAAGCCCAATCTACCCTTCCTCCCAAGCCCAGACACGCACACCACCCCTTTTTTTTTTCACACCACAACATTTCTGGGCCATGTCAATAACTCACCACTCAACCCATTAGCCTTTTCTTTTTTTCGCTGTCTAAATAAAAACCATTGTTGGGCCAGACCTAAAACAAAAAAACAGTTTTTACTCCACATACACCCTGAACTATTTTTACATCCCTGACTTAATTTTCTTTTTTCTTTTTTTTTCTTTTCTTTATTATTATTTTTATTATTATTAGTGCCAAAAATATTTTATATTTATATTTAGATATTTATTTTATTTTATTTCTTTATAAACTAAAAAAGACAAAAAAAAAACATTTTTCTTAATTTATTTCTTTTTCTTAATTAAACAAATAATTAGTCTAGGGTTTAATTTATTTTCTTTTAATTAGTTTAGAACTTAGGTTTTATTTTAAATTAATTTCATACTAGTTCAATTAATATTAAACCCTTTTCTCAAAAAAATCTAAAAATTGCTTTCTTGATTAATTTTATCTCTTCTAAACTTAGGTTTAATTTTACTTGTTTTAATTAATTATTTCTCTTAGTTAATTAGGTCAAAAACCATTTTTTTAACAAAAACAAAACAAAATCAATTTTCTTTTCTATTTATATCTTTGTACATTATATTCATTTCATTTCTTGTACATTATTAAAATTCAATATGGTTGTAATAGATAATTAGGACTTTTATTGTTTTCTAATCCCCATTTGTAAATTTATACACCCCATCCCCAAATGATGTAATAGCGTAGTGTTGTACCCTAAATTCCGCACCTAACTTTTTCAGTTGCACTTTTATATCATATTTTGTCATTTGGTCACAATCATTAATAAATAGCTTCATTCGTCTCATTTGCATCTTATCTTTAAGTTTGCTCTTGAGGGATCTCCAAGCACATTAGTTGTATATTTTGTATATGTGTTGTTGACTAACTTCTAATCAAAATACAAAAAATATTTGTCTTTGTCTTTGTATATTTGTATTTTGTAGGGACTGTGATCGGTGGAAATAGAACTGACTGTTTAACGCTGGTTCGCGAAATGTCGCGGTAAGCAAGAGTCGCCACCGTCTTTTATTTTCTCCAACATGGACAGGACAAAAGCACAACAAAATTCCTTATGAGATAGTTTCTCGGTTCGGGAGGTAGATTTATAGAAAGGGAAGGTGTTAGCACCCTTTCTATCCATGGTTATCCATGGGCTCTTAGATACTTGCTCATTGTGTTTTCAAAAGTGTTTGCTTTTCAAAGTGTGAGTGGGTTTGAAAAAGTTTTGTTTAAAGATTTCAGAATGACTCTTGTACCAGTCCTCAAGAGTGTTTGAAAAATTGTTTTGAAAGCTTTTTGAAAGTGTCGGTGTGAAAAGAGTTTTGATTTGTTTTGAATAGAGCAAGTATCCATGAGTCATCTACCTACCCTAAGGAATTAGGCTGTGTAAATGTCCTTAAGGTAATGCCATCCCACCATTGAGAGGTAGGTAGCACCACCGTTGGAGGTGTTCAGGTCAATTCGTTTGTAGGGACAGTGTGGTCACCAGAGCAACAGTAAGACACCTTAGAAGCTACCCTTATGTCCTTAATCCTTTTTTAATCGAGGCAACCGTTTCGAGGCAACTGGATCATGGACATAAGGACTTACTAAAACGTCCTATACTCGACGACCACGTTTCGAAGGCAACAGGTGAGGCGTACCCTAAGAGTGGTGTGTGTATTTGTGTGTTATTTTCATGTTTAGTTTATCTTTGATCAGGGCATTGTGAGCTACGCTTGTTTTTTAATTAACCATTCATTCTTTCATGCAATTTAGAATTTAGAGTGCGGAAATTTAAATGCGGAAAGGTAAATCCTACGCTATTACAAGGCGCGGGTCTATACATCGCCAAATTACAAAGACCCGTTTGGTAAAAGATGCGGAAAGTAAAAGACCTAATTACTATTACAAGCCTTGAGCAATTACATAATATTCGAAAGAAAAAAATACGTGAAATAGAATTAAAGTTAGGACGTCCGAGGGTTTTGACCCTTTTGAAATTAAATTGAAATTAATGTCTAATTATTTTTTTAATTAAAGAAAAGAAATTGTTTTTATGTTTTTTTGGTATTTATGAAATGAAGGAGAAGAATTTACAAGGAAACCCTAATTCTAGATTATTTTTAATTATTTAA
The DNA here is from genome assembly GCA_948472305.1 of Vicia faba. Classification (NCBI taxonomy): domain Eukaryota; kingdom Viridiplantae; phylum Streptophyta; class Magnoliopsida; order Fabales; family Fabaceae; genus Vicia; species Vicia faba. The sequence goes on from OX451736.1 coordinate 276,895,600, forward strand.
TAAAATATTCAAGTTAATCTAATTTACACTAATTAATTAATTTACATATTTATTTACAAAAATATTTAATAATAATAATAAATAATGAGGCAAATAATTAAAAAAAGATAAAAATGTCAAAAACCCTAATTCTACCTATTTTATTTATTAAGAAAAGATTAAAGCTTAAAACCTAAATTAAACTAAATTAATGGTTAGAGTTTATTTACAAAAATATTTAAATGGTGAAATAATAATTAATTAAATATATTGCATTTTTTGATTTCTGATTTTTATATTATGAAAATTATTTTTGGTGAATTAAATAAAATAATTAAAGCAATAAAAAGAATTAAAAAGAGAAGAAAAGAAAATTAAAAAGAATACAAACATAGGGGGTATCAGGCCCAGAATGGAGGTGCTTGCAGTAGTTTTGGCCCATCAAGACAAGGCCTTGTTTGACTTTCCAGGATCGTGTGCATGCTTGTTTGACTGGACCACCATGGATCTCATTCGATGGCCCTTGGATTGATCATCTGGAGCGCGTGTCAAGCCTGGGCGTGAGTGTGTATGGTGAAGCGTTGAAGGGATGCTGCATAGGAACGTGTTAAAACAAAAATTATTAAGCATATGGGGGGACCTGGGAATCGAACCCAGGTCCTAATGCTTGCAATGCCTCTCCTCCACCAACTGAGCCACTTAGCGCGTTTGTCTATATAATGGAAAACATATATTATAATGAAAAACAACAATTAATGATATAAACAAAAAAAACGCGCTGAAATTCAAATTCCCCAGTCACGCCTTGCCACGCATGCTTCGTCTTCGTCTTTCCTGCAAATTGTAAAACAAGTAGCGGGGGTTTTAAACCCCCACTAAGTGAAACAGGGGAAAATAGCGAACACGCGTACAGGTAACATAAATTAAGCGCGAGGAGATGGTTTGTTTCGTCTTGATGTCACGAATTCAGCTGTATAAGTCTGGTGGTCTAATTTTACCATATATGAGAAACCCTATTTTGAAGCTTCTGAAACCCTAGGTGTCATCCATGGCAGATTTGGATACAAGCATCGTTAGTTCAATTAAACTATGCCAAAAGTTTCAGAAGATCATTAGTAGTAAGAATCAACAATTAAAACATATGAATAATGCATGGAAATCAAAAATCGATTATGGACATATTCATGAAAAGGGTGATTATGTTCTACCGATTCTTGGAGTATGGGGACTGGTTCTTGATTGCAATCGACTCCTAGCAATGTCAGGAACGTATTAGAATGCTTTTTATGCTTTGAAACGTGCTCTAACTATGAAATCAGTTTCACAATTTCTTTGGAATTTTGGCAACTTTGTTCTCTCTTTCTGAGCAGCTTTTCGTGTATGCTTGCATTAGGTTAGGTCTTGCATAAGTACATGAAGCAAATTAGGTCAAAAACAAGCCCAAAGATCCATCCATTTATGTTTTGAATATTTGATTTTTATCACATCTTTTTCAATCTTTTTTTCATGCAAATCTTGCCAATTATGGATGATCTTGTCCCCTTGAGATGGTGCACAAAATCTTTTGCATATAATGAACATATTTGCTGCACAAAAAAGATTTAAAACCATTATTTGATATTTTTCTCATAATTAAATCTAATTAAATGAATTAATAAGAATAAAAATTCAATTAATTAATTAAAAATAAGAAAATAAATCCCTTTGAGCTTAATGGGTCGTGCATATGCTTTGGGTAATGATTCAAGGAAGAATTTGAGGCCCATTAGCAATTTTGAAGCTTTTGAAGCAAAGTTGACTTTTCAAAGTTCCCAAAAATTTCCCAACTTCTCCAAGGCATATCTTGCTCAATGTTTAAGCTATGATCATGTTCTTGGACATTTTGGAAAGACCTTGAAGTCCTCTAACCAATTTCTTTGGTCCCATGTCGTTTTGATTTACCAATCTCAAGTTATGGTCTTTGACTTAAAGTGCCTTTTTGTTGACTTTTGAAAATGACCTATAATGTTGAAATTGATAACTCTTTGTGAGAGCATTTCTTGGACTTGAAGTGTGAAGATGAGTTGTAGGAAAAGTCATTCTTTTCAAAATGTGCTTTGGATGGAGTTTTTCTGATAAACCATGAAGAAGTTATGCCTTGGTCAATTTGCAGTTAACTTTTCAGCTGTCCAAAAATAGAAACTTTTGCATCTTGAGACTTTTTGAGCCATGCTTTGAGAATCATGATCAAGAATTGATCAAATGATGTTTGTGGCTTCAAAATAAGATGTTGACCAAAAATTTTGACTTTTGACTGTCAAATGACCATTTTGCCCCTACAGTTGACTGTGAAGCAATTAGGGTTTTTGACTGTGCAATTTGATGCTGTGAGTCTTGAAACTTGACCTATGGATGCTTGACAATATATGTAGGCATGTGGGACTTGTTTGGACCCTTGGAAACCTCAATTTCTTTGCAAGAACCAAAACCCTAATTTTGACTGTGTTAGGGGGCAATTGGACTGTGCAACCCTTGAGAGATTTTGAACCATGATCTTGCCAAATCTTGAAGAATATGGGAGGGAAAATTTTGGGGTACAACAGTTGCCCCTGTTCAATCTTCTTAGACCTGAGGATGTAGATTGGCTGGCGTGCCTTTCGTAGTCCGAAGGTGGAAGATGATTGAACACTAGAGTGCCCAGAAATTTGCACTCACATAGTAGAGTGTTAACAGTATGATGGCGGGAATGGGCTGACAGATGCCATTTGGAGACTGATGGGTAGGAGGATGGGCTTATAGATGCCATCTGGAGATGTGACAGAACCTTGTCGAGAATGGGCTTATGGATTCCATTTGGGACTGTAATGGTAGTTGTGGAGATGGGCTTATAGATGCCATCGGGTGTTGATCGCGTAAGAGATTCCTTAGCGAGAACTTGCGTACCTGAGAAAGAAAAATAGTTACCTGGCCTGTTACAGGGGTTGCTCTTCAAAACTCTTTGTGTAGATGTGCCCTGGCTGGATACAGGTATCGAATCTTCAAAAACTTTTCATGTAGATGTGCCCTGGCCGGATACAGGAATCGCGTCTACAATCGGTTACTCACAGATGTGCCCTGGCTAGATACAGGAATCGAATCTGGAAATAGTCGTCAACAGATACACCCTGGCTGGATACAGGAATCGGATCTTCAAACTCTTCAGACGTACCCTGGCTGGTTACAGGAATCGAGTCCGGAAATAGTCGTCAACAGATACACCTTGGCTGGATACAGGAATCGGATCTTCAAACTCTTTAGACGTACCCTGGCTGGTTACAGGAATCGAGTCCGGAAATAGTTGTCAACAGATACGCCCTGGCTGGATACAGGAATCGGATCCTCAAACTCTTCAGATGTACCCTGGCTGGTTACAGGAATTGAGTCCGGAAATAGTCGTCAACAGATACACCCTGGCTGGATACAGGAATCGGATCTTCAAACTCTTCAGACGTACCCTGGCTGGTTACAGGAATCGAGTCCGGAAATAGTCGTCAACAGATACACCCTGGCTGGATACAGGAATCAGATCCTCAAACTCTTCAGACGTACCCTGGCTGGTTACAGAATCGAGTCCGGAATTAGTCGGCAACAGATACACCCTGGCTAGATACAGGAATCGGATCCTCAAACTCTTCAGACGTACCCTGGCTGGTTACAGAAATCGAGTCCGGAAATAGTTGTCAACAGATACACCCTGGCTGGATACAGGAATCAGATCCTCAAACTCTTCAGACGTACCTTGGCTGGTTACAGGAATCGAGTCCGGAAATAGTCGTCAACAGATACACCCTGGCTGGATACAGGAATCAGATCCTCAAACTCTTCAGACGTACCCTGGCTGGTTACAGGAATCGAGTCTGGGATTAATCGCTCACAGATATGCCCTGGCTAGCTACAGGTATCGAATCTGGAATTGCGACAGTTGATAGTAATAATCTTTGTACTGATCTTTTGTCCTGAAAAGACAAAACGTTAGTTGTATGCGACATCATGATGTATGACATGCGTGATGTTCTCAGAATAAATGAGATTGTAGGTTCATGATGCGTGTATGCATGCTATAATGTATGAAGATATGATGAATGTATGTGTTTTTTGTCCAGGAAAATAAATCCTTGACGGGTGCCGGGAAGTCAACTCCTGGGCTGATGTTGAAGAGTGAGATTCTTCGTTTCCGCTGGGGATAGGATGAACTTCGCCGAGGACGATCTTTCCGTGGTAATTGGCTAAGGATAACCCAGTTATAAACTCTGGTGGGGAAGATTTGATGAACTCCGCTGGGGGATGGATTCTACTTTCCCGGGGAAGATTTTGGACTGTACTGGGGAAGTAGATCACTGGGTGTCCGATATTCCGCCGGGGAACAATCTTATATCAAGACTGCCGGGGATGCTTGTTAGGAATGTCCATATACTGCTGGGGAATGTTGAGATCTGCGGGGGATAATCCAACTTCCTTATGGCTGACAGTATATTAACTCTGCTTGGGGAGTAAATTGCTGACTTACTGGAGATATTGTGCCTTGTAGGGCTGATTGGGAGACCAACTGCTTGAGGAGAAAATTGTTGGATCTTGGTGACTTCACTGGGGAATGAAGGTATCTGGGTTACATTCTTCAGCCGAACTTACCTTGGTACCTTGGTGGATGGAGCAATTAGATCGCCTGGACAACTCATTATTGCCCCTGTTTCTGTAGGAGATGGTACCTGTGGAGGTGCTTGACAACTGCCGATTGACCAATCTTCTTCTGGTAGACGAGTGACGAGATGATGGGACATAGTCGTACGCTTTTGATCCCTAATTTTTGCCTGGACCGCCCTTTCGGGTTTTCAGTCCACCGGGATACCCATTTTTGCCCAAGCCGCCTTTTCAGGTTTTCGACTTGTCGGGTGTACAAATTTTTCATTTTCATCCCTTAGTTTTGCCCGAACCCTTTTGGTTCGTCGGGAAGCCCTTATTTTTTCCTAGGTGTGTCAACCTAGCGGGTCTTTGATTATGCGTAGTATTTTTTCGACTATGTCCACGCTCTCAGAGTGCAGGGAGATGCCCCTGTCATTAGTGTTGTGTTGCCATACTACCAGAAGATCTTCGTTTGATTGTCCAATGCCCCAAGTGATCCAGATGGAGATTTGCCCCAAGTTGGTTGGCCTTTTGAGAGATTCTCCGAATCTTGACTTAACTGCCCCAGATGACAGACAATGATCATGCCATGCCCCTTGATTGGAGGTGCTTTTGTTCATTAGACATTCGTCGTGCGAACTTCTATGCTGTTCAAACAAATAGTCATGTGCAAGCAATGTTATTTTAAAATGCAAAGCTCATGTCTGTCTTGAAGTTTTTGAAAAATGCATTTTCAGTAAAACAAGCAAATTTTGTAAAATGTGATGTCAACTCGTTATTTTACCGCAAGCCTTAAGGAGTCAGGATACCTTTGTAACAGTATGCTTTCGAACTGACCCATGCTTCAGCTAGGACTTTTTAGGGTTGTAACGTGGCCTAGTTCACGGTTTAAGAAACAAAGGATAAAGGCTCAAACTTTATTTGTACCCACCCGTTCTTCGTGATGTTCTTCAATCCTAAACTCAGCTAATCGTGCGTTAGACCTTGTTGAGTCTTTGCTTTGATATTCCAGTGATGGTTCGGATGTTGACAATTTATTTTGAACAGCCAGTCATTTTTGTTGAGGGTTTGTAAGACCTCTTTCTTTTTTGATTTTGTTATCCCTGTTTTTTGCCTGAACTGTTTCTTTTTGTATTTACAGTCAGCGGGATGCCCCAGTTTTATAGGTTTTGACTTATTGGGCTTTTATTTTGAGAGATAATGACTGCTTGTCTTTATGATTATAGGAACCATCACTGTCTTTTGCTTTGGAAGGACTCCTTTGATGTCATCCATTGTGCACTTGGATCAACTGAGAGAACTACCCTTCCCCAGGTTATGATTAAGGGTTTTAATTTTTGAAAAGAAAAACTCCTACTCCTTTGGCTCGAAGGGGTTGACGAGGGATTATCTTCCTTATAACTCCAGTGTTTAGGAATGGAAACAATGCCTGTACCTCATCAGCGGGGTCTGTTCAAGAGCATACTGTAAAGATCGTGGTATCGTTTTCGTCATCATCCCTCAAGAGGCTTAGAATTATCAATCGAGAGTTGATCATCACAAAATATGAAAACAGTTTGAATATAGTGAATGCGAATATATTGATTCAAAACAGACATATGCGATGCATTGATAAAGTAACAACGTTTGGCATGAATAAATGTTTAAACAATCAAAGAAAAATACAACTTGAACATTCGAATGAACAAAAGTTTTCTAGTCTCAGGACTTGTCACTTCAAATGGTGAACCTTGGAGGGATGGTAGAAAAACTCAGTCTGACCATCTTGTGTGAATTCCAATGCTCCTTCATCAATCGGGTCCTGGATCTTGTTCTTTAGAGCCCAACACTCATTTGTGTCATGTCCTGGACTGGCAGAGTGGTAGGCACATCTTTTATTGGGATGATAGGTAGGAGCTGATGTGTTGGGATTCCGGAGAGGAGCCCTTAATCTGATCAGATTCAATCTCAACAGGTGTTGTAAAGCTTGAAACAGCGACATATTGAGCTGGGTGAATTGCCTCCTGGGCTTGTCTGGCTTGCTCTGATCAACCCATTGTTCTTGATGAAGTCGTTGTTGGACTTGTGAAGTAGTAGCAGCTTGGAGACGTCTATTCATCCCCATACCAGACTCTTGTCCTCTCGGCAGCTGATCAATGACCTGGTCCCTGACTTGGACTGTTTGCTTCTCTTGGTGAAGCTGGTTGACCATGGTTCTCAACTCTTCTTGCTCCCGAGCCAAACCTTGGATAAGAGCTATTTGCCCCAGTGTGATCGGTGGATCTGGAACTGACTGTTTAACGCTGGTTCGCGAAATGTCGCGGTAAGCAAGAGTCGCCACCGTCTTTTATTTTCTCCAAATGGAAAGGACAAAAGCACAGAAAAATTCCTTATAGAGATTGCTCTCGGTTCGGGAGGTAGATTTATAGAAAGGGAAGGTGTTAGCACCCTTTCTATCCATGGTTATCCATGGGCTCTTAGATACTTGCTCATTTGTGTTTTCAAAAATGGTTTGTTTGCTTTTCAACTGTGGGTTTAAAAAGTTTCTTTGAAAATTTCAGTTCGACTCTTGTATCAGTCCTCAAGAGTGTTTGAAAAGTTGCTTTCGAAAGCTTTTTTTGAAAATTGTCGGTGTGAAAAGTATTCTTTGATTTGTTTTGAAATTAGAGCAAGCATCTACGAGTTCTCTACCTACCCTAAGGAATTCGTCTGTGTAAATGTCCTTGAAGTAGTGCCATCCCACCATTGAGAGGTAGGTAGCACCACCATTGGAGGTGTTCGGGTCAATTCGAGGGTTCGGGACATGGTGATCACCGGAGCAATAGGAAGACACCTTAGAAGCTACCCCCATGCCATGTTCATGGACATGAGGACTTACTAAGACATCCTCTACTCGACGATCACCTTTCGAGGGGCAAGGCAACAGTGAGGCGTACCCTAGGGGTGGTGTGTGATTTGTGTGTCATGTTTATTTATGTTTATCTTGTTCATGTATTGGTGATCTACGCGTTGCTTTTATTTTGACATTCATTCTTTCATGCAAATTATTAACAGTTAAAAGATGCGGAATTAAAAGGTCCTACGCTATTACAAAGGCGCGGGTCCACATCGCCAAATTAAACCAGGACCCGATTTGAATAAAAATAAAGTGCGAGAAATAAATGTCCTAATTGACCTATTACATAGCTTTGGGAGAATTACATGAAAAAGGAAATAAAATAAGCGCGCGAATTAGAATTGTGATCGAATGCGAGGGCGTTGGACCCTTTTAGAGAAATTAAGCTACAGTTAATAAATTAATTAAATTAAATGAGAAAAGGAAATTATTTTGGAGTTTTTTGTATTTATGAATTTTAGTGAGAATTAATGGAATTAAAACCTAATTCTAACTATTTTTAATTTATTAAAAAAAATGTTAAAATTAAACCTAAAATTAACCTAATTATTTACATGGCAATTTATTTACAAAATAATAATTAATAATTAAATAGGGTGAAAAAAGAAAAAAAAGGAAAAAAGTATAAAACCCTAATTCTACATTTTTAGTGTATTACAAAAAATATTAAAATTTAAACCTAGAATTAACTTAATTAATTAATAAGATTTATTTACAAAGAAAACATTAAATAAAGTATATTTTTTATTTTTATAGTTTCTGAATTTTTTTTGGGTATTTTTTTATGTTATGAAAATATTAATTTATGAATTAAAAGGAAATAATTAAATTAAAACAAATAATAAAAAAAAATAGGAAAAAGAAAAGAAATACAAACACTTGGGGGGTGTTGACCCCAATTTGGAGGTATTATCCAGCAATCTGGCCCATCTACTGGAGGCCTGGTTGACTTTCCTGAGAAGCGTGTGGCTCCATTGACCAATGCATGGGGTGCTCCTCAGATCATGGTCATTGGATTGAGATCAGTGGGCGCGTGGCAAACACAGGCATGAAGGCGCATGGTAGGCCTGGGGGTTGAAACTGCATGGAATCACGTTGAAACAAAATATATTAAGAAAGTGAGGGGACCTGGGAATCGAACCCAGGTCCCAATGCTTATGTGACAACGCAGCTACCACTTGTGCCATTTGCTTTCTTTATTATTATGATAGAAAATAAATAATATATAAAACAAACCACGCTAATGATGTTAATTCAAAAAACGCGCTAAAACTTGAATTGTCCAATCACCGGTTGACAACACGCCTTCTTCTTCGTTGATTCCTTGTTTCACCTGAAAAATATACATCAAATAGCGGGGGTTTTGAACCCCCACTAACCACTGCATAGGAAAATAGCGATTAAGCCATACTCAAATATAAAAACGGCGCGACTAGTGATTCTGGATCGTCTAAGTACGCTGAGTTCAATGGTGTAGGTCTCATGTCTCAATTTTTCCAGAATAAGGAAGCCCCAAATCAAGGTTCCTGAAACCCTAGGCATCGTTCATGCCAACTCTCCATATATGCAAGCATTCTCCAATTAAATTATACTATTAGCTTCAGAATCAACACATTAGCATAAAACAATAATGAAAATGCATTGATATGGCGTGTAGATTCGAATACGATTAAGGAAAAATTCATGTACAGGGTAACTGTGTTCTACCGTTTCTTGAGGTGCAGAGGTCTGATTTCGATTGGGGAAGATTCCTGGAGGTATCAGGAGTGCAATGGAGTTGTTGTTTTGCTTTGAAACACGCTGAAACTAGGAAAGCAGTTTTGAAATTTTCTTCAAAAAGTGCAAAGTTTGTCTATGGTTTTAGGCGCAGCTTCGAGGTTCTAGGCTTTAGGGTTATGATCAGTATATGTATGCCAATGGATTAGGGTTGAAACTTGAGTCCGAAAACCCCTGTAATCATGAATCAAATATTTGATTTTAATGGCATATTTTTTCAATCTTTTCCATGTGTTTTTGGTACTAATCATGGCCAAATCTTTCCTTCTTTGGGTGTGCACGAATCTTGAGTAATCAATGAGGGCATGTGCTGCATAAAAAGATTCAAATACATTTGTTTGGTATTTTTTTTCATATTTTATTTTATTAAATGAATTAATGGTGATTAAAAATTCAAATAAATAATAAAAAATGATGAAATAAATCCCCTTTGGGCCAAATGGTCCTGCATAGCGTTTGGATGATGAATCTTGGAAGAAAATGTAGCCCATTAGCAATTTTGAGGCATTTGAAGTAAAGTTGACTTTTCAAAATACCCAAAAATTTCCCAACTTCCACAAGGCATATCTTGCTCAATGTTTAAGCTTTGATCATGTTCTTGGACATTTTGGAAAGGTATTGAAGTCCTCTAACCAATGCCTTTGGTCCCATGTCATTTTGATTTACCAATCTCAAGTTATGGTTTTTGACTTAAAGTCCCTTTTTGTTGACTTTTGAAAATGACCTATAATGTTGAAATTGATTACTTTTTGTGAGAGCATTTCTTGGACTTGAAGTGTGAAGAGGAGTTGTAGGAAATGTCTTTATCTTCAAAATGAGCTTTGGATGGAATTTTTCTGATAAACCATGTGGAAGTTATGCCTTGGTCAAGTTACAGTTGACTTTTTCAACTGTCCAAATATGGAAACTTTTGCATCTTGAGACTTTTTGAGCCATGCCTTGAGAATCCTGATCAATAATGGATCAAATGATGTTTGTGGCTTCAAAATAAGATGTTGACCAAAAATTTGAACTTTTGACTGTCAAATGACCATTTTACCCCTACAGTTGACTGCTGAGCAATTAGGGCATTTGACTGTGCAATTTTGTGCTGCAAGTCTTGAAACTTAGCATGAGGATGCTTGACCCTGTTTGTAGGCATGTGGGACTTTATTGGGCCCTTGGAAACTTCAATTTCTTTGCCAGGACCAAAATCCTAGTTTTTGACTGTTAGGAGGCCCTTGAACTGTGCAACCCTTGGGGAGATTTTGAAGCATGCTCTTTGCAAATCTTGAAGAATATGGGAGGGGAAATTTTGGGGTACAACACCCAGCATCTGGGTTCTCATTGTATCCACTTCAGCTTGCAGATGTTTCAGACGTTCGTCCTTGTCGTCCTCAGGACCTTTTCTGATCAGATTCCCTATGAGGAGTGTTCTCAGCTCTTCCTGCCCCTTGGATAGGCTTAGGAAGATCTCTCTGAACTGAGTCTCTTGAGTACGAAGCTCCTGGTTATCTTGTTGGGAAGCCATTGCTGAAATAAACAGCGAAGAAGGTAAGTGACATGTAGAAAGGGTACCTGTAATGCAATGATATGCATGTATGCATGCAATGTTTTCAAGGACCTCGCGGGGTAAACAAGAAAAATTATTAGAATCTGGTAACTGGTGGCTTAATTGAAGGCACTTCATATTGTTGAGAGTCCTTCTTCAAGAGTCAAGGCTCACCATATCGAGTGGGTCATAGCCCTTGACAACCTTGGCTAGAGGAAAATAAATCCCCTTTGCCCCTTGCTAGACATGTTGGTTTATCGTGACCTGCATCACAAGCCCTTGAGATCCTTGAAATGGGTTAGTCTCTATGCAGGATGCATGCAATGGTATGATGGTATGATGTTATGCTATGCGTGGGGTAATGTAGGTAAACCCTGTTATAAGCCCAGATTAAGGACTATAAACAAAACCTGCGAGAAACTCAAGTGTCAGATAACAAGTATGCAAGTAGTCAAGTACGAAGGCACACAAGTCACACAGAAGAGCCCTTAGATTTTAGGCCAGCATGGGGTCTGGGGTACTACCCTCTTGAAGTTGGTGGGCTCAAAACCTGTCCTATCAGAAGTAACCGGGTTCTAAGGGTCCCAATATCATTGGATTGCTTTCATTATTCATCGTTTCGATTTAGCCACTGAACTGGCGACCGAAATATTCCAAGAAAACAACCCTCAATTGAGTGTAGTATCGAGTATCAACCAACCTCGGACTGCACCAAAGTCAGTTATCTCACTACCCTAAAGAGGCCAAGATGGTTTAATTAAGGTTCCTAAGGTCAGTTGATGCTTCACGACACCACGCGGCGGCCCCGTACTCTCCTTGACTGGACTCAAGGGTTACTGGTACTCACCAAAGTGCCACATCAACGTAGCAGACTGCTTCAACCATGTCGGTATACCCCGCACAGTTCCCTCACAGTCTTGTTGCTACTTTCTAAGAAGGTATCCCCAGATCCGGGTTAGGATCTATAGAACTCCCAAGACAGTGCCCACAATAATAAAGCAAACAATTCAGGCAATTGAAAACACAAGTGATCTATCCTAAGGTACACCTCACTTTTATGAATCTCCCCAGCAGAGTCGCCAGTTCTGTCATCGGTGGAAATAGAACTGACTGTTTAACGCTGGTTCGCGAAATGTCGCGGAAGCAAGAGTCGCCACCGTCTTTTATTTTCTCCAACATGGACAGGACAAAAGCACAACAAAATTCCTTATGAGATAGTTTCTCGGTTCGGGAGGTAGATTTATAGAAAGGGAAGGTGTTAGCACCCTTTCTATCCATGGTTATCCATGGGCTCTTAGATACTTGCTCATTGTGTTTTCAAAAGTGTTTGCTTTTCAAAGTGTGAGTGGGTTTGAAAAAGTTTCGTTTAAAGATTTCAGAATGACTCTTGTATCAGTCCTCAAGAGTGTTTGAAAAATTGTTTTGAAAGCTTTTTGAAAGTGTTGGTGTGAAAAGAGTTTTGATTTGTTTTTGAATAGAGCAAGTATCCATGAGTCATCTACCTACCCTAAGGAATTAGGCTGTGTAAATGTCCTTAAGGTAATGCCATCCCACCATTGAGAGGTAGGTAGCACCACCGTTGGAGGTGTTCGGGTCAATTCGTTTGTAGGGACAGTGTGGTCACCAGAGCAACAGTAGGACACCTTAGAACTACCCTTATGTCCTTAATCCTTTTTTAATCGAGGCAACCGTTTCGAGGCAATTGGATCATGGACATAAAGACTTACTAAAACGTCCTATACTCGACGACCACGTTTCGAAGGCAACAGGTGAGGCGTACCCTAAGAGTGGTGTGTGTATTTGTGTGTTATTTTCATGTTTAGTTTATCTTTGATCAGGGCATTGTGAGCTACGCTTGTTTTTTAATTAACCATTCATTCTTTCATGCAATTTAGAATTTAGAGTGCGGAAATTTAAATGCGGAAAGGTAAATCCTACGCTATTACAAGGCGCGGGTCTATACATCGCCAAATTACAAAGACCCGTTTGGTAAAAGATGCGGAAAGTAAAAGACCTAATTACTATTACAAGCCTTGAGCAATTACATAATATTCGAAAGGAAAAAATACGTGAAATAGAATTAAAGTTAGGACGTCCGAGGGTTTTGACCCTTTTGAAATTAAATTGAAATTAAAGTCTAATTATTTTTTTAATTAAAGAAAAGAAATTGTTTTTATGTTTTTTTGGTATTTATGAAATGAAGGAGAAGAATTTACAAGGAAACCCTAATTCTAGATTATTTTTAATTATTTAAGAAAATATTCAAGTTAATCTAATTTACACTAATTAATTAATTTACATATTTATTTACAAAAATATTTAATAATAATAATAAATAATGAGGCAAATAATTAAAAAAAGATAAAAATGTCAAAAACCCTAATTCTACCTATTTTATTTATTAAGAAAAGATTAAAGCTTAAAACCTAAATTAAACTAAATTAATGGTTAGAGTTTATTTACAAAAATATTTAAATGGTGAAATAATAATTAATTAAATATATTGCATTTTTTGATTTCTGATTTTTATATTATGAAAATTATTTTTGGTGAATTAAATAAAATAATTAAAGCAATAAAAAGAATTAAAAAGAGAAGAAAAGAAAATTAAAAAGAATACAAACAGAGGGGGTATCAGGCCCAGAATGGAGGTGCTTGCAGTAGTTTTGGCCCATCAAGACAAGGCCTTGTTTGACTTTCCAAGATCGTGTGCATGCTTGTTTGACTGGACCACCATGGATCTCATTTGATGGCCCTTGGATTGATCATCAGGAGCGCGTGTCAAGCCTGAGCATGAGTGTGTATGGTGAAGCGTTGAAGGGATGCTGCATAGGAACGTGTTAAAACAAAAATTATTAAGCATATGGGGGGACCTGGGAATCGAACCCAGGTCCTAATGCTTGCAATGCCTCTCCTCCACCAACTGAGCCACTTAGCGCGTTTGTCTATATAATGGAAAACATATATTATAATGAAAAACAATAATTAATGATATAAACAAAAAAAAGCACGCTGAAATTCAAATGCCCCAGTCACGCCTTGCCACGCATGCTTCGTCTTCGTCTTTCCTGCAAATTGTAAAACAAGTAGCGGGGGTTTTAAACCCCCACTAAGTGCAACAGGGGAAAATAGCGAACACGCATACAGGTAACATAAATTAAGCGCGAGGATATGGTTTGTTTCGTCTCTATGTCACGAATTCAGCTGTATAAGTCTGGTGGTCTAATTTTACCATATATGAGAAACCCTATTTTGAAGCTTCTGAAACCCTAGGTTTCATCCATGGCAGATTTGGATACAAGCATCGTTAGTTCAATTAAACTATGCCAAAAGTTTAAGAAGATCATTAGTAGTAAGAATCAACAATTAAAACATATGAATAATGCATGGAAATCAAAAATCGATTATGGACATATTCATGAAAAGGGTGATTCTGTTCTACCGATTCTTGGAGTATGGGGACTGGTTCTTGATTGCAATCGACTCCTAGCAATGTCAGGAACGTATTAGAATGCTTTTTATGCTTTGAAACGTGCTCTAACTATGAAATCAGTTTCACAATTTCTTTAGAATTTTGGCAACTTTGTTCTCTCTTTCTGAGCAGCTTTTCGTGTATGCTTGCATTAGGTTAGGTCTTGCATAAGTACATGAAGCAAATTAGGTCTAAAACAAGCCCAAAGATCCATCCATTTATGTTTTGAATATTTGATTTTTATCACATCTTTTTCAATCTTTTTTTCATACAAATCTTGCCAATTATGGATGATCTTGTCCCCTTGAGATGGTGCACGAAATATTTTGCATATAATGAACATATTTGCTGCACAAAAAAGATTTAAAACCATTATTTGATATTTTTCTCATAATTAAATCTAATTAAATGAATTAATAAGAATAAAAATTCAATTAATTAATTAAAAATAAGAAAATAAATCCCTTTGAGCTTAATGGGTCGTGCATATGCTTTGGGTAATGATTCAAGGAAGAATTTGAGGCCCATTAGCAATTTTGAAACTTTTGAAGCAAAGTTGACTTTTCAAAGTTCCCAAAAATTTCCCAACTTCTCCAAGGCATATCTTGCTCAATTTTTAAGCTATGATCATGTTCTTGGACATTTTGGAAAGGTCTTGAAGTCCTATAACCAATGTCTTTGGTCCCATGTCATTTTGATTTACCAATCTCAAGTTATGGTCTTTGACTTAAAGTTCCTTTTTGTTGACTTTTGAAAATGACCTATAATGTTGAAATTGATAACTTTTTGTGAGAGCATTTCTTGGACTTGAAGTGTGAATATGAGTTGTAGGAAATGTCATTCTCTTCAAAATGAGCTTTGGATGGAATTTTTCTGATAAACCATGAAGAAGTTACGCCTTGGTCAATTTGCAGTTAACTTTTCAACTGTCCAAAAATAGAAACTTTTGCATCTTGAGACTTTTTGAGCCATGCTTTGAGAATCATGATCAAGAATTGATCAAATGATGTTTGTGGCTTCAAAATAAGATGTTGACCAAAAAATTTGACTTTTGACTGTCAAATGACCATTTTACCCCTGCAGTTGACTGTGAAGCAATTAGGGTTTTTGACTGTGCAATTTGATGTTGTGAGTCTTGAAACTTGACCTATGGATGCTTGATAATATATGTAGGCATGTGGGACTTGTTTGGACCCTTGGAAACCTCAATTTCTTTGCAAGAACCAAAACCCTAATTTTGACTGTGTTAGGGGGCAATTGGAATGTGCAACCCTTGAGAGATTTTGAACCATGATCTTGCCAAATCTTGAAGAATATGGGAGGGCAAATTTTGGGGTACAACAGGTACCGAGTCAAAACATCTGACGAATAAGGTTTTCCGATATTATTTCCTTAAAATCTTTATTTACAAAAGAAAAATGATTAAAAATTTTCATTTTTTTCATTGTACAATCGATTTCTCCCAGAGTGAAATCGATTGCACATAGTGCATTTTGCGCAATATTTGGAAAAAAAACTCACCGTACAATAGATTGCTCCCAGAGTGAAATCGATTGCACAAAGTGAAATTTTGGGAAAAAATCAGCAACTTCCAGCTTGTCATTCTTTTGGCTCCAATTTTTCTTCATTTTTTGAAAGATATATCATTAATTCAAATTTTGGCTCCAAGAATCAATTACCAAGCCTAATTTCATTTCCCAAACCAAACTCCAAACCACCACTAATCCCAAGCCTAAACTCTATAAGTAGAGCCATCATTCATTCAAATCTCAAGCTTTTGATAGCAAAATTCACCTTGCTAAAAAATTTCTCAATTCCCTCCATCTACCAAATTCACTCAAAGCTCCATTTCAAAAAAAAGTTAGTAAGTTTTGCATTGAAGCTTACTAATCTTTGAGCTAAACCTTCATCCAGACACTTTTTATTTATCAATTCTCTATATCCAAGCTTGGGAAATTAATTCTTGGGGTTGAATTCAAGCAAATTCTTGAAGTTGTTTGATAATTCTCTAGATCTACCTTTGGTAAGTTAGATTTTTCATCTTTCACAATGTGATCTCTTGTTGATCTTTTGGTTTGATTCATTGAGCATTGTTTTTGTGATTCCATTGGTGCTATTTTCTCATAATTTGATGGAATTTTCGTGCTCAATTAAATCCATGATCATAAGGTGTTTGATGAAAAGTTTGAACAAGAATCTGGCCTTTTGAAATGCTGATTTTCTGTTTTTCACAGGATGCAATCGATTGCACTCACATTGCAATCGATTGTCACAAGATTTTTACGTATTTTTTGAAAAAAAACACTGATGCAATCGATTACATCAGTAGTGCAATCGATTATAATAGAACAAAAATGCATTTTATGCCTGGTTTTGGGGCTGTTTTGATCCATCTATCTTTTTCTACTCACTCCTTTTGATTGTTGATTTGGATTGCAATTTTAAATGGCCAATTTCTCTTTAAATTCAATAAACTTTGGGTGTAGATGAAGTTGCATAAATGTTCATTAATTCAAATCTATTAAAGAGTGAATCATTTAATTCATTTTTGGTGCTTTTGATTAATGATATGTTTAGTACTTTAATCCATCAAGATGAGTGATTGAATTTAAAGATGAAAGGAATTTGAGGTAGTGATCCAAATTAGCTTATCATTCCCCTCCCTCTTCATCTCATCCCTTTCTTTTTTATTTGTGCTACATGTTATGGGATTATGATCTCTATATCATTTATCCAAACATGAAGTACATAACTAAGTACATAAATTTCTATTGACCGGCCTCAAAATAGGTGCGACTTCTACATAAGTCCACTTACGATTGCTTAACATAGCGCTAAATTTTGTCCCGATTCGAGTAAATGATTATTCGTGGCCCAAACCTATGTTTGCAAGCCCAAGAATGTTAATTTGAACCCTTTTATCCAATAACCTTGAGATTCATTGTTAGGAGGCTTTGGTTCTACCAATCCTCCAATGGACCTTCATCAATTTTGGTCAACATGGATCACTTAAACATCATTAATCATTAAATGTTGCCTTGAGGATTCTTAAATGGATGATATACTTGACAAAAAGCAAATGAAACTTGTTGTTGAGAGGCTTTGGTTCTACCAATCCTCTAATGAGTTCCAAATGTAATTTTCAAGATGGTCATCCAACTAACCATTAATTTCTAACAATTGACTTTATTTTATGCTTTTATTTTATGCTTTTACTTTATGCACCATTTACTTTAGTATTTAAATTTCATGCTATTTTCATCTTTGCTCACTTTAGCATTTACTTTTATGCCATTTTTATTTTGCTCACTTGAGATTTTATTTTCCTTTAGAAGATACTTAATAATCAACATGAACCATAAAAAAACATTAATGATACTTGGACTACTTGGTTACTATCCTTGGCATTATGGAGTATTGGACTTCTTAGACTTAGGAATAGAAACTTTGGTTTATATTGGAGACCTTGTGACCTTAATTAATATTTTGTCTGGAGTTCTTAGGGTTCACCCAAAGACATTGGGTTACTTGTTTGTTTTGTGTGCAGGTTATTGTGATTACATACTTTGTTTGTAATCTGGAATTCATCTGTATACAGTCGTTACTCTGCCTAATTTTTGTGAAGACTTAATGCAATTAAAGCTTGGTTTTATCAAGAGGTTTAGTATCCTTGCTTGGTTTCAATCCAAAGAATGGTAATTCTATTTTTACTCATAATGTCAAGTGTTGGCTTCTTGTTGGTTAGACGGTTCTCTTCCTTAGCTTTTAGCTTATGCTTTAGGATAGTCCCTTCATCTCCCCCCATCTTCTTTAATTTTAAAAATCTCCTCATCTTTTTCAAAATCTTCTTTGTTTATAAACTCGAACCGCTTTCATAATAAACCTCGACTTTGTCGAGTGCCTATTCTTTTAAAAACTTCTTTCCTTTAAACAAACTTCAATTCATTTAATCATACTTTGACATCTTTTAAAATTAACAAAAAAAAGTCAACTCATTCAAACTCTTTTGTGGGCTCGAGCACCTTTACCCTTCAAACCTTTTTTCAAGATGAGACATGATTCATTGGTAGTCGAGCAACATTCTCCTAACCCTATGGTTATAAAGGTGTCGACTTTTCCACTTGAGTGCTAGAGGCGTTCTCAAACCCTCACTCTTGTTGATCAGGGTCAATCTTTCCCACACCTTGTGGGCATTAGTCAAGATTTCTCTCCTAACAATGATGACTTGTCTCTTAGTTTAAAACAAATCAACAGACAATTCTTTTCTAACCGAACTACGGTGCTTTGACTTTCCCATTGCAAGAGGGAGTACATAGGCACTAAGTCTTACGACCCAAGGCGAGCAACAAAAATAATAAAAAACATTTTCTTTTGTTTGCAAATACTCATTCATTCTTTTCCTTTAGCAAGTAAACCTTTACATGACACTCCTTTTAAAAGAAACCAAACAAAGTGGATCCTACAGAGTACCGTAGATGCTTAGGGTGCTAATACCTTCCCTTTGCAAAATCGACTCTCGTACCTCGATCTCTGATCTTTTATTTCATTATGGGTTTTGTTCGATTTTTTCCCATTTCCATTTGGAAACAATAAAGTGCGGTGGTGACTTCATTATGTGAGATAAGTCAATTGATGGCTTAATCTCAAATCTTTACCGCTACATTTATTTTCCTATCATTACTATCTCAATTTCATTCTCTCTTAGTTCTGATTTACGCGTGCGACACGTAGGACATTTACTTTCCGTAATTTACCGCTTTCATATAAATGCTAGTTAATTAGGGTTTGTATGGAAAGATAAAGTAAATACTTAGAAAACCCTAATCTAAGATAAAATAATGCATGAAAAATACACACTTGCACACTATGTAACTCTAGGGTTAACTCCACTTTGTTGCCTTGAGAAAATGGTCATGATTTGCATGTGAGACATCTTAACACAAACAATCAAAAATACAAGATCATAGTCCCTTGATGACGCTTCAAATGTTACCTTCAAAATGATCTTAGACCCTTAAGAAAAATGCTAAGGTATCTCACAACATTACATTTTATGATTATACGATGACCCACGCCCGTTCCTTTACATCCAAAGATAGGGCTACTTACCAATCAATGGTGAGATAGCAATATTAAAGGAAGAAGAGAAATGAACAAACGACTTTTTAGTAAGTAGAACATTCTTAGTTGCTTGCTCACAATCCATCTTCAAAAACAAACATATTTTCAAACACACCAAACACTTTCAAAACATGAAATATTTTCAAAAAGTCCAACACTTTGTATACATTCTTATAGAGACGAGAATCATTACAAAGTTTGCCTAAACGAAGGAGCTTTTCAAAAATACTTTCAAAAACCACCACAAACACATTTTCAAACAAGTAATTTCAAAAGTGAGCTAGCAAGAAACTAAGAGCCCATAGATAACTATGGATGAAAATGGTGCTAACACCTTTCCTTTTCATAACCTACCCCCCGAACTCAAGAAAATATCTCAAAGGTATTTTCTGTTCTTTTCACCCTTTCCTTATTCGATAAAAGAAAAGTCGGTGGCGACTCTTGCTATTCGCAATAATTATAATCAAACGCAAAACACCCAAGTCAGTTCTGCCACCGTATTACATTATCCATTTAAGAAGGCACTTTTTACATCCATTTGAAATAATTTGAAGTTTTGTCAGCATGAATATGCAAGAAAAAGGCGTATAGCCTCGAGTCGGGCCACCAGAGCATAAGTTTCCTCATAATCGATGCCTTCCTCTTGGTTATACCCTTGGGAAACAAGCCGAGCCTTGTTGCGAGTTATAATTCTGTTTTCGTCATGTTTGTTCCTAAAAAACCATTTAGTTCCAATAACTCAATGATCTCGCGGAGGGGGGACAAGGTCCCAAACCTCATTTCTTTTAAACTGATTTAGTTCCTCTTGCATGTCTAAAAACCAATGTTCATCGAGTAAGGCATCTTTAGAGTTTTTGGGTTCAATTGAGAGACGAAAGCAAAATAATAACAAAAGTTAATTAACTTAGAGCGAGTGGTGACTCCCTTTGATATATCTCCTAGGATGTTGTCGATGAGATGATCCTTAGAGGTTTTCCATTCCAACGGAAGATCATTTTTATTACTTGGATACTCTTCCCCTCTTTCTTCGGATACTTGATCCAACTCTTCTTCAATTTTAGTAGATTCCAAGTCCTTTTCTTTAGGATCTTGTAGTATGCTTTCTGAAGATACACATGCACCATCATAAACACTACCCTTTCCGACTAATTTCAGATCGGATTCATCAAAGGAAACATGCGCATACTCTTCAACTATATGTAATCTTTTATTAAATACTTTATAGGCTTTACTTGATTGAGAGTATCCGAGAAAGATACCTTCATCAGCTTTTGAATCAAATTTACCTAAATTTTCTTTACCATTATTTACCACAAAGCATTTACATTCGAAGACGTGAAGATGAGAAATATTTAGTTTTCTTCCTTTCAAAAGTTCATAGGGAGTTTTGTTTAGAATAGGGCGTATTAGAGCCTTATTCAACACATAACATGTCGTGTTAATGGCATCAGCCCAAAAGTATTTTGGAAGACGGTGTTCATTGTGTTAGAACATAGTTTAATTCTACAACCCTCGTAAGATTTTTGATGATAACAAACACAAAGAACAAATATGCACTATAAATTTGTGTTCTATGTTATACAGAAGTTCTGACGGAAGTGGACTAGAAGTTAAGCTACAAAGGTATTCAAGCTTAGTACGCAAATAAATATCAGAATGTTCTGAAGAATAAAGATCAGAATTTGTGCTAAAGAGAAAGACATCTTAATTCTGAACGAAAGTCTAACGTGCAAACAAAACCTTATGATTCTGACTTCCCAAACTCTGAAGCAAAGCAGAAAGCAAGATTCCGTAAGTTCTGAAGCGTCACTTTTCCATCAAAGTAGTATCAATTACAACGGCTACAATCAGACAAGGATCTTCATATTATGGAAAGTGAATTAAGTGCCAATTATCATGTTTCCATTTGGATAGATTGCCACTCCTATTTAAACAAGAACCAAGGCTAAATCGTTCACGATTTACACAACTACTTCATACAATCTCTCAACGCTGCAAAATTATATTCATACTATTCTATAAAATTGTGTAATACATCACAAGTTTGTGGTACAATTTTTGTAAAGAAAAATAACTAGTACACAGATTATTTCCTGTTTTGATTAGTGAATTCCCTTGAGATAAATCGGGTTGTGGTTGTACTCAAGAAGACTTTGGCAGTTGTCGAAGTAGAATTGTAATCAGTTTGATTAGTGAATTAAGTCCTCGTTAGAGAGAGGCGAAATCACCTTGGTGAGTGGACTAGAGTAGTTTGAGATTAAGCGAGCCAGGATAAAAACCATCGTGTCTATTACTTTTGATTTTTAAGTTTCAACTCAACCCCCCTTCTTGTGTTTTTCACTTCTTCAATTGGCATCAGAGCGTCTAGTTCTGAGTTCATACACTTAACTGTGTCAGTACAAGATCCAAACTTAGAAAAACACTATGGTGGGACCAAGTCAGAACATCAGCATTGACTATCATGATGATAAGGATAGAATTAGTGGCAAACCTCCAATCTTTAATGGAGAAAACTTTGATTACTCGAAAGACAGAATTGAGAGCTTCTTTCTGGCTCATGATGCTGATTTATGGGATATGGTAATTGATGGATACATGCAACCCGTGGATGAACGTGGTCAGAAGATAGATAGAAAAAGAATGTCTGACCAACAAAAGAGTGACTTTATAAACCATCACAAGGCCAGAACGATTCTTCTCAGTGCCATCTCACATTCAGAGTATGAGAAGATCTCAAACAGAGAGACAGCCAAAAACATGTTTGACTCTATGAGAATGACGCATGAAGGCAACATACAAGTTAAAGAAACCAAGGCCCTTGAGCTCATTCAGAAATACGAAGCCTTCAAGATGGAAGAAAGTGAATCCATTGAAGCAATGTTCTCTAGTTTCCAGATTCTAGTTGCTGGGCTAAGAGTTCTTGACAAAGGGTATTCAACTACTGATCATGTAAAGAAGATCATCAGAATTTTACCGGAGCAATGGAGGCCAATGGTCACTTCTCTCAAGCTGGCGAAAGATCTCAACAAGATATCTTTGGAGGAACTTGTCAGCTCACTCAGAAGTCATGAGATAGAGCTAGAAGATGATGAGCCTCGGAAGCAAGGTAAGCCTTTAGCGTTAAAATCTATAAAAAAAATTGATTCTAAAGTTTTGCAGGTTGTGGAAGAAACCTCTGATAGATCCTCATCATAAGAAGACGAATTGTCTCTTCTCTCCAGAAGAGTCAATCAGCTATGGAAGTAGAGGCAATGAAAATTCAGAAACTCCATAAGAACAGGGAATCAGAATGAATTACCCTCTGGATATAGAAAGTCTGAATCCTCCTCTAGATATAAAAAGTATGAACCCTCCTCTGGACACAGGAAGTCTGAGTCTTCTTCTAGTCACAGAAAGTCAAGCAACAGGGACATCATCTGCTATGAGTGTAATGAACAAGGGCACTACAAAAGTTATTGTCCAAGGCTTCAGAAGGAGAAACCCAAAAAGAAGTTCTTCAAGGAGAAGAAGAAAAGTCTCATGGAAACATGGGATGACTCAGATACTTCTGACGCATACACAGAGTCAGATGATGAAAGAGCTAACATTGCTCTTATGGCAAATGTGACAGAAGACAGCGAAGCATCTGGGTCAGAATCAGAATCAGACACATAAGAGGTATTTCCTGACTTTACTGTTAATTTTACTAAAGCTGAATTAGGAGAAAGTCTGAGTGAAATTCTGGAAAGGTATCAGCAGCTCAGAGTCAAATTCTAGAACCTGAAAAAGGATCTTGTTTCTGACTCTGAAGAAACTGAGAGTCTGAGGTTAGAAAATTCTGAGTTAAAAGAAAAGATTTCAAAACTAGAAAATGATTTACAAAACTCTCAGAAGGAAACAATCTCAGAGGCTCCCAGTAATGCTAATAAGATCATAAAAGAATATGATCATAGCTTTTAGAATTTTTAGCTAAAAACATAGATATAAGCAAGATGGCTTCAATGATCTATGGAGTTAGCAGAAATGGCAGAAAAGGAATAGGATACCAAGGTAAAGTGTCCACACCTAAGAAAGTCATGGACTTAGTAATTAAACGCACACCAATAAAATCTCACTTCACTTATGGGCACACACATGATCTGAAATACACTAGTAATGATTATTCTGCCAAACCAAAATTCAAAGAGAATTTTGGTAAAACTAACAAACCAGGACCCAAAAAGATATGGGTACCTAAGGACAAAATTATATATGTAGCAGATATCTTTAGCAGCAAGGCTAAAACACCAGTCATGGTACCTGGACTCTGGATGCTCTCGACATATGATGGGAAAAAAGCATATGTTCCAAAGTCTGGAACTTAAACTTGGAGGCTACGTGGGTTTTGGAGGCAATCAAAGAGGGAAGATCATTGGCTCTGGAACAATAGGTAATGGTAACCTCCCTTCTATTAATAATGTGCTGCTAGTTGATGGATTAATGCATAACCTGTTATCCATAAGTCAATTAAGTGATAACGGTTATGATATAATCTTTAATCAAAATTCATGCAAAGCTGTTAGTCAGAAAGATGGAACTATCTTGTTTAACGGAAAGAGGAAAAAAACATTTATAAGATAAAACTTTCAGAACTAAAGAGTCAGAATGTAAAATGCCTTCTTTATGTTAACAACGAGCAATGGGTCCAGCACAGAAGATTGGGGCATGTTAGTATGAGAAGAATATCTCATATTAACAAACTAAATCTGGTTAAAGGACTTCATAATCTGAAGTTCAACTCAGATGCTCTGTATGAAGCATGTCAGAAAGGCAAATTTGCAAAACCCCTTTTGAAGAAAAAAATGTTATTTCTACCTCTAGGCCATTAGAACTTCTACACATAGACTTATTTGGACTAGTGAAAACTGTGCCTGTTAGTGGCAAGAAGTATGGGTTAGTGATCGTAGATGACTATAGCAGATGGGCATGGGTAAAGTTCTTAAGACACAAGGACGAGTCACATTATGTGTTTGTTGCTTTCTGTAACCAAGTTCAGAATGAGAAGGATCTTAGAATTGTCAAAGTCAAAAGTGATCATGGTGGAGAATTTGAAAACAAAAAATTTGAAATATTTTTTAATGAAAATGGAATTTCTCATGATTTCTCTTGTCCTAGAACACCCCAACAAAATGGAGTTGTAGAACGAAAGGATAGAACATTGCAAGAAATAGCCAGAACCATGATCAATGAAACTAACATTGCTAAGATCTTCTGGGCATAAGCAATTAACACAACATGTTACATTAAAAATAGAATCTCTATAAGACCTATTCTGGATAAGACTCCATATGAAATGTGGAAGAACAGAAAGCCAACATTTCTTATTTTCGGCCTTTTGGATGTAGCTGTTTTATACTTAACACTAAAGAACATATGAACAAGTTTGACTCTAAAGCACAGAAGTGTATTATGTTAGGATACTCTGAACGCTCAAGAGGCTACAGAGTATACAATATAGAAACACAGATTGTAGAAGAATCAATCAGTGTTAGATTTGATGACAAGCTTGACCCTAAAAATTCAAAGCAGAATGAATCTTTTGTAGATATAGAAGTTGAATTCACAGGTGCTGAAGGCAATTCATCAGAAGTTCCCAACATAGACGCTCCAACAACATCAGAAGGAAATGTCATAAGCATTTCAGCACCTTCTGTTAAACATCTCTAGAAAAGACTATCCAGAAGCAGCATAGCTCACCCTGAAGATAAAACTCTGGGAAAGATGGATGATCCAATCAGAATAAGATCAACATTCAGAAATTCTGAAGAATCCCTCATGGGATTGGTATCTCTGATTGAACCAACAACAATTGATGAAGTTCTTATGGACAACAAGTAGATTCTGGCTATGCTGGAGGAGTTAAATCAATTCACCAGAAATGATGTATGGGATCTGGTTCCTAAACCAAAAGGATTCAACGTCATTGGAACAAAGTGGGTGTTTAGAAACAAACTGAATGAGCAAGGAGAAGTCATCAGAAACAAGGCACGACTGGTTGCACAAGGTTATCGTCTACAAGAGGGGATAGACTATACAGAAACCTTTACTCCAGTCGCCAGGTTAGAATCTATCAGACTCTTAATCTCTTTTATTGTAAATAATGGCATCACTCAGTATCAGATGGATGTCAAAAGTGCATTCTTAAATGGTTACATTGATGAAGAGGTATATGTGCACCAACCCCCTGGGTTTGAAAATTCCAAACACCCATAATATGTTTTCAAACTAAATAAGTCACTTTATGGTATGAAACAAGCTCCCAAAGCTTGGTATGAAATACTAAGTAACTTTCTGTTAGAAAATGAATTCACCAGAGGGAAAGTGGACACTACCTTGTTATGTAAGACAATTAAGAATGACATTTTAGTTTGTTAGATTTATGTAGATGATATAATATTTGGATCTACTAAACCTTCTCTGGGAAGAGAATTTGCTAAGTGTATGCAGGCAGAGTTTGAGATGAGCTTGATGGGAGAACTCAAATTCTTTCTGGGCATTCAGATCAATCAAACTCTAGAAGAAACACACATTCACCAGAGCAAATATGTCAGAGAACTTCTGAAGAAATTTGATCTCTCAGAGTGTAAGCCATCAAAGACTCCAATGCATCCCACGTGCATTCTGGAAAAGAAAGAGGTAAGTAAAAAGGTAGAGCAGAAGATCTACAGAGGTATGATTGGTTCTCTCCTTTATCTAACAGCTTCAAGGCCTGACATTTTATACAGCATTTTCTTATGTTTCAGATTCCAATCAGATCCTAGAGAATCTCACTTAACAGCCGTTAAGCGGATTTTCAAGTATCTGAAAGGTAATACTAACCTAGGTTTATTTTATAGAAAAATCAGTGAATACAGTTTAGTAGGGTACTGTGATGCTGATTTTGCTGGAGACAGAGTAGAACAAAAAAGTACTTCTGGAAGCTGTCAGTTTTTGGGAGATAATCTGATCTCATGGACCAGCAAGAGGAAGTCCATAATTGCGTTGTCAACAGCTGAAGCTGAATACATAGCAGCTGCTGGATGCAGCACACAGATGCTCTGGATGAAAAGTTAGCTTGAGGACTTCAACATATTTGAGAGTAACATCCCTATTTTCTGTGATAATACTTCTGCAATATCTTTATCTAGAAATCCAATTTTGCATTCTAGGGCTAAGCATATGGAAATAAAACATCATTTTATTAGGGACTATATTCAGAAAGGTATTCTTACTTTAGAATTTATTGACACAGACCATCAATGGGCTGATGTTTTTACAAAACCCCTTTCTGAAGATAGGTTTAATTCCATTCTAAACGTCTCAGCATGAAATTATGTCCAGAATAAGAAGTTTTATTTATATATTCTGTAACCCTCAAAACTTTAATTTTTTTTTTGTGAACATTTGATCAACATGTCTTCAGAAGTTAGGAGTACAGTTGCTTCAGAATCTATCTAAGAAGATTTGAACCTTTCATTTCAAAGATAGAGGCGTGTAGTTCACACCATCAAACATCTGTCATCCTCTCACAAGCTACCTTCTAAGGATGAACACGCGTTCAAACTGAAGGGTCTAAGGCTCCAATTGGATGCATTGAGGCACGCGTTTGTGGTAACTATTCAGTATCTACACGCAATCCCCTATTTTCAGGTTTCATAATTACAGTATAATCATTATTTTGTTTTCTCTTTCTTACTGATTAAGTTTTCAAAATTGTTTATAAATACACAATCACTATTTCATTCACTTCTTCTCGCATCTATTATTTTCTCTACTCTTTCGTTTTTCAAAAACCCTTTTCTCAGAATTTTCAAAACAAACTGTGTGAACAATGGCATCTTCCTCAAGCATCAAAAATCTCCAAAGTGATCCTGGTTCTTCTTCAACAGCTGAACAGTATGAGGAACCCATAATAACTTTGCTCACTCTGGTCGACTCTCTTGAAGTTTTATGTGAGCTAATCATCGATTTTGAGAGCTTAAAGGAAAATGGCTTTGATTTGTCTGAAGATCTAACGACTCAAGGCTGGAATAGGTACTTTGATCATTTGTTAGGCCCAGTATTCCCCATTCTTGTTAAGGAATTCTGGATTCACGCAACTTCATCTAATCATCAAGTTACGTCTTACGTAATGGGTAAGAAGATTGTTATTACAGAAGACTTGATTGGAAAATTGATTGGGTACAATGGAGGCGGAGTTAGGTGCAGCGATATGGATGAAAAGTGTTCTAACCTAAAGTCCATTGCAATAGTTATTTTTACTTCTAGACAACCATCCAGCAAGATAAGGGACTTAAAGGATTACTACAGAATCTGGGCCAGGATCATTATGGGATGTATAAATCATAGGAGGCCAACAAGCTCTCCTGACTACATCAATATCGATCAACAGTTTCTGTTGTATTTCATCTTAAAGAAGACCAAAATAAATCTTCCACACTTTCTCTTCAATCATATGAGAATAAGCGTGAAAGAAATAAGGGAAGAAGAAAGGACAAAGAGGGATTGGATTCCTCTGGGAAGATTAATCTCTGATATTCTGACGGAGAACAGGTTGATAGAGCATCTGACAGAGGCTCAGCAGATTAACACTCTAGAGGCAAGTGCTGGAAAACCACTTAATGTCAAGAATATGAAGAAAATGAAGATTATTGATAGCATTAAGAAGGAACCAACAGTTACTACTCATGAAGTCATCACATCAAGGAGAATCCCTCTGAAATATTTTCCGTTATTTTTTGAGATTGATGCTTCACCGAAGATTGTGGTCAGATACCTAAAAGCTTGCAAGAAAGATGGAAAAGATCCAGACCTTAACATTCATGATTTGCACAAGCCAGCTCCAGATGTTGTGTTAAAGAAATCCAGAAATAGAAAGGCAGCAGGAGAAGGATCTTCTCAGAGGACACCCAAAGCTACTAAAAAGAAAGGTAACACTTCCTTTGTTTCTGTTGTAGAATCTATAGTTTTTCCAACATCTGAAACCATCCCCCCTCAACAAACAGAAGATCCCTCACCTTAAACTTTTGAGGACTTTGACATAGAGTTTGATCCTTCTGTAACCCTTGGCAGCTTCCTTAACAAACCTCAATCTCCCAATCCTCATCTAGAACAAAATCAGCCAGAACTTGCAAGAGTTCTTTCGGAAATTGATCTATTTGATCAAGACTTTCAAACACCTACCCAAACTGAAAATCCAAACTTCCATACTCCACAACCAGAACATCAAAATATCCATTCTCCTCAACCAGAAAATGAAAATCGTCACACTCCCCCAACTGAAAATCCAAATTTTGAAACCCCTGAACCAAAAAATCAACACGCTACCGCAAACCAATCAGAAGATTCTTTTACAGACTCTGATACCACTACCCTTATTCCTGGAATAACAGAACCTCTTATGGTTCGTCAACCTCTCTCCATAATTTACATTCCATAAATAGCATCACCCTATCATTCCACACCACGAAACACTCATCGCTCACCAATCATAATTTCTGATTCTCCTACTCCCTATCCCATTAACCGTCCAGAGGATCACCTCAGAACCATCATTAATTTAGAAGCACTAGACCACCTAGCTTCAACCTCAAATAAAATTGTCATTCCCAAACCTAAACCAACCATAACCAAAACAGATGTTGGTAAGAAATTGTTGATTTTTAAAATAAAATTACAGGAATGGGTTAATTCTTTGAAGCAAACAAGTCTAGAAAATTCAAATCCTACTGCTTCTGATTCTCTTTGGGATCGATTCAGAAAATGGTTCAACTATGAATCCCAGAGGCTGAAAGAATTAAGTTATGAGATGGCTCAGCAGAACTTCAGTGATCAGCTGAAAGCTTTCAAAGACCAAGTTCTGAGTCACTGGGAAAAGAAAAAAATTCTTCTGCTGGACAATACTCCCTGGAAAGAGCACCAACCTTCAGAAGTCAATGAACCATGTTCTGATAGTCACCCTCTGATTTTTATTCAAGAAAAGTAAAATGCAACTGAAGAAGCAATTGAATCAGAAGATGTTGTAGAGTGTTCTAAAAGACTTGCATCCTCTGAAGAAACCCCAGCTCTATCTCTAGTCATGCAAACTCTGGAAGAGCTAAAGAAGGAGAATGATGTAATCCACACAAGATTGGATAAGCAATAATACACAACCAAATAAATCAAGGATATGTTGGGAAAGCAAGAAGAATCAAGCACTCAGATTAAGAGCTCGCTGGAAGCGTTGTTCACATGACTTCCCCCTCCATCTTAGATTTTTTAACTTGTTTTATGCACCTTGTTTTATCTAGTTATGAAATGTTATTGAAATCTGATTTAATATAAATCATCCTTTTTTACTCTGATTATTTGTGATTATATTGCTTTTTGATTCCTGACAAAAAGGGGGAGAACGTAAGATATTTTCAATAACAAAATACCGGGACAAAGTCTCAAACATTCTGAATATCTTAACTTCTTATTTTTTTTCTGAAAGCATAACAAGAACAAAATTCTGATAAAGACAGAAGGAGATGCATCAAAAACTCTGTTGAGAAGGAACTTCAGGAAAGTATTTCATCTCTATCTGAGTACTCAACCCAAGGGGAGATTCTCTTAAGCTTTTTGTTCTGTCTATTTTTATTGAAAAATCCTAGTTTTTGTCATCATCAAAAAGGGGGAGATTGTTAGAACATAGTTTGATTCTACAACCCTCGTAAGAGTTTTGATGATAACAAACATAAAGAACAAATATGCACTCTAAATTTGTGTTCTATGTTATACAGAAGTTCTGACGGAAGTGGACCAGAAGTTAGGCTACAAAGGTATTCAAGCTTAGTACACAGACAAATATCATAATGTTCCGAAGAATGAAGATCAGAATTTGCGCTAAAGAGAAAGACATCTTAATTATGAACGGAAGTCTAACGTGCAAACAGAACCTCATGACTCTGACTTCCCAAATTCTGAAGCAAAGCAGCAAGCAAGATTCCTTAAGTTCTGACGCGTTACTTTTCCATCAAAGCAGTATCAATTACAACAGCTACAATCAGACAAGGATCTTCATATTATGTAAAGTGAATTAAGTTCCAATTATCTTGTTTCCATTTAGACATATTGCCACGCCTATTTAAACAAGCACCAAGGCTAAATCATTCACGATTTACAGAACAGCTTCATACAATCTCTCAACGCTGCAAAATTATATTCATACTATTCTCTAAAATTGTGTAATACATCACAAGTTTGTGATACAATTTTTGTAACGAAAAACAACTAGTACACAGATTATTTCCTGTTTTGATTAGTTAATTTCCTTGAGATAAATCGGGTTATGGTTGTACTCAAGAAGACTTTGGCAGTTGTCGAAGTAGAATTGTAATCAGTTTGATTAGTGAATTAAGTCCTCGTTGGAGAGAGGCGAAATCACCTTGGCGGGTGGACTGGAGTAGTTTGAGATCAAGCGAACCAATATAAAAATCATCATGTTTATTGCTTTTGATTTTTAAGTTTCAATTCAACCCCCCGCCCCCCTCCCTTCTTGTGTTTTTCACTTCTTCACATTGATCATAGTTCTTCCGAGTTCTTCTAAAACATGGTTTTTACGTTCCACCACTCCATTTTGTTGAGGAGTACGTGGGGCGAAAAAATTATGATCAATGCCGTATTTTTTACAAAATTTATCAAAGAGATCATTCTCAAATTCACCACTGTGATCGCTTCTAATAGTAACTATGCTAGTGTTCAATTTGTTTTGAGAAAACATGGCAAAATTTTCAAAGTCCGAAAAGGTGTCACTTTTATTTGCTAAGAAAATTGTCCAACAAAATCTAGAGTTGTCATCTGCAATAACGAATCCATAGTAGTTATCACCTAGACTTTTAATTCTAGATGGTCCAAAAAGGTCCATATGGAGAAGTTCAAGAGGTCTCATTGTAGAAACAATGTTTTTAGATTCAAACGAGATTCTAGTTTGCTTCCCCATTTGGCAAGCATCACATGAGTGATTCTTGGAAAATTTTAGTTTTGGTAAACCGACTACTAAATCTTTTGAGACAACTTTATTTAGCAAATCAAAATTCAAGTGAGCCAGACTTCTATGCCACAACCATGAATCCTCGTTTAAGGTGACTAGAAATTTAGCTCCGGTTAGGGACACATTATTCAAGTCAATCATGTATACATTGTTTACCCTCAAGCCTTTGAACAAATCATCTTTCTTATCCTTTGTCGCATAATTGACTAATGCTAATAAGACTGTGTTTAAGACCATCAACAAATCATCTTTCTTATCCTTAGCAGTAGCACAATGTGACACTCTAAAATATTCATCAACACCTAAAGAAGCAATAAGCATATTTCTACCTTTCCAATCATAGTTATACTTTTTCTCATATTCCTCATCCCATAGTACTTCCGGTTTGGGTATGGTAATGTTATCCTCATTGGTCATGGTTATTTACATAGGATCATCCTCGATAACTTTCCATATCTTTCTATTAACATAGTTAATATGCACACACATACAATCTTTCCAGTAGCTATAGTTTTCACCGGTGAAAATGGGAGCTCTCGTATAAGCCCCTTTTGGATCGTTCTCCATATTCTATAAAGCAATATGTGAAACACCAGATGAACCGGTGCTCTAATACCACTTGTTAGACCATGTGATCAATCTAGAAGGGGGGTTGAATAGATCGTTTAAAATAATTTGTGCTTTTTAAAATTGTTTTTCAGAAAACTATGCGAAAGCTTCCCACAATCTCCAATCGTCTAAATGATCCTCTATTGAAAAGATCGGATATGTGTAATCGTATGGGATATAATGACAAAGTAAGAATCAATGTGTTTTACTCAATTGATCAATCACTTATACACCCTCAATGAATATTAATTACTTCCGATGAGTTGAATGAGATAAAGCTAAACACAATGAATAATTTGTGGATTAGTCAATTTGTCAAACACCTTATGGACAAAGCACCTTAGGTTTGATTTTACCAAATTGTAGTGGTGAGTTTTCTTAGGTACCAATCAAAAGGATTGTTACCAATGTTTTGAAATGAACTCAACACACCATAATTTTAGTATATACAGATTTGACAAATTAATTTTCACACTGTAAAGTAATTAAGTATAGAGATAAAGAAGAAGAAGAAGAACACACGATTTGTTAAGGTAATTCCCCTTGTCGTCCTCGCGTAGGGAACGTCTTCCCCTAATTCTAGAATCTAGAATTGAGATACTTGATATTAAGTTACAAATGTTACAAGAGAAGAGATAGTTCACAATACAAACAAACCAATGTTGTTGATGTAACAGTCTTCTTCCCTTTCTTTGATTTGAGCAAAACCAAGTGCCAAATTCTTTGAACAAACCTCCGGTTTCCGCACTTGATTAAGCAAACCCACAGTTTCTTAATCCATTCACTCGGCTGATTTCGACCGCAAGCAATTCGACCCCAAATCAATCTTCATAATCCTCCGATTACCGCTACTTGATTAAGCAAAACCACCTTTTCTTAATTCTTTCACTCGGCTGAATTTAATAAAGCAAAGACTTGTGCAAAAATCCCCACACCAATAGGAATCTTGGAGGATAAAATCCAAATGATTTCATTCAAGAACAGCCCATAATTTCTCAACCCAAATCTGAACTGAATCCTTGATTTGAATGTTATCACCACAACAATTTTCTTAAATCAACAACCATGATTACGTGTAGATGTTGATTTTTGAGAAGAGAGGATGAAGATGATGAAAACTATGTGTATCTTTCACTAGTTCTTGTTAACTGCTCAAAAGAAATCTAAACTCTATTTATATGTGTTAGTGAAAAACCAATAATATTTGAGAAAGAAAAGAAAATGAGACTAATAGAATTTTGAGAATTTTAAGTGAGCGGCCGACCGCTTCACAGCTATGGGTCGGCGTAACACAACCTGTGCCAAGAAGATGAGCCAAAAATGTTGAATGCATCGACCGCACCAGAGTCTTGGGTCGGTGAAACACAACCCGCGTCAAGAACATGAGCCAAACAGATTGAATGCGTCGACCACACTAGGGGGTTGCATCGATGAAAACTTCAATTTTCTTTGATAAACAGGTTGAGTCGACCAAGGGGTCAACGCAACACATCTAGGGAGAAACACACATATTTGAGTCGACCGCAGCCAATTTTGTGTCGACGCAGTCTTTGTTTTTCCTTCCAAAAAGAGTATTTTCATCTAGGCTTGCATTTCACTCTTTGTCCCAAGTATCTTTTAAGAACCAAACATGTCATTGAGGGTAGGAGAGGTTTTGACATCTTGAAAACATGAATCTTGCCCTTACAACTTCATCAGATTTTTCCCAATCAAAACCCATTTTGATGTAAATTCAATTCTCTACAACTTTGTCTCTCTAAGCTCAAGGCGCAAAAATGCTTCATTTGAGATATATGAGCCAAAACATTATAGATCATTTTAAAAGTCAACAAAAATACACTTTTTGTCAAAGTAATTTACATCAAGATAAAGTCTTCGAGTGGAAAATTGATCAACATGAGAGTTGTAGGGGACATCTTGAGATTTCTAAAAAGTCAAGATCATCTTCACATGCTAAAAATTGAGCAAGTTATGAGTTGTACAAGTTGGGTAATTTGTGAAATTGCATGAAACCCCAATTGAACAATTTTGGAATTTTGGACTAATGGGCCTAATTTTTGATGTTCAAATATGCTCATGACATGTTAAGGGACCCCCAAAACCATTCACATATTTTTTATAATTTTTATTTCTTTATTTGAATTTTTATTCATTTAAATGCAAGCTAAATCAAATAAATAGTAAGTGAAGGTATAAGGCTTAAAAGGCTTTTGTTTCAAATCTTTTGGAGGTCCAAGATTGCATGAGAAACCATGTGAAACTTATTTGCAAAACAAATCTCCATGCTTTTGTCTTATTCTATTCTATTTTCAAACAAGAATAAAAGTTTGTTCTACAAGGTCCAAGCCCATCTTTCTTGACCTAATCTTCTCTTATAAATACTCTTCTCATTTAGACAAAGGAGATCACGAAAAACCTTGCAAGAACACACCCTCCAAATCTAAAATTTTTGTCAAACTAGGGAAAACTTGAAAATCATTTTCCAGCCGTTTCCAAAGAAAACCAACCACTCAAATAAATCCCTGAGACATTATAGGGTAAGACTTGATCGTTCTTGATGGTCAAAGAGGCTTGAAACATGCGCATGAATCATCACCAGTTTCCCTATTTTCATGCATTCTGATTTTTGTTTTTTTTTTCATGCTTTAATTCATACTAACCATGCTAATATGTTTTTGAGATGTAACAATACAGGATTAGACCCTTGCATGAGTCCCGTAGCGCCTGGATAACTTAGCACCATGTTTAGACCGATTTACATTATTTTGTTCATATCTCTTTATGCAGGAAGAATTAGCCAAAGTTAAGGCCACCATTGAATTCACAGCCCTCAAATTAGGGGGGTAGGGTCTTCCTTGATCACTTATGTTTGTTATTTTGCAGGTTCCAAGAAAATACCTCACCGGAGAAGACGGTCGGGGCTAGGGCTCTGACGCTTATCTGGTCCATCTAATTATGTTTATAATATAATTATGTTGTTTTATTTTACTACCAGATGTAACAACCACCACAGTAGAAATCACGCGCGTACAAGAGCTCTTCTTACCTCAAAGGTGTGGGTTCGATCCTTGCCTTTTGCAATCTTTTTTGCTATTTTCCAATTTACGCAGGTTTTCTATATAATATGCAACTCTTATTTCCTAACACAACCAACATGTTGGCTGGGTGGCAAGCAAGTTAGTATGAAGACTAGAGGGCGTGGGTTCAACACCCACCCCATGCAATTTTACATTTTTTTTCTTTTTAAACTTATTTCTTTTAATTACTAACCCTAATTTTTTCCTTAACCCTAATTATTTTTCTTAATTAACTATTAATCAATTTTAATCTTTTTTCAAAACCCTAATAAATTAGGTTTAGGTTTTTAATCATTAATTAATTTTGACATTTTTTTATTTACTAATTAATTAGGTTAATAAATATTTTTCTTGAAATTAAAATTTATTTGACTTTAGGATTTTTATTAATTAAAATTAATTAGATTTAGAGTTTTAACTATTTAACTAACATCAAATCAATTTCATAAAAAATCACATTCAAACATTTTTTTAAACATTTTTTTATTTCGCATTTAAATTCCTAGAGAAATTGTATAGGTCGCACGACTCTCTCTTGTAATAGTTTAGCTTTATCTTTCCGCGTTTTTCCTATTGTGTAACTACTTATGGGATGTAATACTCTAGAGTTTAATTTCCGCACTTTATTTTACGTATTTTTTTTATGTAATTTCCCCATAGCCCTGTAATAGCTTAGGATTTACTTGATGCGCCTTTATCTTTCTGTATATATTATACTGCTAGTAATTAGACGTGTATGGTAAGATATAAAAACAATCGATAGATAACCCTAATACAAGATAAATAACTGAACTGAACACATTATTCACACTTTACACCTCTAGGGTAACCTCTTTTTGTTGCCTTCAGAAACTTGGTCATGTCCCTCTAAAATAGGGATACTTTAGCAAAGTCCCTTCGAATAAATATCATAGTCCCTCGTTGACCCTTCAACGTTGCCTACGAAAAATGATCTAGTCCCTCCGGTAAGTTGCTATAGTATCTCTATATGTTGCCTTCAATGACCATATGATGAACCTTCGTATGTCCCTTCACATCCAATAGATGGGGATACCTACCAACCAATGGTATGGATAGCACTATCTCTAATGGAGAAGGAATATAACAAGAACGACCTTCAGTGGGTAAGAACTGTTAATCGCTCGCTCACAATATTTTCTAAATAAACATTTTTACACATCACACTTTTGAAATATTTTCTAAAACACTTTGTAATAATTCTTGAGGATTGATACAAGAACCATTACAAAGTTAGTCGTACTATGGTTCTTCAAAATATTTTCAAACAAATCACACGCACAAAGCAAGATTTTTTCAAAAGTGAGCTAGCAGTTAAGAGCCCGTAGATAACTACGGATGAAAAGGGTGCTAACACCTTCCCTTTTCATAACTTACCCCCAGAACTCAAAACCTATCAAGGTATTTTCTGTTCTTTTCATCCTTTCCTTATATTGGATAAAAGAAAAGTAGGTGGCGACTCTAGATATCGGCACATTTGGATAAAACCAAAAAGTCAGTTCTCCCACCGTATTACATCATTGAGCATACCTTTAAAATACAATCTAGATACGATCCAGATACTGATGTCATTCTGCTACTCATTCAACACACCTTTCAAATACAGTCCAGATACGGATGTCATTCTGCTACTCATTCAGCATATTTTTCAAAGACAGTCCAGATATGATCCAGATACGGATGTCATTCTGACACTCATTCAACACACCTTTCAAATACAGTCCAGATACGATCCAGATACGGATGTCATTCTGCTACTCGTTCAGCATATTTTTCAAATACAGTCCAGATACGATCCAGATACGGATGTTATTCTGCTACTCATTCAACACACCTTTCAAATATAGTCCAGATACGATCCAGATACGGATGTCATTCTGCTACTCATTCAGCATATTTTTCAAATACAGTCAAGATACGATCTAGATACAGATGTCATTCTGACACTCATTCAACACACCTTTCAAATATAGTCCAAATACGAACCAGATACGAATGTCATTCTGCTACTCATTCAGCATATTTTTCAAATACAATCCAGATACGATCCAAATACGGATGTCGTTTTGACACTCATTCAACACACCTTTCAAATACTGTCCATATACGATCCAGATATGAATGTCATTCTGACACTCATTCAACACACCTTTCAAATATAGTCCAGATACGGATGTCATTCTGACACTCATTCAACACACCTTTCAAATATAGTCCAGATACAATCTAGATATGGATGTCATTCTGCTACTCATTTAGCATACTTCTCAAATACAGTCCAGATACAATCCAGATACGGATGTCATTATGACGCTCATTCAGTACATATTTCAGATACGAGTCAGATACAATCCATTTATGGATATTATTCTGATACTCATCCCACTATATATGTTGTTTCAGTATAAATCAACCAGAGATTTGTTATGATACTTCAATCTAATTTCTATTAACAATCACCTTTGGATGGCATCTGTAAGCCCATCTCCGACAACTCACCATCATTTTTCCAAATGGCATCTTTAAGCCCATTCCCTATACAATCAACCACCACATCATCGAGTGCAAATTTCTGGGCACTCTAGTGTTCAATCATCTTCCACCTTCAAGTCACGAATGGAAGACTCACCAATCTAACTCTTCAGGTTTAAGAAGATTGAACAGGGGCAGTTGTTGTACCCAAAAAATTTCCCTCTCATTTTTCAAGGCATTTCTCACAAGGATTCTCAAGGTTCAAGCTTGCACATGTACATTGGGATTTTCCAGTACCAAGATTAAAAGGAAACTGTCAAAAAGGAGGAAAACAGATAAAATTAATATTTTGACAAATTTGGAGGAAAATAACTATTTTTTGATTCAGCTCCTTCGATTGGCCTTTTGGCCTCTTTCGATGCAAGCTTGGCTTGCATCCTTCGATTGGGCGTGGGCCTATGGCACCCTGGCTTGGATTTACAAGGCACAAACGCTCTTGTAGCCTCCTTCGATTCCAAGGCAAAAACTCCCTTTTGGCATCCTTTGATTGCTCAAAATTTCTTCCTGCATGCCTCTTTCGTTTGGGCATCTTTGCAAGCCTAGCATGCCTCTTTCATTTGGGTAGGCATCCCCTTTGCTACAAAGCTTCGTTTGGGCATTTGACTCTCTTCATGCTTTCTTCATTTGGGTGTATGAATCCTGCAGTACAAAGTTTTGGTCAAACCTTTCGTTTGGGCGTGAGGTTCCCTTCATGTTTGCATAAAGTCACAAAGAAGGGACTCCTTATGTGCACTCCTTTGTTTGGCCACATGGACCTTTGGGTAGGTAAGTCTTTGACTGGACATAACCACCTTCACAAGGTTTCATTTGTAATTGTGTCCCCTTCGAATCAACATCTATCGAATCCAACTCTGGGCATCCCATTCGAAGGACATGCTTGATGGTCCATTCGAAGGATTTACAAGTCCACTTTAAGCCATGGTTTTTGGTGACCCACCCAAGGGTCACACTCTTGGCTCCTTCGAAGGATGCACAAAAGTGACTCAATCGAAAGACACTTGTTAGAGGAAAATCAAATAGTGTTGTTTAAAGAAGAGTCTGGTCGAAGAAGGGTCAGAACGAAAGGATGATATTCAAAGATGCTTGCTGCCAAGATCAGGCCTGGTACACTGGCCAAAACTCCTACACAGCAGTCCTAAAACACTGCCCCATTCCTTGCACCAAAAGTTCATACAAGGCACTGTCTCTCAAAAGCTACAAGGAGCAGGTTACTCAATTTATTCAAACCTTCTGTTTTCCCTCCAAAAGCTTCAGGAAGCCTTGCCTATAAATAAGAGGCCTCACAACATAATTAAGGAGGACTTTTTGGGCCAAAGGAACGAATCTTCAAATTTCTCAAACACCATAAAAGTTCTCAAACACTTAAACACTTGTGAAAAACAAAAACCTAGAATCTAACATTTACCTCTTTCGAACCTGAAAAGTCCCACACATTTTACTCCCTTTCGAATCCAGTAGAAAAGACATCTCATTTGTTTTTCACCTTTGAATCAAGCAGTAGAAATGTTGCCTTCGCTCTTTCCCTTCGAATCCAGGGACATTCAAGGTAACCACTTCAAGGTCCAGCACACGCTCCAGCCTCCAGCAAGGTAAGTAATCCTTAACCTTGATTCCTTCGTTTATAGCACAACATGTAAATAAAATTCCTTTTCGTTTCAAACATATACATAACATTTGTTCCCCTTTTCGTTTACACCCTTATAGTTTGTTTTATTGCCTTTCCTTTTGGTTTTGCTCTCTGGTTTCTTATAAATGTTTTAAGAACTAACATGGCCTAAAGGCAGTGCACCATGGCCTTCGGCCATGTTTCTATTTAACATCTCAAACTAAAGAAACAGGAAATAGGAAGTTAGAAACGAAGCCTCTGGCTTCCACACTAACCTCCAGGTTAAATGAAAGAGGCAAACGAAAGGCATAATATGTTGACTTCCAGGCCCAGTCGAAAGGCACAACATGCTGGCCTCCAGGATCCAATTGAAAGGCACAATATGCTGACCCCTGGTCTCAATCGAAAGCCAGACCTTCACCTCTTTCAGGCTAAATTGAAGAGAGCCAGAAAGTGCAGAGTCAAAGGGTTTTCTGCCTCAATATGGTTGTAATAGTGTAGGATTTTATCTTTTTGCATTTTATTACTTTTTTATGATTGCTCGTAAAATAGGGCATGTATGGCAAGATAAAAACAACAAGTAGACAACCCCTAATCAAAGACTAAATGCATGCAAATCAAACACACTATTCACACATGCACCCTTAGGGTAATCCCACTTGTTGCCTCAGAAAAATAGTCACGTCCCTTGAATATGGGTGTTTTAGAAAAGACCCTCGATGAAAGATCGTAGTCCCTCGATGACCCTCAATGTTTCCTTCGGTAAATGATCTAGTCCCTAAACGACATTGCTAAAATGTATCATAGGTTGCCTTCTATGACTATACAAACGTCCCACGCCCGTCCCTTCACATCCAACGATGAGGCTTCTTACCAAATAAATGGTAAGATAGCAACATCTAGAGGAGGAGGAGAAGAACATCTAAGACCTTTTAAGTACGTAGATTGCTCCTAGTTGCTCGCTTGCTCACAACAAAAACATTTTATATACCAACACTTTCATTTTGAAACATTTTCAAAAGACAAACACTTTGTACGCGTTCTTATAGAAATGAGAACCATTACAAAGATACCTTTTCAAAACCACTTTCAAAAACACATTCCACAACCACTTCTTTGAACTATTTTCAAAACAACACTTTGTACGCATTCTTATAGAAACGAGAACCATTACAAAGACGTTTTCAAAATACTTTCAAAACCCACACCACAAGAACATTTTCAAACAAAAACAAGTGATATAGCAAGCAAATAAGAGCCCGTAGATAACTACGGATAGAAAGGGTGCTAATACCTTCTACCCTTGAACTCAAGAAATAATCTCAAAAGGTCTTTCCTGTTCTTTTTAGCCTTTCCTTATTGGATAAAAGAAAAGTCGGTGGCGACTCTTACTATCTGCAATGTTGTACCCCAACATTTTCCCTCTCATTTTATCAACATTCCTCATCACAAGACTCTTGGAACTCAAGACCAAGCTAGGGTTTGCTCTGCTCAAGACATCTCCTTGCACTGATGACCTAAATTAGGGTTTGAGTTTGCATAGGGATATTTTGACCTAACATGCCCAAATTGACTTTCATACTTCATGTTTGACTCATAAGTTTGCCCATACCAAGTTTCAAGCCTTGAATCAATTTTTTTGCCCAGTCAATTGGACAGTTGACCTAGAAATCAGTTGTATTGGGGAAAAAGTCAATTGTGGCCAATTGACAGTCAAACCTCATAAATTTTGACCCACATTAACATTATGAACTCATATGAACCATTTAATCAAGTTTGGACCATAATTCCATAAGAAATTTGATCAGATCACCAAAAGGGCAAAATGGTCATTTTTAGGGTTTTGACTGCACAAAGGCAATTTTTGACTGTTTGACCTAACCAATGACAAATCAAGCACAACCATGGACTTAAGGACTAAATGAAACTATCTTGACCTATTCAACAAGTTCAAAAGATCTCAAATGCATAGGATTGACAGATGAATTTTTCAGTCAACTAATCAAAATTTGACTGTACACTGAAAAGTCAAACTTTGACTTTTTGGTCAAAATCAAGTTCCAAGAGTCATTTTTCATCAAGATATGTCAAATTATGAAACTTGTTCATCAAGAAACCCAAAATTACAAATTAGGGTTTGAAATTGAAAATTTTCATAACTTCGAAAATTTCTAAGTTATGAAATTTTCTTAATTTTTCCTAACTTTGTCCCACATTTTCACCAAGATTCCAATGGATTCAAACGAAACTCACAACATGAAAGTTGTAGTACATCACAAAGTATACAACTTTTATTCACAAAGTTTTCTCAAAATAATCTTGGATCTCAAGTTATGATTTTTGGAACAAGGGTTCCTAAAACTTTTAACTTAGAGAAATTTTGCCCTAGTTTAGGCAGGATTTTGACCCATCTTCTTGGCCATTTTTCACATAGTTACACTCGGAGTCTCAAGTTTCATTTCAAAGAAGGATTATAGTACATGTTGCAAGCTTTCCAAATTGTCCAAGAACTCCTCAAACACCTTTGCGGTTAGGGAGAATCGAATGCTTGAAGTTGGAAAAACTCACTTTGTAACCATGGCCAATACATGTTCATGCAAGTTGCAAAATCTGACCAAGATAGCTTTGTACTTAATTACAGGCCTCTAAACCAATTTACACTCAAAAATTGAATGCAAATACATTGGTTAGAGGCATTGTTCTGATCAAGGGAGCATTATACATTGAATAATTCCATTTTGGGCATAAAGATCACACTTCCATTTTCATAAAGCATAACTTTTGCAAAGTTGTTTTTCTTGAGCCTTGGACTTCTTTCTTTGCAGCAAACAAGTTCCACAAACTTAGGCAATGGTACAAGAAGTTGGTGCATGCTTGGAGATAGCCTGTACAGGCCTATCTCATTTCACTTCACACTTTTCTTTCAAAACAAGTCATTGTGCCAAAAGTCCATAACTCACATATCTGATATATTAAACTTAAGCCAAGGTTTCAAACAAGTTTTACACATCCTTGTAAGCCAGAAACACGAGCCTTTCACCCCTAAAACACCCTCATACTCAAAAACTACATTTTCTTGCAAAACAGGGCAGGACCTGCAAATCACAAGCCAAATCACATTCCACTCGTGCGTTTTGCTTGCAATCAGTTCCAATACCTTCCATTCAACCCACTCAAGCTATCCCAAACCTCCATTGCCAACTGTAACTCCATTTACAGTGTTCACCATTTTTGTTTGGAAGCTTTGCAGGTTGAGTTCTGTAGGAAGATTCAGGCCATTTCAAAACAAACTAAGCATTGGGAAAGATTCAGGGAACATCAAGCAAGCTCAAAAGAAGCTCAGGCCTCACTGAAAGTTGTTGCATTGTCCAACTCGAACTCAACTGAAACAGGTTTTTCATGAACTACTATCTCTCTATTTAGGAACATTTAGCCTTAGGTTTGTGAATGAAAGATGTAGTACTCATTGCCCTGAAACCATACATATGCTCAGTGTTCATTTATAATAAACGTGCTAAGAGAATTTCATCCATGAACTTTCTGGAAAAAAACTAGGTTAGAAATTATGGCCATAGAAATTCTCTCTGGTCTTTGAGAGATAGATTAAGTTTTTTATATGGTTAGATTCGTGGTTTGATGCTCTACAAGTTTCATGTTTTGAGTTTTATCAAAAGATCACAAATACAGGAGATACGAGTTTGTGTGACAGGCGCGTGTTTTCTGTTGTCCCAAGGAAGAAGATGAAGCTGATGGGCTGGGCTTGGTTTCTTGCTTCTAACACCCTCATTTTGCTAAATGCACCCCCTGACCCATTTCCTTTATATTTTGTCATTTTTATATTTTAATTTCATTTCTGACTTTGATTATTTATTTCCAACCATAAAAAATGCTTAAAAATATTTTTCATAATTTTTACATTTATTTTGATATTTATTTTAATTATTGCTAGCATTAAAACATTTTCTATACTTGTATATTATTTTGTTTAAACTTGAAAATAATGCAAATAATACTCTTATTTTCATTTCTATATTTTTTTATTCACACCAAAAATATTTTCATGAATATATTGTATTTTTGTAAATATTTTATTTTATTTTTATATATTTAACATATTTAATATATATATATAGACATATATACATATATACTTTATTTTATAATAAAATATGGAATAAAAATGTAAAAAATAGTACATTTTATTTTTTACACTAAAAAACACCTTCTTTTTTTTAATATATTTTTATTTTTGTACATATTAATACATTTTTTGTATATAAATAATGTAACGTTATTTTCTTAAAAGAAAATTAGGGTTTACCCCTTTATCAAAATTAATTAACTTTTCATTTTACATATTTCTTTGCATTTCTTTACATTTAAAAAATACTTTGCATACATAAAAACTTTTTTTTTTGCATAATACATTTTTATTTAATATTCATTTATTGTGTTTATTTATTGCTCATTTAAATATTATGCATGGTAAATTCAATTGGGTTGTAATAATTTAGGATTTTAATTTCTTGCAAAATAATCCCCTATTCAAAATTGTACCCCCCTCCCTATATCAAAGTTGTAATAGCTTAGATTATTTTCATGCACTTAAATGCTTTCAATTATGCCATGCTTAGAGAATTAGGGCTTGTATGCCAAATCAAAACCAACAATTAGTTTGACCTAATCAAAGACAAAAATATATGAAAAAACAAACACAATGCACACTTGCACCCCTAGGGTTACAATCCACTTGTTGCCTTTAAAAATGGGCCATGGTGTGCATGTTAAGTACTTTGGCAAAACAAAAACAAAACAAAAGATCATAGTCCCTCGATGACGCTATCTGAGTTGCCTAAACAAAATGATCAAGCCCCTTAAGAAAATTGCCAAAAATACTTGACACAATTGCTATCATGGTCTATACGATGACCTGCGCCTGTCCCGCTTAACATCCTAACACAAGTTTGTTCACCAAATACAATGGTGAAACAACACTGTTAAAAGGGTTAAAAACATAAGAAAGATCTTTGAGTAAAATAGGGTAGATAGCTCTTAGTTAATTGATCAAAAGCTTGCAAAAACATCCTTGCTATTTTCAAACACATTTCACAAACACAATTTCAAAACCCTACTTCCAAACATTGAAAAACTTTTCAAAAGACAAGAACACCTTTGTATACATTCAAACAAGAAT
This sequence comes from Vicia faba, assembly GCA_948472305.1. Classification (NCBI taxonomy): domain Eukaryota; kingdom Viridiplantae; phylum Streptophyta; class Magnoliopsida; order Fabales; family Fabaceae; genus Vicia; species Vicia faba. Next base: position 276,940,038 of record OX451736.1, read on the forward strand.
CATTACAAAGGTTGCCACAACGATGGCCTCTTTTCAAAACATCTTTTAAAACCACACACAAAGCACCATTTCAAACAATTGAAAAGCAAAGCAAGTGATCTAAACAAGTAACTAAGAGCCCATGGATAACCATGGATGAAAAGGGTGCTTGCACCTTCCCTTTTCATAATCTACTCCCCGAACCCAAGAAAACATCTCAAAGGTCTTTCCTGTGCTTTTTGACCTTTGCTTAGGATAAAATAAAAAGTCGGTGGCGACTCTTGTTAAACTGAAACATTTGCGAACACAAACGCAAAATCCCAAGTCAGTTCTCCCACCGTATCACAGAACTGGCAACTCTGCTGGGGAATTCTTCTAAAAGTGGAGTGACCTAAGGGTTTAGATCACCTTTTGCATGCTTATCTTGATTGCTTTGATTGCTTTACATTTGGTTCTCTTGTTTGGGCTTGAAATCCTCTATCCGGATTTGGGAAACATTCATAGGTAAATAGCAATACGTTGTGGAAACTGTGTGTGGTATACCGACATGGTTGAAGCAATAGCTATATTAGTGCGACATATTTGTGAGTACCGGTAGCCTTTGAGTCAATCAAAGAGAATACAGGGCCGCTGAGTGATGTCATGAAGCACTAATGAACTCTTAGAACCTTACTTGACCATCTTGGCCTTTTATTAGGGGTAGTGAGATGACCGGCTTTGGTGCAGTCCGAAGTTGGTAGATACTCGATACTACACTCATTGAGGGTTGTTTTCTTGGAATATTTTGGTCGCCAGTTAAGTGGCTAAACCAAAACAATGAACATAGAAAATAATCCAGTGATATTGAGCTCCTTAGAACCCGGTTACTATTTATAGGACAGATTGAGCCAACTAAACTCAAGAGGGTATTTACCTATGAAACCTCATGCAAGCCTGAAACTAGGGTTTTGTGTGACTTGCTTGTACATGTGTTTGTGCATACAACATGAACATCATAAAACATCATATGAATCCACTAACCATTTCAAGGGTTTAGATCTTCATCTTTGTTCTTGTTTTGTAGGTCATGGAATCTCTTCGCAGGAAAACAATTCAAGTCAACCTTGTGAGAATCCCTCCTCAACTCAAGGAGCTTACTTCTAGGATTCCAGAAAATTCTCTCTTTAGTGAAAGACATGGTAGACTTCTCAACTTGGTCAACTCCAACATTGAAGAAGACATGGTGAAAGTTCTCTTCCAGTTCTTTAACCTCCTACACCACTGTTTCACATTCCCTGATTACCAACTAGTACCTAATCTGGAGGAATTTTCTCAACTCCTAAGGATCCCTATTCTTCATCAACTACCCTACAACGGTACGGAAAAAGAACCAAAGCTTGAAGATGTTGCTCAAGAATTACACTTGCAACCATCTGATATCAAAGGTCATTGGGAAACCAGGAGTGGTGTCAACGGTTTCTTGGCAAAGTTTCTTCTTGAGAAGGCACAAGACTGTTGGAACTCTCTGGATCTACAGACTTTTGAAGAGATTGTAGCACTTCTCATCTATGGGTTGGTCTTGTTCCCAAACCCTGATCAACTTATAGATGTGAACACTGTCAAGATTTTCATATCTCGGAATCCTGTGCCTACATTGCTTAGGGACATCCTACACTCATTTTACACACGAACAATGAGGAAAAGAGGTGTTCTAATGTGTTATACTCCTCTCCTAGCAAGGTGGTTTATTTATCACCTTCCACAATCAGTTTTGAAGAATGAGAAGGGTTTAAGGTGGTCACAATGGTTGATGACCCTCACACATTCTGATGTTCATTGGTGTTCTCGATCCAGAGAAAATGTCATCATCATTGATCGTTGTGGGGAATTCCCTAATGTCCCACTACTTGGCATTAGGGGAGGCATTACCTACAACCCTTGTTTAGCTCTAAGACAGTTTGGATATGCTAGAAGGGATGGCCCTCATGACATGTTGATTCCTGACTTTGTTTTTTACTTCGACAAAGATGCGCAAGGACTTCGACAAAGGTTCATCAGAGCTTGGAGGATGCCCAACGAGGTGGATAGTAAGACACTGGGGCACAAGAATTCCATCCCCCTTGAGCCTTATCTCAAGTGGGTACGAACCCGCGCCCAGAATCTTATGATGCCATATCCTCACATTCTCCCCGTGATCAAAGAGCCTGTTAGGGAAGGATGGGTTCCATACACCCTCCTACATCCAGACATGCCAACATCATTGGAAGAATTACAAAAGAGTTGGATCCAACTCAAAGAAGAACAAAATACTTTTGAAGCCAGCTTCTATGCCAGTGAGAAGAAGGTTTTGGAGCTTACCCGCCGACTTCATGAGGAGGAAACTCTCAACACTTACATCACACCAAAAAGGATGCGCAATGTCTTTTTACATTAAGAATTTTGTAATATTTTACCCATGGGGCACTTATGTACTGACAAATTTCTTTTTAATATGACGTGTGTTCTTTTTGTTTGCATTACATGAATAACATATCATTCATCATATGCATAAATAAGTCTTCACACCAGGTTTCCTTATCTTTCTGCTGTTTATTTCAGCAAGATGGATTTGGAGCAGACGGTTAAAGATCTGCAAGCACAGAATTCTCAATTCCAGCAACTCCTCATGACCTTAGCAAAGGGTCAAGAGGACCTTAAAGTACTGTTGGAGAAAGATAAAGAGAAAAAGAAGAAAAGACCTGGTGTAGTCATCATGGGAAGAAGGTTTGAAAGCAATGCTAGAAAAGTTCTCAAGTTCCCCTCAACTTCTGATGAAGGGGCTGGCAAAGGAAAAGGAACTGCAATGCCCTCTGAATCTGAAGTTGAAGGAGAATAAGAGGAAGAGGAAGAAGACAAAGATTACTCCGAACAGCAATATCCCCCGGCGGATATTAAGTTTAAAAATCTTGAGGATCGATTGGCAGCTATCGAGTTGCAAAGGGTACCTGGTTTAGATTTTGAAGAACTAGGATTGGTCGCTGGGATCGTCATTCCTCCCAAGTTCAAAGTACCAACATTTGCTAAGTATGACGATCTGTCCTGTCCAAAGATGCACCTGAGATCCTACGTCAGGAAGATCCAACCCCATTCATCTGATAAAGATCTTTGGGTCCATTTTTTCCAAGATAGTTTGTCAGGCACACAATTGGACTGGTTCTATCAACTCGAGAGATCGAAGATTCATAACTGGGAAGACTTAGCCGCTGCTTTCTAACGGCAATACCAATACAACACTGATTTAGCGCCTACTCGTACTCAACTACAGAATATGGGTATGGCTTCTAATGAAGGATTTAAAGAGTATGCCCAAAAGTGGCGTGATCTGGCTGGAAGGGTGCAGCCACCATTGTCGGATAGAGAGCTGCTGGACATGTTTTTAGGGACCCTGTCTGGCCCTTTCTTCAATCATTTAATCGGGAGTTCCTCCGCAGGATTCACCGAATTAATCCTGACCGGCGAGAGGGTCGAGGCCGGCATTAAAAGTGGTAAGATTCAGAAAGATGCCTCTGCGTCCGCCGCTATTAAGAAGACCTTCCCAGCTAAGAAGGAAGCTTCTACTATTTATTCTCATAAGATCCAAGGAGGAATGGGGCGCCGACCGACTGTAGGGGCTGTGATGATTCAAAACTCTTCAAATGATCAACCTCGCAGCAATCAGCCAAGACCTAATCAACAACGTGTAGAAAGGCCACAACGGCAGTTCACCCGAATCAACATGACACCGGCTCAAGTACTCCCTCATTTGCTAAAGCTGAATCTTACCAATTTGAAGGAAGCGCCAAAGAACCCTAATACCTCCTCTTCATACTACCACTCCAACGCAAAGTGTGCTTACCACTCCGACAGTGTAGGGTATGATACCAACAATTGTTGGGCTCTTAAGAACAAAATCTAAGACCTGATCGACGCCAAGGAGGTAGAATTCGATGCGCCCGAAAAGCCGAATGTGATTTCTGCCCCAATGCCCAAGCACGGTCATAACGTTCATGCCGTTATGGAAGATCTTCATGTTACTGATGTTGCTGACCTTTTGACTCCCTTACCAGTGATTAAAGTGAATTTGATGAGAGCCGGGATATTCCCAGGGTGTGGAAAAGACTGTTACTATTGTTTAAACATACAAGCTGACTGTCCAATGTTGAAATAAGGCATCCAACGCCTAATGGATACCCAAGAGATACTCTTCCAAAAGACTCTTGTTGATACCTTCACTCTTATTACTCCTGCTACTTTTGCTACTTCAATCAATGACATTGCAATAATAACCGTCTCCGACAATCTTCCCAAGGCTTGCAAAAGTCCTGTCAAGATTACGCTTGATCCTAAATTTGTACCATTGAAAATCACCATGTCGGGGCCTGTCCCGTATCAATCCAACAAGATGATACCATGGAACTACGGAGGAGAAATCTTCTATCATGGTATCAAACAGATTGAATCAGTCCAAGAGAATTCTGAAGACGGAACCCCTGATATAGGGAACATTGCGAGAACAAGCAAGATAACTCGCAGTGGGCGGATTTTCTCTTCGGAGATTGCTCCCCCACGAGCAGTCTTCGGACCCTCGAAAGCTTATGTGCCTGTTAAGCCATCTGTGCAAGGCCCGATAATTGAAGAATTGGATACTCCTGAAGTTATACCATCTATTGATACTACCGATAAGGGTAAGGGGATACTGGAAGCGCCTGTCAGGATGAAGGCTCAGACGGTGGTAATCCCCGAGACCACCCAGAAAGAAATGGAAGAAATCTTAAAAATAATCAAAAGGAGCGATTTCGACGTCGTGGAACAGCTAGGGCAGACCCCTTCCAAAATCTCCATGTTGGCTCTTCTACTCTGCTCTGAGGCCCATGCTAAGGCCTTAATCAAATTTTTAAAGACGGCACACGTGGCTCAAGAAACTTCGGCTAACCAGTTTCAAGAGTGTGTGGCTAGCCTCACTGCTGATAATGGTCTTGGCTTTTCCGATGCTGATTTGACTCCTAAGGGAAGGAAACACAACGACGCGCTGCATGTCTCAGTTGAATGCAGGGGAACCACCCTTGCCCATGTCTTAGTTGATACCGGTTCATCCTTGAATGTGCTGCTGAAGAAAGCGTTAGACCGTTTGGACTGTGAAGGATTGACCCTCAAACCCAGTAACATCGTTGTTAGGGCCTTTGATGGGTCTAAAAGAATGGTTCACGGAGAGGTTGACATTCCTATCAAAGTGGGCACATAAGTTTTCAACTCCACCTTTTATGTAATGGACATCCGTCCTTCATATTCGTGTTTGTTGGGAAGACCGTGGATCCATTATGCTTGGGCAGTTACCTCCTCTTTACACCAAATGCTAAAATATCATGTTCAGGGTAATATTATAACGGTACACGGCGAGGAAGAATACATGATAAGTCACCTCAACTCCTTCCGCTATATGGAGTTGGATGGCGAATTCATAGAAACGCCTTTCCAACATTTTGAGGAAGTTTCTCCTAAGGTCGCGGTTGCGAAGACAATAGTTGAGGTGCCTATCATTCCCAAGCATGTATCTAGGATGGCATCTCTCAAGGACGCAGAGGCTGTAATCAAAGAAGGAAAGAGTACAGTGTGGGAGCAACTGCCTAATTTTCCCCATAAGGCGGATAAGTTTGGACTAGGGTTTACTGCTGCAGGCCAGAAAGCTATGCGTTGCTCCAAGGCTGGAGGACCACCCGTAAAGATCACTCACCATGGAATTAAGGCCTTAGAAGATGATGATAAAGAAGACAACTTTGAAGATTGGATCTTTCCAACCGTTGAAGGGGGATTAGGCAACTGGGAAGCAAAGGATTTTATTCCCATCACCTTCATCAACCAGTAATTTATCTTTGAACGATTTCCTATTTTGGTCTGTAATAACTAAACAATTCGTACACTATTCTCACCTTATGCCTCGCCCGGGGCATATAGGTCCATTTGTAAGGGCTTGATTTTCTTCATTATCATATGCCATGTTTTAATGAATCATTGGACGTTTTCATCTATAAACTGTTGTGTTCATTTTCTTTCCTTTTGCATTTTGTTTTGTTTAAGGATGGCTATCCCTTACACACACCCACACTCACAAATGCAGGTACCCATCCACTCCGGATTCCATGGGTGACTATTCTGCTTTAGCCTTCGGTGACTCTGAGGATTTGGTCAATCATGCTGAGTACGAAGCTGATAAAGACTGTGAAGTGCCGGGAAAGTTAGCCAGACTTTTGCAACAAGAAGAGAGGGTTATTCTGCCTCATGAAGAGTTTCTAGAAACCATCAAATTAGGAACAGAGGAAGACAAGAAAGAGGTAAAAGTGGGTGCCAACCTGGAACCAGGTGTCAAAGAGCGCTTGGTGCAGTTGTTGAACGAATATGTTGAGATCTTTGCCTGGTCCTATGAAGACATGTCGGGATTAGACACAGATATCGTGGTTCACCATCTCCCTACAAGAGAAAACTGTCCACCGATCAAGCAAAAGGTCTGTCGAATGAGGCCCGACATGTCTGAGAAGATCAAAGCTGAGGTAATGAAGCAATTCAACGCTGGCTTTCTGGCTGTTACTTCCTATCCATAATGGGTTGCTAACATTGTGCCCGTACCTAAGAAGGACGGAAAAGTCATAATGTGTGTGGACTATCGAGATTTAAACAGGGCTAGCCCTAAAGATGATTTTCCACTGCCACACATTGACATCTTGGTTGACAACACAACTCAACACAAGGTATTTTACTTCATGGATGGATTCTCGGGATACAACCAGATCAAAATGGCCCCCGAGGACATGGAGAAAACTACTTTTGTCACACAATGGGGTACCTTCTGCTACAAAGTGATGCCATTCAGACTGAAGAATGTCGGGGAAACCTATCAACGCGCCATGGTAGATTTGTTTTATGATATGATACATCATGAGATTGAAGTTTACATAGACGACATGATAGACCGTTCACATACATAGGAAGAACACCTTGATCATCTGCAAAAGCTGTTTGACAGGTTGAAGGAGTTTAAGCTCAGACTGAACCCAAGCAAGTGTACTTTTGGAGTCAGGTCTGGTAAACTTTTGGGATTTATTGTCAGCAACAAAGGCATTTAGGTTGATCCAGCTAAAGTAAAGGCTATACAAGAAACGCCCACCCCCTCGCACTAAGAAGGAGGTTAGAGGTTTCTTGGGACGCTTAAACTATATTGCGAGGTTCATATCTCACCTAACATCTACCTGTGAGCCAGTTTTCAAACTATTGAAGAAAGATCAGGTAGTTGAATGGAACAATGATTGTCAAGTTGCTTTTGATAAAATCAAGGAGTATTTGCTGGAACCTCATATATTGATGCCACCCGTCGAAGGAAGGTCGTTAATCATGTATCTGACTGTTTTGGATAACTCAATGGGGTGCGTATTTGGCCAACATGACGAGTCTGGCTGAAAAGAGCATGCCACTTATTACCTTAGCAAAAATTTTACCGACTGTGAGACTCGCTACTCACTTCTCGAGAAAACTTGCTGCACTTTGGTATGGGCTGCTCGCCGGCTAAGGCAGTATATGTTGACTCATACCACTTTGCTGATTTCCAAGATGGATCTGATTAAGTATATCTTCGAGAAGCCTGCTTTATCTGGAAGAATCTCTAGATGGCAAATGATCTTGACTGAGTATGATATCCAGTATACTACCCAAAAAGCTATAAAGGGGAGCGTACTAGCTGACCATCTAGCTCATCAAGCCATCGAAGATTACCAATCTATGAGATTCGACTTCCCTAACGAGGACATCATGACATTGGACAACATTGAAGGTAACGGACCGTATGACGGACCTGAACAAGGATCCCGATGGACCCTATACTTCGATGGTGCTTCAAATGCGCTTGGCAATGGTATCGGTGCGGTAGTCATTTCTCAGGAAGGTTGCCATACACCCTTCACTGCCCGACTTTGCTTCAGTTGTACCAACAACATGGCTAAATATGAAGCTTGCATCTTTGGTCTCAAGGCCGCTATAGACTTGGGAATCAAATCTTTGGTCGTATTTGGGGACTCGGCTTTGGTTATCAGTCAAGTAAAAGGAGAGTGGGACACTAAACATCCTAATATTATCCCATACAAAGAACATGTCTTGACATTGTTGCCTTACTTCGAGCAGATTACTTTCGAGCACTTCCCACAAGAAGAAAATCAGATAGCAGATGCTCTGGCTACAATGTCTTCCATGTTTAAACTCAACTGGGATAACGAGGCTCCCCAAATCACCATCGAGCCAATGGACGAACCGGCGCACTGTTATGAGATTAATACCGAAGAAGTAGTGGAACAACCCTGGTTTCATGAAATCAAAAGGTATCTCCAGACTCGAGAATACCCTGAAGGAGCTTCCGTCAATGACAAAAAGTTCTTAAGGAGATTTGCCGCCAAGTTCTTCCTAAGCAATGGAATCCTTTATAAGCGCAGACATGATTGTGTTCTACTTCGTTGTGTGGACAAGGTTGAAGCAGAGTTGATCATGACTGAAATACATAGTGGCACTATGGCACCCACTTAAGCGGGCATATGATGGCTAAGAAGATTCTAAGGGCAGGCTACTATTGGTATACCATGGAAGCTGATTGTCATCAACATTCCCGTACTTGTCACAAATGCCAAGTCTATGTTGACAAGGTACATATTCCTCCTGTTCCTCTCAACGTTCTGACAGCTCCCTGGCCATTCGCAATGTGGGGCATTGACATGATTGGAGAGATCAAGCCTACGGCATCCAATGGACATCACTTCATCCTGGTAGCTATTGATTACTTCACCAAATGGGTCGAAGCAGCTTCCTACGCCTCAGTTACAAAGAATGTGGTTGCCTGCTTCATTAAGCAGAACCTCATATGCCGGTATGGTATCCCCAACAGGATCATCATAGATAACAGTACAAATTTGAACAACACTATTGTTGTACCCCAAAATTTGCCCTCCCATTTCTCATGGATTTCTCATCACAAAACCTTTGAAGCCCAAGATCCAGTTAGGGTTTCATCTGCTCAAGACTTCTCCTTGCACTGTTGACCCAAATTAGGGTTTGTGTTTGCACCAAGATGTTTTGACCTAAAGTTCCTAAGATGACTTTCATGCTTCATATTGGACTCCCAAGTTTATCCATACCAAGTTTCAAGCCTTGATTCCAAGTTTGCCCAGTCAATTGGACAGTTGACCTAAAAATCAGCTGTATTGGGGAAAAAGTCAACTGTGGCCAATTGACAGTCAAACCTCATGAAAATTGACCCACATCAACATTATGAACTCATAAGGACCATTTGATCAAGTTTGGATCACAATTCCATAAGAAATTTGATCAGATCACCAAAAGGGCAAAATGGTCATTTTTAGGGTTTTGACTGCACAAAGGCAATTTTTGACTGTTTGACCTAGCCAATGGCAAACCAAGCTCATATATGGATTCAAGGACCCCATGGAATTATCTTGACATGCTCAACAAACTCAAAAGATCCCAAGTACACAGGATTGACAGTTGAATTTCCCAGTCAATTGATCAATTTTGACTGTATACTGAAAAGTCAAACTTTGACTTTTTGGTCAAAATCAAGAGTCAAGATTCATTTTTCATCAAAACATGCCAAATCATGAAACTTGTTCATCAAGAAATCACAAAATGCAAATTAGGGTTAGAAATTAGAATTTTTCATAACTTAGAATTTTTCTAAGTTATAAAAAACCCTAATTTTTTCCCAACTTTGCCCCACTTTTTCACCAAGATCCATTTGGATTCAAACAAAAGTCAAAACATGAAAGTTGTAGCTTGTTGCATAATCTACAACTTTGATGCACAAAGTTTTCCCATTTGAGGCTTGTATCTCAAGTTACAAATTTTTGAATAAGGGCACTAAACCATTCTTAACTTAGTGAAATTTTAACCTATTTTGACAAGGTTTTCTACCTAACTTCAAGGCCATTTTCCATACACTTCCACTTGGAATTTCAATTTGCATTTCAAAGATTGATTGTAGTACACATTCCAAGCTTTCCAAAATGTCCAAGAACTTCTCAAACAACCTCATGGTTAGGGAGAATCGAATTTTGCAAAATGGGAAAAAGTCACTTTTGTTCTTGGCCATGTACATGTTCATAACACTATGCATTTCAATCTCAGCTTGCATATCTTGATTACAGGTCCTTAAACCATCCAACACTCATAAATTTAATGCATATTCTTTGTGCCAAAGCCATGTTCTTTGTGTTCTAACATTGCATAAAGGATTAATCCCAAAATAGATAAAGCATTCTTTCTATTTTTGCAAAAGTTAGCTTTATGTCCAATTACAAATCCAAGAAGTACAGTCCATATTTAATTGGCATAAGTTTATGTGTTAATCACACTGATCAAGGAGGGATTATGCAGCATAGTATGAGGGCATGTACAGGCTAGAGGCACAAAGTAACCATTGCTTGCTTAAAATGTAAGAAACACATCATAACTCAAAGGAACTCTCATATCAGCTTACAAACCCTTAAGTGAACTTGACAAACATACTCAAGACATCTCAACCAAGCTATTGCACGACCCTAACACCTCTCATACACTCCCAATCTCAGAATCATCTTCAAACTGCAAAAACAGGGTCATGCCTGCAGTTTGAGTGTCATCTTCCATTTCCCTCAAGCTCTCTTGCCCAAACCAGTTCACATACATTCCCTAGCACTTATGCAAGCTAACCATGACTTGAAACACGACCTATAATCCCTCTAACCACTTCCACCATTTTCAGTTTCTTGTTTTGCAGGTGAAGTGCTCTAGCACGATTCAAAAGCTTTCAAGACAAAGTAAACATTGGAATAGCATCCCTGGACCTCAAGGAAGCTTTTCCAATCATCACCTTGCACTGAAAGCTTCCTCATTGCCAGATAGAACTTCAGTTGAACAGGTATCTTGGTGAACTTCTATCTCTCTTATCAAGCATCATTAGCTCTAAGTTTGTGAATAAACAATGTTCTACCCATGCCACTGAACATGTACATGTTTTTACTTTTCATTTCTTTTGCTTGAGTTGTGAGAATTTGAGGTTTGAAAATGGCAGAAAATCTAGGTTAGGATTTGGGGGAGAAGAAATTCTCCCTCATCTTAGAGAGTTAGATCAAGTTCTGCATATGGTTGGATTCGTCTCTTCATACTGAACATTTTTTTGTTATAAGTTTTCATTAAAAAGCCAGGAATCAGGAGTTAGAAGTTGAGAAGAAGGGCGCGCGTTTTTTGAATTGGTTCTGTCTGAAGGTTGAAGACAGTGGCTTCTTGGGCTGGGCCTGAGTGTTTTTCTTATTCACACCACTTTTTTTGTTTTACACCCCCTGAGCCCATTTCATTCATTTTTTAATATTTTTGACTTTTGCTTTTTTTGATTGACTCATTTATTTTTTCTCAGCATATTAAAGATTTAAAAATATTTTTTCTCACCATTTTTGATTTTATTAGGTATTTATTTGATTTTTCTTTTAGTTTGAACATAAGTAAATAAATATATATGTTTTGTTTAAAATATTAAAATATTGGAAATACATTTTTACATACTTTTATCTTATCTTTACTTCCTGAAAATATTTTATAGAAAAAATATTTTTTTTTATTTTAATATTAAATATTATTAATTAATATATATAATACATATTTTGTAGATAATATAAATAAATAGATATATATTAATACACTTAGGATATAAATACCAAAAAATGTACATATTTTATTTTTTAATATTTAATACTAAAAAATACATTTTTTAAGCATATTATATTTTTATCTTATTTTTTGTATATAAATAGTAAATATTACAAAAATTAAATAACTAATACCATTTTGATTAAAATTAGGGTTTTGCCCTAAATTTGAAAATACTCCAAAAATAATACCTTGTTATTTCTCTTTTTATTTCACATAAATAATATCTTTTTTGCATACATATAAAAATTCCCTTTTTATATTTTTGCATATTTATTTCAATTTCCATTTAATTATACAATTATTTGTCTTGTAAATATTCAAAGAAAATGATGTAATAGTTAGGTTTAAATTTTTGTCTAAATATACCCCATTTGAGACATTGTACCCCCCTCCCCATATTATTGTGTTGTAATAGCGTAGGAATTTAAATTTCGCACTTTATCGCTTTCTAAATATATTATGCTAGAGTTAGGGTTTGCATGCGAATAAAATGAACAAAAAATAGTTTGACCTAATACAAGACAAAAAAGCATGAAAATGGACAACACATTTCACACTTGCACCCCTAGGGTATTCCACTTTGTTGCCTTCAAATAAATTGGGCCATATTGTATGTTGAACTTCTTTGGGTAAAACAAACAATCAAATGATCATAGTCCCTCAAAATGTTGCCTAAATGAATGATCAAGTCCCTTTTAAAGAAAAATTACCCAAAGACATTTAACACTATTGCAATTATGGTCTAAAAACGATGACCCTCGCTTGTCCCTTTCACCTCCTAATACAAGATTGTCCACCAAATGCAATGGTGGAACAAAATTGTCAAAAGGTTTAAAACATAACAAAAATCTTTGAGAAAACTTTAGGGTAGACAACTCTTAAGTACTTGTCAATTTGCCAAGAAAACACTTGCCTATTTTCAAAACCCACTTCACAAACACTTTCAAAACCAACTTTCAAAAAACCTTGAAACATCTTTTCTAAAGACAAGACACCTTTTGTAAAACATTCGAGTAAAGAATTGTTACAAGGGTAGCCTATACAAGGCATCTTTTCAAAACATTTTCAAAAAAACCACACACCAAGCACCATTTCAAACAATTGAAAACCAAGGCAAGTTGATCTAAGCAAGTACCTAAGAGCCCATGGATAACCATGGATAGGAAGGGTGATAATACCTTCCCTTTCTATAATCTACTCCCCGAACCCAAGAAAAATCTCAAAGGTTTTTGCTGTGCTTTTTAAACCTTTCCTTAGGATAAAATAAAAAGTCGGTGGCGACTCTTGCTCAACCGAAACATTTGCGAAAACAAACGCAAAACCCTAGTCAGTTCTCCCACCGTATCATAGAACTGGCGACTCTGCTGGGGATGCTTTTAAAGTGGAGTAACCTTAGGGCTTAGATCACCCTCTTGCATGACTAATTGTTTGATTTGTTTGCTTTATACTTTGGCTCTATTGTTTGGGTTTGCAATCCTACACCCGGATTTTGGGAAACATTCATAGATAGCAATACGTTGTGGAAACTGTGCGGGGTATACCGACACGGTCGAAGCAATAGCTATATTAGTGCGACATATTTGTGAGTACCGGTAACCCTTGAGTTCAATCATGGAGAGTACGGGGCCGCTGAGTGATGTCACTAAGCACTAATGACCTAGAACCTTAATTGACCATCTTGGCCTTTTGTTAGGGGTAGTGAGATGACCGGCTTTGGTGCAGTCCGAAGTTGGTAGATACTCGATACTACACTCATTGAGGGTTGTTTTCTTGGAATATTTTGGTCGCTAGTTAAGTGGCCAAACCAAAACAATGAACAATGAAAACAATCCCGTGATATTGAGTTCCTTAGAACCCGGTTACTATTTATAGGACAGGTTGTTAAGCCAACTACACTCAAGAGGGTACTTACCTATGAAACCCCATGCAAGCCTGAAACTAGGGTTTGGTGTGATTTGCTTGTACATATGTTTTGTGCATGCATCATAAACATCATGAAGCATCATATGCATTTACTAACCATTTCAAGGGTTTGGATCTTCATCTTTGTTCCTGTTTTGTAGGTCATGGAAATTCCTCGCAGAAATACCATTCAAGTCAACCTTGTGAGAATCTCTCCTCAACTCAAGGAGCTCACCTCAAGAATTCCGGAAAATTCATCCTTCAGTGAAAGACATGGTAGACTGCTCAGCCTAGTCAACACAAACATTGAAGAAGACATGATGAAGGTGCTATTCCAGTTCTTTGACCCTCTTCACCACTGTTTCACTTTCCCTGATTATCAGTTGGTACCCACTTTGGAGGAGTTTTCTCAACTCCTGAGAATTCCTATCCTTAATCAAATACCCTTCAACGGTACGGAAAAGGAACCAAAGCCGGAAGATGTTACTCGAGCATTACATCTACAACCATCTGACATCAAGGGGCATTGGGAAACCAGAAGCGGCGTCAAGGGATTCTTAGCAAAATTCTTGTTTGAGAAGGCACAGGAATGTTGGAATTCATTGGACCTACAAGCCTTTGAAGAAATTGTGGCACTCCTTATCTATGGGTTGGTCTTGTTCCCAAATCCTGACCAATTGGTAGATGTCAACGCCGTCAAAATCTTCTTGTCCAGAAATCCAATACCAACATTGCTTGGAGACATCCTTCACTCATTTTACACACGAACAATGAAAAAGAGGGGTGTTCTCATGTGCTGTACTCCTATCCTTGCAAGGTGGTTTATTTCGCACCTTCCGCAATCTGTCTTGAAGAATGACCAAGGTACAAGGTGGTCCCAACAGTTGATGACTCTTACTCATTCTGATGTGCATTGGTGTTCTCGGTCCAGAGAAAATGTCATCATCGTCGATCGTTGCGGAGAATTTCCTAATGTTCCTTTACTTGGAATTAGGGGAGGTATCACCTACAACCCTTGCCTAGCTTTGAGGCAATTTGGATATGCACGGAGGGACGACCCTCATGATATGTTGATTCCTAGCCTAGTTTTCGACTTCGACAACGATGCGCAAGGACTTCGCCAAAGATTCATCAGAGCTTGGGGAAAACTCAACAAGGTTGATAGCAAGACTCTGGGACACAAGAACTCCATCTCTCTTGAGCCCTATCTCAAGTGGGTACAAGCCCGAGCCCAAAGTCTAATGATGCCTTATCCTCATGTACTCCCAGTGATTAAAGAGCCCGTCAATGAAGGAGAGGTTCCCTACACCATCCTACATCCAGACATGCCTACATCGTGGGAGGAAATGCAGAAAAGTTGGATTCATCTCAAGGAGGAACGGAATACTTTTGAAGCTAGCTACTACGCCAGTGAAAAGAAGGTTCTAGAGCTCACCCGCCGACTCCACGAGCAAGAGGCCCTCAACACCTACATCGCACCAAAGAGGATGCGCAATGTCTTTTTGCCTTAAGAAGTTTATTTTGTAATATTTGGCCCATGGGGCATTTATGTACTAACAAATTTCTTCTTATTAATATGACGTGCGTTCTTCTTTGTCTGAAACAATTTTGAATGTTCTAAATCCTTGAATGCATTGCATACATCAGCATACCATTCATCATGTGCATAAGCAGGTCTCACTCCAGGTTTCCTTATCTGTCTGCTATTTATTTCAGTAGGATGGATCTCGAGCAAACAGTCAAAGACCTACAAGCTCAGAATGCACAGTTCCAGCAACTCCTGATGACCTTGGCTAAGGGTCAGGAGGATATCAAGACTCAATTGGGGAATAAGGACCCAGTAAAGAACAAGAAAAAGAGGATTGGGTGGCTACTTTGGGGAGAAGATTTGACGGAGAAGCTCGAAGAGTGCTTGAATTTCCTCCTACTTCTGATGAAGGGACTAATAAGAGAGATGGAGTTGCGGTGCCTTCCGAGTCTGATGCGGAGGAAGAAGAGGTTGAAGAGGATGAAGATTATTCTGACCAGCAATACCCTCCAGCTGATGATAAATACAAAGGGTTAGAAGACAGATTGGCCGCCATGGAATTACAAAGAGTACCAGGTTTGGATTTTGAAGACTTGGGTCTGGTTGCCGGGATTGTGATTCCCCCAAAATTCAAAGTTCCAGTGTTTGTGAGGTATGATGGGCTGTCCTGCCCCAAAATGCATCTAAGGTCCTACGTGAGAAAGATTCAACCCTATACAGCAGATAAAAATCTCTGGATTCATTTCTTTCAAGACAGCCTGTCGGGAGCTCAGTTGGAGTGGTTTTATCAGCTAGAAGGAACCAGTGTCAGAAATTGGGAAGATTTGGCCACCGCTTTTTACAAACAATACCAGTATAATTCTGACCTTGCTCCTACTCGTACCCAACTTCAGGGTATGTCACTAGGAACAAGCGAGGGATTCAAAGAATATGCGCAAAAATGGAGGGATTTGGCTGGTAGGGTGCAGCCTCCTTTAACCGACCGTGAACTCGTTGATATGTTTCTTGGGACCTTATCTGGGCCATTTTTCAATCATCTAATTGGTAACTCTTCCGCGGGGTTTACCGATTTAATCTTAACAGGCGAAAGAATAGAGGCTGGCATCAAGTCAGGAAAGATTTAGAAGGGTGTTGCTGCAAGTATTGAGAAGAAGCCTTTTAAGAAGGAGACAGCTATGGTATATTCTCAGAGAAGAGCAGGGAAGATGGAGCGTCGGCCAACCGTGGGGGCCGTAATGATTCAAAACACTCCGAGTGAGCAGCCTCGCTATAACCAGTCCAGACCAAATCAGCAACGGGTGGAACGGCCACAACGGCAGTTCACCCGTGTTAATATGACTCCAGCGCAAGTGCTTCCCCATCTATTGAAGTTGAATCTTGCCACCATCAAGGAGGCACCAAAGAATGTGAATACGTCCTCTCCGCATTATCATGCTAATGCTAAATGCGCCTACCATTCAGACAGTGTTGGACACGACACCAATGATTGTTGGGCACTCAAGCATAAGATCCAAGACCTGATAGAGGCAAAGGAGGTGGAGTTTGACGCTCCGGAAAAGCCTAATGTGATATCTGCACCCATGCCGAAGCACGGCCGAAATGTCAACGCCATTGAAGAAGATTTGTATGTTGCTGATGTTAGTGATCTGACTACTCCACTGCTAACCATTAAGTTGAATTTATTAAGAGCCGGGATCTTCCCGGGATGTAAAGAAGACTGCTATTGTTGTTACTCTCTGCCATTTGATTGTCCGCTACTGAAGAAAGGCATCCAAGGCCTTATGGATAGTCGACAAATTTTGTTTGAAAAAGTTTCTGCTGTTCCAGTTCATACTGAAGATGTCTCAATCATAACCATTCACGCCAATCTTTCCAAGGCCGTCAAAAAGCCTGTTAAGATTACACCAGCTGCGAAATATGTTCCTTTGAAGATAACAATGCCAGGACCTGTTCCTTATGTTTCTGAGAAATCGATACCTTGGAACTATAGCGGTGACGTCTACTACCATGGTATCAAGCAAATCGAGGTGATTGAAGAAAGTTCGGATGATGAAGAAGCCAGCATTAGTAACATTGCGGGCACTAGCAAAATCACCAGGAGCGGGAGAATATTTTCTCCAGAGATTGCCCCTCCAAGAGCAGTCTTTGGACCCTCATCAGCTAACAAGGTCATCCCTGCACCAATAAAACTCTCTGCTAGAACTCCTCTGATTGAAGACATTGTTGTTCCTAGTACTGTCTCTCCTACCGCTGCTGACAAAGGTAAGGGAATCCAAGATGAGCCCGTCAGGACGAGGGCTCAACCCTTGGTAATCCCGGAAACCTCCAAGAAGGAAATGGACGAGATTTTGAGGATAATCAAAAGAAGTGATTACGATGTGGTGGAACAGTTGGGGCAAACCCCCTCCAAGATCTCCATGCTGGCACTACTACTTTGCTCAGAAGCGCACGCTAAAGCCCTGATAAAATTCCTGAAGGTAGCTCATGTGCCCCAGGAAACCTCTGCGGATCAATTTCAGAGTTGCGTGGCTAGCCTGACTGCGGACAATGGATTAGGTTTTTCTGATGCCGACCTAACTCCTAAATGTAGAAATCACAATGATGCTTTGCACATTTCAGTCGAGTGTCGAGGAACCACTCTCGCACACGTCTTGGTTGATACTGGTTCGTCGCTGAATGTTTTGCCTAAGAAGGCCTTGGACCGACTAGATTGTGAGGGGTTGGATTTGAAGTCGAGTGATATTGTTGTCAGAGCTTTCGATGGTTCGAAGAGAATGGTCCATGGAGAGGTTGAAATTCCCATCAAGATAGGCACCGAGGTGTTTAAATCCACTTTCTATGTGATGGACATCCGTCCATCATACTCTTGCTTGCTGGGTAGGCCTTGGATACACCATGCTAGGGCAGTTACCTCCTCCTTGCATCAGATGTTGAAGTATCTTGTCAAGGGAAAGATCATCACTGTCCATGGCGAAGAAGAGTACATGATTAGCCACTTAAATTCTTTCCGGTATGTGGAGGTTGAAGGAGAGTTCATTGAGACACCGTTTCAACATTTCGAAGAAGTCCTTCCTGAAATAGCAGTAGCAAAGTCGGCAGCCGAGACACCGAGACAGATGGCCAGGATGGCATCTCTGGAGGACGCAAGGGCCGCAATAAAAGAAGGGAAGAATTCAGCATGGGGGCAGTTACCCGACTTTCCGCATAAGACTGACAAGTTTGGGTTAGGGTTCACATCCGCCGGCCAGAAAGCTATGCGCCGTGCAAAGATTGAAAGGGCGCCAGTCAAAATTTCTCCCTACGGAATCAACGCCCTGGAAGATGAAGACAAGGAGAGCAACATTGAAGAGTGGATTTATCCAACTGTCAGAGGAGGATTGAGCAATTGGGAGGCTAAGGACTTTGTCCCCATCACTTTTATTCATCAGTAATTTATCTGTTAAATATTTCTTATTGGGTCTGTAATATTTACTTTCAAACAATCCGTACACTATCTTTTCACCTCCTGCCTTGCTCGGGGCATGTAGGTCCATTTGTAAGGGCTTTGATTATTTTTCATATCCATATGCCATGTTTAATGATTCATTGGACGTTTTTCATTTGATAAACTGCTTATGTTCATTTTCTTTCCTTTTGCATTTTTGTTTAAGGATGGCTATCCCTTACACACACCCACACTCACCAATGCAGGTACCCATCCACTCCGGATTCCATGGGTGACTATTCTGCTATATCTTTCAATAACTCTGAGGATCTGGTCAATCTAGCCGAGTATGAAGATGACGAAGGTTGTGAAGTACCCGGGGAACTAGCCAGACTTCTGCAACAAGAGGAAAGGGCCATCTTACCGCATGAAGAGCCATTGGAAACTGTTAACTTGGGGACCGAGGAAGACCGGAAGGAGGTGCAAGTGGGTGCCAATCTGGAACCAAAAGTCAAGGAGCGCTTGGTACAGTTGTTGAATGAGTATGTTGAGATCTTCGCTTGGTCTTATGAAGACATGTCGGGTTTAGACACAGACATCGTGGTTCACCGTCTCCCCACAAGAGAAGACTGTCCACCAATCAAGCAAAAAGTTCGCCGAATGAGGCCTGACATGTCCGAAAAGATCAAAGCAGAAGTAATGAAACAATTCGATGCTGGTTTTCTGGCTGTTACGTCCTATCCTCAATGGGTCGCTAACATTGTGCCAGTACCTAAGAAAGATGGCAAAGTCAAGATGTGTGTGGACTATCGGGATTTGAATAGGGCCAGCCCTAAAGATGATTTCCCGCTACCTCATATTGACATCTTGATCGACAATACAGCTCAGCATAAAGTGTTTTCCTTCATGGACGGATTCTCGGGCTACAATCAAATCAAAATGGCCCCGAGGATATGGAGAAAACAACTTTTGTCACACAATGGGGCACTTTCTGTTACAAGGTGATGTCGTTCGGGCTGAAGAACGCAGGGGCAACTTATCAACGCGCCATGGTAGCTTTATTTCATGATATGATACATCATGAGATTGAAGTTTACGTAGACGATATGATAGCTCGGTCACAAACAGAGGAAGAGCACCTTGAACATCTAGAAAAGCCGTTTGCCAGGTTGAAAGAATACAAGCTCAGGCTGAATCCAAGTAAATGCACTTTTGGAGTTAGGTCTGGTAAACTCCTGGGATTCATTGTAAGCAACAAAGGCATTGAAGTCGATCCGGCAAAAGTAAAAGCAATACAAGAGATGCCTGCTCCCCGTACTGAAAAGGAGGTTAGAGGATTCTTGGGGCGCTTAAACTATATTGCCAGATTCATCTCACATCTGACTTCTACCTGTGAGCCAATTTTCAAACTCTTGAAAAAAGATCAGGTAATGGAATGGAACGACGATTGTCAAGCCGCTTTTGATAGAATCAAGGAGTATTTGCTAGAACCTCCTATTCTGATGCCACCCGTCGAAGGAAGACCATTGATCATGTATTTGACCGTCTTGGATAACTCAATGGGGTGTGTTTTGGGCCAGCATGACGAGTCTGGTCGAAAAGAGCATGTTATTTATTACCTTAGCAAAAAGTTTACCGACTGTGAGACTCGCTACTCACTGCTCGAGAAAACTTGTTGCGCTTTGGTATGGGCTGCTCTCCGACTAAGACAGTATATGTTGACTCATACTACCTTGTTGATTTCCAAAATGGATCCTATCAAGTATATCTTCGAAAAGCCCGCTTTATCTGGAAGGATAGCTAGATGGCAAATGATCTTGACCGAGTATGACATCCAGTACACCACCCAAAAAGCTATAAAAGGGAGTGTATTAGCTGACCATCTGGCTCATCAGGCTATCGAAGACTATCAACCCATGAGATTTGACTTCCCAGACGAGGACATCATGAATTTGGACAACGTTGAAGGTGACGGACCATATGACGGACCTGAAAAGGGATCCCGATGGACCCTGTACTTTGATGGTGCTTCAAATGCGCTTGGAAATGGTATCGGCGCAGTACTCATTTCTCTGGAAGGTTGTCACACTCCTTTCACGGCCCGACTTTGCTTCAGCTGCACAAACAACATGGCTGAGTATGAAGCTTGCATCTTTGGTCTCAAGGCTGCTATAGACTTGGGGATCAAATCTTTGATCGTATTTGGGGACTCGGCTTTGGTTATCAGTCAAATCAAAGGAGAATGGGATACCAAACATCCTAATCTCATCCCATACAAAGAACATGTCCTGACATTGTTGCCTCATTTCGAGCAAATTACCTTCGAGCATTTCCCGCGAGAAGAGAATCAGCTAGCAGATGCTCTAGCCACAATGTCCTCCATGTTTAAACTCAACTGGGATAACGAGGCTCCCCAAATCACCATCGAGCGAATGGATGAACCTGCATATTGTCATGAGATTAATACTGAAGAAGTAGTGGAACAACCCTGGTTCCATGAAATCAAAAGGTATCTCGAGACTAGAGATTATCCCGAAGGAGCTTCCGTAAATGACAAGAAGTTCTTAAGGAAATTTGCTGCCAAATTCTTCCTGAGCAACGACATCCTTTACAAACGAAGCCATGATTGTGTATTACTCCGATGTGTAGATAAAGCTGAAGCAGAATTGATCATGACTGATATACACAGCGGCACATTTGGCACTCACTTGAGCGGGCATACAATGGCTAAGAAGATCCTGAGGGCAGGCTATTACTGGTCTACCATGGAAGCTGACTGCCATCAACATTCCCGTACTTGCCACAAGTGTCAAGTCTATGCTGACAAAGTTCACATCCCTCCGGTTCCTCTCAACGTCCTGACTGCTCCGTGGCCCTTTGCAATGTGGGGCATTGATATGATTGGAGAGATCAAGCCCACGGCTTCCAACGGACATCGCTTCATCCTGGTTGCCATTGACTATTTCACCAAATGGGTCGAAGCAGCTTCCTTCGCCTCTGTTACTAAAAATGTGGTTGCCCGCTTTATCAAGCAAAATCTCATATGTCGGTATGGTGTTCCAGACAGAATCATCACAGACAACAGTACAAATCTGAATAACACAATGATCACTGCATTGTGCGAACAGTTCAAGCTTTATCATCACAATTCATCTCCCTATCGGCCGAAGATGAACGGTGTTGTTGAAGCTGCGAACAAAAACATTAAGAAGATCATTCATAAAATGACAGTCACTTACAAAGACTGGCATGAGATGCTACCGTTTGCTCTGCATGGATACCGTACGACGACACGTACTTCAACTGGGGCAACCCCATTTTCTTTGGTTTATGGCATGGAAGTTGTTTTGCCTATGGAAGTCCAGATTCCTTCTCTAAGAATTATGAAGGATGCAGGCTTGAATGAAGATGATTGGATGCAAACTCGACTTGATCAACTCAATCTGATCGACGAAAAGCGACTAGCTGCTATATGCCATGGTCAGACGTATCAAAAGCGGATGATCAAGGCCTTCAATAAAAAAGTCAAAAGTCAAGTGTATCAAGTCGGAGATCTAGTAATCAAGCGGATTATCTTGCCGCAAAGTGATCCCAGGGGAAAATGGACTCCTACATATGAAGGACCGTTTGTGATCAAGAGCATATTTTCTGGTGGTGCAATGATTTTGACCACCATGGACGGCGACGATTTGCCGCACCCTGCGAACGCAGACATAGTCAAAAGATACTACGCATAAAATAACCCGACAGGTCGAAAACCCGAAAGGGCGGCTTGGGCAAAAATGGGCATCCCGGTGAACCGAAAACCCGAAAGGGCGGTTCAGGCAAAAATTAGGGATAAAAACAAAAAAAATCTGTACACCCGGCAAGTTGAAAACCCGAAAGGGCGGCTTGGGCAAAAAGGGGTTTCCCGGTGGATCGAAAACCCGAAAGGGCGATTCAGGCAAAAGTTAGGGAATTAAGGCGTATGACTATGTCTCGTCGGATCACTTCAAAGACAATCTCTTCATCAACCAGTTTCAGGCTTCTGATCAATCCAGTCATCGGCAAACGAAGCATTGAATGGACAGATATTCAGAGTTGTGAAGGATATAGCGGAATGGAATCCCATGGAATTATTTCACATAGCCATCTTTATTTTGTATAAATCTTTCAATATGTACGACAAAATCCTCTTACTAGGATGATTGTCTCCTTTGTACAAATATACTCATAGAAAATCAATACAAATACTTTTCCCAAAAATTTGTGTCATTTCCTTTTCTTTTCTCTTGCACTATTTGTTTTATTTTGAGAAACGTCCAATGTTTTGTTAAATAGGCATATGCATTTGAAACATAATCATTTTCTTATAAGTCGGAAAAAAGGATTACAGATAGGTCAAAGGAACAGTTGGATATCTTGATACCCTTCAAAGAAAACCCCCGGGAGATTTGGGATCCATATCCCTGGCAAGTTTTGAAGCTTATCCCCTACGGAGTATGGACGTCTCTCCCGAGTTTTATTCAAAGTTATTCCCCACAAGGGCTTATAACTGGGTTATCCTCAGCTAGCAGTCACGGAAGATCGCACTCGCTAAAATCCTTCCTATCCCCAGCGGAGTTCATCAAAATTCCCCAGCAGTAACTTATCTTTGCAATTCCCCAGCCAGAAGGTCCTCAGGAGCTCATTTCCCCTCAGAGTTTAAATTTCAGAATCCCCAACGAAGCCAGGCTAATGAACCTTCTCCCCACAGAGTTTTAGGAGAGAAAATCTTGAGTTCCCCGGTAAGGTCGCCAGAGATACTTCCCTCCAGACTGAAGATTCTCAGTCTTGCATCCCCAGCAGGAGTCTACTAGATTGGTACTCCCCAGTAGAAGTCATCAGGAATTCCCCAGAGGTTTGGTATACAACCCAAGCTCCTTATTCCCCAGTCACAGCCAAGGAATTATTCTTCCCGGCAGCAGTCAGGATGTTTTTATCTTCAGCCATCCAGGATTCATCTATCCCCAGCAAGACGGCTCATCAGCTTACATGCGCATTCATTACATTCATATCATAAACATTGATATAACATATATTGCATCATACATTTCATGCAACATAATTTTGTGTCTAGCTAACATTTTGTCCTTTTCAGGATAAGAATAAAAAGCTATCCTTAACAGTTTCAGATGCAGTTTTACATGGACTCATCATCAAGCAACCCTATACCGGTTCCTGTTCAAATTCAAGATTTCTGAAAATAGTTCACGGGTTCTCCAAGTAACGGATGTTAACCTACCACTTGTTCAGATTCTTCTCAAGACTTCTGAAAACAATTTATGGATTCTTCCCAACAACGGATGTTAATCTATCGACTTGTTCAGATGCAACTTTCTGAAAACAGATTACGGACGCTTCCCAACAACGGATGTTGCTCTATTGCTTATTCAAACTTCAAGATTTCTAAAAACAGTTCTTGGATTCTTCCCAACAACGGATGTTAATCTATCGCTTGTTTAGACTCTTCTCAACCTCTGAAAACAGTTTATGGATTCTTCCCAACAACGGATGTTAATCTATCGACTTGTTCAGATGCAACTTTCTGAAAACAGCTTACGGACGCTTCCCAACAACGGATGCTGCTCTATTGCTTATTCAACTTCAAGATTTCTGAAAATAGTTTATGGATTCTTCCCAACAACGGATGTTAATCTATCGACTTGTTCAGATGCAACTTTCTGAAAACAGCTTACGGACGCTTCCCAACAACGGATGCTGCTCTATTGCTTATTCAAACTTCAAGATTTCTGAAAACAGTTCACGGGTTCTCCAAGTAACGGATGTTAACCTATCGCTTGTTCAGTATCTTCTCAAGATTTCTGAAAACAGTTCACGGATTCTTCCCAACAATGGATGTTAATCTATCGCTTGTTCAGACTCTTCTCAACCTCTGAAAACAGTTTATGGATTCTTCCCAACAACGGATGTTAATCTATCGACTTGTTCAGATGCAACTTTCTGAAAACAGCTTACGGACGCTTCCCAACAACGGATGCTGCTCTATTGCTTATTCAACTTCAAGATTTCTGAAAACAGTTTATGGATTCTTCCCAACAACGGATGTTAATCTGTCGCTTGTTCAGATGCACCTTTTGAAAACAGTTTACGGATACCTCCAGACACGGATGTCAATCTATTGCTTATTCAGACCCCAGTTCAGAGTTGGTTCTAAACATGGACACCTTTCTGTCACTCTTCCAAATGGCATCTATAAGCCCATCCCCGATGAGTTTCTGTCACTCTTCCAGATGGCATCGTTAAGCCCATCTCCAAATGGCATCTCTAAGCCCATTCCCGCATCCATTGCTTTGACGAGTGCAAATTTCCGGGCACTCTAGTGTCCAATCTCCTTTTACCCTCGAGTCACGAAAGGCAAACCTGCCAATCTAACTCTTCGGATTCAAGAAGATTGAACAGGGGCAACTGTTGTACCCCAAAATGTGCCCTCCCATTTCTCATGGATTTCTCATCACAAAACCTTTGAAGCCCAAGATCCAGTTAGGGTTTCATCTGCTCAAGACTTCTCCTTGCACTGTTGACCCAAATTAGGGTTTGTGTTTGCACCAAGATGTTTTGACCTAAAGTGCCTAAGATGACTTTCATGCTTCATATTGGACTCCCAAGTTTATCCATACCAAGTTTCAAGCCTTGATTCCAAGTTTTGCCCAGTCAATTGGACAGTTGACCTAAAAATCAGCTGTATTGGGGAAAAAAGTCAATTATGGCCAATTGACAGTCAAACCTCATGAAAATTGACCCACATCAACATTATGAACTCATAAGGACCATTTGATCAAGTTTGGATCATAATTCCATAAGAAATTTGATCAGATCACCAAAAGGGCAAAATGGTCATTTTTAGGGTTTTGACTGCACAAAGGCAATTTTTGACTGTTTGACCTAGCCAATGGCAAACCAAGCTCATATATGGATTCAAGGACCCCATGGAATTATCTTGACATGCTCAACAAACTCAAAAGATCCCAAGTACACAGGATTGACAGTTGAATTTCCCAGTCAATTGATCAATTTTGACTGTATACTGAAAAGTCAAACTTTGACTTTTTGGTCAAAATCAAGAGTCAAGATTCATTTTTCATCAAAACATGCCAAATCATGAAACTTGTTCATCAAGAAATCACAAAATGCAAATTAGGGTTAGAAATTAGAATTTTTCATAACTTAGAATTTTTCTAAGTTATAAAAAACCCTAATTTTTTCCCAACTTTGCCCCACTTTTTCACCAAGATCCATTTGGATTCAAACAAAAGTCAAAACATGAAAGTTGTAGCTTGTTGCATAATCTACAACTTTGATGCACAAAGTTTTCCCATTTGAGGCTTGTATCTCAAGTTACAAATTTTTGAATAAGGGCACTAAACCATTCTTAACTTAGTGAAATTTTAACCTATTTTGACAAGGTTTTCTACCTAACTTCAAGGCCATTTTCCATACACTTCCACTTGGAATTTCAATTTGCATTTCAAAGATTGATTGTAGTACACATTCCAAGCTTTCCAAAATGTCCAAGAACTTCTCAAACAACCTCATGGTTAGGGAGAATCGAATTTTGCAAAATGGGAAAAAGTCACTTTTGTTCTTGGCCATGTACATGTTCATAACACTATGCATTTCAATCTCAGCTTGCATATCTTGATTACAGGTCCTTAAACCATCCAACACTCATAAATTTAATGCATATTCTTTGTGCCAAAGCCATGTTCTTTGTGTTCTAACATTGCATAAAGGATTAATCCCAAAATAGATAAAGCATTCTTTCTATTTTTGCAAAAGTTAGCTTTATGTCCAATTACAAATCCAAGAAGTACAGTCCATATCTAATTGGCATAAGTTTATGTGTTAATCACACTGATCAAGGAGGGATTATGCAGCATAGTATGAGGGCCTGTACAGGCTAGAGGCACAAAGTAACCATTGCTTGCTTAAAATGTAAGAAACACATCATAACTCAAAGGAACTCTCATATCAGCTTACAAACCCTTAAGTGAACTTGACAAACATACTCAAGACATCTCAACCAAGCTATTGCACGACCCTAACACCTCTCATACACTCCCAATCTCAGAATCATCTTCAAACTGCAAAAACAGGGTCATGCCTGCAGTTTGAGTGCCATCTTCCATTTCCCTCAAGCTCTCTTGCCCAAACCAGTTCACATACATTCCCTAGCACTTATGCAAGCTAACCATGACTTGAAACACGACCTGTAATCCCTCTAACCACTTCCACCATTTTCAGTTTCTTGTTTTGCAGGTGAAGTGCTCTAGCACGATTCAAAAGCTTTCAAGACAAAGTAAACATTGGAATAGCATCCCTGGACCTCAAGGAAGCTTTTCCAATCATCACCTTGCACTGAAAGCTTCCTCATTGCCAGATAGAACTTCAGTTGAACAGGTATCTTGGTGAACTTCTATCTCTCTTATCAAGCATCATTAGCTCTAAGTTTGTGAATAAACAATGTTCTACCCATGCCACTGAACATGTACATGTTTTTACTTTTCATTTCTTTTGCTTGAGTTGTGAGAATTTGAGGTTTGAAAATGGCAGAAAATCTAGGTTAGGATTTGGGGGAGAAGAAATTCTCCCTCATCTTAGAGAGTTAGATCAAGTTCTGCATATGGTTGGATTCGTCTCTTCATACTGAACATTTTTTATGTTATAAGTTTTCATTAAAAAGCCAGGAATCAGGAGTTAGAAGTTGAGAAGAAGGGCGCGCGTTTTTTGAACTGGTTCTGTCTGAAGGTTGAAGACAGTGGCTTCTTGGGCTGGGCCTGAGTGTTTTTCTTATTCACACCACTTTTTTTGTTTTACACCCCCTGAGCCCATTTCATTCATTTTTTAATATTTTTGACTTTTGCTTTTTTTGATTGACTCATTTATTTTTTCTCAGCATATTAAAGATTTAAAAATATTTTTTCTCACCATTTTTGATTTTATTAGGTATTTATTTGATTTTTCTTTTAGTTTGAACATAAGTAAATAAATATATATGTTTTGTTTAAAATATTAAAATATTGGAAATACATTTTTACATACTTTTATCTTATCTTTACTTCCTGAAAATATTTTATAGAAAAAATATTTTTTTTTATTTTAATATTAAATATTATTAATTAATATATATAATACATATTTTGTAGATAATATAAATAAATAGATATATATTAATACACTTAGGATATAAATACCAAAAAATGTACATATTTTATTTTTTAATATTTAATACTAAAAAATACATTTTTTAAGCATATTATATTTTTATCTTATTTTTTGTATATAAATAGTAAATATTACAAAAATTAAATAACTAATACCATTTTGATTAAAATTAGGGTTTTGCCCTAAATTTGAAAATACTCCAAAAATAATACCTTGTTATTTCTCTTTTTATTTCACATAAATAATATCTTTTTTGCATACATATAAAAATTCCCTTTTTATATTTTTGCATATTTATTTCAATTTCCATTTAATTATACAATTATTTGTCTTGTAAATATTCAAAGAAAATGATGTAATAGTTAGGTTTAAATTTTTGTCTAAATATACCCCATTTGAGACATTGTACCCCCCTCCCCATATTATTGTGTTGTAATAGCGTAGGAATTTAAATTTCGCACTTTATCGCTTTCTAAATATATTATGCTAGAGTTAGGGTTTGCATGCGAATAAAATGAACAAAAAATAGTTTGACCTAATACAAGACAAAAAAGCATGAAAATGGACAACACATTTCACACTTGCACCCCTAGGGTATTCCACTTTGTTGCCTTCAAATAAATTGGGCCATATTGTATGTTGAACTTCTTTGGGTAAAACAAACAATCAAATGATCATAGTCCCTCAAAATGTTGCCTAAATGAATGATCAAGTCCCTTTTAAAGAAAAATTACCCAAAGACATTTAACACTATTGCAATTATGGTCTAAAAACGATGACCCTCGCTTGTCCCTTTCACCTCCTAATACAAGATTGTCCACCAAATGCAATGGTGGAACAAAATTGTCAAAAGGTTTAAAACATAACAAAAATCTTTGAGAAAACTTTAGGGTAGACAACTCTTAAGTACTTGTCAATTTTCCAAGAAAACACTTGCCTATTTTCAAAACCCACTTCACAAACACTTTCAAAACCAACTTTCAAAAAACCTTGAAATATCTTTTCTAAAGACAAGACACCTTTTGTAAAACATTCGAGTAAAGAATTGTTACAAGGGTAGCCTATACAAGGCATCTTTTCAAAACATTTTCAAAAAAACCACACACCAAGCACCATTTCAAACAATTGAAAACCAAGGCAAGTTGATCTAAGCAAGTACCTAAGAGCCCATGGATAACCATGGATAGGAAGGGTGCTAATACCTTCCCTTTCTATAATCTACTCCCCGAACCCAAGAAAAATCTCAAAGGTTTTTGCTGTGCTTTTTAAACCTTTCCTTAGGATAAAATAAAAAGTCGGTGGCGACTCTTGCTCAACCGAAACATTTGCGAAAACAAACGCAAAACCCTAGTCAGTTCTCCCACCGTATCATAGAACTGGCGACTCTGCTGGGGATGCTTTTAAAGTGGAGTAACCTTAGGGCTTAGATCACCCTCTTGCATGACTAATTGTTTGATTTGTTTGCTTTATACTTTGGCTCTATTGTTTGGGTTTGCAATCCTACACCCGGATTTTGGGAAACATTCATAGATAGCAATACGTTGTGGAAACTGTGCGGGGTATACCGACACGGTCGAAGCAATAGCTATATTAGTGCGACATATTTGTGAGTACCGGTAACCCTTGAGTTCAATCATGGAGAGTACGGGGCCGCTGAGTGATGTCACTAAGCACTAATGACCTAGAACCTTAATTGACCATCTTGGCCTTTTGTTAGGGGTAGTGAGATGACCGGCTTTGGTGCAGTCCGAAGTTGGTAGATACTCGATACTACACTCATTGAGGGTTGTTTTCTTGGAATATTTTGGTCGCTAGTTAAGTGGCCAAACCAAAACAATGAACAATGAAAACAATCTCGTGATATTGAGTTCCTTAGAACCCGGTTACTATTTATAGGACAGGTTGTTAAGCCAACTACACTCAAGAGGGTACTTACCTATGAAACCCCATGCAAGCCTGAAACTAGGGTTTGGTGTGATTTGCTTGTACATATGTTTTGTGCATGCATCATAAACATCATGAAGCATCATATGCATTTACTAACCATTTCAAGGGTTTGGATCTTCATCTTTGTTCCTGTTTTGTAGGTCATGGAAATTCCTCGCAGAAATACCATTCAAGTCAACCTTGTGAGAATCTCTCCTCAACTCAAGGAGCTCACCTCAAGAATTCCGGAAAATTCATCCTTCAGTGAAAGACATGGTAGACTGCTCAGCCTAGTCAACACAAACATTGAAGAAGACATGATGAAGGTGTTATTCCAGTTCTTTGACCCTCTTCACCACTGTTTCACTTTCCCTGATTATCAGTTGGTACCCACTTTGGAGGAGTTTTCTCAACTCCTGAGAATTCCTATCCTTAATCAAATACCCTTCAACGGTACGGAAAAGGAACCAAAGCCGGAAGATGTTACTCGAGCATTACATCTACAACCATCTGACATCAAGGGGCATTGGGAAACCAGAAGCGGCGTCAAGGGATTCTTAGCAAAATTCTTGTTTGAGAAGGCACAGGAATGTTGGAATTCATTGGACCTACAAGCCTTTGAAGAAATTGTGGCACTCCTTATCTATGGGTTGGTCTTGTTCCCAAATCCTGACCAATTGGTAGATGTCAACGCCGTCAAAATCTTCTTGTCCAGAAATCCAATACCAACATTGCTTGGAGACATCCTTCACTCATTTTACACACGAACAATGAAAAATAGGGGTGTTCTCATGTGCTGTACTCCTATCCTTGCAAGGTGGTTTATTTCGCACCTTCCGCAATCTGTCTTGAAGAATGACCAAGGTACAAGGTGGTCCCAACAGTTGATGACTCTTACTCATTCTGATGTGCATTGGTGTTCTCGGTCCAGAGAAAATGTCATCATCGTCGATCGTTGCGGAGAATTTCCTAATGTTCCTTTACTTGGAATTAGGGGAGGTATCACCTACAACCCTTGCCTAGCTTTGAGGCAATTTGGATATGCACGGAGGGACGGCCCTCATGATATGTTGATTCCTAGCCTAGTTTTCGACTTCGACAACGATGCGCAAGGACTTCGCCAAAGATTCATCAGAGCTTGGGGAAAACTCAACAAGGTTGATAGCAAGACTCTGGGACACAAGAACTCCATCTCTCTTGAGCCCTATCTCAAGTGGGTACAAGCCCGAGCCCAAAGTCTAATGATGCCTTATCCTCATGTACTCCCAGTGATTAAAGAGCCCGTCAATGAAGGAGAGGTTCCCTACACCATCCTACATCCAGACATGCCTACATCGTGGGAGGAAATGCAGAAAAGTTGGATTCATCTCAAGGAGGAACGGAATACTTTTGAAGCTAGCTACTACGCCAGTGAAAAGAAGGTTCTAGAGCTCACCCGCCGACTCCACGAGCAAGAGGCCCTCAACACCTACATCGCACCAAAGAGGATGCGCAATGTCTTTTTGCCTTAAGAAGTTTATTTTGTAATATTTGGCCCATGGGGCATTTATGTACTAATAAATTTCTTCTTATTAATATGACGTGCGTTCTTCTTTGTCTGAAACAATTTTGAATGTTCTAAATCCTTGAATGCATTGCATACATCAGCATACCATTCATCATGTGCATAAGCAGGTCTCACTCCAGGTTTCCTTATCTGTCTGCTATTTATTTCAGTAGGATGGATCTCGAGCAAACAGTCAAAGACCTACAAGCTCAGAATGCACAGTTCCAGCAACTCCTGATGACCTTGGCTAAGGGTCAGGAGGATATCAAGACTCAATTGGGGAATAAGGACCCAGTAAAGAACAAGAAAAAGAGGATTGGGTGGCTACTTTGGGGAGAAGATTTGACGGAGAAGCTCGAAGAGTGCTTGAATTTCCTCCTACTTCTGATGAAGGGACTAGTAAGAGAGATGGAGTTGCGGTGCCTTCCGAGTCTGATGCGGAGGAAGAAGAGGTTGAAGAGGATGAAGATTATTCTGACCAGCAATACCCTCCAGCTGATGATAAATACAAAGGGTTAGAAGACAGATTGGCCGCCATGGAATTACAAAGAGTACCAGGTTTGGATTTTGAAGACTTGGGTCTGGTTGCCGGGATTGTGATTCCCCCAAAATTCAAAGTTCCAGTGTTTGTGAGGTATGATGGGCTGTCCTGCCCCAAAATGCATCTCAGGTCCTACGTGAGAAAGATTCAACCCTATACAGCAGATAAAAATCTCTGGATTCATTTCTTTCAAGACAGCCTGTCGGGAGCTCAGTTGGAGTGGTTTTATCAGCTAGAAGGAACCAGTGTCAGAAATTGGGAAGATTTGGCCACCGCTTTTTACAAACAATACCAGTATAATTCTGACCTTGCTCCTACTCGTACCCAACTTCAGGGTATGTCACTAGGAACAAGCGAGGGATTCAAAGAATATGCGCAAAAATGGAGGGATTTGGCTGGTAGGGTGCAGCCTCCTTTAACCGACCGTGAACTCGTTGATATGTTTCTTGGGACCTTATCTGGGCCATTTTTCAATCATCTAATTGGTAACTCTTCCGCGGGGTTTACCGATTTAATCTTAACAGGCGAAAGAATAGAGGCTGGCATCAAGTCAGGAAAGATTCAGAAGGGTGTTGCTGCAAGTATTGAGAAGAAGCCTTTTAAGAAGGAGACAGCTATGGTATATTCTCAGAGAAGAGCAGAGAAGATGGAGCGTCGGCCAACCGTGGGGGCCGTAATGATTCAAAACACTCCGAGTGAGCAGCCTCGCTATAACCAGTCCAGACCAAATCAGCAACGGGTGGAACGGCCACAACGGCAGTTCACCCGTGTTAATATGACTCCAGCGCAAGTGCTTCCCCATCTATTGAAGTTGAATCTTGCCACCATCAAGGAGGCACCAAAGAATGTGAATACGTCCTCTCCGCATTATCATGCTAATGCTAAATGCGCCTACCATTCAGACAGTGTTGGACACGACACCAATGATTGTTGGGCACTCAAGCATAAGATCCAAGACCTGATAGAGGCAAAGGAGGTGGAGTTTGACGCTCTGGAAAAGCCTAATGTGATATCTGCACCCATGCCGAAGCACGGCCGAAATGTCAACGCCATTGAAGAAGATTTGTATGTTGCTGATGTTAGTGATCTGACTACTCCACTGCTAACCATTAAGTTGAATTTATTAAGAGCCGGGATCTTCCCGGGATGTAAAGAAGACTGCTATTGTTGTTACTCTCTGCCATTTGATTGTCCGCTACTGAAGAAAGGCATCCAAGGCCTTATGGATAGTCGACAAATTTTGTTTGAAAAAGTTTCTGCTGTTCCAGTTCATACTGAAGATGTCTCAATCATAACCATTCACGCCAATCTTTCCAAGGCCGTCAAAAAGCCTGTTAAGATTACACCAGCTGCGAAATCTGTTCCTTTGAAGATAACAATGCCAGGACCTGTTCCTTATGTTTCTGAGAAATCGATACCTTGGAACTATAGTGGTGACGTCTACTACCATGGTATCAAGCAAATCGAGGTGATTGAAGAAAGTTCGGATGATGAAGAAGCCAGCATTAGTAACATTGCGGGCACTAGCAAAATCACCAGGAGCGGGAGAATATTTTCTCCAGAGATTGCCCCTCCAAGAGCAGTCTTTGGACCCTCATCAGCTAACAAGGTCGTCCCTGCACCAATAAAACTCTCTGCTAGAACTCCTCTGATTGAAGACATTGTTGTTCCTAGTACTGTCTCTCCTACCGCTGCTGACAAAGGTAAGGGAATCCAAGATGAGCCCGTCAGGACGAGGGCTCAACCCTTGGTAATCCCGGAAACCTCCAAGAAGGAAATGGACGAGATTTTGAGGATAATCAAAAGAAGTGATTACGATGTGGTGGAACAGTTGGGGCAAACCCCCTCCAAGATCTCCATGCTGGCACTACTACTTTGCTCAGAAGCGCACGCTAAAGCCCTGATAAAATTCCTGAAGGTAGCTCATGTGCCCCAGGAAACCTCTGCGGATCAATTTCAGAGTTGCGTGGCTAGCCTGACTGCGGACAATGGATTAGGTTTTTCTGATGCCGACCTAACTCCTAAATGAAGAAATCACAATGATGCTTTGCACATTTCAGTCGAGTGTCGAGGAACCACTCTCGCACACGTCTTGGTTGATACTGGTTCGTCGCTGAATGTTTTGCCTAAGAAGGCCTTGGACCGACTAGATTGTGAGGGGTTGGATTTGAAGTCGAGTGATATTGTTGTCAGAGCTTTCGATGGTTCGAAGAGAATGGTCCATGGAGAGGTTGAAATTCCCATCAAGATAGGCACCGAGGTGTTTAAATCCACTTTCTATGTGATGGACATCCGTCCATCATACTCTTGCTTGCTGGGTAGGCCTTGGATACACCATGCTAGGGCAGTTACCTCCTCCTTGCATCAGATGTTGAAGTATCTTGTCAAGGGAAAGATCATCACTGTCCATGGCGAAGAAGAGTACATGATTAGCCACTTAAATTCTTTCCGGTATGTGGAGGTTGAAGGAGAGTTCATTGAGACACCGTTTCAACATTTCGAAGAAGTCCTTCCTGAAATAGCAGTAGCAAAGTCGGCAGCCGAGACACCGAGACAGATGGCCAGGATGGCATCTCTGGAGGACGCAAGGGCCGCAATAAAAGAAGGGAAGAATTCAGCATGGGGGCAGTTACCCGACTTTCCGCATAAGACTGACAAGTTTGGGTTAGGGTTCACATCCGCCGGCCAGAAAGCTATGCGCCGTGCAAAGATTGAAAGGGCGCCAGTCAAAATTTCTCCCTACGGAATCAACGCCCTGGAAGATGAAGACAAGGAGAGCAACATTGAAGAGTGGATTTATCCAACTGTCAGAGGAGGATTGAGCAATTGGGAGGCTAAGGACTTTGTCCCCATCACTTTTATTCATCAGTAATTTATCTGTTAAATATTTCTTATTGGGTCTGTAATATTTACTTTCAAACAATCCGTACACTATCTTTTCACCTCCTGCCTTGCCCGGGGCATGTAGGTCCATTTGTAAGGGCTTTGATTATTTTTCATATCCATATGCCATGTTTAATGATTCATTGGACGTTTTTCATTTGATAAACTGCTTATGTTCATTTTCTTTCCTTTTGCATTTTTGTTTAAGGATGGCTATCCCTTACACACACCCACACTCACCAATGCAGGTACCCATCCACTCCGGATTCCATGGGTGACTATTCTGCTATATCTTTCAATAACTCTGAGGATCTGGTCAATCTAGCCGAGTATGAAGATGACGAAGGTTGTGAAGTACCCGGGGAACTAGCCAGACTTCTGCAACAAGAGGAAAGGGCCATCTTACCGCATGAAGAGCCATTGGAAACTGTTAACTTGGGGACCGAGGAAGACCGGAAGGAGGTGCAAGTGGGTGCCAATCTGGAACCAAAAGTCAAGGAGCGCTTGGTACAGTTGTTGAATGAGTATGTTGAGATCTTCGCTTGGTCTTATGAAGACATGTCGGGTTTAGACACAGACATCGTGGTTCACCGTCTCCCCACAAGAGAAGACTGTCCACCAATCAAGCAAAAAGTTCGCCGAATGAGGCCTGACATGTCCGAAAAGATCAAAGCAGAAGTAATGAAACAATTCGATGCTGGTTTTCTGGCTGTTACGTCCTATCCTCAATGGGTCGCTAACATTGTGCCAGTACCTAAGAAAGATGGCAAAGTCAAGATGTGTGTGGACTATCGGGATTTGAATAGGGCCAGCCCTAAAGATGATTTCCCGCTACCTCATATTGACATCTTGATCGACAATACAGCTCAGCATAAAGTGTTTTCCTTCATGGACGGATTCTCGGGCTACAATCAAATCAAAATGGCCCCGAGGATATGGAGAAAACAACTTTTGTCACACAATGGGGCACTTTCTGTTACAAGGTGATGCCGTTCGGGCTGAAGAACGCAGGGGCAACTTATCAACGCGCCATGGTAGCTTTATTTCATGATATGATACATCATGAGATTGAAGTTTACGTAGACGATATGATAGCTCGGTCACAAACAGAGGAAGAGCACCTTGAACATCTAGAAAAGCCGTTTGCCAGGTTGAAAGAATACAAGCTCAGGCTGAATCCAAGTAAATGCACTTTTGGAGTTAGGTCTGGTAAACTCCTGGGATTCATTGTAAGCAACAAAGGCATTGAAGTCGATCCGGCAAAAGTAAAAGCAATACAAGAGATGCCTGCTCCCCGTACTGAAAAGGAGGTTAGAGGATTCTTGGGGCGCTTAAACTATATTGCCAGATTCATCTCACATCTGACTTCTACCTGTGAGCCAATTTTCAAACTCTTGAAAAAAGATCAGGTAATGGAATGGAACGACGATTGTCAAGCCGCTTTTGATAGAATCAAGGAGTATTTGCTAGAACCTCCTATTCTGATGCCACCCGTCGAAGGAAGACCATTGATCATGTATTTGACCGTCTTGGATAACTCAATGGGGTGTGTTTTGGGCCAGCATGACGAGTCTGGTCGAAAAGAGCATGTTATTTATTACCTTAGCAAAAAGTTTACCGACTGTGAGACTCGCTACTCACTGCTCGAGAAAACTTGTTGCGCTTTGGTATGGGCTGCTCTCCGACTAAGACAGTATATGTTGACTCATACTACCTTGTTGATTTCCAAAATGGATCCTATCAAGTATATCTTCGAAAAGCCCGCTTTATCTGGAAGGATAGCTAGATGGCAAATGATCTTGACCGAGTATGACATCCAGTACACCACCCAAAAAGCTATAAAAGGGAGTGTATTAGCTGACCATCTGGCTCATCAGGCTATCGAAGACTATCAACCCATGAGATTTGACTTCCCAGACGAGGACATCATGAATTTGGACAACGTTGAAGGTGACGGACCATATGACGGACCTGAAAAGGGATCCCGATGGACCCTGTACTTTGATGGTGCTTCAAATGCGCTTGGAAATGGTATCGGCGCAGTACTCATTTCTCTGGAAGGTTGTCACACTCCTTTCACGGCCCGACTTTGCTTCAGCTGCACAAACAACATGGCTGAGTATGAAGCTTGCATCTTTGGTCTCAAGGCTGCTATAGACTTGGGGATCAAATCTTTGATCGTATTTGGGGACTCGGCTTTGGTTATCAGTCAAATCAAAGGAGAATGGGATACCAAACATCCTAATCTCATCCCATACAAAGAACATGTCCTGACATTGTTGCCTCATTTCGAGCAAATTACCTTCGAGCATTTCCCGCGAGAAGAGAATCAGCTAGCAGATGCTCTAGCCACAATGTCCTCCATGTTTAAACTCAACTGGGATAACGAGGCTCCCCAAATCACCATCGAGCGAATGGATGAACCTGCATATTGTCATGAGATTAATACTGAAGAAGTAGTGGAACAACCCTGGTTCCATGAAATCAAAAGGTATCTCGAGACTAGAGATTATCCCGAAGGAGCTTCCGTAAATGACAAGAAGTTCTTAAGGAAATTTGCTGCCAAATTCTTCCTGAGCAACGACATCCTTTACAAACGAAGCCATGATTGTGTATTACTCCGATGTGTAGATAAAGCTGAAGCAGAATTGATCATGACTGATATACACAGCGGCACATTTGGCACTCACTTGAGCGGGCATACAATGGCTAAGAAGATCCTGAGGGCAGGCTATTACTGGTCTACCATGGAAGCTGACTGCCATCAACATTCCCGTACTTGCCACAAGTGTCAAGTCTATGCTGACAAAGTTCACATCCCTCCGGTTCCTCTCAACGTCCTGACTGCTCCGTGGCCCTTTGCAATGTGGGGCATTGATATGATTGGAGAGATCAAGCCCACGGCTTCCAACGGACATCGCTTCATCCTGGTTGCCATTGACTATTTCACCAAATGGGTCGAAGCAGCTTCCTTCGCCTCTGTTACTAAAAATGTGGTTGCCCGCTTTATCAAGCAAAATCTCATATGTCGGTATGGTGTTCCAGACAGAATCATCACAGACAACAGTACAAATCTGAATAACACAATGATCACTGCATTGTGCGAACAGTTCAAGCTTTATCATCACAATTCATCTCCCTATCGGCCGAAGATGAACGGTGTTGTTGAAGCTGCGAACAAAAACATTAAGAAGATCATTCATAAAATGACAGTCACTTACAAAGACTGGCATGAGATGCTACCGTTTGCTCTGCATGGATACCGTACGACGACACGTACTTCAACTGAGGCAACCCCATTTTCTTTGGTTTATGGCATGGAAGTTGTTTTGCCTATGGAAGTCCAGATTCCTTCTCTAAGAATTATGAAGGATGCAGGCTTGAATGAAGATGATTGGATGCAAACTCGACTTGATCAACTCAATCTGATCGACGAAAAGCGACTAGCTGCTATATGCCATGGTCAGACGTATCAAAAGAGGATGATCAAGGCCTTCAATAAAAAAGTCAAAAGTCAAGTGTATCAAGTCGGAGATCTAGTAATCAAGCGGATTATCTTGCCGCAAAGTGATCCCAGGGGAAAATGGACTCCTACATATGAAGGACCGTTTGTGATCAAGAGCATATTTTCTGGTGGTGCAATGATTTTGACCACCATGGACGGCGACGATTTGCCGCACCCTGCGAACGCAGACATAGTCAAAAGATACTACGCATAAAATAACCCGACAGGTCGAAAACCCGAAAGGGCGGCTTGGGCAAAAATGGGCATCCCGGTGAACCGAAAACCCGAAAGGGCGGTTCAGGCAAAAATTAGGGATAAAAACAAAAAAAATCTGTACACCCGGCAAGTTGAAAACCCGAAAGGGCGGCTTGGGCAAAAAGGGGTTTCCCGGTGGATCGAAAACCCGAAAGGGCGATTCAGGCAAAAGTTAGGGAATTAAGGCGTATGACTATGTCTCGTCGGATCACTTCAAAGACAATCTCTTCATCAACCAGTTTCAGGCTTCTGATCAATCCAGTCATCGGCAAACGAAGCATTGAATGGACAGATATTCAGAGTTGTGAAGGATATAGCGGAATGGAATCCCATGGAATTATTTCACATAGCCATCTTTATTTTGTATAAATCTTTCAATATGTACGACAAAATCCTCTTACTAGGATGATTGTCTCCTTTGTACAAATATACTCATAGAAAATCAATACAAATACTTTTCCCAAAAATTTGTGTCATTTCCTTTTCTTTTCTCTTGCACTATTTGTTTTATTTTGAGAAACGTCCAATGTTTTGTTAAATAGGCATATGCATTTGAAACATAATCATTTTCTTATAAGTCGGAAAAAAGGATTACAGATAGGTCAAAGGAACAGTTGGATATCTTGATACCCTTCAAAGAAAACCCCCGGGAGATTTGGGATCCATATCCCTGGCAAGTTTTGAAGCTTATCCCCTACGGAGTATGGACGTCTCTCCCGAGTTTTATTCAAAGTTATTCCCCACAAGGGCTTATAACTGGGTTATCCTCAGCTAGCAGTCACGGAAGATCGCACTCGCTAAAATCCTTCCTATCCCCAGCGGAGTTCATCAAAATTCCCCAGCAGTAACTTATCTTTGCAATTCCCCAGCCAGAAGGTCCTCAGGAGCTCATTTCCCCTCAGAGTTTAAATTTCAGAATCCCCAACGAAGCCAGGCTAATGAACCTTCTCCCCACAGAGTTTTAGGAGAGCAAATCTTGAGTTCCCCGGTAAGGTCGCCAGAGATACTTCCCTCCAGACTGAAGATTCTCAGTCTTGCATCCCCAGCAGGAGTCTACTAGATTGGTACTCCCCAGTAGAAGTCATCAGGAATTCCCCAGAGGTTTGGTATACAACCCAAGCTCCTTATTCCCCAGTCACAGCCAAGGAATTATTCTTCCCGGCAGCAGTCAGGATGTTTTTATCTTCAGCCATCCAGGATTCATCTATCCCCAGCAAGACGGCTCATCAGCTTACATGCGCATTCATTACATTCATATCATAAACATTGATATAACATATATTGCATCATACATTTCATGCAACATAATTTTGTGTCTAGCTAACATTTTGTCCTTTTCAGGATAAGAATAAAAAGCTATCCTTAACAGTTTCAGATGCAGTTTTACATGGACTCATCATCAAGCAACCCTATACCGGTTCCTGTTCAAATTCAAGATTTCTGAAAATAGTTCACGGGTTCTCCAAGTAACGGATGTTAACCTACCACTTGTTCAGATTCCCTCCTTAAGGAATATGAAAGATTCCGGTTTGAGTGAAGACGATTGGATTCAGACCCGACTTGATCAACTTAACTTGATCGACAAAAAGCGACTTACTGCTGTTTGTCATGGTCAGACGTATCAAAAACGGATGATCAAGGCTTTCAACAAGAAAGTCAGGCGTCAGGAATATCGAGTCGGAGATCTTGTAATTATCTTTCTTTCTCAGGTACGCAAGTTCTCGCTAAGGAATCTCTTACGCGATCGACACCCCGGATGGCATCTTTAAGCCCATCTCCACAACTATCCACTACAGTTCCAAATGGCATATATAACCCCATTCCCGACAAGGTTCTGTCACATCTCCAGATGGCATCTATAAGCCCATCCTCCTATCCATCATCTCTCCAAATGGCATCTGTAAGCCCATTCCCGCTATCACACTGCTGATACTCCACTATGTGAGTGCAAATTT
Organism: Vicia faba; assembly: GCA_948472305.1. Lineage (NCBI taxonomy): Eukaryota > Viridiplantae > Streptophyta > Magnoliopsida > Fabales > Fabaceae > Vicia > Vicia faba. The sequence continues at coordinate 276,980,416 of OX451736.1, forward strand.
CTGGGCACTCTAGTGTTCAATCACCTTCCACCTTCGGATCACGAAAGGCACACAAGCCAATCTACATCCTCAGGTCTAAGAAGATTGAACAGGGGCAACTGTTGTACCCCAAAATTTTCCCTCCCATATTCTTCAAGATTTGTCAAGCATCATCTCAATTTGCTCAAGTCTACTCAAGGAGTTGCACAGTCAACCATCCTCCTAAGCCAGTCAAATTAGGATTTTGGTTCTTGCAAGGAAGTTGAGGTTTCAAAGGGCTCAATCAAGTCCCACATGCCTATAAACATTTTCAAGCATCTACATGCCAAGTTTCAAGACTCACAAGGTCAAGTTGCACAGTCAAAAACCCTAATTGCTTCACAATCAACTGTAGGGGTAAAATGGTCATTTAACAGTCAAAAGTCAAAAAAATTGGTCAACATCTTATTTTGAAGCCACAATCTTCATTTGATCAAGTCTTGATCATGATTCCTCAAGAATGGTTCAAAAATCATCAAGATGCAAAAGTTTCCATTTTTGGACAGTTGAAAAGTCAACTGTAACTTGACCAAGGCATAACTTTTTCATGGTTCATCAAAAAAATCCCATCCAATGCTCATTTTGAAGGGGATGACATTTTATACAACTAATCTTCACATTCCAAGTCCAAGAAATGCTCTCACAAAAAGTTATCAATTTCAACATTATAGGTCATTTTCAAAAGTCAACAAAAAGGCATTTTAAGTCAAAGACCATAACTTGAGATTGGTAAATCAAAATGACATGGGACCAAAGTCATTGGTTAGAGGACTTCAATACCTTTCCAAAATGTCCAAGAACATGTTCATATGATCAAAATTGAGCAAGATATGCATTGGAGAAATTGGGAAATTTTTGTGAAATGGCAAAAGTCAACTATCCTTGAAACTTCAATTTTTGACAAAAGGGCCCACTTTCTTCCACTTGATTCAGCCTTGTCATGCCACCCACGTGTCCCATGATTAATTTCAAGATTAAACATTAATTTTTCTATTTTATTTAATTTTTATTGATTTAATTCATTTTAAATCCATAAAATTCAAATAAAATCAAAAAAAAAAATTCAATAACATCTTTTGATTTGATTGGCTTTTATGTGTCATAAGCAAGCTACCAAATTCGTGCCAAGCCATTTTGAGCACAAAATCATGGTTTTGAACCAAACTTGGAATGTTCTTTAATGGTGGTAAACCAAGAATCCCAAGGCTTGATTGCACAAAATACAAGCTCATAATGCTGACCTAAATTCATTGAGACATACATAAGCAAGTCTTGCAAGCCTCATTCACGACCTGAACATCTCTCAAACGGCCAAACCAAATTCCAAAAAAATCAAGCAAAAGTTGAAAACTGTTTTCAATCCTCCAGGCCCTTTCACAGCAATTTAAAGATTCAAACATATTCCTAACACTCCCAGGAACATTTTGCAATCAGAAACAAGCCTCAAAGCTCAAGAACACGTGCTACACAGACCCACGGTTTGTCAAAAATTTTCATAATCACATACATTGATTCATGCACATTTGATATGTTTTGTTGAGTGTATTGTGTTCACAGGACCCATACGAAGCTATTAGTGTGATTGAATTGCATTATGGCGCCCAGAATTGCAAAACACCATTGTTGAAATCTAGGTTTTCAAAGCTTCCAATTTGGGGGTTTATAGCATAGGTAAAATTAAGACTAGTGGCACCTATGGTTGAATTCGTCAAGGCCAGACGAACTCAACCCAACCCTCGCGAACAATTTCTGATTGACGTACGGCTATTCGCTATTTTCTCTTGATGCAGGTTGTGGGGGTTAAAAACCCCCGCTAAGTGTTTTGTTTTTTATAGTAAAAAGGAAGAAGACGGTGACGTGGTCATGTGTGGTTGGCTTGTTCAAAAAATGTGCGCTACTTTTTCTTTTGTTCAGCATATAACGTGTTTATTTTATATTATATTTGTTTCTTGTTATTCTAACAAATGCGTTCAGTTGGTTCAGTGGTACGGGTGTTGGCAAATGATCATTGGGACCTGGGTTCGATTCCCAGGTCCACCCAAATCTCAATATTATTTTTTCTAACAAATTCCCATGCAGCGCTTTCAATGAATTCCACCATATGCCTCCAGGCATCATCATGCCATGTGTCCCAATCAACAATCCAAAGGCCAGAAAATGATGAGCACCATGCTCTTCAGTCAACCATATGCACCTGAATCCAGAAAGTCAATACAGGCCTGAGCTTAGTGGGCCAAAAGCTGCAATCAACACCTCCAAAAAAGGCCTGCCCCCCTGGTCTTTGTTACTCTTTTTATTTTCTTTTCTTTATAATTTATTTTTATTAATTATTAGTATTATTTAATTAATCAATTAATTAACATTTTTACAAATAAAAATTCAAAAAAACCAAAAAAACATTTTATTATTTATTAACTTATTTTGTAAATAAATTCTAACATTAATTAATTAGTTGTGTAATTAGGACAATTTTAACATTTTTTTTAATAAGTAAAATTAATTTAGAATTAGGTCTTTCACTTTCAATTTTTTATTTCCTTTTTTATTTTATTTCATTAAAAACATAAAAATACAAAAAAAAACATTTTTCTTTTAATAATTAATTAATTAGTAATTAGGCTTAATTTTTAATTAATTGCAAAAAAGGACAAATTCAATTCTTATTCAAAAAAAGGGTCAAAACCCTCGTGACGTCCCGATTCATTCTTTCGCGCGCAGTTTATTTTAATTCATTATATTTATGTAATTGCTTCAGGAAATGTAATAGTTAATTAGGATTTTATTGCGTTTTATTTACTTTTCTCGCACTTTATTTCCAAACGGGTTTTTGTCTTTTGGCGATGTATAGACCCGCGCCTTGTAATAGTTAGATTTACCTTTCCGCACTCCTAACTGCTAATATGCCTGCAAGAATGTATGTAAAATAAAATCAATCCGTAGCTCACAAATAACATGCAAAGACAAATGTTTAAACTGAAATTGAACACACATACACATGCCACCCCTAGGGTACGCCTCACTGGTTGCCTCGAACGTGGCCATAAAGTATAGGGTGTCTTAGAGGTCGCCCTTTGTCTAAAGATCCAGTTGCCTCGAAACGGTTGCCTCGGATAAAAAGGATCTAGGACGTTAGGGTTACTTCTAAGGTGTCCTACCATTGCTTTGGTGACCACACTGTCCCTTAATCAAATTAACCCGAACACCTCCAACGATGGTGCTACCTCCCTCTCAGTGGTGGGATAGCACTATCTAAAGGACTCTTACACAGCCTAATTCCTTAGAGTAGGTAGATTCTCGTGGGTACTTGCTCTTTTCAAAACAAACAAAAAACAACTTTTCGCACCTACACTTTCAAAAGGTTTTCAAACAAATTTTTCATACACTCTTGAGGACTGATACAAGAGTTACTCAGAAATTTTTCAAACGAAACTTTTTCAAAACCCACACACACTTGAAAAGCAAACAAATTTTGAAAACATAAGAGCAAATACCTAAGAGCCCGTGGATAACCACGGATAGAGAGGGTGTTAACACCTTCCCTTTCTATAAATCTACCTCCCGAACCGAGAGAAATCTCAAAGAAGGAATTTTGTTGTGCTTTTGTCCTTTCCATGTTGGAGAACATAAAAGACGGTGGCGACTCTTGCTTACCGCGACATTTCGCGAAACCAGCTAAAAAACAGTCAGTTATATTTCCACCGATCACAGAACTGGCGACTCTGCTGGGGACTTAATAAGTGAGGTGTACCTTAGGAATTAGACCACTCTTATGTTTTCAATTGCTTGTTTGTTTGCTTTAATATTGTGGGCCTGTTTTGGGAGTTTCATAGATCCTAAACCGGATCTGGGGGATACCTCTTAGAAAGTAGCAACAAACTGTGAGGGAACTGTGCGGGGTATACCGACACGGTTGAAGCAGTTTGCTACGTTGATGTGGCACTTTGGTGAGTACCGGTAACCCTTGAGTCAAGTCAAGGAGAGTACGGGGCCGCCGCGTGGTGTCGTGAAGCATCAACTGACCTTAGGAACCTTACTTGACCATCCTGGCCTCTTTAGGGGTAGTGAGATGACCGACTTTGGTGCAGTCCGAAGTTGGTAGATACTCGATACTACACTCATTGAGGGTTGTTTTCTTGGAATATTTTGATCGCCAGTTCAGTGGCTAAATCAAAACAATGAACACAGAAAACAACCCAATGATATTGAGCTCCTTAGAACCCGGTTACTTTTGATAGGACAGGTTTTTGAGCCCACCAACTTCAAGAGGGTAGTACCCCAAACTTCATGCTGGCCTAAACTCTAAGGGTTGTGGTGTGACTTGTGTGCCTTATCATGTTTGCCTTTTGTGAATACTTGTGGTGTGTTTTTATCATAACATCATAGCATCATACAACATCATATGCATTTACTAACCACTTCAAGGGTTCGAATCTTCATCTTTGTTCTTGTTTTGCAGGACATGGAAACTATCCGCAGAAAGACAATTCAGATCAACCTTGTAAGGTTACCTCCTCAGCTTAAGGAGCTTACATCCAGGATTCCCGAGAACTCTTCCTTCAGTGAAAGGCATGGTAGACTCATCAGCTTGGTCAATACCAACATTGAAGAGGATATGGTGAAAGTGTTGTTCCAGTTCTTTGACCCTCTGCGTCACTGTTTTACTTTCCCGGATTATCAACTGGTGCCTACTTTGGAAGAGTTTTCTCAACTTCTGAAGGTTCCTATTCTTAATCAACTACCCTACAACGGTACAGAAAGGGAACCAAAACTTGAAGAGGTAGCTAAAGAATTACACCTACAACCATCTGACATCAAGGGACATTGGGAAATCAGAAGTGGTATCAAAGGATTCTTGGCAAAGTTTCTGTTTGAGAAGGCCCAAGAATGTTGGAATTCCCTTGACCTACAAGCCTTTGAAGAAGTTGTGGCACTCCTTGTCTATGGGTTGGTATTGTTCCCGAATCCAGATCAGCTTATAGATATCAATGCTGTCAAGATCTTTATGTCCAGGAATCCAATACCTACATTGCTTGGGGGCATCCTCCACTCATGTTACACTCGAACCATGAGAAAAAGAGGTGTTCTCATGTGCTGCACTCCTCTCCTGGCAAGGTGGTTTATTTCGCACCTTCCACAATCAGTTTTGAAGAACGAGCGGGGTTTGAGGTGGTCACAACGATTGATGACCCTTACACATGCTGATATACATTGGTGTTCTCGGTCCAGAGAAAATGTCACTATTATTGATCGTTGCGGAGAGTATCCTAATGTTCCTTTACTTGGAACCAGAGGAGGTATTACTTACAACCCCTGTCTGGCTTTGAGGAAGTTTGGTTATGCTCGGAGGGATGGCCCTCATGACATGTTGATTCCTGACATTGTTTTTGACTTCGACAACGATGCACAAGGACTTCGCCAGAGATTCATCAGAGCTTGGAGGATGCCCAACAGGGTAGACAGCAAGACACTGGGGCACAAGAACTCCATCCCCCTGGAGCCTTATCTCAAGTGGGTACGAGCCCGCTCCCAGAAGCTGGTGATGCCATATCCTCATGTTCTCCCTGTGATCAAAGAGCCAGTTTTGGAAGGAGAGGTGCCCTACACCATTCTACATCCAGACATGCCAACATCTTGGGAAGAAATGCAAAAGAGCTGGATCCAACTCAAGGAAGAACAGAATTCTCTTGAAACCAGTCTACATGCCAGTGAGAAGAAGGTCTTGGAGCTCACCCGTCTACTTCACGAGGAAAAGACTCTCAACACCTACATCGCTCCAAAGAGGATGCGCAGTCTCTTTTGGGATTAATTATTTTGTAATGTTTTGCCCATGAGGCCTTGATGTACTAAACAGATTATTTCTTAATACAAAGTGTGTTCTTTTTTGTCTACAACGAATTTAAACTTTCGAACCCTTGAATGCATTGCATAAATAGCATATCATGCATCATGTGCATAACAGGTACCCTTTTTCTACAGGTTGCTTAATCTTCTTCGCTGTTTATTTCAGCAATCATCATGAATCCTGAACCTACTACCGAACAAGCTATCAAGGCCCTCCAGGCCCAGAATGCCCAGTTTCAAGAGATGGTCATGAACTTAGCCCAAGGACAACAGGAGCTGAAGGCTTTGCTCCTGAAGAAGAAGAAGAAGAAGAAGAAGAGGACTGTGTTGTTCAACACTGGACGCAGACTCGGGAATACACTGCAGAATGAAGCTGAGATGACTACTCCATCTGTTGGGGAAGGCAGTCACCAAGAGGGAAGGGTTCCTAGTCCCGTGGTCTCTGACACCGAGACAGATGATGAACAGTACCCTCCTGCTGAGGACCGGTACAAACAGCTGGAGGACCGGTTAAATGCTATGGAGATTCAATGTGTGCCTGGGTTGGATTTTGGAGATCTAGGTTTATCTTCTGGGGTGGTGATCCCACACAAGTTCAAGGCACCTGCCTTTGTGAAGTACGACGGGGCTTCTTGTCCTAAGCTGCACCTTCGTTCTTATGTAAGGAAGATCCAGCCTTACACTGCAGACAAGAACTTATGGATCCATTTCTTCCAGGAGAGTCTTTCAGGGACTCAACTCGAATGGTTCTATCAGCTGGATGGAACCAATATTCGTAACTGGGAGGACTTGGCTACTGCTTTTTAAAAGCAGTATCAGTACAATTCCGACCTTGCTCCTACGCGCACCCAGCTCCAGGGTATGTCACTAGGAACGAGTGAAGGTTTTAAGGAGTACGCGCAGAAGTGGAGAGACCTGGCTGGCAGGGTGCAGCCACCATTGACGGATCGTGAACTCGTGGACATGTTCTTGGGGACCCTGTCTGGTCCGTTCTTTAACCACCTGATTGGTAATTCCTCTGTTGGGTTTACAGACCTGATCCTGACCGGTGAGAGGATCGAAGCTGGTAACAAATCGGGGAAGATACAGAAAGGTGCCTCCTCGAGCTCTGAAAAGAAGCCCTTCAAGAAGGAAGCTAGTGTTGTTTATGGTCCCAGGAGACAGAATAAACCGGAACGCCGCCAAGCTGTCAACGCGGTGGTAATTTCAAAGCCTGCTGCTGCTCCTCAGCAATACAACCAGCCAAGAGTTTAGAGGCCCAAAAGGCAGTACACTCGGCTCAGCATGACCCTGTCTCAGATTTTGCCGCAACTGCTGTCAACCAATCTGGTAACTGTCAAGGAAGCTCCGAAGGTGGTAAACACAACATCTCCGAAGTACAACCCCAACGCCCGCTGCGCTTATCACTCTGACAGCCTGGGGCATAACACAGATGATTGTTGGGCTCTGAGGAATAAGGTTCAAGACCTTATTGATGCTAAAGAGGTTTAGTTCGAGGCGCCCGAAAGGCCTAATGTGGTGACAGCTCCCATGCCCAACCAGGAGTAAATGCTATTGAGGACGACGTGGAGGAATCCGAATTTGACAGCTGGATTTACCCAACGACCAACGGTGGACCAAGCAACTGGACTGCAAAAGACTTTACACCTATTACTTTTGTCACTCAGTAATGAACTCCTTTGTTTTAAAATTTTAACGAACAATAATTTGAAACTCTATGGCCCGGTGTCTTACCCGGGGCACCGTGGCTTCATTTGTGAGGGCTTATTATTTGTCACTCTCATATATCATGAATAAAAGCATTTGACGTTTTTCGCATTTCAAATCTTGCGCTCCCTTTCTTTCTTTATGTATTGCAAAACATCTATATTTACACACACTCACCTATACAGGTTCCAATCCACTCTGGATCTCACTGGTAACGACTCTGCTACCGCCAGTTATGACTTCAAAAGTCCAATCAACTTAGCCGAAGACGAAGGTGAAGATGCTTGCGAAGTGCCTGGTGAGCTTGCAAGACTGCTACTCCAGGAAGAGAGGGCCATTCAGCCACATGAAGAGCCAGCGGAAACGGTAAATCTAGGTACTGAGACAGACAGGAAGGAAGTTAAGATTGGTGCCAATCTGGAGGCTAGCGTGAAACAACGGTTGATTCAGATGCTGCATGACTATGTGGAAATCTTTTCCTGGTCCTACGAAGATATGACTGGGTTGGATACTGACATTGTGGTTCATCACCTGCCTACCAAGGAAGACTGCCCTCCGGTAAAACAGAAGGTCCGCCGTATGCGCCCAGAAATGTCTGAGAAAATCAAAGCTGAGGTTATGAAACAATTTGACGCCGGTTTTCTTGCAGTAACTTCTTACCCTCAGTGGGTTGCCAACGTGGTTCCAGTACCGAAGAAAGATGGTAAGGTCCGAGTGTATGTTGATTACAGGGACTTGAATAGGGCGAGCCCTAAGGATGATTTCCCTCTACCTCACATCGATGTTCTAGTGGACAACACCGCTCAGCATAAGGTATTCTCCTTCATGGATGGGTTCTCAGGTTATAATCAAATCAAGATGGCTCCTGAAGACATGGAGAAGACCACTTTTGTTACTCAGTGGGGCACCTTTTGCTACAAGGTCATGCCTTTTGGGTTGAAAAATGTTGGGGCAACCTACCAACGTGCCATGGTTGCTTTGTTTCATGACATGATCCATCACGAGATTGAAGTATATATCGAAGATATGATTGCAAGGTCTCAAACTGAAGAGGAACACCTTGACCATCTACAGAAACTGTTTGACCGTCTGAAGTTGTATAAGCTGAGGTTGAACCCAAACAAGTGCACCTTCGGGGTAAGATCTTGAAAACTACTAGGTTTCGTCGTGAGCGACAAAGGTATTCAAGTGGACCCTGCCAAGGTGAAGGCCATACAAGAGATGCCAACTCCCAAGACAGAGAAAGAAGTCAGAGGTTTTCTAGGACGGCTGAACTACATTGCCCGATTCATCTCACATCTAACTGCTACCTGTGAACCAATCTTCAAGTTGCTGAAGAAAGATCAAGTAGTACGTTGGAACGATGAATGTCAGGCCGCTTTCGACAGAATCAAAGAGTATCTCCAAGAACCACCCATTCTTATGCCACCGGTTGAAGGGAGACCTCTAATCTTATACTTGACAATACTGGACAACTCAATGGGGTGTGTGCTGGGGAAGCATGACGAGTCTGGCCGAAAAGAGCACGCCATTTATTACCTTAGCAAAAAGTTTACCGACTGTGAGACCCGATACTCATTGCTCGAGAAAACTTGATGCGCTTTGGTATGGGCTGCTCGCCGGCTGAGACAGTATATGTTGACTCACACTACTCTGTTGATTTCAAAAATGGATCCAATAAAGTACATATTCAAAAAGCCTGCCTTGTCCGGAAGAATAGCAAGATGGCAGATGATCTTGACCGAATACGACATCCAGTACACGACTCAGAAAGCAATCAAGGGAAGTGTGTTGGCAGACCATTTGGCACACCAGGCAGTGGATGATTACCAGTCGATGAACTTTGAATTTACAGACGAGAATATCATGGTGGTGACTGATTGTGAAGTGCCTGGACCGGATGAAGGACCTGAGGAAGGATCCCGATGGTCTATGCACTTTGACGGAGCCTCAAATGCTTTGGGTAACGGTATCGGCATTGTGATCATATCCCCTAAAGGCACTCATACTCCATTTACTTCCCGGCTATATTTCAACTGCACCAACAACATGGCAGAGTATGAGGCGTGCATCATGGGTCTTCAAGCTGCAATTGACTTAAGGATCAAGTTTCTGAGTGTCTTCGGAGATTCCACTCTCGTGATCAATCAGATCAAAGGCGAGTGGGATACGAAACACCCAAATCTTATTCCTTACAAAGAGTATGTGTTGACATTGATTCCCCACTTCGAGGAGATAACTTTTGAACACTTCCCAATAGAGGAGAATCAGTTAGCGGACGCGCTGGCTACGATGTCTTCTATGTTCAAAGTCAAATATGATAACGAAGCTCCCCGGATCATTATCTGGAAGTTGGATGAACCTGCACATTGTTGTGACCTTGAGGCTGAAGAGGTAACTGAAAAACCTTGGTATCATGAAGTGAAGAGGTACCTTGAAGCTCAAGAATACCCCGAAGGTGCATCTGTTAACGACAAGAAATTCCTGAGAAGGTTCGCGGCAAAGTTCTTCCTCAGCAATGGCATTCTCTACAAGCGAAACCATGATTCAACTTTACTGCGTTGTGTGAATAAGACTGAAGCAGAAAAGATCATGGCAGAGCTACATGAAGGTACCTTCGGAACACATTCCAATGGACATACCATGGCAAAGAAAATCCTTCGGGCAGGATATTTCTGGTCCACAATGGAAGTTGACTGTTACCAACATTCTCGGACGTGTCACAAATGCCAGATTTATGCAGATAAAGTGCATGTTCCTCCAGTTCCGCTGAACGTCTTGACAGCACCTTGGCCCTTTGCAATGTGGGGCATTGATATGATCGGCGAGATCAGACCTACGGCATCCAACGAGCATCGCTTCATCCTGGTAGCGATTGATTACTTCACAAAGTGGGTCGAAGCAGCTTCCTATGCTACGGTAACCAAGAACGTCGTGGCACGGTTCATTCGGCATAACCTGATATGTCGCTACGGTGTACCAGAGAGGATCGTTAAGGACAATGGTACCAATCTTAATAACAAGATGATCACTGAGCTCTGCGAGCAATTCAAGATACAACATCATAACTCTTCTCCTTACCGGCCGAAGATGAATGGGGTTGTAGAAGCGGCGAATAAGAATATCAAAAAGATTGTGCAGAAGATGACAGTGACCTACAAAGATTGGGACGAAATGTTACCGTTTGCTCTTCATGGGTACCGTACCTCAGCACGGACGTCAACAGGGGCAACACCCTTTTCCTTGGTCTATGGCATGGAGGCAGTCTTGCCTATTGAAGTCCAGATACCCTCTCTCCGGATAATGAAGGATGCAGGTTTGAACGAAGATGACTGGATCCAGACTCGGCTTGATCAATTAAACCTGATTGATGAAAAAAGACTCACTGCTATTTGTCATGGTCAAACGTACCTGAAATTCTGGCTACAGACACTCAATGTCACGTACAATGTTTTGACACTGTATCTGACTTACTATATGACAGTAAATACAAAAGCAGTAAATAACACAGTCAATTGTTTACCCAGTTCAGTGTGCAACAACACCTACTCTGGGGGCTACCAAGCCAGGGAGAGAATCCACTATAAGAGATGTTAATTCAGGAATAAACCAACCAGTTTATCTCCTTCACTTAAGACCTACCCAATGCAATTCTAATCTAAGTACAACTTAAACCTGAGTTCCTACTCACTCCCCCTCAATCACAGCAGTGATACATAAACAAATTTGACTTGAGAATTGTTGAAGACACTCTTCAAAACACACACTTGATTAAGCTTCACAGCTTTTTAATCAAGTAACACAATCACTCGTGCTTCACAGCTTTGAGTGATGTACACAACTAACTTGACTCTGCTTCACAGCTTTAGTCAAGTAACATTCAAACACTCTTGCTTCAAAGCTTTGAGTGCTACACAACCCTTACAATTGAAACCTATTCCAAGACACTTATCACAATGATAATTGCTTGGAGTACAATAAACAAATCTATACAGATTACAAACTTGATCTTCTAATCAATCAGCAGGGATGATTTCAAAAACCGCAGCTCTGTTGAATATATAGCAGCTGCAACTTCAGTTAGGGTTTCCAAAAACCTAGGGTTGATTCCGTTTGACCTTAAGACCAGGTCACAGTACTTCATTGATCAGGTTAGGATTGAGCTAGGTTACTCCTCAGAAAACGCAGGATTCTGTTTAGGAAGGACTGAGTTATTTCCTGAAAAAACTCAGACTTATCCAATCCTGTAATCCTGCTAGTTCAGAACAGGATGTCATAACATCTGTTATGACATCTGAGAAAACCTGTCTACTGATTAGTAAAATGTGATCATTTTGCAAACATGCTCAGATACACACTTATAAACATCAGTATTTGAGTTACAATATTTTTCTGCACATGTACCTAAAGAGCTAGTACAACCTGAACTAGAATGTTATGACATCAGTCATGACATTCACACATACACTTTTACCAAAAATGCAAGCCAATACCTAAACACCTACAAACTCCCCCTTTGGCAGATTTTTGGCTAAAGTCCCTAAACAATCAGAGATAGATAGATAGCAGCAGAAATAAATGACAGCAGAAAAATATAGTGTTAAGTACTAATTAAGCAGTACCAAATTAAGTACTAATTAAGCAGTACCAAATATTCTCCCCCACTTTAGCCACAAATGGGCCAAAGATTACATGTTTATAAAGTTATACAGTTATCCAAGACAAAATAATGAGATCAGCAGCAGACAATAGCAGAACATACTTCCAAACTCCACCAGCAACACCACCAAGCAGCAATCATCCTTCAAGTACTGTCATCAGACTCAGAGGAGCCACTTTCTTCAATGTTGAGCTGTCCTTCATCTTCTTCCCTCATGCTTGCTTCAGCTTCTTCCTTTTCTAGCTTGGCAATTAGTGCTTCTAGGGTCCTTTTTCTAGCATCCAGATCTTTGCAAGTTTCTTTTAAGACAGCTATGACATCTGATGTTTTGGACTGGCTCTTTGCAGACGATGTCTCAGCTGATGTTATGACAATGTCTGGAGCATGGGATCCCTGAAACAGTTTATAGTGCAGGCCAAGGGCAGGGGCTCTTTTGCAGACTGTATCTCTTGCTACCAGTATGTCAGGATATTGTGCAAGGATGATTCCACAAAGGAGGGAGGGAAAGGCAATTGGTCCTTTGACAGCATAACTGCCAGCATGCTTCAAGGTTTGTTCAAAAATGTACCTTCTATAGTCAAAGGCAGTCTTGGTTCCTACAGCATAGATGAATCTCCCCAATCCTGTGGAGATGGTTGATTTGTGATTTGTAGGCACCCAGTTTGCTGCACCTATTTTATGCAAGATGGCAAATTTCATGCTGAGTTTACTAGCATTCAACTTCCCTTTCAATGGCCAGCACTTTACTTGCCTGGCAGTGATGGTCAAGCATACTTCATTGTCAGTTGCCTCTAGATCAGGACAGTCCTTATTTGTTCTTCCAAGAAACTTGTTGATTTCTGATGGAGAGAACTTGACCCTTCTTCCTCTAACAAACACACTCTCAAAGTCAGCTGACCTCCCATCAGCACAATCATTGGATAAGTTCACTACAAACTCTTTAACCAGATTTTCATAACATTTGCCAAACTTCATCACAGTCTTTATTAGCCCAGCATTCCTGATCAGCTCCATGATGTCTTTGCACTCCAAAGCATCATTGTTGAGTTCTCTCTCCAAGGCTATTCTCTTCGAGCAAACATACTTCCACCTGTTTGCATTATCAGGATGATGAAAGGAGATGTTGTCAGTTGGTACTTCAGGCACTCTAGCAATCTTGCTGGAGGGGAGCTTCCTTCTGATGGGAGTATTGTCAATGTCAATCTCAAATTCTGATTCATCATCAGAGTCAGAAGTTTCAGGTTCTTTTCTTTTCTTGGAGATTGGTTGTCTAGCAGTCAGCACCTGTGCCTTCTTCCCTTTTATCTGAATTTTTTCAGCCATCCCTTCAGCCTTGGACTTCTAAGGTTTAACAGTCTCACTACTTTTTCTTTTCATCAATCTCCTAGCAATGCTAGGGTTCACATTAGCAATCAGTTCATTATCTGAGTACTCTTCATCCACATCAATGATAGGTGGATCAGCAGCCTTTTTAGAGGGATTTTGAATGTTGTCTTTTGGTGTCACAACATCCTCAGTGACATCTATATTTTCAGAACCTTCCACATTTGGACTTTCAGATTGATTCAAAGGAATAGAAATCCCCGGTACAGATTGGTTGCCACTCAGAATGCTAGTAACCAGTCTAGCAATAGCTTGGTGTACTTGAACTGTTCCTTCTTTATTAGGTATAGTAGATGAAGGCATCGATCAATCAGCTTCATCTTCAACCGAGCAGCAAAGTGATGAGACGCTTGAAGACATAAAGGCGATAGCAGAGTTGGAACCCAGTGGGATTTTTCACATAGTTGTTTTGTTTTCCTTTTCAAAATTGTATAAACTCTATGTTGTTCGGCGGCGTGCTCTTACTAGGACGTCAGCCTCTTGTACACAAAACGCCTATTTTCAGGCAAATTCAAAAATCAATACAAATTCACTTTTTCAGAGAAATTGCCAATTATTTTTCCCTTTTTCTGTTTTGTTTTGCGAAGAACGTCCAATGTTCATTTTTGATATATGCATTTGACATTAATTGCTAACTCATAAATACTTGCATACGAAACAAAGGACTAATTACAGGTGACATTAGAAGCAGGGGCAATAATGAGTTGTCTAAGCGATCTAGTTGCTCTGTCCACCAGGGTACCAAGGTAGGTTCGTCTGAAGAACGTAACCAAGATACCTCCACTCCCCGTAGAGGAAGACAGATTTCAGTAATACTCTCCCCCGAGCAGAGTTGGTCTCCCATCAGCCCCGAAAAGGCACAGTATCCCTAGCAAGTCAGCAATACTCTCCCCAAGCAGAGTTAGTCTACTGTCAGCCTTAAGGAAGTTGGGTATCCCCAGAAAATCTCAATATTCCCCAGCGGAGTATACAGATGTTCCTAAGCAAGCATCCCCGGCAGTCTTGATTTAAGATTGTTCCCCGGCGGAATACCAGACACCCCAATGGAGCCACTTCCCCAGTGCAGTCCAAAAGTTTCCCCAGGAGAGTTGAATCATCCTCCCCTGTAGACTCTGGAAGCTTATCCCCAGTAGATTCTGGAAGCTTATCCCCTGCAGAGCACGAACGCGTCTCCCCGGCTTTATTCAAAGGTTATTCCCCACCAGGGCTTATAACTGGGTTATCCTCAGCTAATTACCACGGAAAGATCGTCCTCGGAGAAATTCTTCCTACCCCCAGTGGAGTTCATCAAAATTCCCCAGCATAAGCTTATCAACGGAATCCCCAGCGGAGTTCTCACCAAAACCTCAACGAAGTATCTCTTCCCAAAGAGTAATTCCCCGTAGAGTAATCTCTTCAACAAGTTTATTCCTCAACGGAGTCATCTTCTCCTACCGGTTTATCCTTGCAACCATCGTCCCCCAGCGGAAACGAAGAACTCTCCTCTTCAAACATCAACCCAGGATTCAACAAACTTCCCGGCATCCGTCAAGGATTTATTTTCCTAGACGAAAATACATTCATAAACATCACATCTTCATACATTATAGCATGCATACGCATCATACAACACAAATCTCATTTATTTTTGAGAACATCTTAAAATCATGCAGTTCATGCATCATGACATTGCGTACAACTGATGTTTTGCCTTTTCAGGAAAAAGGCCAATAAAAAGATGATTACTACCAACTGTCACAATTCCAGATTCGATTCCTGTATCTAGACAGGGCATATCTGTAGACGACCAATTCCAGATTCGATTCCTGTATCTAGCCAGGGCATATCTGTGAGTAACTGATTGTAGATTCGACACCTGTATCTAGCCAGGGCATATCTGAAGAGTTTGAAGATTCGATACCTGTATCTAGCCAGGGCATATCTGTAGATGACTAATTCCAGATTCGATTCCTGTATCTAGCCAGGGCATATCTGAAGAGTTTGAAGATTCGATACCTGTATCCAGCCAGGGCATATCTGTAGATGACTAATTCCAGATTCGATTCCTGTATCTAGCCATGGCATATCTGAAGAGTTTGAAGATTCGATACCTGTATCCAGCCAGGGCATATCTGTAGACGACTAATTCCAGATTCGATTCCTGTATCTAGCCAGGGCATATCTGAAGAGTTTGAAGATTCGATACCTGTATCCAGCCAGGGCATATCTGTGGATAACTAATTCCAGATTCAATTCCTGTATCTAGCTAGGGCATATCTGAAGAGTTTGAAGATTTGATACCTGTATCCAGCCAGGGCATATCTGTAGACGACCAATTCCAGATTCGATTCCTGTATCCAGCCAGGGCATATCTGCGTGAAGAATATAGAGATTAGATACATGTATCCAGCCAGGGCACGTCTGTAAGCAACCTTTTGAAGTTCCGGATTCAATTCCTGTATCTAGCCAGGGCACATCTGTGAGCAATTGATTGTGGATTCGGTACCTGTATCTAGCCAGGGAATATCTACATGAAGAGATTGAAGATCAACTCCTGAAACAAGCCAGGTAATTATCTTTCTTTCTCAGGTACGCAAGTTCTCGCTAAGGAATCTCTTACGCGATCGACACCCCGGATGGCATCTTTAAGCCCATCTCCACAACTATCCACTACAGTTCCAAATGGCATCTATAAGCCCATTCCCGACAAGGTTCTGTCACATCTCTAGATGGCATCTATAAGCCCATCCTCCTATCCATCATCTCTCCAAATGGCATCTGTAAGCCCATTCCCGCTATCACACTGCTGATACTCCACTATGTGAGTGCAAATTTCTGGGCACTCTAGTGTTCAATCACCTTCCACCTTCGGATCACGAAAGGCACACAAGCCAATCTACATCCTCAGGTCTAAGAAGATTGAACAGGGGCAACTGTTTTACCCTAAAATTTTCCCTCCCAT
Organism: Vicia faba; assembly: GCA_948472305.1. Classification (NCBI taxonomy): domain Eukaryota; kingdom Viridiplantae; phylum Streptophyta; class Magnoliopsida; order Fabales; family Fabaceae; genus Vicia; species Vicia faba. Next base: position 276,996,966 of record OX451736.1, read on the forward strand.
GTTCTTCAAGATTTGTCAAGCATCATCTCAATTTGCTCAAGTCTACTCAAGGAGTTGCACAGTCAACCATCCTCCTAAGCCAGTCAAATTAGGATTTTGGTTCTTGCAAGGAAGTTGAGGTTTACAAGGGCTCAATCAAGTCCCACATGCCTATAAACATTGTCAAGCATCTACATGCCAAGTTTTAAGGCTCACAAGGTCAAGTTGCACAGTCAAAAATCCTAATTGCTTCACAATCAACTGTAGGGGTAAAATGGTCATTTGACAGTCAAAAGTCAAAAATTTTGGTCAACATCTTATTTTGAAGCCACAATCTTCATTTGATCATGATTCCTCAAGAATGGTTCAAAAATCATCAAGATGCAAAAGTTTCCATTTTTGGACAGCTGAAAAGTCAACTGTAACTTGACCAAGGCATAACTTTTTCATGGTTCATCAGAAAAATCCCATCCAATTCTCATTTTTAAGGGGATGACATTTCCTACAACTCATCTTCACATTCCAAGTCCAGGAAATGCTCTCACAAAAAGTTATCAATTTCAACATTATAGGTCATTTTCAAAAGTCAACAAAAAGGCATTTTAAGTCAAAGACCATAACTTGAGATTGGTAAATCAAAATGACATGGGACCAAAGGCATTGGTTAGAGGAATTCAATACCTTTCCAAAATTTCCAAGAACATGTTCATATGATCAAAATTGAGCAAGATATGCATTGGAGAAATTGGGAAATTTTTGTAAAATGGCAAAAGTCAACTATCCTTGAAACTTCAATTTTTGACAAAAGGGCCCACTTTCTTCCACTTGATTCATCCTTTTCATGCCACCCACGTGTCCCATGATTAATTTCAAGATTAAACATTAATTTTTCTATTTTTATTGATTTAATTCATTTTAAATCCATAAAATTCAAATAAAATCAAAAAAAAAAAAATTCAATAACATCTTTTGATTTGATTGGCTTTTATGTGTCATAAGCAAGCTACCAAATTCGTGCCAAGCCATTTTGAGCACAAAATCATGGTTTTGAACCAAACTTGGAATGTTCTTTAATGGTGGTAAACCAAGAATCCCAAGGCTTGATTGCACAAAATACAAGCTCATAATGCTGACCTAAATTCATTGAGACATACATAAGCAAGTCTTGCAAGCCTCATTCACGACCTGAACATCTCTCAAATGGCCAAACCAAATTCCAAAAAAATCAAGCAAAAGTTGAAAACTGTTTTCAATCCTCCAGGCCCTTTCACAGCAATTTAAAGATTCAAACATATTCCTAACACTCCCAGGAACATTTTGCAATCAGAAACAAGCCTCAAAGCTCAAGAACACGTGCTACACAGACCCACGGTTTGTCAAAAATTTTCATAATCACATACATTGATTCATGCACATTTGATATGTTTTGTTAAGTGTATTGTGTTCACAGGACCCATACGAAGCTATTAGTGTGATTGAATTGCATTATGGCGCCCAGAATTGCAAAACACCATTGTTGAAATCTAGGTTTCCAAAGCTTCCAATTTGGGGATTTACAGCATAGGTAAAATTAAGACTAGTGGCGGCTATGGTTGAATTCGTCAAGGCCAGACGAACTCAACCCAACCCTCGCGAACAATTTCTGATTGACGTACGCATATTCACTATTTTCTCTTGATGCAGGTTGTGGGGGTTAAAAACCCCCGCTAAGTGTTTTGTTTTTTATAGTAAAAAGGAAGAAGACGGTGACGTGGTCATGTGTGGTTGGCTTGTTCAAAAAATGCGCGCTACTTTTTCTTTTGTTCAACATATAACGTGTTTATTTTATATTATATTTGTTTCTTGTTATTCTAACAAATGCGTTCAGTTGGTTCAGTGGTACAGGTGTTGGCAAATGATCATTGGGACCTGGGTTCGATTCCCAGGTCCACCCAAATCTCAATATTATTTTTTCTAACAAATTCCCATGCAGCGCTTTCAATGAATTCCACCATATGCCTCCAGGCATCATCATGCCATGTGTCCCAATCAACAATCCAAAGGCCAGAAAATGATGAGCACCATGCTCTTCAGTCAACCATACGCACCTGAATCCGGAAAGTCAATACAGGTCTGAGCTTAGTGGGCTAAAAGCTGCAATCAACACCTCCAAAAAAGGCCTGCCCCCCTGGTCTTTGTTACTCTTTTTATTTTCTTTTCTTTATAATTTCTTTTTATTAATTATTAGTATTATTTAATTAATCAATTAATTAACATTTTTACAAATAAAAATTCAAAAAAACCAAAAAAACATTTTATTATTTATTAACTTATTTTGTAAATAAATTCTAACATTAATTAATTAGTTGTGTAATTAGGACAATTTTAACATTTTTTTTAATAAGTAAAATTAATTTAGAATTAGGTCTTTCACTTTCAATTCTTTATTTCCTTTTTTATTTTATTTCATTAAAAACATAAAAATACAAAAAAAAACATTTTTCTTTTAATAATTAATTAATTAGTAATTAGGCTTAATTTTTAATTAATTGCAAAAAAGGACAAATTCAATTCTTATTCAAAAAAAGGGTCAAAACCCTCATGACGTCCCGATTCATTCTTTCGTGCGCAGTTTATTTTAATTCATTATATTTATGTAATTGCTTCAGGAAATGTAATAGTTAATTAGGATTTTATTGCGTTTTATTTACTTTTCTCACACTTTATTTCCAAACGGGTTTTTGTCTTTTGGCGATGTATAGACCCGCGCCTTGTAATAGTTAGATTTACCTTTCCGCAATTTATTTTCCGCACTCCTAACTGCTAATATGCCTGCAAGAATGTATGTAAAATAAAATCAATCCGTAGCTCACAAATAACATGCAAAGACAAATGTTTAAACTGAAATTGAACACACATACACATGCCACCCCTAGGGTACGCCTCACTGGTTGCCTCGAACATGGCCATCAAGTATAGGGTGTCTTAGAGGTCGCCCTTTGTCTAAAGATCCAGTTGCCTCGAAACGGTTGCCTCGGATAAAAAGGATCTAGGACGTTATGGTTACTTCTAAGGTGTCCTACCATTGCTTTGGTGACCACACTGTCCCTTAATCGAATTGACCCGAACACCTCCAACGATGGTGCTACCTCCCTTTCAGTGGTGGGATAGCACTATCTAAAGGACTCTTACACAGCCTAATTCCTTAGAGTAGGTAGATTCTCGTGGGTACTTGCTCTTTTCAAAAAAACAAAAACAACTTTTCGCACCTACACTTTCAAAAGGTTTTCAAACAAATTTTTCATACACTCTTGAGGACTGATACAAGAGTTACTCAGAAATTTTTCAAACGAAACTTTTTCAAAACCCACACACACTTGAAAAGCAAACAAATTTTGAAAACATAAGAGCAAATACCTAAGAGCCCGTGGATAACCACAGATAGAGAGGGTGCTAACACCTTCCCTTTCTATAAATCTACCTCCCGAACCGAGAGAAATCTCAAAGAAGGAATTTTGCTGTGCTTTTGTCCTTTCCATGTTGGAGAACATAAAAGACGGTGGCGACTCTTGCTTACCGCGACATTTCGCGAAACCAGCTAAAAAACAGTCAGTTCTATTTCCACCGATCACAATATCCCCAACGGAGTTAAAATTCCAGATCCCCGGCGGTGCTGGTGTATCCTAAACCTTATTCCCCAGCGAAGATAAGTTTCAAGTTTCCCATCAGAGTTAAGAGTTCCAAACTATCAATCCCCAGTGAGAACCATTCAGTGTTCCCCAACTTCCCCAGCAGTTTGGCATACAACCCAAGCTCCTGATTTCCCCGGCCAAGTAAACACTCCCCCCACAAAGTTTATTTCCCAACATATCGAAGATTCTTGGTCTCATTTCTCCAGTAGAAGCCTCCTAGGTTTTAACTCCCCAGTAGAGATTTTCAGAGTTTTCCTTATTTCCCAGGAAAGTCATAAAGGATTATCATTCCCTGTAGAAGTTGTCAAAGCCCTTGTTAATCCCCACAAGTCACCAAGGATTTTCAATCTCCAGCAGTGGTCCCAGGATTTCTCATTCTCAACAATCAAATATCTTTAATCCTCAAGCAGTCAGCAAGGATTTCTCATCTTCAACAATCAAAGATTTTTGAATCCTCAGCATCGGTCAAGGATTTACTTTCCCCAGCAGCAGTCAAAGATTTCATTATCTCCAGTTATCAAGGATTTATTTTCCTAAGCAAGACAACTACTTAGCTTACATACGCATCCATTGCATTCATATATCATAAACATGGATGAAGCACAGTTCATTGCATCATACATATCATGCAACATAACTTTGTGTTTTAGCTAACATTTTACCCTTTTCAGGACAAGATTAAAAGGCTATTGTTAACAGTTAGTCAGATACAGTACGGATACACCCGAGACACGGCGGTCATTTTGTTACTTATTCAGAATTTCAAGTCAAAATACAGTACGGATACACCCCAGACACAGCAGTCATTCTACTACTCATTCAGACTTTAGCAATCCGATACAGACTAGATACGCTCGCCACGGCAGCCATTCTATCTCTCATTCAGATTCAACTAACAACTTCAAGTTCAGATACGCCCCAAACACGGATGCCATTCTGGCCCTTACACCAGAAGTTTAATTCTCCCCAGTGCAGTCGCCATGGAAGTCATTTTGTCGCTTATTCAGATCCCAGTTACAATTTCAGATACACTCCAGACACGGAAGTCATTCTGCTACTCATACAGATCTCAACCTCAGTTACAGCTCGGGTACACTCTAGACACGGACGCCATTCTGTTTCTCATACAGACTCAGTCTCCAGATACAGTTCAAATGCACTCCGGACACGAATACCATTTTGATGCTCATTCTTTTGACCTACAACCTTGCAGTTCAACAAACATTCTTGGATGGCATCTCCAATCCCATCTCTAGCAAGATTCTACCATCTCCAAATGGCATCTTTAAGCCCATTTCCTCAGCTACATTTTGACGAGTGCAAATTTACGGGCACTCTAGTGTCCAATCATCTTTTACCTTCGAGTTACGAAAGGCAAACTCGTCAATCTAACTCTTCAGGTTCAAGAAGATTGAACATGGGCAACTGTTGTACCCCAAAATTTTCCCTCTCATTTTATCAACATTCCTCATCACAAGACTCGGAACTCAAGACCAAGCTAGGGTTTGCTCTGCTCAAGACATCTCCTTGCACTGATGACCTAAATTAGGGTTTGAGTTTGCACAGGGATATTTTGACCTACTATGCCCAAATTGACTTTCATACTTTATGTTGGATTCATAAGTTTGCCCATACCAAGTTTCAAGCCTTGAATCAATTTTTTTGCCCAGTCAATTGGACAGTTGACCTATAAATCAGTTGTATTGGGGAAAAGTCAATTGTGGCCTTGACAGAAAAACCTCATACATTTTGACCCACATCAACATTATGAACTCATATGAACCATTTGATCAAGTTTGGACCATAATTCCATAAGAAATTTGATCAGATCACCAAAAGGGCAAAATGGTCATTTTTAGGGTTTTGATTGCACAAAAGCAATTTTTGACTGTTTGACCTAACCAATGACAAATCAAGCTCAACCATGGACTCAAGGACTCAATAAAACTATCTTGACCTATTCAACAAGTTCAAAAGATCTCAAATGCATAGGATTGACAGATGAATTTTTCAGTCAACTGATCAAAATTTGACTATACACTGAAAAGTCAAACTTTGACTTTTTGATTAAAATCAAGTGCCAAGAGTCATTTTTCATCAAGATATGTCAAATTATGAAAATTGTTCATCAAGAAACCCAAAATTACAAATTAGGGTTTGAAATTGAAAATTTTCATAACTTAGAAATTTTCTAAGTTATGAAATTTTCTTAATTTTTCCTAACTTTGTCCCACATTTTCACCAAGATGCCAATGGATTCAAACAAAACTCACAACATTAAAGTTGTAGTCCATCATAAATTCTACAACTTTGATTCACAAAGTTTTCTCAAAAGAAGCTTGGATCTCAAAATATAATTTTTGGAACAAGGGTACCTAAAACTTTTAACTTAGAGAAATTTTGCCTTAGTTTAGGCAGGATTTTGACCCATCTTCTTGGACATTTTTCACATATTTCCGCTTGGAGTATCAAGTTTCATTTCAAATATGGATTATAGTACATGTTGCAAGCTTTCCAAATTGTCTAAGAACTCCTCAAACACCTTTGTGGTTATGGAGAATCGAATGCTTGAAGTTGGCAAAAACTCACTTTATAACCATGGCCAATACATGTTCATGCAAGTTGCAAAATCTGACCAAGATAGCTTTGTACTTAATTACAGGCCTCTAAACCAATTTACACTCAAAAATTGAATTCAAATACATTGGTTAGAGGCATTGTTCCGATCAAGGGAGCATTATACATTGAATAATTCCATTTTGGGCATAAAGATCACACTTCCATTTTCATAAAGCATAACTTTTGCAAAGTTGTTTTTCTTGAGCCTTGGAATTCTTTCTTTGCAGCAAACAAGTTCCACAAACTTAGGCAAAGGTACAAGAAGTTGGTGCATGCTTGGAGATAGCCTATACAGGCCTATCTCATTTCACTTCACACTTTTCTTTCAAAACAAGTCATTGTGCCAAAAGCCATAACTCACATATCTGATATATTGAACTTAATCCAAGGTTTCAAACAAGTTTTACACATCCTTGTAAGCCAGAAACACGAGCCTTTCACCCCTAAAACACTCTCATACTCAAAAACCACATTTTCTTGCAAAATAGGGCAGGACCTGCAAATCACAAGCCAAATCACATTCCACTCGTGCGTTTTGCTTGCAATCAGTTCCAATATCTTCCATTCAACCCACTCAAGCTATCCCAAACCTCCATTGCTAACTGTAACTCCATTTACAGTGTTCACCATTTTTGTTTGGAAGATTTGCAGGTTGAGTTCTGTAGGAAGATTTAGACCATTTCAAAACAAACTAAGCATTGGGAAAGATTCAGGGAACATCAAGCAAGCTCAAAAGAACCTCAGGCCTCACTGAAAGTTGTTGCATTGTCCAACTCGAACTCAACTGAAACAGGTTTTTCATGAACTTCTATCTCTCTATTTAGGAATATTTAGCCTTAGGTTTGTGAATGAAAGATGTAGTACTCATTGCCCTGAAACCATACATATGCTCAGTTTTCATTTATATTAAACGTGCTAAGAGAATTTCATCCATGAACTTTCTGGAGAAAAACTAGGTTAGAAATTAGGGCCAGAGAAATTCTCTCTGGTCTTTGAGAGTTAGATTAAGTTTTTTATATGGTTAGATTCGTGGTTTGATGCTCTACAAGTTTCATGTTTTGAGTTTTGTCAAAAGATCACAAATACAGGAGATACGATTTTGTGTGACAGGCGCGCGTTTTCTGTTGTCCCAAGGAAGAAGATGAAGCTGATGGGCTTGGCTTGGTTTCTTGCTTCTAACACCCTCCTTTTGCTAAATGCACCCCCTGGCCCATTTCCTTTATATTTTGTCATTTTTATATTTTAATTTCATTTCTGACTTTGATTATTTATTTCCAACCATAAAAAATGCTTTAAAATATTTTTCATAATTTTTACATTTATTTTGATATTTATTTTAATTATTGCTAGCATTAAAACATTTTCTATACTTGTATATTATTTTGTTTAAACTTGAAAATAATGCAAATAATACTCTTATTTTCATTTCTATATTTTTTTATTCACACCAAAAATATTTTCTTGAATATATTGTATTTTTGTAAATATTTTTATATATTTAACATATTTAATATATACATATAGACATATATACATATATACTTTATTTTATAATAAAATATGGAATAAAAATATAAAAAATAGTACATTTTATTTTTTACACTAAAAAACACCTTTTTTTTAATATATTTTTATTTTTGTACATATTAATACATTTTTTGTACATAAATAATGTAATATTATTTTCTTAAAAGAAAATTAGGGTTTACCCCTTTATCAAAATTAATTAACTTTTCATTTTACATATTTCTTTGCATTTCTTTACATTTAAAAAATACTTTGCATACATAAAAACTTTTTTTTGCATAATACATTTTTATTTAATATTTATTTATTGTGTTTATTTATTGCCCATTTAAATATTATGCATGGTAAATTCAATTGGGTTGTAATAATTTAAGATTTTAATTTCTTTCAAAATAATCCCCTATTCAAAATTGTACCCCCCTCCCTATATCAAAGTTGTAATAGCTTAGATTTATTTTTATGCACTTAAATGCTTTCAATTATGTCATGCTTCGAGAATTAGGGTTTGTATGCCAAATCAAAACCAACAATTAGTTTAACCTAATCAAAGACAAAAATATATGAAAAAACAAACACAATACACAGTTGCACCCCTAGGGTTACAATCCACTTGTTGCCTTCAAAAATGGGTCATGGTGTGCATGTTAAGTACTTTGGCAAAACAAAAACAAAACAAAAGATCATAGTCCCTCGATGACGCTATCTGATTTTCCTAAACAAAATGATCAAGCCCCTTAAGAAAATTGCCAAAAATACTTGACACAATTGCTATCATGGTCTATACGATGACCCGCGCCTGTCCCGCTTAACATCCTAACACAAGGTTGTTCACCAAATGCAATGGTGAAACAACACTGTTAAAAGAGTTAAAAACATAAGAAAGATCTTTGAGTAAAATAGGGTAGATAACTCTTAGTTACTTGATCAAAATCTTGCAAAAACATCCTTGCTATTTTCAAACACACTTCACAAACACAATTTCAAAACCCTACTTCCAAACATTGAAAAACTTTTCAAAAGACAAGAACACCTTTGTATACATTCAAACAAGAATCATTACAAAGGTTGCCACAACGATGGCCTCTTTTCAAAACATCTTTCAAAACCACACACAAAGCACCATTTCAAACAATTGAAAAGCAAAGCAAGTGATCTAAACAAGTAACTAAGAGCCCATGGATAACCATGGATGAAAAGGGTGCTTGCACCTTCCCTTTTCATAATATACTCCCTGAACCCAAGAAAACATCTCAAAGGTCTTTCCTGTGCTTTTTGACCTTTCCTTAGGATAAAATAAAAAGTCAGTGGCGACTCTTGCTAAACCGAAACATTTGCGAACACAAATGCAAAATCCCAAGTCAGTTTTCCCACCGTATCACACACAACAATTGTGATCAAACGCAAAACACCCAAGTCAGTTCTCCCATCGTATTACAAATAGAAAGAAAATGTAAAGACAAAACAAAATAAAAGGAGGAAAAAATGAGATTTCTATTTGGGAAGCAGAACCCTTCGATTCTGCTCTTCCTAGCTTCCTTCAATTTGGCCTAGAAGTATTGAGGATGCGCCTTTCGATTTGGGCTTAGCTTGAAGCCTGAGATGCAGCCTGAGATTCATCCTTTCTGCTTCCTTTGACTGGGGCCTAGAATCAGCACGAAGTGCACTCTTCACCCCAAGCTCCTTGCTGCCTTCTTAGATTGGGCTTGGCAGTCAATGTGGACAACTTTCATTTCTCTCTTCTGGCTGCTGCTTTCGACTGGGCCAGGGAATCAGTGTGAACATCTTTCGTTCCTCCCTTGTGACTCCTTCGTTTGGACCGTGAAGCGGTAAGGGGGTGAAGCCTGAGGCTTCGTTTCATACTTCCTTCCTCCTGTTTTCCTTCGTTTGGGATTTTAATAGTAACATGTCCTGAGGCCATGCTAGTATTGTCTCATGGTCAGGTTAGTTCTTAAAGCATGTTTAATAAACAAAGAAAATAAGCCATAAGAGTATCAATGAAAACAAACTGAAAAGGTGGAAACAAAAAGAAGAAAAAATGTTATGTACATGTTTGAAACGACAAGAAATATTATTCACATGTTATGCTAGAAACGAAAGGTTCAAGGTTAAGAGTGACTTACCTTGCTTGAAGCTGGGGTATGTGAGCTGGACCTTTAGCTGCTGCTCTGGATACTCCTAGATTCTAAGGGAAGAAACGAAGGTGATGTTTCTAATGCTGGATTCGAAGGCAGAAACCAAGTGTTGAGTTGGTGTTAGATTCGAAAGAGAGAAAGAAACAAGTATTGTGTTTCTTTAGATTCGAGAGGCCAAGAAAAAGAGTGTTGTGTTTCTTCTGGATTCTGGGTTTGAACATGTCTTTAAGTTTTTGAGAGTGTTTGAGTTTTTGAGAGTTTTTGAGAGTTTGATGATTTCTTGAAGATTCGTTCCACCACCCCAAAGTAAAAGTCCTTTTTCAGCTTGCAAATGTTTCTCTATTTATAGAGAAAAGGTTGAAGGTGTTTGAAGTAACCAGGTTTGTAGGATAACAAACCATGGTTTGGTTGAAAAAGGGAAAGTTTAGTCCCTTTTCGTTGCTCCCACGTTTCCAGTACAAGTGGGGGCCTGCTATCTATTAAGGGCAGGAGATTGGACGTATGCCTTTGGCACTGCTTTCGTTCAGACACAAATCAGATTGGGAGTTGATTTTGTGATTAAAGTACTCTTTATGAAAAAAGGGTACGTAGCCTTTTGCTATTTTATCCAAGAATACTATTATCCAATAGACAAAGCTTAAAACCTTTGTGTAAGCCTCTGATTATGTAAAGATTTGGAAGTAACATAGCCTGACAAGTAGGATTTGGAGGATAAGGCTATGAGATTTGCTCAAATTTATTCAAACAAACTTGCTTCGAAGGGTCCAGAGTTGGGTTTGAAATATGCTGATTCAAAGGGAATCAAAATTCCAATTGAAGCTTTATGTGAAGGTGGCTCTTGTCCAATCGAAGGCTTCCCTGCCATAAGTTACATGGCCAAACGAAAGGGTGTATGCAGGAGGTCCCTGCCTTGTCCCTGCTAGCATGAAGGAAATCCTGGCTTTGTGGTGTCAAAGGCAAATATGGAAAATAAATGGCTTTTGAGTCGAAGGAGAGCTGCAAGAGGCCATTGCTTTGTGACTTCAAGCAAACACACAAGAGGTATCTGCTCAAATGAAAGCTTGCATGAAGGGAGCCATATGTCTAAACGAATGGTGTATCTAAAACTTACATTGAAGGAAGTCACATGTCCAAACGAAGGGTTTAATCAAATCTTGCATTGAAGGGGGCCACACGCCCAAACGAAAGAGGCATGTGAGGCTTGCATCAAAGGAGGGCCACATTCCCAAACGGAAGAGGCATGCAGGAATCCAAAATGCCCAGACGAAAGAGGCATGCAGGAGGAAAATTATGCAATTTAAGGATGCCAAAAGGAGGTAAAAGATGCAATCGAATGATATCAGCAGGAGGTTTTTTGCCTTGGAATCGAAGGAAGTTACATGAGGCTTTTTGCCTTGTGCCTATTGGCCTAATGGGCGCCTCTTGCATGCAAGAAGGAAGTTATGGCTCAATTTAAAGTTGTGTGTAGCTATTCATCAATTTGTGAATCAAAGAAAGCATGGAGGGAATTATTTGTCTAATCAACATAGGAATGCAGGCATCAAACGTCCAATTGAAGCAGACATATAGGTAGCCATTGCATTGTGAACCATGTGAGGCCAAAGATGCAATCGAAGGTTGCATGCATGAAGATCCTACCTTGTGAATCAAAGCCAGCGTGTCAGAGGCCAACGCCCAATCAAAGGATGCAAGCCAAGCTTGCATCAAAGAAAGCCAAAAGTCCAATTGAAGGATGTGAATCGAAGAAGACTTGTTTTTTCTCCAATTTTGTCAAAAAGATTATTTTCATATGTTTTCCCTTTTTTTAGCAGTTTCCTCTTTAACGTGATGTTGGAAAATCCAATTGTACTTGTGAAAGCTTGAATTTTGAGAATCCTTGTAAGAAATTCCTTGAGAAATGAGAGGTAAAATTTTGGGGTACCACAGGTTCCCCTGTTCAATCTTCTTAAACCTGAAGAGTTAGATTGGCGAGTCTGCCATTCGTGACTTGAAGGTGGAAGATGATTGAACACTAGAGTGCCCAGAAAGTTGCACTTGATGATGTGGTTGTTGATTGTGTAGGGGATGGGCTCAAAGATTCCATCCAAAGGTGATTGTTGACAGGAATTAGACTAAGTCTAAGCTTGTCTTCAACTGGAAAAGAATTAGAATAAATCTTGAGAGCGATTTATCTGAACCAGAGAAAATGTCTACCGGAAAGGAATCAGGATAAACCATTGATCGATTTAAACTGAACCAGTTGAGCTCTTGAATATTCTTTAACTGGAAAGAATTAGAATAAATATTCAGAGCGATTTATCTAAACTAGAGAAAATGTCTACCGGAAAGGAATCAGGATAAACCATTGATCGATTTAAACTAAACCAGCAGAGGTCTTGAATATTCTTTAACTGGAAAGAATCAGAATAAATATTTGGAGCGATTTATCTGAACCAGAGAAAATGTCTAGTGGAAAGGAATCAGGATAAACCATTGATCTATTTAAACTGAACCAGTAGAGGTCTTAAATATTCTTTAACTGGAAAGAATTGGAATAAATCTTTGGAGCGAGTTATCTGAACCAGAGAAAATTTCTACCGGAAAGGAATTAGGATAAATCATTGAGCGATTTAAACTGAACCAGAAGAGGTCTGACAGAAGTATTTGTCATGTAGATAGTCACCTCGTCTTGTTTCGGGAATTGATCTACAATCAAATTGTTCACAAATATTTGTCCTATCTTATTTCAAGTATTAATCTGGAACTATTGAAAATTATTGACGATAGCTATTTGTTGATTGATCTTTCCTGAAAAGGTAAAGAGTTAGTTGTATGAAATGTCATGATGTATGAAATGTCATGATGTATGAAATGCATGGCGTAATGATATTCTCAAAATAAATGAGATTGTGCTATATGTGTTTCGTATGCATATGCTATGACATATGAAATGTGAAATGTTGTTGAAATGTAATTTTTGTCTTGGAAAATAAATCCTTGACAAGTGTTGGGGAGTTTTGGGAAGTTAAATCTCGAACTGCTGATGGAGATGAAGAGTATGTGCATCTTCAAACTTTGTTTAGAATGTTTTTGCTGGGGATTCCCGTTTTTGTTGTTTTAAGGAGAACTCCACTGGGGGGTGTTGATTTTTCTTGAGAAGAAAACTCTGTGGAGAGTGTTGACTTCCGCTTTGGGAAAAGAGTTCAGGAGTTTTAGTTGTCTGTTGCTCTACTGGGGAGCTATCTCTTGATGGAAGAGAAAGGGAGTTAACAACTTGTTGGGGACAAAGAAATTAGCTATTATCTGGTTGTCTCCCAGGTTTTGCAGTAACTCACTGGGGATTGTAGAGCAGTCTATTGGAAAAGAGGAGTTGTGGTCCCTTGATTTGTGATAGTCTGAGAGGAAAATTCAAGCTGGGGAATCTTGCCATTTGTTGGGGAAATAAACCCTGACGTCAATATGTTGGAGAGGTGTTTTCTTTTGGCAGAACTCCTCGAGGATTCTTGAGATCAACTCGGTTGGGAGAAGTTTTCAGAGATTGAAACTCTGGATGGGGATCACCCTATGAAAAGGACTTTGTGGTAGATTGGTCACTACCCCTAGTAGCAAGTGTTGGTAGCATTGCCAGGAAATGTTTTCTTGACTGTACGTAACCCGTTACAGGAACTTCAATGTCCAATGCTCCAAGTGACTCAGATGCAGATCTACCCTTGGTATATTCAGCATTTCTTGAGAGATTTCTTGGAATCTCGACTTGACTGCCCCTGACGGGTTGGACAGTAATCATGTCATTCCCCCTTACTTAATAGGAGATTTGTCGTTGGAATTGTCTTCCCATTTGAAATGGTTTATGTTCATTGAGAGAGTTTTTATTCACTGGATATTCATCGCGTGAATTTCTCCGCTATCAAACAGTTATCCATATGCAAACAACGATATTCAAATAATGCAAAGTTTATGCTTGTCTTGAAGTTTTGAGAATGCAATTTAGCAAGTAAAAGAATTTGTGAATTCAACTAAGGATTTAAAGTAAAGCCTTACAGGAGTCAGGATACCTTTTGTAACGGTATGCTTTTGAACTAACCCATGCTTCAATTAGGACTTTGAAGGTTGTATCGTGGCTTAGTTCATGGTTTAAGAAATAAAGGATAAGGCTCAAAGTGTATTTGTACCCGCCCATTCTTCGTGATGTTCTTCAGTCCTAAACTCGTTCCACCACCCCAAAGTAAAAGTCCTTTTCAGCTTGCTAATGTTTCTATATTTATAGAGAAAAGGTTGAAGGTGTTTGAAGTAACCAGGTTTGTAGGATAACAAACCATGGTTTAGTTGAAAAAGGGCAAGTTTAGTCCCTTTTCCTTGTTCCCACGTTTCCAGTACAAGTGGGGGCCTGCTGTCTGTTGGGGGCAGGAGATTGGACGTATGCCTTTGGCATTGCTTTCGTTCAGACACAATTCAGATTGGGAGTTGGTTCTATGATTAAAGTACTCTTTATGAAAAAAGCATGCGTAACCTTTTGCTATTTTATCCAAGAATGCTATTATCCAATAGACAAAGCTTCAAACCTTTGTGTAAGCCTCTGATTATGTAAAGATTTGGAAGCAACATAGTCTGACAAGTAGGATTTGGAGGATAAGGCTATGAGATTTGCTCAAAGTTCTTCAAACAAACTTGCTTCGAAGGGTCCAGAGTTGGGTTTGAAATATGCTAATTCGAAGGGAATCAAAACTCCAATCAAAGCTTTGTGTGAAGGTGGCTCTTGTCCAATCGAAGGCTTGCCTTCCAGAGGTTACATAGCCAAATGAAAGGGTGTATGTAGGAGGTCCATGCCTTGTCCATGATGGCATGAAGGAAATCTTGGCTTTGTGGTGTCAAAGGCAAATATGGAAAGTCAATGACTTCTGAGTCGAAGGAGAGCTGCAAGAGGCCATTGCTTTGTGACTTCAAGAAAACACACAAGAGGTCTTTGCTCAAACGAAAGCTTGCATGAAGGGAGCCATCTGTCTAAAAAAATTGTGTATCCAAAACTTGCATTGAAGGAAGCTACATGCCCAAACAAAGGGTGTAACCAAAGCTTGCATTGATGGGGGCCACACGGCCAAACGAAAGAGGTATGCGAGGCTTGCATCAAAGGAGGGCCACATGCCCAAACGAAAGAGGCATGCATGAAGCAAAAATGCCCAGACGAAAGAGGCATGCTGGGGGAAAATTGTGAAATCAAAGGATTCCAAAAGGAGGTAAAATGTGCAATCGAAGGATATCAGCAGGAGGCTTTTTGCCTTGGAATCCAAGGAAGCTACAGGAGGCTTGTTTCCTTGTGCCTGCTGGCATGGTAGGCGCCTCTTGCATGCAAGAAGGAAGCTATGGCTCAACCGAAAGTTGTATGTAGCTAGCCACCACTTTTTGAATCAAAGCAAGCATGGAGTGAATTATTTGTCTAATCAACATAGGCATGCAGGCATCAAACGTCCAATTGAAGCAGACATATAGGCAGCCATTTCATTGTGAATCATGTGAGGCCAAATATGCAATCGAAGGTTGCATGCAGGAAGCTCCTACCTTGTGAATCAAAGCCAGCGTGTCAGAGGACAATGCCCAATCGAAGGATGCAAGCCAAGCTTGAATCGAAGAAGGCCAAAAGTCCAATCGAAGGATGTGAATCGAAGAAGACTTGATTTTTCTCCAATTTTGTCAAAAAGATTATTTTCATTTGTTTTCCCCTTTTTTAACAATTTCCTCTTTAACTTGATGCTGGAAAATCCAATTGTACGTTTGGAAGCTTGAATTTTGAGAATCCTTGTGAGAAATGTCTTGAGAATTGAGAGGGCAAATTTTGGTGTACAACACCATGCTATGTCCCTTGATTATAAAAGTCCTATCATTGGAATGTCTTTCCATCTAAGGTGATTATATCCACTGAGAGGATTTCTGTTCATCGAATATTTGTCGTGCGAATTTCTCTGTTGTTGAACAAATAGTCATATGCAAACGATGGTGTTTTAAGAATGCAAAGCTTATGTCTGTCTTGAAGTTTGAAAATTCATTTTTTAGTAAAACAACCAAATTTTGTAAGAGTGTGATATAAGCTCATGGTTTATAGCGAACCCTACAGGAGTCAGGATACCTTTTGTAACAATATGCTTTCGAACTAACCCATGCTTAAGCTAGGAGTTTTAAGGGTTATAACATGGCCTGGTTCACGGTTCAATAAACAAAGGATAAAGGCTCGAATTTTATTTGTACCCAACCCGTTCTTCATGATGTTCTTCAGTCCTAAACTCAATTAATTGTGCGTTTAGATTCCAGTTAATTTCATAATCATTGCTCTGATGCTTGGTGATGGTTCAAAAATTGAACGTTTATTTGAGAAGGCATTCATTTTTGTAACCTTTTCTTTTTTTGTTGAGGATTTGTAGGACCTCTTTTTTTGATTTTTTTATCCCTACTTTTTTTGAACTGTTTCTTTTGTGATTATAGTCAGCGGGATGCCCTAGTTTTTCTTAAGTCTCCTTCATAGGTTTTTGACTTAACGGGTGTTTCTTTTGAAAAATAATGACTGCCTGCTTTAACGATTACGCGGAACCATCACCATATTTTGATTTAGAAGATTATCTTCGACACTACTCGTCGTGTATGAAGGATGAGCTTGCGACTGAATGCACCTCTGAATTAACTGAGAAAGCTACCCTACCCCAGGTTATGATTAAGGGTTTTAATTTGTTTGAAAAGAAAAGCTCCTACTTATTAGGCTCAAAAGGGTTGACTAGGGGTTATCTTCCTTATAACTCCATTGTTTAGGATTTGAAACAACGCCTCTACATCATTCGCGGGGTCTGTTCAAAAGCATACTGTAGAGATTATGGTATCGTTTTGGTCATCCTCCCTTTAAAGGCTTACAACTTCTAATCGAGAGTTGAACATCACAAAAAGGAAGTAAGAAAGCAGTTTAAATATAATTAAAATGACATAATTTAAGACAAACATATGTAATGCATTAATGGGAAAACCAAAGTTTGACATGACAGTAATTGTTTGAACAAGCAAAGGAAATTACAATTGAAAAATCACAAATGAACTAGACGCTCTCAATGATTTGGCCTAGGAGCAGTGATCACATGGTGAGTCTCTAAAGGGTTGAATTCAATCTCCTTGGCATCAATCATATCCTGAATTTTGTTCTTCAGAGCCCAGCAGCCATTCGTATCATGTCCGAGACTATTAGAATGGTATGCACACCTTTCATTAGGGTGGTAACTGAGAGCAGAAGTGTTGGGATTCTGTAGAGGAGCCTTTAACGTAATCAACCCTACCTTTAACATGTGTTGTAATTCTTGCGCTAGTGACATGTTGATCTTGGTGAATTGTCTTTTAGGTGCGACTTCCTTACGCTATTCCCATGTTGATGTCGTTGCACATGTGTAGGATTCGAGACCAGTACTGCCCCCACAGATGGGTTGTGGTTACCTCTAGCACGTCCCTTCTAGCCATATACAACATTAGCTTCCCTTTTTCCACCGAATGGCTTCTTCTCAGCATTAGAAGATGCAGCCATCGGAATTTTCCCACTCTTGATGCCGACTTCTACTCTTTCACCTGTTAGTATCAGCTCTATGAACCCAGCCGAAGAGCTTCCAATCAAGTTGTTAAAGAATGGACCAGACAAAGTGCCCAAGAACATGTCTACCAGCTCTCTATCAGACAGAGGGGGCCGGACTCTCCCTGCAAGATCTCTCCATTTATAGGCGTAACTTTTGAAGCCATCGCTAGAATCCATAGACATGCTTTGAAGTTGAGTACGGGTTGGAGCGAGGTTAGAATTGTATTGGTACTGCCTGTAGAAAGCAACAACCAAGTCTTCCCAGGTATGAATGTCAGTTCCTTCCAACTGATAGAACCACTCCAGTTGAGTGCCCACCAAACTTTCTTGGAAGAAATGGACCCATAACTTCTGGTCAGCAGTGTGAGGCTGGATCTTTCTGACATATGATCTCAAGTAAAGTTTAGGACAAGAAACCCCATCATATTTGGAAAATGTGGGAACCTTTAATTTTGGTGGTATGATCGCGCCAGAAACCAACCCTAATTCTTCAAAGTCTAAGCCAAGTATCTGCTGAATCTCCATAACATTGAGACGATCCTCCAGTTGTTTGCATTTATCATCAGCAAGAGGATATTGCTCCTCAGAGTAATCAACTTCATCTTCATTAATCCCTGGGTTGTTATCATCTTCATGATTATCCTCCTCATTTGATGGAGTTGTGAGATTTGGTCCTCTAAGTCTTCCCATATTCAAGATGCCAGCCTGTTTCTTTGGCTTCTTAGTCTTCGCTTTGATGATCAGGATTTTCAGATCCTTCTGCCCCTTAGCCAGTGCCAGGAACATTTGCTGAAACTGAGCATTTTGAGCTTGGAGATCCTTCACTGTTTGTTCGAGAGCTATTTCTTTTGCTGAAATAAACAGCGAAGGGATAAGAAGCATGTCCGGAGAATACCTATTATGCAATGACATGTATGATACGTAAATGTTTTCAGGATCTCGTGGGTTAAACAAGAAAATGTCAGAAGTTGAATTTTGCAGGTTTGATTGAAGAACTTCGTATCGTTGAAGGTCCATCTATGAGAGTCAAGCTCACCATGTCGAGTGGGTCATAGCCCCTGACTCAAGTTATCGTATATTGGTCTTTGGGCAGCATTGGTTAGAGGAAAATAAATCCCCTTGTCCCTTTCTAGGTGTTTGGTTCATTATAACCTACATCACATGTCCTTGAGATCCTTGAAATGGTTAAGGAAATGCTATGGTATGATTCTATGATGTGTATGTTATGCATCAAGCAAAAAATATAGCGTGATGAAGACAAGTATGTCTTGCAGGAAATTTGAATTATTGGGAAATGACTCATATTATCAGATAATAAACAAAACCCTGCAAAAATTTCAAGTCGTTAAATAATGAAAGCAAACGAATCACACAAGTAGCCTTAGGTTCAGGCTTGCATAGATTCCATAGGTAAGTACCCTATTGAAGTTTAGTTGTCTCAACCTGTCCTATTAATAGTAAATGGGTTCTAAGGAGTCTCATATCACTGACCTTCCTTGTAGGAATTGTTCTAGCTCAAGCACCGAAGTATTGCGGACAGAATATCCCAAAAGTCCAATCTCAATGAGTGTAGTATCGAGTATCAACCAATCTTTGGTCGAAACCAAAGCCGTCCATCTCACTACTTTCTAATGGCTTAGGATGAGTCAATTAAAGGTTCTAAAGATCATTTAGCGCTTAATTACACAATAAGGAAGCCTAATGTTATCCTTGACTGACTCAAGGAACATTAGTACAAGCCAGAGTATCACGCTAATGTAGCTATCACTTCGTCCATATCGGTCTACGCTGTACAACTTCCATGATTTATTGCTACTTACCTAATAAGGTGCCCCAGATCCGGGTGTAGGATCCTAAATAATAACCCAAGCAACCCTTTAAAAATAAAGTAAGAAAAGCACACAAGGAAAGCAATTAAAATGATCTAAACTCTAAGGTAACCCCACTTTTTATATGTCCCCAGCAGATTCGCCAGTTCTGTGATACGGTGGTAGAACCAACTATTATATATTGGTTTTGCGTTTTTGTGTGCAAATGTTGCAGTAAGCAAGAGTCGCCACCGACTTTTCTTTTATCCAACAAAGTAAAGGGTGAAAAGAATTGAAAAAGACCTTTTCGAGAATTTTCTGAGTAAGGGAGGTAGATTATGGAAAGGGAAGGTGTTTGCACCCTTTCCATCCGTAGTTATCTACGGGCTCTTAGATGCTTAGCTCATTTTAAAAGTACCTTGTGCTTTGTGTTTTTGAAAAATGTTTTGAAATGTCTTAGTGCGGCGATTCACTTTGCGTTAACTCTTGTATCAGTTCTCAAGAGTGTTGACAAAGCAAATGTTTTTTTGAAAGTTGCTTTTGAAATGTGTAAGTGTGAAAATTTTGTTTTATTTGAGCAAGCATATAATAGCTATCTACTTGTACTCGAAAAAGTTTTTTCTTCTCCTCATATCCTTTAGATAGCGCTATCCTACTATTAGTGAGTAGGTAGCCCTATCGTTGGATGTATGAGGGACATTCGAAGGGACGTACAGTCATAAAGGCAACATGTAGAGACGCTTTATCAATTTTTGTTTCATTTACCAAAAGGCAACTGTAGGGTCATCGAGGGACTATGATCTTTTGATTTACGTGTCTTTGCTAAAGCGTCCCTGTCTCGAGGGACATGACTATTTTATTTCCGAAGGCAACCAAAGTGGGCGTATCCTAGAGGTGTATATGTGAAATGTGTGTTATGTTCAGTTATATTTTTCTTTTGATTAGGTTTGCTAGCGTTTGATTTTAGTATTTGCCATACAATCCTATTAGTCACACATCTAGCAGTTAATATGAAAAGCAGTAAAAATGCAGAAAGTAAGGGTCATACGTTATTACAACCAAATCGAAATACAAGAAAAATGTAAAAAAAACAAAGAATAAAATAAAGAAGAGAAATGAATTCTTCGATCCACGCCATGGACTCCTTCGATTCACCCTTATTTTTCCTTCTTTTGATTGGGCTTGAGAGTTGACGTGAGCAAGCTTCGATTTGCACCTTTTCCTGGCTCCTTCGACTGATTTTGGGAATGGTATGTGTAACCTTCGATTGCAACCTTCTCTACTTCTTCCGATTGAGCCAGGGAGTGGACATGAGAAACCTTCGACTGCAAACTCCTCTGCTTCTTTCGATTTGGACTATGAAGTAACATGGACCTGTAGAGTAGCATGAGTGTATACCTTAGTTCACACTCTTTTTGTCTTTCGTTTGAATTTATACAGGTTAGTTCCAACATATATACGGACAAGAAAAGAAAATAAACCAAGAGGGCAGAAACGAAGAACATAACTAAGAGGCTATCTACATATTATGTTGAAACGAAAAGTAAGTAAAGGGTTATTTACATGTCATGTTGAAATGAAAGATGCAAGGTCAAGGGGAGTTACCTTGCTTAAAACTGGAACTTGTGTGGGGGACTAGAGTTGTTGGATGCTCTTGGATTCAAAAGGAGAGAGAGAAAGTGTGGTGTGATCTTGTTGAGTTTTGAGAGTTTTTGGTGTGCTTCTCTTAGGCTGTGTATGCATGTAAAATAATATGTGTGTGTGGTTCCTGGGCTTATGTATCTAGTGTGTGTGCGTATGTATGTGGTATCCTCCCTTTTTCGTGTGCTTTAGGCCTATATTTATAGGGATGTGAGGGGACAAAGGGGAAAAAGAATAAAAAGCCATTAAGTTGGTGTTTTAAGGCCATAAATATCACTTTGAAACTTTACCAAAGATATGGTTTCTTGTCCCTTTTTGAATTTTCTATGAACCTGGACACATTTGACTTTTGAATGACTCTGATTGCCTCCTTCAAATGGCTCTGATTGCCTCCTTCTAATGGCTCTGATTGCCTCCTTCGAATGGCTCTGATTCAGCTCCTTCGATGGAGTCCGTCCATATCAATTCAAATTGCTCAGATCTTTGATGACTCTGAATTTATAGTTTTCCTTATTAGAGTTTCTTTAATTAAGTTAAAATCTGCATCAATTCAAATTGCCCAGAATTCTCTTCGTCAGAGCATTTGTCCTTTTTGATGACTCTGGATTCAAATCTGTTCAGAGTTTCTTTCATCAGGGCTTCTTTGAAAGCCCCTCAGATCTTTGCTTTTCGATTGACTTTGGATCTTGATTCTATTTGTACAAAGTCTCAACATTATGGCTTATTTGATCAGCCCCTAAGTTCAATCTCTTCGATTTCTCTGACACTACTCAACTAGCCCAATCGAAAGACTTTATTTTGGTCAGTCGAAGCTTCCTTTGGCAGGAATGTGCTTGGGCAGGGGGTTTGGGCTTGGCAGCATACAGGATTTTAGCCAGCAAGCATCTTGGACCAAGACTCATCACAAAGCAAACTTGTTTTCAATAGTCATGTGTCCTTCGAATGAATCAATGAATGCTTCTTCGAAGGGATCACATGAATGTGCCTTCGAAGGGACTATCATACGTGTCGAAGTGTGGAAAAATGTTTCAAAGGGGACCATTACCCAGTCGAAACTGGCACAAAGGCAACCCATGCCTTGTGGATCGAAGGAAGCTTTTTGCCTGGTGGATTGAAGGCAAATATGAAGGAGTCTTGGCCTTGTGTGCTGAAGGCAAGCTAAAGAGGGGGCCTTTGACTTGTGAATTGAAGACCAGTGAAAGGGGCCTTTTGCCTTGTATATCAAAGGTAAGCTGATGGGTCTTTGCCTTGTGAAACCAAGGCAAGCATGAGGAAGCTTTATGAATTAAGCTTGATCGAAGGAGATTCAGCGCCCAATCGAAGCTTGTATGCAGGAGTTCACTGCTGGTGAATCGAAGAAAACTTGTAGGGGATTCTTGCTTGTGAAACTTGGACCAAGGCTTGTTCGAAGGGGAACCAACGCACAATCGAAGGTGATGGGCCAATGCTTGGTCAAAGGGTTTTAGGAGCCCAGTCGAAGCTTATTGTTATGCCAATCGAAGGGCACTGTTTAACTGCCAATCGAAAGACACTTTGCTAACATTCAAAAATTTCATTTTCTTTGGGCAAGTGTTTGTAACCACCCATATAAGAGAAAAAAAAAACCTTGGGAAACATGAGAGGGAAAATTTTTGGGTGCAACAGTACCAAACTGCACCCTCTGAGCATCTGAATAATTCATGACCTGAAAGATCTTCTCAATCGCTTTTAGCCAAACTTGTGCTTTGTTAGGTTTATGAGATCCTCCAAAGATTGGCGGATTGTTCCTCTGGAACTTCCCCAAAACACGAAATTCATCATCATCTCTGTTACCAATATTGACGTGCGTTGTTTCCCAATCGCACCGACCACTATTACCAATGCCTCAGCAATAGCATCATTATTCCTTCTTGCATCCATCGTCTTGAGATTCCAAACAACCAAACAACTGATGATACTCATCAGAAAAACAATACCGATTGTGTATATGACACATATGAAATACAAAAGGAAATAAACATACTAATAACTTGGCCAACTGGCCAACTATGCTCTGATACCACTAATGTAACACCCCCTAAACTCTGCGCATAATAAATGACATAATCAGAGTAAATTAGCATGCATATCAAAAAATGGTGTCACATGTACTTCAAAACTAACAACAAATACAACAGTCATGCTCGTAACACACATTTAAAATTATTTCCATACACTTACACACATGCATCTCGCTACAGAATAATTCTTTGTCATAGTAATTTCTCTTTGTTTTACTAACTCTCTTATCTTTGTTTTACACATATGCTCTTATCTTGGTTATTTATTACTAACTCTCTTTGTTTTACAAAACCCTTATTAACTCTTTTCTCTAATGGGCTTATCTCACCCCCTCACTCTACTGTAATACATAAGGCTCATTAAAATAATAATTTTATTCTCACACTTACTAACCCAAAACATATATAACACATATATGCAATTAATTCAAATAATTCATATATTCATAAAATCATACAATTTAATTAATTACTATATCAAATAATAATTAATAAAATAACTAGTAAATAAAATCGGGGTGTTACAAATCCCAACAGCCTTGAGCTTTTTTCCATTATTTCTATAGCAAATAATTCTAGTATTTCCTCTGTAGAACAAATATTGTAAACAAAGAGGCTCAGCAGTAACAAAAACCATTTACACTAAATCATGATGTATCTGAATTAGTACAAATATTCATAACTTCCCATGAATTAGATTTTTCCTGAGACGTTAATGTTCCTCTCTTTCTTCTTCGCCATTGCAGACCCAGAATGTATCTGAGGTGAGAATATGATTTGTTTAACGTGTTAGAACGGCGCCGCCAAGTACATGATAAGATTACGGATTTTATTCATGTAGAATAAGAAACACAACATGTTTTTTTAATGAACTTAGATTGAAAAACTCAGATTTGAAGAAGAACATATAATCCATAATAGAAATCTATATGCAAGCAACAACATGAATTCAATCATGATGAAACTCAGTATGCGACCTTAAATCAAATTCAATCAGAAAAAACTTAGAACCCTAAATCAAGAAAAATATAAAGCAAGAAGATAAGATAGAAGAGAAAAGAGAGAGATATCGTTTGATGTTGGGATTGTGATTCATATTTAGGTTCGATGGCCATGATCGATGAATTGATAGATGATGAATTATGGTTTAGGTTTCTATGGAAAATTTTGGGAATGAGAAAATGTTGAGGTTGTATTGTGTTTTATATGAATGGAAAAATGACACGAAAAGTTGTGAAGGGTGGTGTAAATTGTGAAGGGTGGCTGCACGTCTTCTGTGAAAAAATACATTGGTAATAGGTAAATAAAAGGTGGCCGCAACAATGATGGTTGTTAATAAATAATTAAAATTTGAATTTGAATCAGTAAGACTAAAATAAGGTGATAATTAATAAAATAAAAAATAGTAAGAAAAATTGTTGAAGTGACACATCAGATATATTTATTGTCAAATGTATATAATTGAAGCAATTTGTAGTTAAACACTTTTAACCATGGAATTAGAAAAGTTACAACGTAATATCAAAAGGGTATGTGTAGTTTTTCCAAGTACTTTAATTTTTATATGTTTATAATAGATGCTATATAGTAAGAATCATTTGAATAAGAAAGACAATAATGTATACTTATTGTTTTAGAGGATACTTTTAAATTTATTTTAAATTTAATTTCCTTTTTAATAGGATCCATGTGGTAAAATTAGTAATGAATGATTGAGATTTAATTATTGCCTTTATTGCTTTCATACTTTCTTACTAATAAGTATTTTTCTTGTAATTATTAGTTGAGTAATTACAAAATTTTCAACTAAACAAATTCTTATCAGATAAAATCCAACCAAAGGCAAGTCATGTGGCTTTTGAAGCTAATGTTTATTGACGGGGCTAAAGAGATGTGCAAGCAACAAAGTTTCAACTTTTGCACAAACTAAGTGTGTGCTTATTTTGCCATAAGCATACTTGATTTTGACTTGAGTGAAAAAGTCTATATGACAACTTCTCCTAGCTTATCTTCTCTTAATTTTGATTTGACCAATATAATTTGTAGACTATATAAGTTATTACTCTCTTTGGTCTTTATTATAAGAGAAAATTTACTTTTTAATTTCACTGCCTTGACGTCTCCTAATTTGAATGGTTGGAGTAATTGTTTTAGCCACATGATTTCACTTGTTGTTGCTTCCATAACAAAATATTATTATTTTGCATTAGACCTTGTAACTATATTCTATTTTTCGCTCTTCCATGAGATCAAATTTCCTTAAATTAGAATTCAATACCTTAAAGTGGACCTTTTATCTAATGGTGAGCCTTTTAGATCAGCACTAGAATAAACCAAGACTTGGGTGTTACCCTTTTTTTCATAAAGTAATCATTTACCCAACACACTTTTTATATAATTAAGAATGCAAATTACAAAGTTTCAATGGTCATCACATGGATCATTTAGATTTTAACTAACCACAATGAGAACAAATGTAATGTACGGCTAGTCAATTGAGGTGATTAAGTTTGTCAACTAGACTTTGATATCTACCATATTCTTTTAATTGTCCCCTTAATCTGGAAGTAGCTTGACATTAGGATCTATAGAAGTGTCACGAGGTCTGCAATCATGCAATCCAGGTTCCTCAAACATATCAAGAGCGTATTTTTGTTGATTAATAGCCACACTAATTTTGGATTGAGCAACTTTAATCCGAAAAAAATATTTTAACGACTCCAAATATTTAGTCTAGAATTGTCGAGATAAATGTTGTTTCAATTAGTGAATGACAACCTTCTCGTTACATGTGATGATGATGTCATTAACCTATACCAACAAGTGAAGGAAAATGATTGGTGAATAATGCAAAAAGAAGATAGAGTAATGAACTTCACATCTAGTCATACCATACTCTTGGAGCACAATACTAAACCTTTCAAACCAAACACGTTGATATTGTTTTAATCTATAAAGTGATCGACGAACCCAACATATGAGGTGAGAATCACCATTAACATCGAGTGGTTGTCATACTCCGATTTTGACCCTCTAATTTTGTTTATGTCATTAGATTAGTTTGATACGTTTGGTTTATTATTCATCTTGTTTCTTTAGTTCATATGGCTATATTTCGATTTCAATCCACTTTAGTATCCACTTCATTTCTTTAAGCCCATTTACTAATCCATATCCAATTGTATTTTATCATTAATTCAAAACTATACCTTTTATCCAAATGTTTTATTACCCATATCCAATTTTTGTTTCTAATCCAAATTTGATTCACTTTCACCATCCGATTTACCACTTTTATCATATCATAAGAGCTTTGCATATTTCATTTTATTTTTAGGTTTGCATTTTACTAATAGGTGGACTTTAATTTATTTGAATTATTTTCCATTTAAACTTTAATGGCCCATTTTTCTTTTGTCAATTCTCAACACATTAAGTCCTAATAAAACAAAAGTGGTACATCTATGTTTTTTTTAACAGTGTAGATTTATGGTACATAAAACCAGAATTATTTAAAATATATTTAAAAAATAGTGCATAGCTTTTATTGCATTTATCAGTTATAGTTAACTTTACATTTGTGATTAGAAAAAAAACAAAAATAGAAGGAAAAAAAGAAGACTTATGTCCAACTTTATTCATCAGCCCATGTCATCCTCGTTCATACCATGCTATACGTACAACTTACCTACAAAGTTTGTACACAAAAAAAAAAATTCAGAATAAAATACACACTTGTGCTTCTAGAAATATTTCACAAAAGACAAGTAACAAAATTGTAGCCCAATTTTACATCTAGCACAATCCCTCAGATCCCTCACTCACGATTTTGAAACCAACTTCAGTGACTTTAGTATGTTGTGACTTTGATGACTTTGGTTCATTTGATAAATGAATTTATTATTAATATATTTTCTCTAGTCATTATTATAATCAAATATTCTTTTGTAGGTTCATTAAATAATTTATGTATATAATCTTTATGTAGACCAGATACATCAACTATTTAATGAACTTAAAAAAGGAATCTTTACTTATAATAGTGACTGGAGGGAGTATATTATATTGATGAGAGAGATTATTTGTTTAACCAAAGTTACCAAAGTTATGTTTTTTCAAAGTCACTGAAACCTTTCCCCACGATTACCACTCTCCTTTCCACTCCAACAAACTTCCTCCTCAAGTCTAACAAATATCTCCTTCATCCTTATACATTTCTCTCAACCATTGTCTATTCTTCCCTTACTCCAACCCTTCTATATAAATAGCCTCAATCTCTCATTCACAGAAGCAGATAATACACATTGAAAACCACCACAAACTCTGCTCAAATACACACGAAAACTACCATCGAAAGAACAAGACTATATTTCTCAACAAGACTTTATTTCTCAACATCAACATATTTAGTGTAATTTGTAAGAGTTGCCATTAGATCCCGGAAAACGGCCTAAAATGTCAGCATATCAACTGAACCTCTGTTACCAAAGTTCTTGAAATATTGAAAGAAGATGTATCTGCTCAAGATGCAAGAACCGAAGCGAATGGTCTTTTACTTTTATTGGATAAATTTGATTTTGCACTCACTTTGCACTTGATGAAAAATGTCTTAGGTATTTCAAATGAGTTGTCACAATCACTGCAAAAGAAAGATCAAGACATTATCAATGCTATGAAATTGGTTAACATCACAAAGAAACGATTGTAAACTCTAAGAGATGATGAATGAGAACCTTTATTGGAGGAGGTGAGGTTATTTTGCATTGAGAATGATATTCACATTCCCAATATGGATGATATGATTTTTTGTGGAAAATCAAAACATGGAGGTAATGCTCAATCTATCACAATAAGGAATCACTATTGCATTGAATTATTTTATACTATTATGGACATGCAGATTCAAGAACTTAACAATCATTTTAATGAGACAAATAGTCAGTTTCTCATTTGTATGACTTGTTTGTGTCCAAGTAACTCGTTCTCTACTTTTGACAAGACAAAGTTAATTGAGTTTGCAAAATTTTATCCTAGTGAATTTTGTCTTACTAGTTTGGTGATGCTTGATAATCAACTTGAGACTTACATCATTGATATGTGTACGCGTGTTGAATTTTCATCTTTGAATGGAATAAGTGATCTTTCAAAAAAGTTGGTTGAAACTAAAAGGCATATTGTTTATCCATTATTGTACAAGCTTTTGAAGTTAGCATTGATTTTTCATGTTGCCACAACAACCGTTGAACGGTCCTTTTCTGCTATGAAGATTTTGAACACTAGATTGCATAATCGAATAGGGGATGAATAGATGAACAATTGTCTTGTAACTTATATTGAGAAAGATGTGTTATGTAAAATTGATAATGAGTTGATTATTCAAGGGTTTTAAAATATGTGACCGCGCAAAGGACAACTGTGAAATATATGTAATATTTTTTTGTATAATGTTTTTTTTAATATATATTATTATAATTATTAATTTAATTTTAAATATTTACACCCATGGACTAGGGTTCCTGGCTCCGCCACTGCACACGACAATTACACCAGAAAATCACCACCAAAATACTCCCCAATATTCTAATCAACTGACCTCAAAAACAACCATAGTCCATAGAAAACTTGATCCGAAAATCCACTTAATTCATTCTTCAAAACTCACCTGTATAAACCCTACGCTCAAACCGTAACCCTTCACATTGACCCATAATCCACCTCGAAAATCTTACCCGACCTCTGTAGTTTGCTTTCCTTCAAGTATTCAACAATTCATACTCACACACCTCTGTTCACAGCACAAATCGTACAACAACATAATTCATAACACAAAAAGTAACAACAAAGATATTCAGAGTAGAAGAAGAAGAGAAACATAAATGGACTAAAGACGTTGCATATGCCAACCGCCGTTCTCTACCTCACACAATGTAATCACCATTTCTTTCACTTTGAGGATTCCTTTACATTCATCTTCATCTTCATATCCTTTATTTTACATCCTTGTTATTGCTTATGTGCTGAATCGTTGTTATTTACATTTCTTGAGCTTCTAGGGTTTTGCCACCCCTTTTTAGATCTTGAGTTTTTTAGTGTTTTTTTCTTCCAGAAGATATTGTTAGATTCGTGTAGGGGGGGGGGGGGAGACGGTTCAAATGATGTAAGCTTTGGCTTCTCCGCCGTGACAACCGCTGCCGTTGGTGTTCAGCCGCCGTAGAATGCCACCGATTTCTGAGCGTCAGTTTTGTATTGTTGGATCTGTGTAGAGGGGGAGGAAGACATGTAATTAATTAAGTAGCAAGATGTAAAAATCATATCTCTCTAAAAACGAGGAGGCACATTATTGTGAAGGAGCATGGTAAGATCCGTCTCAACAAAGTGTTGATTATTTCTCTGAGCAACATCATTTTTTGTGTGGAGTATGAGCACATTAGGTATGGTGGAGGATGCCATGTGAAGTAAAAAAAGATTGAAAATACATGGAAAAAACTATAATAAATATTATCTTTTATAACAACTCTTTCACTCCATCCAACAAAAAATCGAATTATAATTCCTAGACACATCACGTTTTAATTTTTAAACAAATATTATTTATTCCCTCGATTTAAATACATAGTTGAGGGATAAATTAATTCAGAGTACATGCTTTGAATTCCATCATCTGTAATATATGTTTTTATTTTCTTTAAGGGTGTGATTGATTGTGAAGAGAAAGTTAGAAGAGAAAAATATGTAAGAGAAAGTGGAAGAAGAGAGAAAAATATGAGAAATAAAGAAGATTTGATGTATTGTTTGTTATAAGATAAATATAAGATAAATAGAAAAGATAGAAATGTTGATGGTTGTTAAAAACACCAAATTGTCCTTAATAATAATTTTGAATTAGAAGAAAATAGGGATATAAATGACAACTTAATATCAAATTTACACTTCTCTCTTTTTTCTCTATTTTGAAGAGATTGAAAAAAAAAGTGGATCTCACATTTCTTTCTCTCTTCTCACTCTCTTTTCTAAACCAATCAAGAAAAATTGACTCTCTCTTATATATTTCTCTCTCACCTTACTCTATCTTCCCTATTTCTCTTAAACCAATCACACCCTAAAAGTGGTACATTTCTTTGTATATTTTTTATATAATTATAAAATAATACTTACCTTCGGTTAGACTAAAAACTGAAGGGTATGATACACATATTTAACTATGAAAGAATTTATTCCCTAAATTTGTTCTTAAATCTAACTCATATACAACCACTCAATACTCCTAAACATTATTCTTTGGGATGAATTATAAGACATAATTTTTTTTGGTTTTGTGTTGTTGTTCTTCTAACACCAACCTTGAATAAAATATTTTTCTATTCTTGCAATATATCTCACGTAATGTCATTGTTGTTGTTGATGATGTTGTTGTTATTGTTGTTTTTGTTGTGGTTGTTGATGATGTTGTTGTTATTATTGTTTTTGTTGTTGTTGTTGATGATGTTGTTGTTATTGTTGTTTTTGTTGTTGTTGTTGTTGTTTAGTTGTTGGTGGTGGTGGTGTTGTTTCCACATCTTACAAATGTTTAAAGGTAAAAGGAAACATTGTTAGATTTTGGAATAACTCACCAATGTTGTCAATTAAAGAAAAATTATATAATATATTGTTTTCTTCGATTTACAATATTGAGAAATTTATTTCTTTGATTGATTATTGTAACACACAAATAAATTGGTCAATGATAGAAAATTGAAAAAGGAAACAATACATGTTTCTTTCATTTTTTTTCTTCTATTCACCATTTCTTTTCGGTTGATTTAGAAACCAAGGGGAAAAGTCTCTATTTTAGTTTGTTTTTTTAAAATAACTAATATTGTCTAGGGTCAAAGTAAGTTAGTTTTGTCTCAATATATCTTATCAGTTTTGTCCCAATGCTACTCGTGATGACAAAAATGATTTTTAGACGCTAATATACATGTGACAACTCATAAAATTTGACCCAAACCAGAGAGGTAGGTTTTGTTGCAGACTAGCATTAAAGTCTTTTGACCAAACAAAAAGATTTAGCAAGTCCGGATTGAGATTCCAGAAACCTTATGCTCTAATTTTGTGAATGTCCTATAAGAAGGGAAATGTGAATTCAAAGAAATCTTTTTCCAAAGAAATTACTCTCCATCTTTCAAAATCCTTTAACAGGATAGTCAATTTCTTAAGATTTAAAAGAGAGAGGAGAGGTACTTTTAGGCCAGAGAATCCTACCATAAAGATTATGCTTACATGCGATTAATCCATCAAAATACTCTTCCTCTAGAATGATGATGAAGATGTGGTCCCCCTTTGCAACTAGCAAATGCAACTGAGCACTAGGAATGTAACAAACTTCATTAATAGCTTGTGTAAAAGATTTCGATTTCGCAGGGATTGTGGGAGTCTCTTTAGAAGGCACAATTGGTACAAGACAAGCCCAATGAATGTTAAAACCTTCAATTAAAACAACAAAGATAGTCGATAAATAAAAGAAATAAGTTGACGGAAAGTGATTGACCTAATCGGAGTAGTCACTAAAGACCTCCATAGCGTTTTTTTTCTTCAATTCAAGAGTTGATTAATAATTAATAGGAGTGATAAAAAAGATATATTGGATTGTTAATGGATGAATCAAAATAATTCATTACCCCATTAACAATCTACTAAAACTTCCTTAAAATATTCAATTCAACTCATCCGTTAAAAATAAAAACTCATCAAATTCATCCATTAACAACATTTTAATGGATGAATATATCCATCCAAAAAATGGTTGAAATATATTCTTTTTTTTTAATATTTTGTATAGAATATTTTTAAAAAAATATTATGTATAGAATATTTTTTTTAAAATATTTTGTATAGAATATTTTTTTACATTTTCAAAAATAAAATCAATATCTTGTATTTCAGAAAACAAATTTGATTTTTTCGTATTTTTTTAAAAACTCGATTTTTTTGTGATTTCAAAAAAAACTCAATTTTTCGTATTTTCAAAAAATTCAATTTTTTCGTATTTAAGGTAAAACTGGATTTTTTTTCGAAAAAGGTCGATTTTTTAGTATTTCCAAAAAAAAAAAACTTGATTTTTTGTATTTCTAAAAAAAATTGATTTATCTTATTTATGAAAAAACTCAATTTTTCGTATTTCGATAAAAACTAAATTTTTTTCGTATTCAAGAAAAAAACTTGATTTTTCATATTTCCATAAAAATTCGATTTTTCGTATTTTTGAAACAACTTAACTTTTTTTGTATTTTCAAAAAAATTCAATTTTTTGTATTTCTGAAGAAAAAAAAATCGTTTTTTTCATATTTTTGAAAAAACTTGATTTTTTTTATAAATAATTTTTTTCGTGTTTTTGTATAAACTATATTTTTTTATATTTTTTGAAAAACTCAATTTTCCAAAAAAATCGTATTTCCAAAAAATTCTATTTTTGTATTTGCTAAAAAAGAAACTCGACTTTTTTTATTTAAAAAAAGGCTTGATATTCTAAAAAAAAAACTCTATTTTTTTTATTTCGAAAAAAATAAGGCCGTAATTGTTGAATACATATGAGATATATAGTTTGTATTTATAAATGTTGTTAAAGGGAAAAAATGATAAAATATAGTTTAATACAGTCAGCATCATTTGACCAAAAAATAAATACAATAAGTATCAAATGATGTCTACACAAGTAGGTGTTTGGTTATAAAATGCTGTCCAGCCATCTCAAATGCACATTTACAGCTGGCAACTGCAATTAAGTGAGTTTGTGATACTTGATCTAAACATAAGTATGTGTTTGGTTCTCACACTATCAACATTGATTTTAAATTAATTAATTTTATAAAATTGATTTTGGTTAAAAATAAATTTTACAAAAAATTAAAATATATTTATATCAAATTGAGTAAAAAATAAAATTTTATGTAAAAAATTATATTTAACTTAATCGTTATAAATAATAACTTTAAATAAAATCAATTATAAAAATAAATTTAATTTAATTTTTATAATATAAATGTTAACATCAATTCTATATTTCAATAATCACTTTTTTTATTGAAATCAAACATACATCCGGTTCACTTGAATTTGATTCCATGTTTGTGCTTGTGATATAACTTGGACGTAAAAAGATAAAATTATATATAGTGTTCTGGACTAGGTCGGGTTAGCCCAAAAGCAATGGTGAAGGCCCAATCCAAACGGTCTTGTAAAGGGTTACGCCGACCAAAAGGCCATATCATTGCCCGGCACTTTCTGCTAGTGCGACGTCCTCGACTCCATGCTATCCTGCTCGACCTCAGCTCGAGCACTCCTCCTAGACAGACTCTATCCACTACGCCATCACCTGGATCCCGAAAAGACCGCGTCCTCGTCCGTCCGTACTTCACGCAGAATATCCAGGAAGGGGACCACGTGCGGGTCCCCACTATGCACGTAGAACCTGGCAGTTCCTCCATTGGGCCAAACCTGCCCGGCCCAATGAAGGAACCTTGGCCCAGCGCTGGGGGCTATAAATACCCTCTGTTCCCAGAGGGTCAGGTATTCATTCTTTTACCCATACTCATACTCTTGCCTGCTCGTGCTCTTACTTACTTCAGCATCGGAGTGCCTTGCAGGTACCCCCCCCCTCCCCCCACCTCGTTCAAAACTTCAACTCGGAGCCAGCCGTGACGGTCCAAGTCTGATCAGGTTAGACCAGTGTCGCCGTCTGTGGGAAACTAGTTTCCCCGTCTTGCAAAACTCAAAGACCAAAGCTCAAATTCAACTACCACTGTCATGGTTGATCAAGCTCGCGATGAACAGAACGTCCGCGTCGTCGACACCAACAACGGCCCCGCGGACAAAAACGGACACCTTGACAACGCCGGCAACCCCGGCCACAACACCATTCCTGCGACAACTGTCCCCGGACCTTCAACCTACCGGGACGGAGCTACTGCGTCATCTTCCTCGGTCCCTCCACCACTCAAAGAAGACCAGACAGCCCTCGCGAACTACCTGGCTGCCCGGTTCCAAGAAGTCCCCGTCCCCGCCGGGGCGGATGCCACAACTCAGGCGTTGTTCGCAGCGATCAATCAAACGAACTATCTCATCTTCGCCCAAGGGGAAAGACTAAGGCCGCTTGAAGACGACCGCAGACCCTCGAGGAGGCACCAGAGACCCCATACCCCACCTCCTCGAGTGACTGAAGTCCAACTCCCGTCTCCTCCACGGAGACATTACAGAGAAACCTCTCGAAGCCAGTCACCCCGACCAAAGGGGAAGCGACCTCATTTGGAGAGGCAGCCCGTCGTCCAAGCCAGAGAACCTAGTCGCGACCCGGCGAGACAAGAAAGAAGGCACTCCGGAGACGGGCGTGTAAAATTCAACCACCGAGCATCCCGCTCGAGAGAGACTCAGCACGACCAGGACCGTCGTGCCAGATAGTACTACAGGTCCCTATCTCTGTCTCCGGAGAGGAGCGACGAGGACGACCCCCGCGGTCCCCTGTCGCAAGCTATCATGGAAGCACCCATCCCCCCGGGCATGGAGAAACCCCCGCACTTGAAGGAGTACGATGGAGTCGCGGACCCGGTCGACCATATAAATGGTTTCGAGGCTATGCTGCATTACCACAATGTTGGGGGGCCCATCAAATGCCGACTATTCCCCACGACTCCTAGGAAGGCGGCAATGGACTGGTACAAGTGACTCGCCCCGGGCTCAATCACCTCGTGGCGGAACCTGAAGAACCAGTTCATCAGTTCATTCACAGCTTCTCGGCGGCATCCAAAGACCGAGGCGGCTCTCGAGGCCATCATCCAAAGACAGGATGAAACCTTGAGGGAGTTCATCAATCGCTTCAACCGGGAAGCCATACAGGTCCCCTGCGCGGACCATATGAAGAGATATCTGCTGGAGAGGGGGCTCCTCCCCGGCACGAAATTCAGAAGAGCCGTGGGTATAGAGCCACCCAGGACATTCGACGCCCTCCTCGAAAAAGCTCGGGCATACATGGACTACGAGGAGAGGGAAGCGGCCAACAGAGCCCGAGATCCCAGGACTCGTGGTTCCAACAGCAGCTCGCGCCAGGAAGTTCCTCCTCCTCGAAGAACCGGGGAGAAAAGAAAAGAAGACAGACCCCGGGAAGTCCGGGAACAAAGAGGACCCTCGGGGCGTTTCATCGAGTACACTCCGCTCACAGCTTCCCGCGAGCATATTCTGGCGGAGTGTGCCAGCACTGACTTCAAGGACGGCGGTGTCAAACGTCCCCGACCTGCTCCCGCCAAGCCAAGAGCAGACAAGAACAAATATTATCAGTATCATAGGAGCCATGGTCATCTGACTGAGGATTGCGTCCACCTCAAGGACGCCATCGAAACCCTCATCAAGGGAGGGAGGCTCGCGCAGTACCGGCGAAGCGACGCTCCACGTCGTGACGCCCAAGAAACTAGGGAGCCGGAGGAAGATGCCCGACCATCTGACGAGTCGGTCCCCATCCATACCGCCTTCTCCGTGACCAGGCCCGAGGACTTCGACATCCCCGAGCACCTGCAGGAGTCGCTCACAATGCACAACAGGTGGGAATATTTACCCTCCGCCATGGTCATCAACGGAGGCGGGTTCAACGACTTGACCATCAATTCAGCTAAGAGGAAGCTGGACGAGCTGGTCGACGCGGCTCCCCCGCAAACAGTGACGTTCGAAAGGGTGAAGGGCAGGTCAGAGCCCATCACCTTCTACCTAGAAGAGCTCCCTGGTGGAGCCCCAAACGCGGTCATCCCCCTACTGATAAGGGCAAGAATGGCCAATTTTGATGTGCATCGCATCCTCGTCGACGAAGGGAGTTCCGTCGACGTGATGTACAGCCAACTGTTCCGAACTCTACAGCTCGGCGACTCACATCTCTCGTCGTATGTAGGGTCGGACTTACAAGGTTTCAACGGCTCGACCTCCAAGCCTTAGGGGTATGTAGAGCTCATGGTTACATTCGTCGAAGGCACGACTACAAGACAAGTCAAAGTACGCTTCCTTGTCATCGACTGCCCGTCTCTGTACAACTGCATTCTGGGGAGATCAACACTGGCAGAACTGACAGCGGCGCCCTCGACCGTCCACCTGAAGATGAAATTCTACACCAAGAGGGCACGGGTAGCCACCATCCAAGGAGACCTAGCCGCTACCCAGAGGTGTTTCAACGCCGCTTCAAAGGGACGCGATACTGTCGATATAGGGACAAGGCCTGCCAAAAGGACGCGACAGGAGCCCGACAAGAAAGAGTCCCCCAAGGAAGAAGTCCAGAGAGCTCCACCAAAGGTCGACTCTATAGCTCTGGACACTCGTTTCGACCAGGACGAACCTCCCAGCGGCGAGAAAATCCCACTCCGACCAATACCGAACGGGGATTTTGAGCTCGTCCCCCTCGGCACCGACCCGACCAAAGGAGTGAAGATTGGCAAAGATCTCCCCAACCTAGAAAGGAAGCAAATCAAGGCCTGCTTGCGCGATAATGTTGATCTGTTCGCCTGGAGCGCTGCGGAGATGCCCGGACTCGACCCTGAGGTCGCCCTGTCACCACCTCGCCATAGATCCTGCCTCTAGGGTCGTAGTACAACATAGACGTAGGCAATCTCCAGAAAAAACTGAGGCTGCTGAAAAAGCTGTAAAAGACCTCCTAGAGGTAAATTTTATTTCTGAAGCCCGGTATTCCACCTGGCTGTCAAACGTTGTACTTGTTAAAAAGAATAATGGAAAATGGAGGATGTGTGTTGACTATGCCGATCTCAACCGGGCCTGCCCGAAAGATGCTTTTCCTTTGCCGAACATAGACATGCTGGTCGACAACTCGGCCGGCTACAAAACGTTGTCGTTCATGGACGCCTACTCGGGCTATAACCAAATCCCGATGGCCCTGGGCGACAAACACTGCACGGATTTCATGACCAGCTCGGGCAACTATTACTACAACGTAATGCCCTTTGGACTGAAAAATGCCGGGGCAACTTACCAGCGCATGATGAACAAGGTTTTCCACAAACAAATTGGGACATGCTCGAGGTGTATATGGACGACATGATCGTCAAATCCCGAGCAAATACGACCATGCAGCACACCTCAAGACGGTCTTCGCCCAAGCAAGACAATGTAAAATGAGATTCAACCCCGAGAAATGTACGTTCGGAGTCAAGGCAGGAAAGTTCCTCGGGTTCTACTTAACAGAACGAGGAATTGAAGCCAACCCCGACAAATGTCGGGCGTTCTCTGACCTCCCGACACCAACGTCGAAGAAGTCGATACAAATCATGAACGGCATGCTCACATCATTGTCCCGCTTCGTCACGAGGTCCGCTCAGCACGCCCTCCCCTTCTTCAAACTCGTTCGTAAGGAAGCGGCCTTCGAATGGAACGAGGAGTGCGAACAGGCGCTTCGCCACCTGAAGCAAAGTCTATCTCAACCACCCGTACTATCTCGACCAGCCGACGGGGAGCTACTGTACTTGTACTTGGCCGTCTCAAATGAAGCCATCAGCACGACTCTCATCCGCGAGACCACCGACGGACAGAAACCCGTCTACTTCACGAGCAAAGCCCTGCAAGGACCCGAAAGCAGATACCAACAGATAGAAAAGGTGGCTCTAGCCCTCGTCAACGCGGCGAGGAGGCTCAGACACTATTTTCTGGCCCACACGATCGTCGTGCGAACCGACCAACCGGTGAGGTAACTCCTGGGTCGGCCCGATATGGCGGGCAGAATATTGAAATGGTCCTTGGAACTCTCCGAATTCGACATTCAGTACGAGAGCAGGAAAGCCTTGAAAGCACATGCCCTGGCCGACTTTGTCGCGGAAATGACCACTCATGACCCACCCGCGGGGAAGGAACACAAGTGGACCATCTTCGTCGACGGGGCATCCAGCTCGTCCGGAAGTGGAGCAGGAATCCTTTTGGAGAACGAGGAAGGCGTAGTGATCGAACACTCTTTAGTTCTTTCCTTCCCAACGTCAAATAACCAAGCGGAGTATGAAGCCCTGCTCACAGGACTGAGACTAGCCGAGGACCTGGGAGCCCGCGAGGTGCAGATCTACACCGACTCCCAACTCGTCGCCTCCCAAGTCCAAGGGAGTTACCAAGCCAAAAACGACAACCTTGTCGAGTACTTGAACTTAGTCAAAAAATACATGACCAAGTTTGTACGGGCGGAAATTTCACATGTTCCCCGCGAGCAAAACACGAGGGCAGACATATTGTCCAAACTCGCGAGTACGAGAAAGAAGGGCGGGAACAAATCTGTCATCCAAGAATCCCTAGCACGCCCGAGTATCGAAAGATCCTCGACGCCAGTTGAGGTCCACGCCATAGGGGATGCCTCGTCCTGGATGACCCCGGTTTACAATTTCTTGACAAAGGGCGAACTCCCATCGAACCAGACCGATGCGACCGTCACAAAGCGGAGAGCATGCTCCTACGTGGTGCTCGAGCACAAACTGTACCGCAGGGGATTCTCCATCCCCCTCCTAAAATGCATCGACGAATCCACAGTCCACGAGGTACTGCGGGAGATACACGGAGGGATCAACGCCCAGCACATGGGCGGTAAGTCCTTGGCGAGGAAAGCCCTTCGAGCGGGATATTACTGGCCGACGATGCAACAGGACGCCAAGGAACACGTTAAGAAATGTGACAAGTGCCAGAGGCACGGTGACATGCACCTCGCCCCTCCTCACGAGCTGAGCATACTGTCGTCCCTGTGGCCGTTCGCTTGGTGGGGTATGGATATCCTCGGGCCCTTCGTGCAAGGGACTTATCAAAATAAATTCCTCATCGTTGTCGTGGATTACTTCACGAAATGGATCGAGGTCGAGGCTCTCGCGAAGATCACCTCGCATAATATCCTCCGCTTCTACAAGAGAAACATCCTCGCCAGATTCGGAATTCCAAGGGCAC
The DNA here is from genome assembly GCA_948472305.1 of Vicia faba. Classification (NCBI taxonomy): domain Eukaryota; kingdom Viridiplantae; phylum Streptophyta; class Magnoliopsida; order Fabales; family Fabaceae; genus Vicia; species Vicia faba. The sequence continues at coordinate 277,035,885 of OX451736.1, forward strand.
TGGTGACCGACAACGGCACCCAATTCACCGACCACGGGTTCCAAGACTTCGTCACCAGGCTAGGAACAAAACAACACTTCACTTCGGTCGAGCACCCTCAAACCAACGGGCAAGCCGAAGCTGCAAACAGAGTCATCCTCCGGGGACTCAAAGGCCGACTCGGCGAAGCGAATAGGGGATGGGTCGAGGAGCTCCACAGCGTCTTGTGGGCATACCGCACCACGCCCCACTCAACGACAGGCGAGACCCCATTCTGACTAACATACGGGACCGAGGCCGTCATCCCGGTAGAAATTATGGAACCATCCAGACGGACAGAGAGCCCCCTCGACGAAGAAATGAACGACGAGGCAATAAGGGACGAGCTCGACTTAGTCGAGGAAATCCGATCTGGTGCGGCCCTGCGCGAAGCCACCCTAAAACAACGAGTGGCTCTGCGCCACAACGACAAGGTCATTAAGCGCGTGTTCGAAATCGGCAGCCTGGTATTACGAAGGAACCAGAAAGACTCTCGCGAAGGGAAGCTGGCCGCGAACTGGGAAGGGCCTTATCGCGTCCACGGCACCACTGGTACCGGGGCGTACTACCTCAAGAAACTAGACGGAGAGCCACTACCACGACCCTGGAACGCTGCTAAACTAAAGCAGTAATATAGTTAAAAACCACCAACACTGAGGACCCTCGACTGTCGACTCCCGCACCCAGTCAACGAGGAGAAACGTTCGACCCCCGTAGAGAGGCCGAGGTATAGGCCCGACCTACGTCCAAACCGCATAACATCGTTCAACAAAACAAGAACAAACGATAGTGCCCGACGTGGACACCTCTACCGAGCTCCACCGTCGAAGTACCTGTAGGGCAGAACACCCAGCTCGCGATGGGCAGTTCACGCTGCGGGCAAATAACCCCGACCGGGTCATATACCCGACCAAGCGGCTTCGCTCCGCATGCCCGACGAATCTCGAAGAACGTCGGGCCATCTAAAAGGGTCAAAAAGGAGTCTCTCCCCTCGAGTTCACCACTCAGGCGACTCCGGCCATCGAGAAGAGGCCGAGCACATACACGAGCAAAAGACTTAGGCAAATTTGCCAACAAAGGCACAACCATATACGGGCACGACTCGGGCCCATAACTTAGGCCAATTTTTGCGCAAAAACGTAAAACACAAGCACGGGCAAACAATCAAAAGATTGAAACAAACATTCATTCAAAATGCCCGTAGGCGACAAAGCAAATAGATGTAAACCGACCAAAAAGGCCGGCAATGTTCAGGAAATACAAAGAACGGGCACGCAGGCCCAAAAAATGCGAACGGGCACGCAGGCCCAAAACAAACATCAACGAGGCGCACAGGCCCCATCATTACCTCACAACTCAGCTTCCCCAGAGCTACCATCACCGACAATAGGAGAGTCGGGCGGAGGCACGACCTGACCATCAATAATCTGAGACATATGGCTCACCCCTTCAGTGTTCAGGCCGGGATTCAACAGGGAAAGCTGGCTGACCGCGACTTCAAAGCCGTCCGCCATAGCTTCGACACAGTCCCCCTCGAGAAGTTGGATACGAGCGACCAATTCCGATCGACTCCTCAAAGGAGCTGTATCCTCCGACTCGTCCTCGACAGGAAGCATAGCGGCCTTTAGGTCCTCGATCTCTCTGGCGAGGCGCCCGTTATCAATTTCCAGACGTTCCCGGTCCGCACGAAAAAGGTCTCTCTCCTCGGCCAGCTTCCCCGAGTTCTCCTTCTCCAGAGCCAGCAACTTTGTCCCCGCCGCCAGCAGCTCGGCTTGCTCGCGGAACATCTCCTCGGAGCGCTCCAGAGTACCCTTCAACTTTCGCAAACTCGAGGTGAGGGCATCTTTCTTCTGTTCCAACTCTTTTATACGGTCAGCGTCCTCCCCCTCCTCGGCCAGCACAACGGCCATCTCGGCCATCTTTACCAGCCCGACCATATTGGAGGCCAGGTGCCTTCTCCGGTTTTCCTTGCTCATCCGCCTGATAGTTTCGGCTTCATCAGCACTCACGGACAAGGGAAACCCCTCGAAGAAACCCTCCTCTTTAAAGCAAGGGGGTAACCCGAAGGACCTCACGGCACTGGAGTCCTCCCCGACCTCCGGTTGGCTTTCCACTCGATTCCTCTTCCTCTGTATCAGGTTGGTGTGTGGCTCGACCTCCTGGATGTCCGGGATCCCTCCCGAAGCAGCTCCCGAGCTAGGTGGCGAGTCCACCCTCGTCGCTTGAGAAGTGCCCGGACTATGTGGCGGGCCCATCCTCGTCGCCTGAGGAGGTCTCACCACCCTCTTATTTACCTTCCTGTCACAGGATAACTTCAAGAGCCTCTCCCTCCGTCCGACCATCAGACCTGCATGAAAGAACCCCGGGTTAGTGACGAGCAAACAAGCAAACAAATAACAAGTAAAGAAATTCAAACAAGACAAAACAATAACGACCTAGCAAATTCGCAGCCTGCCCGAAGGACTGGCACTCCACAAGTGCCTTCGTGTCAATCGGTCGGGCCTCGAAGGTCGGATAACCTTCCTCGTCCAGAATATCCTCCCCCTCCCTCGTGGCCCATCTGGCGGGGAAGAAACTGTCGACATACCGATAGAGAGTAAGCCTTCTCGTCTTCGGAGCTCATCTCGCCCACAGACGTATGGTAGTACCCGGTGCCATGCTCGTAATGCCTCGAGGTCTAGTGCAAGGGAAATTTGGCCACGCGCCCCAACACCGGGCATCCCTCTTCGTCTAGAAGGGCTTCTCCATGGTCGTCGGTCACGACTATTTCTTTCTCATATACGGATTCTAAACCCATTGTGGTAACCGGCCTCACAATGTACCACTTGTCTTTAAAGCCCCGGACGGAATCCATGTACATTTTGAACAGTCTCTTCGACTGCTTCAAGGAAACCCAGCTATGTCTCCCTCCCCGGGACTGGCGTTATAAGTGGAAGACTCTGAAGAAAAGGGGTATGGTCGCCCCAATCTTTAGAAACCGACAAGTTAGCTCGAACGCCCTGATGAAAGCGAGCGAGTTCAGATGAAGCTGCGACGGGGCCAGCTCCAGATGGCTGAAGACCCCGACCTGAAAATCGCTGAAGGGCAGCTGTAGTCCGAGGTCCTTAAAGGCAATTTCGTACATAGGGAATCCATACTCGGGGAACTCCGAGCAGATCCGGGCGGTGAAAGTTGGTCGCGAGACGACAAAGTTCTTCTGAAAACCGGGTTGTCCGCTGCCCTTCTCAAGGATGGTGTATGCACTCTGACTACGTCGGCTATATGCCGAAGCAATCCCTATGGGCTCGACACCCACCCATTCCAGCAAAGGGTCCTCGATGGTATCGACCAAGTTTACATTTTCCTCGGCACTTTGGTCTTCCACCTCAGCGCGCCCCGAAGAACACGGTTCGTCGGCCATGGTTACCTACAAAGCACAGGAAACCGGTCAATTGGGGAGCAAATCCACGCGCTCGCCATAACGAACGGGGTGAAGAGCGCGACAAGCCATATCACTCCACGCGCGACCAAAAAGAGTTGGTGTCTCGAAACAAAAAGAAAAGTCACATCCCCGACTCCCAGATACCACGACAAGCCTCCCTACAAATCGCCTAAAAGGGCAAACATCTCGACCAATCACGAATATGTCAACCTAGGCTATGAACGTGGCGAGCGATATCATGAGTCTCAGAACCAGAGCCATGAGTTTACCGGGCACTACCAAGAATTAGGCGCCCTGAATCATGAAGATCCCGGGCAGCACTGCGAGTCAAATACCTAAACCATGCGTTTATCGGGCGTATACATGCGTTCTCCGGGCATAAACATGGATTTGTCGATCTAAATATAAATCTACCGGGCTAATCCCAGGCGTACAGCCTCTAAACGTCTAAAAACGATGAAAAATCATGCATCACAGAGGAAAAACGAAGGAGACAAGACACTTACTGGGAATCAGGAAGGTAATGTGACGACGGAGAAAGGAAATCAGCGACGGAGATCACGGCGGTCCTATGAGTATCTGGGAAGAACAGCAACAGCAGAAACAGAGTGAAGAGGAGAAGCGCGAACAGGGAAAATACGTTCTGGGGCCCAAACACCCTATTTATAGTGATGACGTGGAATACCAAACGTCACCCCGGGGAACCACAGAACTTCCCTCCTCGACGTGTAGCTCCCCTAGGCAATGATGACCTTATCGCCAGTAGGTTGGCGGCACGATTCCCAAGAGATGCCTCATGTGCCCAACGAATGCAGTCCGTCGAGACTCCCCGAGCGCTCCTCGCGCGGTATCATCTCGTATGCCCGACACGGGGAAATCTCCTCGAGCAAGCCGCGGGAACGACATATTCTAGCCGGGAACGGGACCCCGTGACGCAGGCGACCTGAGATCAAGTCATGACTCCTACTACAGGAACCACGACTTGGGGGGATCCTGTTTTGGACTGGGCCGGGCTGACCCAAAAGCAATGGTGAAGGCCCAATCCAAACGGTCTTGCAAAGGGTCACGCCGACCAAAAGGCCATATCCTTGCCCGACACTTTCTGCTAGTGCGACGTCCTCGACTCCATGCTATCATGCTCGACCTCAGCTCGAGCACTCCTCCTAGACAGACTCTATCCACTACGCCATCACCTGGATCCCGAAAAGACCGCGTCCTCGTCCGTCCGTACTTCACGCAGAACATCCAGGAAGGAGACCACGTGCGGGTCCCCACTACGCACGTAGAACCTGGCAGTTCCTCCATTGGACCAAACCTGTCCGGCCCAATGAAGGAACCTTGGCCCAGCGCTGGGGGCTATAAATACTCTGTGTTCCCAGAAGGTCAGGTATTCATTCTTTTATCCATACTCATACTCTTGTCTGCTCGTGCTCTTACTTACTTCAACATCGGAGTGTCTTGCAGGTACCCCCCACCTCGTTCAAAACTTCAGCTCAGAGCCAGCCGTGACGGTCCAAGTCTGATCAGGTTAGATCATATAGTTTGATTGAATTTTAAAAAATCAAATAAATAAATTTAACCGAATCCAATTTAAGGGAGTTCAATTTAGATTGAATTTTGGATATTAAAATAATAAATAGTAATTATTTTCATTTTAAAGTTATAGTAAAATAATAAATAAATTTGATATAAATGTTTTTTTTTTTACAAACTAAACTACTCTGTAAAGACAATATTTCTGTCTTTGAGAATATTTCAATGTCTTCCAAACATAAAATAAGTGCTTCTATAATCAAATTTCATGTTGTCATAAACTTCAGCCGCAGCAAATAAAAGCTGGACAAACAATATAGAACATTCTATCCGAACAGCCTTCATTCAATGTTGAATACATAAAAAATAATATAAAGTACAAAGTTTAATAACTATGCAAATATATGATATTATTAAAACTTATTACAGAAACAAGGCTCATATCAATTATCACAACATGCATAATTTTCCCTTTCTTTTAATCTTCAATCTTATTAATATATCAACATAATTAATAATTTTGCAAAGCTTAAAGCCTACTACTGATGTTAATATTTCCAACTTTATGAGATTTATCTTTAGGAACAATAACAGTGAGAACTCCATTTTCTATATTTGCCTTAATCTTATCCAATTTCACATCCTCAGGTAATTCAATCATCCTTGAGAAATCTTCTTTTCCATTTCCTCTCTCAGCAATATGCCAAACAATCTCCTTTCCATGATTCTCCTCTTTCAAACTTTCTCCTCTAAGATGCAAAACATTCCCTTCCTCAATCTGCACTTTTATCTCATCTTTCTTGAATCCTATCCAAAATCAAATTACCAATCAACTAATCGAAAATAATATATTCTTACAACAAAACATAGAATTGTACCTGGAACGTTGATTTTGATGATATGAGTAGTTGGGGATTCAATCCAATCCAAGAGTGCTGATGAGCCATAGTATTCTCTAAAAATTGGAGGATGGTCCAAGAAAAAGTTTCTAAAAGGATATCGAAAAATTGTGTCGGCCATTGATTTGACACTATTCTAACTAAACTGATGAATAAAATGTTGTCGGTTTAAATTTTGTGATATATGGTATGTGTTTAAGATGAGATAGCACTTCAAATAATTGTTGACTCTAATCATTATCTTCATAAATTCAAGAATTACTACAATAAAAAAGAATAGATAAACTTTTTAGAAATTCACTAAATATCTATGATGAATTTCTCCTTAATGACAATGTATTATGAGAACGAAAAGAAAAAAAAGACAAAACAAATAATTTCTGCAGAGTTTTTATCTGCTCACAAACTGTAAAAACTTTCTTATTCATTTTACAACTACAAAATACTGTAAATGACTTACTTGACTTGCTTACAAAAAATAGGGGTTACTCCCTCTATTTGTAACTGAGATTGCGTCCTAAGCCCAAAGCTCAAAATATCTATTTGGTTACTAAATCAAATCAAATATATTTTAGACTTAAATCAAATCTACTTAATCTAAAACAAATCTTATCTTTTCGACACTATAAATTATAATTTAACACACCACCTAATTCATTGTGTCTAAACTATTTATATTCATCATGACTCTTAGCCTTCTGAATACTTTGACTTGCACTCCCTTCATGATGTCTGTAATAGGATTCTCAGTTTTGCAGTGTTCCAAATTCATCTTCCCATCTGCTACCTACTCTCGAAGATAATGGAACTTCATTTCAATGTGCTTACTTCGATCATGTGTTATTGGATTCTTCGCCAGATTGATAGCTGACATGCTGTCTTCATGGTAATTGCTCCATGATCTTTCCCTGTTATCTCTTCGACCAAGTTCACCATCCAAGTTGTTTGACATGCACAAAGAGAAGCAGCTATGTATTCTGCTTCGCATGATGATAATGGCACTACTGGTTCCTTTCTTGAATTCCAAGCAAATGGTACACCACCTAGCATAAACACATATCCTGTTGTTGGCTTTCGATCTTCAACATCACTACACCAACTAGAATCAGTGTATCCCACTAACTTGCATTTTTTTCCTTTATCAGCTGCAGGAAACAAAATGCCATAATCAAAAGTTTCTTTGAGATACCTTAGTATCCTCTTCACTACTGCTAGATGTGATACCTTTGGCTTCTGCAAGAATCTACTTACCATACCTACACTATATGCTAAGTCAGACCTTGTATGACAAAGATATCTCAATGATCCAATAAGTCTTCTGTATTGGATTAGATCAACATCATCTTCATCTGCATCTTTCGACAGTTGCACTCTTGGTTCTGCAGGTGTCGAAGTTGAGTTGCATTCTTCCATCTCAAACCTCTTGAGAATTTCTGCTGCATATCTTCTTTGATGCATCATCAAACTTCTACTGCTCTTATAGAATTTGATACCAAGGAAATATGAAATCTCACCTAAATCAGACATTTTGAATTCCTTGCTGAGATCACCTTTGAAGTCTTCAATCTCACTTTTACAGCTACCTGTTATCAACAAATCATCTACATAGAGACATAGTATAAGCAATTTACTCTTGCTTCTTCTTACATATACTCCATGTTCAGTTGTGCACTTCACAAATTCCTTCTCCCTTAGGAAACTATCAATTTTCTTATTCCAAGCCCTTGGAGCTTGTTTCAATCCATAGAGGGCTTTATGCAGCCTGTACACCTTTCTTTCTTCGTCATGTTTCATAAATCCAACTGGTTGTTTAACACAGACTTCTTCGTCTAAGGGTCCATTTAGGAATGCACACTTCACGTCCATCTGACATATGTGCCAACTGTTTATTTCTGCTAGACCAACAACCAAGCTGATTGTTTCGATCCTAGCAACAGGTGTAAAATCTTCATCGAAGTCTATTCCTTCTTTCTGTAGAAATCCTTTCACCACAAGCCTTTCTTTGTGTCGAGTTACTTCCCCTTTCGAATTCATTTTCACTTTGTATACCCACTTGACATCAATTTCCTTCTTGCCTTGAGGCAATTCGATAAGTGACCAAGTATTGTTGTCTTCGATAGACTTCACTTCTTCTTTCATTGCTTTTACCCACTTCGAATCCTTCAATGCTTCAGCTGCATTAACAGGTTTGGAATCTGCATAGAAAGCATAATGTACCAGCTCACCTTCATCATCTATCACATCATCTGATATAATCACACAATCTTGCAATCTTGTAGGCATGCATATTTCTTTGAGGTCTGCTTGTACTTGGTATATCTGCTGGTTCCTCTTGTCGAACTTCTCTTTCGACTTGAGTTTCTGGTTCTTCGAATAGGATTCCCACTGAATCTTTCTTGACATTTTTAGTCCAATCCCATTCTTTAAACTCATCTATGATCACGTCCCTGCTAATCACAATATGCTTTTTCACTAGATCGAACAACATGTAGCCTCCTGTCGAATGATATCCAACTAGAATCATTTGATTTGACTTGTCATCAAGTTTTCTTCTCAACTGATCTAGCACATGTCTATGTGCAATAGATCCAAATACCTTCAGATGACTCAAGCTAGGCTTCACACCAGACCAATATTCTTTTGGAGTAATTCCTTCTATCTTCTTTGTAGGACATTTGTTCATAATGTATGTTGCATTCGAAACAGCTTCACCCCAAAACTCTTTAGGTAAATTCTTGCCTTTCAACATACTTCTCACCATATTCATGATGGTTCGGTTCTTCCTTTCTGAAATTCCATTTTGTTGTGGAGTATAGGGTGGCACCACCTCATGCATAATCCCTTCCTTTTCACATAGCCTGTCGAAGTCTTTCGACACATATTCTCCACCATCATCAGTTCTCAAAACTTTGAGTTTTCGACCACTTTGTCTTTCGACCATAGACTTAAACTTGACAAATACTTCGATCACTTCACTTTTCTTCTTGATCAGGTAAGTCCACAACTTTTGACTGAAGTCATCTATGAATGTAACAAAGCATTTTTTACCTCCCATCGAATCCACCTGGATTGGTCCACATACATCAGAGTATATGACTTCAAGACTAGCCTTCGATATGCTTTCTGCATCCTTGCTGAAGCTATTCTTGTGTTGCTTCGCCTGCACACATTCCTCACATACCTCATTTGGAATGTCGATTTCTAGAAATCCTGAAACCATATTTATTCTATTCAAATCTATGATGTCTCTGAAGTTGAGATGGCCTAGTCTATAATGCCATATCCATTTATCTCTTCTAGCTGCAGTCGAAAGGCACTTGTGATCCATCACATTTAGTTCAATCTTGAAATTTTGATTCTGAGACATGGGAGCCTTCAAGATTAATCTCCCATTTGCATCAACGACTCTTATCATCTTATCTTCGATTGACACTTTATAATTCTTTTCGACCAACGGCCATATACTGAGCAAATTGCTCTTCATGCTTGGTATGTACAATACATTGGAAATTACTGACCTCTTGCCATCTTTCCTCATAATCATAACATCACCAATACCTTCAGCTGCTAGGGTATTGTCATTTGCAAATTTTACCATATTTTTCGTTGAGGGCTTTATGTTGACAAACCAGTCTTTCCTTCCAGACATATGTGATGAACATCCTGAATCCAAGTACCATTGGTCCTTGAATCTATCTTCATCTTTTGTTGTGACCATCAATATCATCTCTTCTTCTTCATGTTTTGCAAGCTTTGCATCACTTTCTTGATTCTTTTGTTTTTCTGGACAATCACTCGAATAGTGACCATACTTATGACAATTGTAACATTGAATGTGACTCTTATCAGGTTTTCGACCACCACCTCTTCCTCTATTTGTAACACCACCTCTTTGGTTTCCTTGGTATGGTCTTCTTTGATTCGAAAAGTTTTCTTCGTTCTGGTTTCCTCTACCATTCGATTTGTTGTATCCGCCTCTACCTCTAACGAAACATTTTCCTTTGCCTTTGGTTTCTTTTGCTGAATGTACCTGCAAAGCCACATCACTCTTCGATTTGCCTGCAACTCTTTCGTTCATTCTTTATTCATGAGATTCAAGCATCCCTTGAAGCTCTTCCTTTGTCAATTTCGACAAGTCTTTCCCCTCTTCTATCGCCACCACTATGTGGTTGAACTTAGGAGCTAAAGATCTCAAAATCTTTGAAACAACAGCTCTTGTTGTTAATGTTTCTTCACATGCCTTGATTTGATTCACTATTTTTGTAACTCTAGTGAAGAAATCAGATATGCTCTCAATATCTTCCATCTGAAGCAATTCATATGTTCTCTTGTGAGTTTGTAACCTCACTTCTTTTACCTTTTCTGCACCACCAAAGGACTTCTCAAGAACATCCTAAGCTTCTTTTGCAGATTCTGAATCACTTACTTTTTCAAAGTTTTCTGGACTCACACATTGATGAATTATAAATAGTGATTTATAACTCAACTTCTCAATTTATGTGTGTTTCTTCTTTTCTTCTTCTGAAGCGTTTTCTTCAAGCGCTTCGACTCCATCTTTTACAAGGTCCCAAAGCCCTTGACACCTGAACAACACTTTCATCTGTTTGCACCAATTCTCATAGTTGTCTACTTTCAGAATTGGTAGAGTTGTTGGATAATTTGCATTCCCATAATTCGCCATCGTGAATTCTTCAATCGTTCTTGATTGATACTTCCCTTGAATCGAAACAAAGCTCTTGATACCAGATGTTGGAAATCCACCAAATATCTATGATGAATTTCTCCTTAATGACAATGAATTATGAGAACGAAAAGAAAAGAAAGAAGACAAGACAAATAATTTCTGCAGAGTTTCTCTCTGCTCACAAACTGTGAAAACTTTCTTATTCACTTTGCAACTGCAAAATACTGTGAATGACTTGCTTGACTTGCTTACAAAAAATAGGGGTTACTCCCTCTATTTTAACTGAACTTGCATCCTAAGCCCAAAGCCCAAAATATCTATTTTGTTACTAAATCAAATCTAATCTATTCTAGACTTAAATCAAATCTATTTAAATCTAAAACAAATCTAATTTTTTCGACACTATGAATTACAATTTAACAAAATTCAATCAATTATTCTTCTAGTTATGGAATGTGATAAACTGCAAATGGGATTAATTTCTAAGCCCATATATTTTTGGGCCTGGTAATAAGCAGGCTAGAAATTTTATTTTAGGGGCTATGAGGTTTCTTCAAATGTCACAGACACCCCCCTTTAAATTTTAGTGACAGACCAAAAATTATAGGTAAATATAGCTACACCTATAGTTTTTGGTTGTCATAAAAAATTAGAGAGAGTGTAAATGTCATTTTAATTGACTTCAGAAAAGATCAATATATATTTTAAAATTAGAGAAGATATCAATGTCATTTTAATAGATTTTAAAAGAGGTGTATGTAATTTTTTCTTTATTTTATTTTGAACATATTAACTGTTCTCTTCAATATATTAGAGAAATTGAATATCATAATATCTTTCAATCAATAAAATCTATTATTTTTGGATTTTTTTTTAAACATTTCTAGATATTTGGTCTAAAATATCATATTTGTTTTGTGAAAATTAGAAGCTTTCGCAGGTCGATTTGATTCGATTTTGAAAGAATTTGATACCCAAACCGATCAAAAATATATGAATTGGTTTGAGTTGAATTTATACAATTTTACAATAAAATTCAAACCAAACCAAATCAAAAAACAAGAGATTGATTTAGATTGGATTGATCGGTTACATTAGAAATAAATGTGCAACAATATTTTAAAAATAATCTAATTTACATAAACTACTTTTTCATAATAATATAAAATTCCTATTTGTTGTTTTCTCCATATAAGTGATGAATGTCATAAATGATCTTTTATTTATTTTTTCTTGAAATTGAATAACTTATATAATTTTTATGATAATAATTATATAAATTATACAAATTAATTATGATTGGTTCAAATAAACGAGCTCGCGGATAGAATTTTAAAAATTTGTTACCAGAACTAATTAACATCAAATTTCTTTGATTTATTTTGCTTTTTGTCAAAACTAAAAAAAGCCGGATCCAAACACCATAATTTAGTTTGGATTCTGGATTAATCCAGATTTACCCGAACCAATGAACACCCCTAACAAAAACCATGGTGACCAACATATTTTTTAGTTTTTACCGGACTTTTTTCAGGAATACATGATTTTTTGAAAAGAACATGAAGTTATACCGGATATATTAAAATATCGTTACCGATATCATATGTTTTTGCTGGATTTTTAGAAAAAAATTCGATATAAAACCATGTTTTGACTACATATTTATCGAACTTTCAAAAATGTCGATATAGTGATTAATCAGATATTTACAAAATTCGTCAGGACATTCATTTTGTGTACCAAATTATTTAAAATGCTCGATATACGCAAAAAATTTCTGAATTCTTATAAAATCCAATAGGCATAAAGGTAATTCATATTTTTTTTGGCTTTTTTAACTATGCTTTTTTAACAATAAAATAATATAATATAAACATAATGTGATACAGTGGGAGAACTGACTTGAAGGTTTTGCGTTTGATCGCAAATGTTGCATTTAGCAAGAGCCGCCACCGACTTTTCTTTTATCCAAAAGGAAAGGTGAAAAAGCACAGGAAAGACCTTTGAGATTATTTCTTGAGTTCGGGGGGTATGTTATGAAAAGAGAAGGTATTAGTACCCTTTTCATCCATGTTTTTCCATGGACTCTTAGTTACTTGCTAGATCACTTGCTTTTTGTTTGAAATTATGCTTTGTTTGGTTTTTGAAAGTATTTTGTAAAGAGGTCATTGTTTAGGCAATCTTTGTAATGATTTTTGTTTATAAAAATGTTTACAGAGATGTTTGATCTTTTGAAAATGTTTTCAATTTTGTAAGATGTTTGAAAGTGTATGTGTTTGTTTTGGAAATAGAAAGGATATTTGTTTTGAAATGGAGCAAGTAATTAGGAGCATTCTACCTACTCGAAAAGTCTTTCTTGTTTATTTTTCTTTTCCTTTGACATTGTTATATTACCATTGATTTGGTAAGTAACCATGTCTTTGGATGTAAATGGGACAGGCGTGGGTCATCGTATAACCATGATTAGCAATGTTGCAAGATATCTTAGCATTCTCTTTAGGGACTGAGATCATTTGAAAGGCAACTTAGGTAGCGTCATCGAGGGACTATGATCTTGTATTTTGCTAAGATACCTCACATGCGTAATATGGTCATTTTTATAAAGGTAACCAGGTAGATACACTCTAGGGGTTCTTGTGAACAAGTGTATTGTTGTCATGCTTAATTTTGTCTTGAATTAGAGTTTTCTAATTGATTGGTTTTAGTCTTTCCATACAAACCCTAATTACTAGCAATTGTATATAAAACGAGAAATTGAGGAATTTAAAGTTACTACGCTATTACAACATTTATGTGTGTGTGTGTGTGTGGGGGGGGGGGAGGGGGGGGGGGGGGGGGTGTACAAATTACAAATGGGGATTGTGAGAAATTAAAATCTAATTATCTATTACAACCATATTGAATTTGAATAAATAATATACAAAAAATGTGAATGAATATAATGCACAAGTAATGATATAATGTACACAAATTGAAGTAAATAATATACAAGAATGTAAAGAAATAATGTATAAGGTATTGAATGAAAAAAGATGAATTATTTGTTTTGTTAAGAAAAGGTTTTCATCTTAACCTAATAAACTAAAAATAAAATGGTTTAAAAAAAGAAGAGAAATAAATTAACTTAATTTAGAAAAATATTTTTTAGTGTTTTTACGAAAAGATTTTAATATTAACTAAAATAGCATAAAAATAATTAAAAGAAAACCTAAGTTAAATTTAACTTTGTTCAGAAAATGATTTTATTAAGGTTAATAAAGAAAATATTTTTATATTTGTAGGAGAAATGTTAAAAATTAATTTAGTAAAATAAAAATACTTTTAATTTAATGAAAATATATTTCTTGTGGTTTTTTGGTTTAGGTAAAATAAATATATAAATAAAAAATAATAGAATATGGAAATATTTGGACAAGGAGTTGAAAAATGGAAATGGAGGTTAAATAATAGTAAAAAGGGCGCTGGGCCCAAATTGGTTTTTTGTAAACAGAAAAAAAAATGAAAGGAAAGGAATATTGGGCCTGGTTGTTCTGAGTAATAGGGGGGTGCGTGATGAATAGAGGGTTGGTGCTTGGCAAAGGGAGTTGGGCCTGCTGATATTTGGGCCTGTTTACTAAAACAAAGAAACAAAAATAAAAAATAAAAAACAAAGGATATGATGTTTCATTTTTAAAATAATACTCTCTCTCTAAACCTAATGCTCTCCCTCGTTCTCTCTGAAATTCGCTCGCCGAAGAAGAGTGACGCGCTGCGCCGGAAATTGCCTCACAGAGGTGACGGTGGCGGCGTAGCTCTGATCGTGATTTTTTTTACATCTTTTGGTTCTCCTTTCTCTCCTCTTCACTAATCCGTGGTTGATTTTTGCAAAATTCGCTTGATTTCGCGTAAATCTAAAAAGGGAAAACGAAAACCCTAGGGTTGGATTCGGCTGAAATAATTTTACCTCAGTGAGATCTTTCCTCTCTCTTTCTCCTTGTTATTTCTTAAGGGTTTGGTTTTCTGGAAAATGATGATGATAAACTGTTTAGGGTTTTGTTGTTGTTTGCATGCAATTTTCGTGTTTCTGTTTGTATATATTTGGTATGAACGAATGTTTTGAAAAGAGGGTTTTGTTGGCTTGTTGTGATTTATGTTTCTGTTTCTTTGTATATTTTTGTGGTGAAAAATAATCCCTTTGCTTCTGTGTTCTTTCCGGTTTTATATTGTGATCTTTGTTCACTTTGTTTTCTGATACTGACTTGATGGGGATTCAGTTTGGTACTTGTCACTTTAACTTCTGATACATCAATATTGTTGTACTTTTACTATACTGACTTTGCTTGCTTTAAGGCCGTACTTGCTTGGCTTTTGTACTTCTCTTTTTTTTTTGACTTTGTGGCTTATGGCTTTGATAAAACTGTGATGCTTTTACAGTTGAGTTTGACAGCTCTTGTACTATGATGAACAGTTTTTCCTAAATTCTTCTTCTCTTTACTGTGAACCAAACCAAACATTGTTTTAATATTTGTAGTAAAGTACCTCATGCCTATGACATGACTTTACAAATTTTGAGTTCAAACAAGATATGAGGCTTTTGCTTGCTGACTTGATATTTTCTGATAAATCAACTTTTTCCCTTGCTGTATTGGTTACTTGTGCTTTGTACTTGCTGTATTTTATAACAGTTACTTGTTGGATTTTCTGTACCTTGAACTGAATTTCTTCTTTCCTTTACTGTGAATAGAACTTGTGATTTGAGATTTGCAGTAAAGTTGTTTTGGCCCATGACATGACTTTACAAATTTTGAGGCTTTTTGATTGTTTGTTGTACTGGTCTTCTGTTGAGACTATTTTCTGATTTGAAGCAACATGAGACTTTTGCTTGTTGATTTGATATTTTCTGATTTCCTCTTTATCTTTTGTCAACTAAATATTTGAGATTTGCAAAAGATTATCCCTAGCCAATGATAGAGTTATGACTTGTGAGGCTTGTATCATTCTGTTTTCCCTTGTTTGTGAATCAAGCTTTGTGATTTGCAAACATGTCTTTAGGACAATGATAGGACACTATTTTGAGGCCTTTATTTGGCTTGAATTTCCTGATTTGAATCTTTTTCTAATGGGGTGAAAAATATGGTTGGAATTCTTTTGAATTTGTTTATTGTGAACCAAGTTTTGTCTTGTGATTTGCAATGATAATTGGCTCATGACAAAAATTGATATTGTTTGAGGCATTAGAACACAAAACCCCCCCTTTTTCTGAACTCTTAATACTTTGTTCCCTTTTATACTTTGCACAGGTTTTGTTCTGGCAGCTTGCTGCAGCCTGCCCTACTGTGCAGTTTGTTGCCTACTATGCAGCTTGTTTGCTGCTGCAACTTGCCCTGTTTGCTACACTTGTTGCAGTTTTTTTTGGACAGTTTGCCATGTTACTTGCTTGTTTGCTGCAGCTTGCCCTTTAGTATCTTATTCCTAAACCTAAACCCTAATGATGGATCTCTCGTATCATTTTTTATTTGAAAAGCTTGCTAATCTTCTTTTCTTCTTTGTTTCATGAACACGAGGCGTGGGCAGCAAACAAAGATTGGAGGGGTTGCTTGAATATGAAGCAAATGAAGACTTTGAAGAAACAAAATTTCTCCCTTTTGTAAATAAAACAAATATTTGTAATTTATTGCATTTGTAGACAAGATAAAATTTGTAAATTCAACTTACTTGTAATGTAATGAACACAATGCCTTTGGATAAATTTTGTGTGATGAAGATTATTGTAACAATCTCAAATTTGAACTTTCAAATTCTGATTTGAATGCTTTGAGTAAAATATCTTGTTTTGGGTAACTTGTATTTCAAGCAATCACTAAAAATGATTAAACAAAACAAACACTTTGTACTCCAATCAAACTTCTAAAATAAAATAAATGTTTAAGAATTTAATTCCACTTGATTAACTTGAATCCAAAGACTTATGATCACAAAAATCTTAATCTTCAACCCTTGTCCAATGGCTAACTGGTAATCAAAATGAGTTTGCATGTCACACTTTGTGATACGGTGGGAGAACTGACTTGAAGGTTTTTGCGTTTTATCGCAAATGTTGCGGTTAGCAAGAGTTGCCACCGGCTTTTCTTTTATCCAAAAAGGAAAGGTGAAAAAGCAAAGGAAAGACCTTTCGAGATGTTTTTTTGAGTTCGGGGGGTAGATTATGAAAAGGGAAGATATTAGCACCCTTTTCATCCATGGTTTTCCATGGGCTCTTAGTTACTTGCTAGATCACTTGCTTTTGTTTGAATGTGTGCTTGTGGTGGTGATTTTTGAAAGTATTTTGAAAATGGAACTTCGTAATGGTTCTCATTTCTGTAAGAACGCATACGAAGTGTTTGTTTCGAAAGTAGTTCAAAAGTGTGTTTGTGAGATGTGTTTTTGAAAGTATTTTGAAAATGGAACTTCGTAATGGTTCTTGTTTCTATAAGAATTCCTACAAAGTGTTTGTTTCGAAAATAGTTCAAAGATGAGAGTGTGTGTGTAAAAATGTTTTTGTTGTGAGCAAGCGAGTAACCAAGAGAAAATCTACCTACTCAAAAGATCTTAGAAATGCTTTTCCTCCTCCTTTAGATGTTGCTATCTTACCATTGATTTGGTAAGAAGCCCCATCGTTGGATGTGAAGGGACGGGCGTTGGGACGTTTGTATAGTCATAGAAGGCAACATATGAGACGTTTTAGCAATGTCATTTTAGGGATTAGATCGTTTACCGAAGGCAACATTGAGGGTCATCGAGGGACTACGATCTTTTATCGAGGGTCTTTGCTAAAACGCCCATGCTCGAGGGACATGACTATTTTCCGATAGGCAACAAGTGGAATTACCCTAGAGGGTGCATGTATGCAAAGTGTGTTTTATTGCATGTATTTGTCTTTGATTTTTAAGTTGTCTATTTGCTGATTTTTATCTTGCCATACACCCTAATTACTAGCAATATATGAAAGCAAGTAAACATGCGGAAAATAAATCCTAAGCTATTACATCACTTTAGGGGGATGGGAGTACAAATTTACAATAGGGATGAAGTAGGAACTAAAATATTACAACCACATCGAATGATAATGAAAAGAATGTGAAAACAGTGTAAAATAAAGGAAAAATACATTTTGAACTGCTATGTGTTGACCCATGTTGCTATGCATCAACACATAGCTTTTCCCTACCCCTGTAAAACAAAATTAGTTCAGTATGGGTCGACACATAATGGGATGTGTCGACCATGCACCTTCTTGTATCGACGTGAAATGCGTATGTATTGACTCATAGGCTTTTCCAGCTTCTGTTTTGTGAAATCTGTTCAGTATGAGTCGACACATAATGGGATGTATCGACTCATACACCTTTTTTGCATCGACGTGAAATGCGTATGTATCGACTCATAGTCCTTTCCAGCTTCTGTTTTGTGACCTGAACTCAGCATGGGTCGATGCATGAGGGTCATGTGTCAACTCACACCCTGTATTTTCACTAAGATGGGTCAGCACATGTGGATACGTGTTGATACATACTGCATTTTCCTGCCTTAAACACCATTCTTTGCATACATCAGTTAGTTTTTAACATATGAATGAATAACAGGAACAACAAATAAAGATTAACTTCAAAAATGGTGATTGCTACATCCTATAAACAGAAAAATTGATGTATGGAAAATGCAAGGTAAAGATGACTTACCTTAAAACTGCACTTTAGTTTTTGAAACCAAATACCCTTCAAGATGTTGTATGAACCTTAAGGAAGCTCCAACAAGATGCTAGACTTTCCTTTTTGTTGAAGGTTACTAAACAACCTCTGTGTGGTATGAAATGTTTGGATGGTTTTTAGATGGAATATGCAAAGTGTGAGAGGTTTAAAGGTTTAGACTTCAAAACTCAAGAGTGGAGGTTTTATGGACCATTATGGCTTTTTGTGAATATGAGATTTTAAGGGTTTATCAATATAACTTCTGGCTTTTCTCCTTGTTCTTTCTCTCTATTTCTTCTAACTTCTTACAACCTCTTTGCCTTGCAAATTCTTCTTCTATTTATAGGCAAGGGACTTGTGAACAAATGCTGAATAGGTTTACCAACAATATGTTATGGTTTGGTTGGGATGTAAGTATCAAGTATTCCATGGTTCCAAGATCAAGTACCAAAGTTGCTGGTTTAGAGGGGTTGGTTTCCCTGTTTTGTGGTGGAGTGAAATCAGAAACAAGCAAGGTATGGGCTCAAGACAAACTTTGTACCAAAAGGCTTGCTTTTCAAGAGTAGCAATGGTACCTTTATGCCATACATGGAAAGATCCTTTGGACAATGGTTTAAACACTTGGGTAATAGCTCAAAAGTGGGTGTAAGCATTAAATTATGTTGAGATTTGCAAGTCACAAGACCTGCAAAGTGAGATTATGCAGCACATCATGCCAATTGGATTTTGTGTTCTTCAACAAAAATGGCTTGTAATTCAAGAATGGATGTTCAACTTCAGATCCTTGTATCTTCTAGCTCAAATATGATAAATTTATGCTCTTGGATGTTTTGGAAAGCTTGAAACACCCTCTATAACTTTCATGTTGGCCACTTTTGTTAAATCAAACTGAAACTTGATGAAAAATGGGCAATAAGTTGGGATAAAAACCTGACCAAAACTGCTGAAAATTTCTCTAAGTGTTAAATGAAAATGTCATGACTTCATGAATTTATATCTTGAGATCCAAGCATATTTAGGAGAAGTTGTGTAAAGAAATGTTGTAGATATCATGGAGATCTACAACTTTCATGTTGAAAGTTTCCATTGAACCATCTTGCATCTTGGTGAAAGAATGGCATGAAGTGATGAAATTATCATGTATAAAAACACTTAGAAAATTTCCAAGTCTTGGAAATCTTGACTTTTCAAGTTGACTTTTGAATTTCTTGACTTCTTGATGATTAAGCTTGATATTCTTGAATGTCTTGATGAAATTTGATCTTTGAAATTTAATGTTGACCAAAAAAATCAAAGTTTGACTTTTCAGTATGCAATTGACCATTTTGCCCTTGTGCCAATTTCAAGCCTAAATTGATGTATCAGTGCTGCAAACTTGATGTCATAGAAGATCTTGTGAGAAAATCCTTGAGAAATGAGAGGGAAAATTTTGGGGTACAACACACTTGATTCGAACGGGACTGCATTGTCTATCAAACATGTTTTAAGAACATTCGTCAGTCTTGTAGAATTAACAAACTTCAACAAATTGTGTTTAAGAACATTTGAAATTTTGAAAACTCAATTATCTCTAAGAAATACCAAACCCTAATTGTTGATTTACCGCCTAGGAAGAGAATCTGTCTGGTCGACCTTTGAACCAATTGAGTGTACGAGAAACCTTAGGATAAGCATCTTGCATGGAAAATTGGAGGGCAAATTTTGGGGTACAACAACTGCCCCTGTTCAATCTTCTTAAACTTGAAAAGTGAGATTGGTATGCTTGCCGTTTGTAGCTTGAAAATGGAAGATGATTGAACACTAGAGTGCCCAAAAATTTGCACTTGCTGGTGTACAAAGTAATGCCTTGAATCTATTGTATCGAGAATGGGCTTAAAGATGCCATTGGATGAACTGAGGGATAACTGTCGGAGATGGGCTTACAGATGCCATCCAAGGGTGACTGTTGACAGAAAATGGACTAAGTCCGACCTTGATTTCAACTGGGAATGAATCAGAATAAACCTTTAGAGTGATTTATTTGAAACAGAAAAAAGGACCTACTAGGAAAGAATCTGAATAATTGTTGAGAGATTTGTCTGAACCAGAAGAGGTCTTAAATAAGCAACAGAATAATATTCATAACTGAGTTGTATCTGAAAGGTGAATCTGAATGATTATCAGGATGACATCCGTATCTGGAGCGTATCTGAACTGTATCTGAAATTTGAATCTGAATGAGTATCAGGATGGCATCTGTGTCTGGAGCGTATCTGAACTGTATCTGAAATCTGAATGAGTATCAGGATGGCATCCGTATCTAAAGCGTATCTGAATTGTATCTGAAAGTTGAATCTGAATGAGTATCAGGATGGAATCCATGTCTGGAGCGTATCTGAACTGTATCTGAAATCTGAATCTGAATAAGTATCAGGATGGCATCCGTATCTGGAGCGTATATGAACTGTATCTGAAATCTGAATCTGAATGAGTATCAAGATGGCATCCGTATCTGGAGAGTATCTGAACTGTATCTGAAATTTGAATCTGAATGAGTATCAGGATGACATCCGTATCTAGAGCGTATCTGGAAGTTGAATCTGAATGAGTATCAGGATGGCATCCGTATTTGGAGCGTATCTGAACTGTATCTGAAAAGCTGAAACTGAATGAGTATCAAGATGGCATCCGTGTTTGGAGCGTATCTGAATTGTATCTGAGAGTTGAATCTGAATGAGTATCAAGATGGCATCCGTATTTGGAGCGTATCTGAACTGTATCTGAAAAGCCTTTGAACATCGTTAATGGTAGCTGTTGATTAACCTTATCCTGGAAAGGGTAAAATGTTAGCTAATATGAAATATCATGTTGTATGCATGGTATAATGATATTGTGATACATGCATTTGTGTTATCGATATTTATGATATATGGATGCGATGTATGCATATGTGAGCTAATCTGCTGTACTATTGGTTGGATTAGGGAAAATAAATCCCCGACTGCTGCTGAGGATACGGAGTGCAAGTCTTCATGTTTTGAGGTGTTGATGAATTTCCACTTAGAGAAATAAACCTTGTTGTAAGGGAAATACCGTGTACTGCTTGTAAAATCCTGTTGGGGAATCCTAAGAAATTTGGAGACTTCTAACGGGGAGTGATAATTGGAAGTTTTTGTTCCGTTGGGGATTAAACTGCACACTGCGGGGGATTTTATGGAATTAGCTTAGAGATATTTCCCTATCTCTTAAATCCATTAGTGATTGTCTTTCTATTTTGTTTATTTGTAAATGGTAGTTACGTTCAAATGCATATATTCAAAAATAAATCATTGGATGTTTTTGTAAACAAAACACAAGAGTAAAGAAAAACAGATAGTTTTGCACTTTCAAAGGGACATCTTTGTATTGACTTTGAGTAAGTATTTTTGTACAATGAGACAAACATTCTAGTAAGAGAATGTCGTCGTAAAAACAACAAATCTTTTACACCATACACTTTCAAATAAACTTTTCAAACTAAAGTTTTCAAAAACAACTTCGTAACACTCTTGAGGACAGAAACAAGGGTTAAAACGAAGTAAAACAAAACTTTTCAAAGAAAGCACACACAAGCAATTTAAAAATGAGCAAGTACCTAAGAGCCCGTGGAAAACCACGGATAGAAAGGGTGTTAACACCTCCCCTTTCTATAATCTACCCCCCGTACTCAGAAACATCTCAAAAAAGGTTTTTTCTGTTCTTTTTCCTTTTCCTTTGATTGGATAAAATAAAAGTCGGTGGCGACTCTTGATTACCGCGACATTTTGCGAATAAAAAATGCAAAACGCAAATTAGTATTAAACAGTCGTTTCTGCCACCGTATCACAGTTATGTATGTTATAAACACGCCCCAGAAGCTAGAAGGAAGAATTTGGATGACAGAAGCAAAGCAATGATTCTAGTGGGGTACCACAGTACAGGTGCATACAAGCTTAATTGTCCAGAAACAAATATAGTTGAAGACAACAAAAACATCATTGTAAAAGAATCAGAAGTATGGGATTGGAGAAAGTCTCAATCTACTTCTGAAGATAAGTTAGAACTTGATAGTTTTGAAGAAGAGTCAGAGTCAGATGATGATTCTGGAAACTCTAAAGATGAGTCAGATGGTGAATCTGATTCTGATCCAGATTTTGATGATGATCCAGAATCTGGTGGTGGTCATGCTTCTAGAAGGGAAAAACTCTAAATACGTAGTTTATGAAGGACAATCTTCTGAAGATGATCATGTGTCTGGTGAAGGTCATGACTCTGAATGTGGAACTTCAGAAAGTAGAGGTTTTGAAGACGATCCAACTTCTGAAGGTGGTCAAGTATCTGATACTGTTCCAGAATTTGAAAGAGTTTCTGAACAAGTTCAGAGGCCACAAAGAATCAAACAAATACCAAGAAGGTTTGAAGAGTTTGACATGTTGCAAGACACTGAAGTAGATTCAGAAGGAGAAATTGTTCAATGTGCCGTGTTAGTAGACTTTGAACCCGTGAGTGTTGAAGAAGCTCTCAAGAAGAAAGTATGGTTTTTTGCCATGAAAGAATAACTTGAGGCTATAGAAAGAAACAAGACATGTAAGTTGACTAAGCTTCAAGATAAGAAGAAATCCATCAGCGTCATATGGGTTTTCAAGGTGAAGCTTAAGCCAGATGGATCAATTGAAAAGCACAAAGCAAGGCTAGTGGCTAGAGGTTTTCTTCAGAAACTTGGGCTAGATTACTTTAAGGTATTTGCTCCTTTAGCTAGACATGAAACAATCAGACTGGTGATTGCATTTTTAAACGGTCCATTATAATAAGAGGTATGTGTTTCACAACCTCCTAGATTTGTGAAAAAGAATCAGGAAGTGATAGTGTACAAAATACATAAAGCTCTGTATGGATTGATAGCAAACGCCCAAAGCTTGGAATTTGAAGATTGATTTATTTTTCAAGAAACAAGGTTTTCAGAAGTGTGAGATAGAGTATGGCGTGTATGTTCAACATTCTGAAAGAAATATAATTATGGTATGTCTTTATGTTGGTGACATATTGCTGATGGGAAGTTGTTTTGAAGAAGTTGTCAAGTTCAAGAAGACTGATGAATGAGTTTGAGATGACTGACCTAAGAAAGCTGGTTTACTTTCTAGGGATAAAGGTATTATACTATGAACAAGGTATAACTTTACATCAGCTGAAGTATGAACTTGAGCTTCTGAAGAAATTCAAGCTGGAGAATTGTAAGGCCGTTGTTACACCGTCAGAAACCAATCAAAAATTGGATTCTGACTCTGGGGGTGAAGGCGTGCATGTTATAACGTTCAAACAGTTGATAGGTTCTATGAAGTATCTGTGTAATACTAGAACTGGCATTTGTTATGCGGTTGGATTGGTTAGTAGGTTCATGAGTAAACCTAAGTGGTCCCATTACTAAGTTATTGTCAGGATTCTGAGGTATATAAAGGGAACTCTAAAGTTTGGAGTACTATTCCCTTCTAGAATAAAAATAGATTTGGAGTTAATGAGTTATTTTGATTCTGATTGGTGTGGAGATAGAGTTGACAAAATAATTACTTCTGGATACTTGTTTAAGTTTCTAAGAGGTCTTATTTCTTGGTGTTCCAAGAAGCAATCTGTTGTTGCTCTATCAACGTGTGAAACTGAGTTCTTTGCAGGTGTTGTAGCTACATATCAAATTGCGTGGCTGTTTACCGTGGTTTTTGGTAAGAAACCGCTGATCCTCCAAAAAGGAAAGCCCTTTTGGTTACTCGCGGGATCGATCAGATTGATCCCAAAACATATGCTAATTTTTATGCTGGTTTGATGTAAAAGTTAATATCTAGGAAGAACACACGTTCGACTGGGGAGTTGGTGTTCGTGGTTTTGGAAAGCAAATAGAAATGCAGATAAAATGCAGGAAACGTAAACTTTGCAAAAGAAGATCAAAGCAATGTAAAAGATTTGATTAATAAAAGGTGGTGTTTCTAACGTACATTCTCAGTTATTCTTTCACACACATCGGGTACTTGAATAATGTTGAGTGACTAGTACAATAGATTGAACACACGGAAAATCTACACAAACTTCCTATCTTTATACTAAAATTAGGTAACTGTCGAGGGGTTGCCTTGCTCTAGGATGAAGACAAGTGTCTTCTGCATGCCCCTCGACCTCTACCTTCCTGCCACGTCGCTTTCCCTTAACTTCTAGGTGAACTGCATTTCCCTCCCTTCTTCAAATTCAAATATCCTTCGTCTTTGATGCTGACACGAGGGTTGTTCTTCTAGTCGAAGGTCACAGGACCTTTTCAGTCGAAGGCTTGATGGAGATGTCTGGTTGAAGACCAATTTGTAACTCAGATATTTCTCTAAGTTTTTCCATCCGTCGAAGCATTTTCTAGCTTGGCTTCATTTGCTCTATATTTGGCCCATAAGGCCAATTTATCATGGGTGTCGAATTTAAGAGCCAACAAATTTCCCCCTAAGAATGTCTATTTCAATGTCGAGAGAAATAGTCATTCTTTGATATTCCTATTCGACACCTGTCTCTTTTTTATCCACAAGGGCTTAACGTGTACTTTTTGCCTTCCAACAGCTGCCACACTTAGAATCATCATTACTCTTTTCCCGAGATGCCGTTTCAATCAGCCATTACCATGCTTCCATGATGGCCATTACTCCTAGAACCTAGGCAAGCATGTTAAACATTCTCCATCACCTGCACGGTAACTGCTTCACTGCTTGCCACGTGCCCCACTACATCTATAGCATTAAATGACCTTGACGAGAAACACTTCTCCATGAGCACTATAAATAGCCTTGAGCTCTCTCTTTTGGAACTTTCACAACACTTAGTATTCTTCATCTCTTATGCAGAAAAATACCTTATACCTTAGTAATTTTATCATCTTCGTTTCTCACCAACTCATAACAATGGCCTTCCTCTCCAATGCTCCAAACAACCTTAAGCCCAAGAATGTTTCTGACGTACAGCGTCAACCGAAGATTTTTCCCACAAGTTCTCCTCCTGCTTTGACACCAAAAGCGCACTTTAGAGGATTCATTTTTAGACCATAGTATCTCATCCTCTCAAAGGATTGTCGAAGATGGTCCATGTGAGTCTTCCCTGAAACAGATTTGACAACAATATCATTAATATAAATCTGCATAAAAGTCTCAATAAAATCATGGAAGATAGAATTTATTGCTCTTTGATACGTTGCCCCTGCGTTTTTTAGGCCAAAAGGCATCACTACCCATTCGTAAATGCCTAAGGCCCCAGGGAAACGGAATTCTTTTCTCGACACATCCTCTTCAGCAATGAAAATTTGATTATATCCAGAGTATCCGTCAAGCATACTCATATATTCGAAACCAGCGGCAGAATCGACAAGCATTTCTACCACAGGCATTGGATATTCATATTTAGGTGTTGCAGCATTCAGATCTCTGAAATCAATGCACACCCTTAAGGTACCATTTTTCTTTATAACAGGTACTATATTTGCAATCCATTCGACATACCTGGTCATTCGGATGAACTTGCATTTCAGCAGTCTTTCGACTTCCGTTTTGATTTTCGACAGAATCTCTGGTGCAAAGCGCCTTGGAGTTTGCTTGATAGGCTTCTTTCTAGGTTTTGTTGGAAATTGTAATTCCACCAAGCTTCTGTTGAGACCAGGCATTTCGTTATAATCCCATGCAAAGCAATCTCTGAACTCTTTTAACAATTGGATCATTTCGACCCTGAGTTCTGGGTCTATCTTCGCGCTGATATATGTTGGCTTTTTCACAGGACCTTCACCTAGGTTTATTTCTTCTAAGGGGTCTTGTGCTAGCATTCTAACACTGTTCGCCAACGGATCTTTTTCGAAACCTAGAGGCTCATCATCATAGATGGTGTCTAACCTCTGGTTTCGTACTTCTTTCTCTTCCGAGTCAGGAGGTTCTGGATCGAAATCCTTCCCAGGGCCTTCTTGGAAAGACACCTGTTCATTGGCTTCAAGAGCCATATATTTGACTTCATCCTCTAAGGCCGCTATCATTCTATTTTTGGCTACATATGCTGAAATCCTTTGTAGAGCCTGTGATTCAGTCATCATCACCAAACTCACTCCCCTAGCCTGTTGGTCGTATGTCATCAACCCCTCCATAGTCGATGTTTGATAAATCCTCTCTATCCCACTGAAAACCATGATCAGAGTGTAGATAAAGAGAACAAAAAGCATTAGGGGCTGGAGCCAGATCGAAGTCAGGAGGGATGCATGGCCCTATATGAGCCAAGTTCATGTCGAAGCTATTTTTTCCATATTGTTAACTTCGCCCAGGTAGTAACTTTAATCAGCCTCGATGTTCTCTACGATACCATCAGGGCGCCATATTATAACCCTCTGATGCATCGAAGATGGCACTGCACCTATTCCATGTATCCACTCTCGACCTAAAAGCAGATTATAATTGGGTTTTGCTGAAATTACCATAAACATGGTAGGTTGAAGAATTGAGCCCACCTTGAGATCCAGTTGTATAACTCCCATGGTGGTTCCAATACCCCCTTCATAATTTGAGAGAACCATGTTGTGGGGCTTAATATCAGCATCCCCTTTTCCTACTTTCCTCAGCATAGATTGTGGAATTATATTTATGGTCGCCCCACAATCAACCAAGATTTTATTTATGGCCACTTCCCCTATCTTTGCTCTAATAAATAGGGGCTTGAGGTGATTTTTCATCGCCTCAGTAGGTGGCTCAAAGAAAGCGTTATGCTCCTCAACACAGCCATTATTCATTACTTAGTAACACATTGGCCTATGTCTGGCCATTTCTTGTTCGACCATCAAGTCGGTTTCTTAGAATTCGACCTGACGGTTGTACTCCCTGGGCTGCACTGATATTACGTTTACCATAATATCTAAAGTATCATCTGAGTCAAAATTAACTTCGTCATTCGAATCACCTTATTCTGGCCACACCAGTCTTCTAGCAATTGGTTCCCTCTTCAGAGGTTTCCTTTGCTTTCCTTTTTCTTTTCTTGGCATGTTGGTGCTAGATTCTGGGTGAGGCTCTGCTGCAGCCTCTTTCTCGGTTTTCCACCGTCTTTGAAATCTTCGCCATTGGGAGCAAGACATGGGGTTCTTCCCCTTATAGTTGCTTGATATGTGAGCCACTTTATTCATTGTAGTAGTCTGGAACTCTTTCCTGTAAGCCAAAGAAGAGCCCCTTGGCACATCAAATGTTCGCCATTTTTCTTCATTGGGCCTTTTTCTGCCCACTGTATTGAGCCAAGTATCCACAGGTACATTAGTTGGAGGCCGAAAAGTTGGTGGCCTCCTCACTTGGTTCATGGGTCCCTTTTGATATCCCCTCCTGGGATCATATCTAACTTCTGGATCCATATTTGGCTGAGCATTGGTGCCCCATTTTGCCTTCACTGCTCTCACACCTTGTATGTGCTCCGCAACCTTCTTGTTGAAAATGGAACTGCATCTGGGACACAACATCACTTCAGACTTTTCTTCTAGCATCGATGTAAAAATTCTGCCAGATTCTCGTTTTCTTTTGGAAATGCTGTCTTGTTCACTTCCTCTTGTCGAATGGCCTCTTCCGAAGCCTTGGCCTCAGATACCTCAACCATGTTTACCTCCACGTTGCTCTTGGAAACGAGGTTAAGTTTTTGCATCTTGGCTTCCAAGTTTTCTGTCGAACCCTTGACGGCAGCCAGGTAAGAACCTATAGTGGTCCTCTTGTTTGAGCTTTCAGCAGCTCCTTTGTTTGAGCTTTCAGTAGCTCTTTTGCTTGAGCCTTCATTAGCTCCTTTGTTCAGGCCTTCAGTAGCCTTCCTCACCCCTTCGACAATTTTCCTAGATATGTTTCCAGTAAAACTGCCAAATACAGGCTTGTTGATGAAGTCCTCAGAAACTTCGACCATATGGATGCCAACTGGTTCAGCATAGTGTGCATCCATTTGTAGCGGGTTTGCATCAATTTTCATTGTCGGCTTATCAGCGAACTTGAGCCTTCCTTCTTTGAGTGCTTCTTAAATAATATCCCTGAAAATAAAACATTGTGAGGTTTTATGGCCCAGAAAATTGTGATATTTGCAAAAACCTCTTTTCTTTCTTTGTTCTAAAAGAGGCATTCTTTCCCCAGGGGACACTATCATTTTGCCATCTTTGACTAATAAATCAAATATTTCATCACATTTAGTGATGTCGAAACTATATGTTTTCTTTGGGAATCTGTCACTGTTCCTTTCAGACTCAACAGGATTCTTCCCATTTGAGGGCACTAGCAGTTTGCAAGAGTATGGCAACCCTTGTTTTAATTCTGCTAAGTCTATTTCTCCTTCTTCGACATCTATAGGATCACTAGATGTCTCTGGATCGTCATCATCCATTTCGACATAGGCTACTTTTTCTCTTTGATGAGTCTTGGTCGCTTTAGCCTTTTCGGCTTTAAGGCGTTCTACTTGTCGAACTCTATCGGCCAACTGGGCCATGTCTCTCAAGTATTGGGTATCTAATTTTTTCCTAATGGAATAATGTAGGCCCCCTGCTGCCATTTCGACTAATTCATGTTCAGGCACTTGTGTAAAGCACATGGGTTTAAGCAGTTGAAACCTATTCAGATACTCATCTATTGGCTCAGTGAATCTCCTTTTCACACTAGCCAATTCTTTCAAACTTATTTTGGTCTGTCCCATGTAAAATTGTTCATGGAACAACCTTTCCAATTGATTCTAATTATGGATCGAATTGGTTGGGAAGGTAGTGAACCAAGTAAAAGCGTTTTTCGTTAGAGAACTTGGGAAATATTTAATCCTAAGGTTCTCGTTGTTTGCTATTTCCCCGGCTTCTATCAAATATCTCGCCACATGTTCGACATTAGACTCTGTCGTATCCCCTGCAAATTTAGTAAATTAGGGACTTTTCCCCTAGGGGGGTAAATCTGTTTGAAGAATATATTCTGACAATGGGGATGTGAAGTTTGGTCTGTGAAAACCAATGTTCATCCCATTATGTATCATGATTCTTTTGATCATGGCAGTCAGATTATTATCTGTTCCATAATTTTGGTGTCGAACTTGTTGTATCAATTCATCAGCGTTTTGGTTCCTATTCACCATAATCACTCCTTGATCGACTTCTCTAGGGATCTATGGGGGATTTTGAGGTATTTCGACCCTAGGTTGTTCTATTTCTACTCTAGGGATCTGTGGATTTTGGTTAATGGTTAAGTCTTCCTCCAAGATTATCCCTTGGTTCACTCTTATTGGTATTCTTTGGGGTTGCTGAATAGTTTGGGGAACCCCAAAAAATTCAGCCATGCGCGTCATTTACGCTGCCATTTGTTGATTCGACTGGGTAGTATTTTGTATTAGGGGGTTCAGCATTGTACTTAGAGTTTGTGCCAACATTTGCACCATATCATGGTTGCTCTCATCCATTTGTTGCCTCAAAATTGCTATAGAAGCATTTGTGAGGCTTGGTATTGCATGCGATGGCCCTCCTAAAGGTTGGTTTCTACCTAAATTTACCATACTGGCTCCAGATCCCTGTAATGGTGAAGACGTACTCACCAAAGGTTCTGAAAATATAGACATGGCGTTCATAAGGCTAGCCATTTCAGTGGTTGGCATACCATACGGCTGTTCTCGACCCATCCAGGCTGTCGAAAATCCTGGGGGAGCATACGGTCGAGATCCTGGATTTGCCCTTGGTAGGGGTGTTCCTAATGGACCTCTAGGACCTACATACGAAAGTATGGGTCGTGTTTGATTCGTGGTTAACGTTGGTACTGAACCAACAGATGTTGAGATATTTTCTCCAATGGTAGTTATAACCAATGTTCCTGTAGTATTTGGTGGAGGTATTTCTGTATTATTTGGCTGATTATCCATTCTACTTTCGCTATTTCTCTTCCTAGCAGTACACTCGTTGGTGGTTATTCTACCACTTCTTAATAACATACAACACTATATACGTGTAAAAGAAAAGCAATAACATAAATGAACAAACAGATGACAAAAATTAGCAAAGTTCCACCAGGTGTGCCAATTTGTTTACCATGGTTTTTGGTAAACAACCGCTGATCCTCCAAAAAGGAAAGCCCTTTTGATTACTCGCGGGATCGATCAGATTGATCCTAGAACATATGCTAATTTTTGTGCTGGTTTGATGTGAAAGTTAATATCTAGGAAGAAAACACGTTTGACCGGGGAGTTGGTGTTTGTGGTTTTGGAAAGCAAATAGAAATGCAGATAAAATGCAGGAGGCGTAAACTTTGCAAAAGAAGATCAAAGAAATGTAAAAGATTTGATTAATAAAAGGTGGTGTTTCCAACGTACATTCTCAGTTATTCTTTCACACACAACGGATACTTGAATAATATTGAATGACTAGTACAATAGATTGAACACACAGAAAATCTATACAAACTTCCTATCTTTACACTAAAATCATGTAACTGTCGAGGGGTTACCTTGCTCTAGGATGAAGACAAGTGTCCTCTGCATACCCCTCGACCTCTATCTTCCTGCCACGTCGCTTTCCCTTAACTGCTAGGCGAACTGCATTTCCCTCCCTTCTTCAAATTCAAATATTTTTCGTCTTTGATGCTGACACGAGGGTTGTTCTTCTAGTTGAAGGTCACAGGACCTTTTCAGTCGAAGGCTTGATGGCGATGTCTGGTCGAAGACCAATTTGTAACTCATATATTTCTCTAAGTTTTTATATCCGTCGAAGTATTTTCTAGCTTGGCTTCATTTGCTCTATATTTGGCCCATAAGGCCAATTTATCGTGGGTGTCAAATTTAAGAGCCAACAGTGGCTTCTGAATTTATTGCAGAATATAAAGATCAAGGTAGATAAGCCTCTGAAGCTGATGATTGATAATAAGTCTGCAATAAATCTTTCCAAGAAACCAGTACTACACGGGAGAAGCAAGAATATTGAGACAAAGTATCATTTTCTCAGAAGTCAAGTCTAGAACGAAGTACTAGAAGTTATGCATTGTAGCACCCAGAAGCAGCTGACAAATATCATGTCAAAGGCAATCAAGACGGATCAATTTCTTTGCTTAAGGAATGGAATTGGTGTAGTTAGTTTTAATTAGAAATCCTAAATTAAGGGATGATATTAAAGGGTATTTTAGTATTTCTAGTTGTTTTAATAGCTTAGTCATTAAGTTTATTCTATTAAGGCCTATGTGGTATTCCTTTTCTTTGTGTATAAATAGACTAGTTGTAAATGTCATAAACAACAATATTTTTATTCCTCTTGCAGCTTTTATAATCGTCATTCTCTTTTCTCTCTTAAATTCATTCTTGTTCATCTTTACTCTCTTAAATTCATTCTTGTTCATCATTGATTCTTGTGCACTAACAATATTCATCATCCACCTCTGAATTTGGATAAGCATGGTTGTCATGTTCTCTCTTTCAGTCTATGATGTTATTGAAAAGCAGATATGCATCAGTCCCACATTGGATGAAAATCATATATTAAACACTTTAAGTGAAAAAGAGTAATATGATATCTATATCATTGCAGTTGTGGAAGATCGGACCACGATTCTCCATACCAAGTTTAGCACCAGTCATCACTTGACCAACTAACAATTGATATATTTACAGTTTCTTTTAAAGACATAAGAAGTTATTTTCACATAATATCCATACAAATCTCTCTTATTTTAACAACATAATTTCATCATATTAATTTTCTTCATTTTCACCAAAGCATAATTTCCATACATTTCATTTTTAAGAAAATAAATTGAAAGATATTGTAATTGTGAGTTATGGTGGAAGAGTGGTCAATGGAAGAGTAGAAATAATGACATTGGTTGGACGGAGAAATGATGGTATCGATTGGTTGGATGGTAGAACTGTTGAAGTGAAGTATGAAATATAAAATAAACTTAAATATGAAATGGTGAACAAGATTTGTATGGAATATAAATATTTTCTTCAAAGAAAACTTAAAAATATATATTAGGAGATTCTTTTGTTAGAAGATGAAAAGATATAGTATAATAAACTAATAATATTTAATTAATTTTTATAATTTATTAACGGATACGGATATTCTTGGATACGGATAATACTAAATTCATATCTATATCTATTAATAAACGGATATTTAAATATTCATTTATTTTATCCACAAATATCTATTAAGTTACCTGACTCGTATTCGTGACAGATTTTATCTATAAATACAGTTTTTTTTTGCCATCCCTAGTGGTGTATATGACCAATGAACCAACCCCTATTTTACTTTGTATAAATATTTAAGAGCTTTTCATTCCAATGCATGGTACTTTTTAGATAAAGAAAAGTGAGATAACTTTTCCACCCATCACAAAAATTGAATAATGTATCTTTACCAATCACACAATGTCATTTAATTTTAATATATTTAATTATTTATTAAATAGTACATATGTTTGTTAGTTTCAAAGTATTTTATATTAAAAGTAACTTACCCAAATACTACTATTTGAGTAAGTTAGATAAGAATTCACTTAAGAAAAGACTTTATTTCTTTCATTCTTAATGGAGAACTTTCAAGGAAATTAAGGTGGCAATTGAAAAAGATTATTTAGTTGACCTGCAACTTGTTACATTTCGCTTTCACTTGTGTAATCACAATCAACTTCTTTTAATAAAAATAAGAGGATTTCTTTTTCCATTCTATAAAGAAAAGAAATACCCTATGCAATTCCAAAAACGCTCCCAGAAAATCAGAAATATATTTCCGATGTGCATCCACACACTTATAATTCATTCGTTTTTGAGACTTACCCTATTTTACGATAAAATTTATTCCGGAAATGAACTTCCGAGAATTCTCAGAAATACTCTTCCGATAAGACATTTTTATTGTGCATACCAGATGACTTTTTATGCCTTTATTTGTTAAAATATGATACTTACACTTTTTTTTGGTAAAAGGGAGGGCCGAAGCCAAAAAGAAAAAAACGCCTACCCTAAGATAAGTCGGGTAATAGGGTCCCCAAACAAATTATTATCAAGAAAGTTCTGAATAAAATACGGGCGCGAATGAAATTGAAAGAACTTCTTCTTAAGAGAAATTATGTGCTTAGCTAAGGCATCAACTCACATGTTAGACTCCCGGTAGCAATGTTGGAGAATAATCTCTTGATGTTGAAGCTTTTGAATTCTGGAAATCAAGAGTCTTCCCATCATATGGCTAAGACCTTTATTGTTAAAGTCTTTGATAGCTTGATGGGAATCCATTTCAATAATAATTTTATGAAAACCCAACCTCTACACAAATTAATTGCCTTCATATAAACTCCACAATTCTGCAACGTAAGCATTGCAAATTCCTAAATCTTTTGAGAAACACCCAAGCCATTCACCCTCTGCTCCTCTAACAATACCACCACACCCCGCATTACCTCCAGAATCATTAGCTCTATCCACATTAATTTTGATCCATCCCGACGGTGGAGACTCCCACTTGATATCTATAACTTTACAATTAATTGCAAAAACTCTAGAATTCGCTCTGACGTATTTATAAACACAAACGTTCTGCATAATGTGTGTCTTTATACAGACCGGTCTTTAGAAATTATCATTGTGAGATTCCTGATTATGACATTTCCAAAGGTTATGGCATGCATGTGCCCATAACACGTCCCAATTATCCTTGACGTTTCGACCCATGCTTATTCTAATGTTTAGATGAATCCAAGCCTTCAAATCACCTACAAAAAAACTATCAAACTTGTCAGTGCAACTCCAGTCTGCCATAAGACAACTGCTATAGGGAAATCATAAAGAACATGAAAAGCATCTTCTTCAATATTTCCACATCGCTCGCACATGCACTACTGAGGTTCATTTTGTGCTTCTTCTTATTAGTGAGTAAGCCATCATGTTGAAGCATCCAGATAAACATTTTCACATGTTCTAGAACTTTCAATTTCCAGATTTTAGACCAAATATCCATATGCTGAATATTAATCCCACCAGCTAACATCTTGTACGCATTCGACACTGAGAATCTATCACCATCACCAACACACAATCTAACATCAGGTCCAGTATCATTAGTGGGAGGAATAATACAAGCAAGTCTTTTAATGATGTTACATGGTAGCCAAGAAAAAGCTTCCCCAGCCACGTGAAGTTGCCACGTGATTTTCATGTGGCTAAATAAAACCAGTTGCAACGTGAAAATCACGTGGCAACGTGTTTTAATAATATAAAACAGATACATTGAGTGTGTCAGTTACGTTTCTTTGTTAAAAAAAGTAGCGACGTGGGATTCACGTCGCTAATTAAAATATCACAAAATTTAATTCAATCACAACTTCCAACACTGGCGTGTGCAGGCTTTGAAGGAAGAGAAAGCAGTTGTAAATTTGTTGCGACGTGAAAATCACGTGGCAACGTTGCGGCGTGATTTTCACGTCGCTACGTGGTTTATGTAATTTATGAAAATGTTCCACAACGTTTCTGTTTCTATCACTTCTTCATCTTCAACCTTCACAAAAAATTTTCTTCTCCACCCTTCAACCATACCCATTTTCTTCCCCAAAAATTTTTCTTCTCCACTCTTTAATTCCTACCATCTTCATCCATTTTGTAAGGTAATTTCAATTTCATGTTTTATATACTTTGTTAATAGCTTTTGATGTGTTATTTTGAGTATAAATTTTTTTCAATTTTTCTTTGAATAGAGAAGGAGAATATAGAAGTATAGATTGCAAAAAGGGACAAGAAGATTGAAGGAGTTACAAGATAAAAGGTATGTCTTGAATTTTTTTTTGAAATTAGTATATTTTCTGATTTTGATTAATTTGCATTGGGTTAAAATTGTTGAATTTGGGTTATATATATATTTTCTGTATTTGAGTTAAATGTTAGGTTTAATTATTTAGTTTATAATAATTATTAATTATTAATTTGTGATGATGAATGAGTTTAATTATTTTAGGAGTTTAAGTTTTTTTATTTTTAGGAGTTTATAAATTTTTAGTGTTTAAATTAAATTTTTAGGAGTTTAATAAGTTTTTAAATTTTTAGGAGTTTATAAAATTTAGGTGTTTAAATTAAATTTTAAGTGTTTAAAAATAAATAAATATTTTTAGGAATTTATAAATTTTAAGTGTTTAAATTAAATTTTTAGGAGTTTAATTAGTTTTTAAATTTTTAGGAGTTTATAAAATTTAGGTGTTTAAATTAAATTTTAAGTGTTTAAAAATATTTTTTGGAGTTTATAAGTATTGTTGAAAGCATATATTTATCTTTAATTGTATATGTTTAGGATTATTATTAAGTTGATTAATTAATATTTCTAATTAAATAGGTTTTGATTATATAAATTTGCAGTAAATGGAATATTATATGTATTATCGTAGTTGGATGTACGATTGTTGGCTGAAGATTTTGATGATATTATTAGAAGCGAAGCAAATTGGACGTTTCGATTGGAATAAAGCAAGATGTCATGTTTCGAAATGGTAGAAGCAGTGCTTCGAATGGACATATCAAAACTTGGAGCTTCGAGTGACAGTTATGAGAATATATTCAAAGAAGTCTCGAAATGTTAACAAGGCTGTGTCCAAGAAATGCGTTCGAAGCGAAGAAGTGCCAAAACATTTGAAATTCAAATGCAAGCGAGATGTTCGAAATTTGAAATATATGCGCTGGAGCATTCGAAGACGCGTGGAAGCAAGAGAGAGGCATTGCTCTGCATGTTCTGAACGTGGCAGGATCTTATAGCAAGACCGTTATGGTCGAAGTAGTATAAATAGAAGTCTTAGCATTAGGATTTCGGGTGTCATATCTATTATACAAAAAACTCAGTAAACATTCAAAATACCACATGGCTAGGGAAACGAATGCACGAGCAATGTACGTATGATAACACCAAGTGTTTATGATTTAATGAAAACTCTTTATCATTTCCAGTATTTTCCTTTATCTTCATGTTAACACCATTCAAAAGCTTTTGCATTTAAAAGGTTTTCATTCGAAGTCTTTTTACTGATGTCTTACATTTAAATGCTTTCTTTCCATTTCAAATACTTTACATTTCAGAAACTGTTATACATTTCATGCCTTTATCTTCAAGCTTTTATCATTCGAACACCTTTTTTACTTAAAGTCATTTTACTGTTTTCTTGCATTTAAACGCTTTCTTCATATTTCGAATCTTTTACATTCCAGAGAATCTTTTACATTACATGTTTTTATGCTTCGAAGTCGTTTACTTGTCTTTTATGCGGTTTTTACATGTCTTTACAATTGAACTTTATTCATGCAATTTAGTTTCGTGCACATTTACTTGATCACGCCTTTAGATCTTTAATAGAGTAATCGAATTAAGTTAAACACCTACACAACATTCTAAATACCAACCATGAATACCAGTTCTATCATGAGAGTTACCCTAATGACCAACACCTCCTAGGATCAATCTAGTCGATCCTGCGAGTTACCAGAGAGATTGAATAACAATCAGTAAGATTATTCGATAGTTTGGAGGACTAACGGTTGTTTACCAGAAATCACTGTAAACAAATTGGCACACCCGGTGGGACCAGTCGTTGGCCATTACGGAATTTAGAACAAAATAAAAATTGTTGAGACGTAACCATTGTAAAAATACTGAGTGATAAGTTTGTTGTTTTATGAACCTTAGAAGTGGTAGAATAACCAATAGCAACCAACCCTTACCCAGAAGAAAACGTTTGAACAAGATGTCTAATTCTGACAATCAACAAGGGGAACAAAAAGCCCCACATACAACAGGCACTAATATGTCCGCTTCGATGGGAACATCTAATGTGATCCCTTCGAATGCACAGTCTGTTGCATCCTCTACCAGTAATATAGCCACTAACGGAATAAGTGGCATATCAACTAATAGTTCGATCCTAGGAAATACTGGAACCATTGGTTATCCTGGGGGATTCGTCCCACCATCAGGGACACAAACCCATTTCGCCACCCCACTAACTAGACCACCCGGTTTCGATGGTAATAGAACCAGAAATTCCTCTTATGGAATGCCAACATCTTTTATGGCAGGCTTACACAATTCCACATCGAATTCATCACCATAATTAGGGTCTGGGTCTGGGGCAAATTAGTTTATGACGAATAACCAAGGGTCAGTGGGTTATAGTGCAATGCCTATTTTAACCACAGAAAACCAGTTAGCTTTTAGGAAATTGATGGATGATAGTAACCATAATATGATAGGGGTATTAGCACAAACTATGCAGGAAATATTTGCCCCAATAGTATAAAATGTGACTGACAAATAGAGAAAACACAGATAACATGAGTCGAATAGCATATTTCTTTGCTCCCCCAGAGAGGCGTAGGCAGAATCAGGCGGGAGTTCGAGCGAAGTACCTATTATAGAACAAGTTGCTAACGACCCAACCTATAGACCAGCCAGAGAGGAAGTTAATGTGGGGGCAAGGGCACAAAGGCTAGAAGCCCCAATGATCCAAGGCCCACAAAGGGAAATTATGGAACCAGGGGCAAGGGTCGAAAGGCTGGAAATCCCAGAGTTTCGAGAAGAACAACCTAGAGGGGTTGTCATGGTGGGTCGAAATCAAGATGCTGATGCAGTCGTTCATAGAATTCGAAACGATAACATCCTGGCAGAAAATAATGTAACCACCATGATAGAGAAAATCATGGCCCAGAATGGCCTCAACACAGGGATTAGAAGGCCAAATTATGCCTCCCCTATATTAGATTACATAATGCACACTGATTTACCAAGGGGATATAAAGTCCCTAAGTTTACAAAGTTTGCTGGGGATACCAATGAGTCAACAGTCGAACATATAGCCAGGTATCTAACCGAAGCGGGAGATATAGCCAATAATGAAGACCTCAGGATCAAATATTTCCCAAGTTCCCTGACTAAGAACGCTTTCACATGGTTCACCACTTTGCCTCCTGGGTCCATTGATACTTGGGCTCTTTTGGAGAGATTATTCCATGAACAGTTCTACATGGGACAATCAAAAATAAGTCTGAAGGAACTAGCCAGTGTCAAGAGAAAGTTCACTGAACCCATAGATGATTATCTGAATAGGTTCAGGCTTTTGAAATCCAGATGTTTCACAGTAGTGCCTGAACATGAGTTAGTCGAAATGGCCGCTGGCGGCTTGGATTACTCTATTCGAAAGAAACTAGACACTCAATATTTGAGGGATATGGCTCAATTAGCCGATAGGGTTCGACAGGTCGAAAGGCTAAAGGCCGAAAAGGCCAGAGTCTTTAAAAATAACAAGAAGGAAAGGATCTCCTATGTTGGAACTGAGGAAGCAGAAGATTACCCTGAATTCGAATTCGAAGAGGTCGAAATTGACCTCGCTGAATTAAAACAGGCACCACCTTACTCCTGCAAATTATTAGTTCCCACAAAAGGGAAAGAAATTGTTGAAAATGAGAAAAGTGACAAATTCCCAAAGAAGGTTTATACCTTCGATGTCACTAAATGTGACGAGATTTTTGATTTACTTGTCAAAGATGGTCAACTCATTGTGCCATCAAATGTCAAAATACCTCCTTTAGATCAAAGAAAGAAAAGAGGATTTTGCAAATATCATAGTTTCCTAGGCCACAAAACCTCAGTGTTTTCTTTTCAGGGACCTAATTCAGAATGCAATTAAAGATGGCAGACTGAAGTTTGCTGATAAAGAAAAAATGAAAGTGGACGAAGATCCTTTGGACGTCGCAGACACCAATTACTCCGAGCCTGCATGCATTGGAGAAATTAACATGGTGGAAGCTGACCAAAGCGACGCTCCAGTGGGAGAGAAAGGTACTGAAAATGAAAGCTTGGTGATAGTCGAAGTCGATAAGGGGGTCACTGAAGACATCCACAAGCAACCAGGAGCTTCGATTGAAGCAACACCTCTAGCTGTTGCAGAAAAAATCCAGGCTACTGAAGGCCAGGAAAACCAAAACCAAGAGTTGACACAGGTCACTGAAGGCCTGAGGCTGTAATTGGAGAAAGTCCAAATCACGAAGCCAACCTCCCCTCAGAAAGAAATATGGGACACTTTAGGGGAACCCAGTGGAAAATTTGACTATTTGGTCAAATATTCTGCCCCAGAGAGTTCAAAGGTCCACATTAAAGATATAAAACCCACAAGATGGGGAGATGATGAAGCTAAAGGGGGGGATGTTGAGGTAAACATGATGGATATGGAGAGACCTCGCTCTGTGATGGAGGAGGTAGAGATATACTTAGAAAAAAAGAAGTATAAAATGGAGGATAATCATGCTGGAGATGCTAGTCTCAAGGATTACCTCATGATGTGCCACAAGGGAGATACGGGAATGATACTATGCCCTAGGTGCAGCATCCTCTGCAATCAGAGAATCGCTGCAAACTTCAAGAGGGTACAGAGGGCGCGAACTGGCAACAACTGGCGCTAGGATAACCAACTATTCAGGTGTTATCCTAAGGCTGGAGAAAGTTTGCTGGAATTTGTGTTTCGCTGCTACAAAAGGGCAACCAAATGCTTGATATGCCCAAGGTGTTCTGCTGTGTATGATCAAAGCATGGCCAGAGCCTTCGAAACAATTCCCTTCGCCCCTTGCTAGAACCATCAAGAAGCTGTTCAGATGGGCCCACGTTTCGATAGCAAATACAAACAACGAAGGCCTGATAGTCCTCATCCCAAGGGTGCTCGAAGAGTGACGTTCAAACTCCCTGCTGAAGTGCCAACAGATAGATGGCTGCAAGTCAGAAATGACAAAAGCAAAGACAAATGGAGAAACGCTGAACGAAACGCACGCCATGCTATGACATATAGAAGGCAATTCAACATAGCAAAGAGGGAAGAGTTGAGATTAGATAACTACAAGGGAAGAAACCCCATGTCAAGATCCCAGTGGCGAAGGCAACAGAGGATTCGAAAAGCTGAGAGGGAAGCTGTGGCGAATAAAGGGGCAACTTCAACAAAGAACCAAGGTGAATCTAGCACCAACAAACCCACACCAAAAAATCAAACTGGAGACAAACCCCCAGTTAATAGGAGGCTCTTTTCTGAAGTACAACTAGATAAACCAAAGGAATACACTCCAGGTCCAGAAGAAGACGAAGATATGATAACAGATAACTTCGAATCAGAGGGGGAGTCTTCGTTCAACCTCAATTGCAACGTGGTATATGTGCTTCCCTGTGAGTTTGGACAGGAAACTGAAATTGATGAATATGAGGAAGAAGATACCATAGACCTGATGAAGCATAGGCCTGTGTGCTACTATGTGATGGACAATGGGGCTGTCGAGGAGCAGAATGCATTCTTCGAACGTCCAGAACCAGCTATGAAGAACCATCTTAAGCCACTATTTATTCGGGCAAAGGTTGGTGCCCATGGCGTGAATAAGGTTCTAGTGGATGAGGGTGCTGCAGTTAACTTGATACCCCACTTCATGCTAAAAAGGTTAGAAATACGCGAAGGAGACATCAAGCCCCACAACATGGTTCTGTCCAATTATGAAGGGAAAGTAGGCAAAACACTGGGGGTGCTTCAATTGGACTTGACAATAGGCTCAAGCTGTAGGCCTACCATGTTCATGGTGATCGAAGCCAAGGCCAACTACAACTTGTTGCTGGGAAGGGAGTGGATCCATGGCGTAGGGGCAGTTCCTTCGTCAATGCACCAGCGATTAGTTCTATGGAGAGAAGATGGGATCGTGGAAAACATTGAAGCAGACCAGAGTTACTTCATGTCAACAGTCAATTTAGTTGACAAGAGGGATTATGACAAACATCTGGCAAAGATTGCTCCTTGTGTCCCAAATGATGAAATCAACAAAACCAGAAACGCCCACTACTATATGACCCTTCGCCACGATGGCCTATACTGGGATAGAAGGATAATCAGTGAAGACGAGGGAGTCGAAAGTACTATACAAAGATGGCCAGCAGGCTGGGACTTCGACAACCTTACTCATGACTGAGTCCTCCTTTTTCGAAAGGATTTCGGCCTATATGGCTGAGAACGAATCAAAGGCGGCCTTAGAGGATGAAATAAATAAACTGGCTATGAAGATGAACGAAATAAGTGGGGATGGCTCGAAAGGCTCACCCTCTAAAGAACTTGAGATAGATCAAAGGCTGGACGCCATCTATGATAAAGAACCCTTAGGCTTCGAAAGGGACCCCATAGACTCAGGTGCCAAAATATTGGCGCAGGATCCACTCGAAGAAGTGAACTTAGGGGATGAAAACACGAAAAGAATAACCTACATAAGTGCAAAACTTAGCCCAGACCTCAAGCAGGAAGTGATCGAAGTCCTCAAGAAAAACAAAGATTACTTCGCATGGGATTATGACGAAATGCCTGGTTTAAAGAGGGAGTTAGTCGAACACAGGCTTCCAATCAAAGATGGCAAGAAGCCCATCAAGCAAACTCCTAGAAGATTCGCACCAGCGGTTCTCACAAAGATTAAAGCTGAGATCGAAAGGTTGTTGCGTTGCAGATTCATCAGAACCACAAGGTATGTCGAATGGTTGGAAAATATAGTACCTGTTATTAAGAAAAATGGTTCTTTGAGAATCTGCATAGATTTTAGGGATTTAAACACTGCAACCCTTAAGGATGAGTACTCCATGCCTGTGGCAGAAATGCTAATAGACTCTGCTGCAGGATTCGAATACTTGAGTATGTTAGATGGATACTCTGGGTATAATCAGATTTTTATTGCTGAAGAAGATGTTGCCAAGACAACATTTCGTTGCCCAGGAGCCTTAGGCACCTACGAATGGGTGGTGATGCCTTTTGGTTTAAAAAACGCTGGGGCAACTTATCAAAGGGCAATGAATTCGATTTTACATGATTTCATTGAAACCTTTATGCAGGTGTATATTGATGATATAGTCATCAAATCTATATCTGCGGAAACCCATTTGCATCATTTGAGCCAATCATTCGAACGAATGAGAAAACATAGCTTAAAGATGAATCCCCTTAAATGTGCATTTTTTGTGCAGGCTGGAGATTTCCTTGGCTTTGTGGTTCACAAGAAAGGAATTGAGATTAACCAGAACAAAACCAAAGCCATAATGGAGACGAAAGCACCTACGTCAAAAAGGGAGTTGCAATCTTTGCTAGGGAAGATTAACTTTCTCAGAAGGTTCATTTCGAATCTGAGTGGAAGAACCCAAGCTTTCTCTCCGTTGCTTCGTTTAAAGCAAGGCCAAGCCTTCGAATGGAACGAAGCTCACCAGAAGGCATTTGATAAGATAAAAAGATACCTCTCTCAGCCTCCCATCTTGTCTCCACCTTCATGGGGAAAGCCCATGAGATTGTACATATCTGCCTCTGAAGTTAGTATAGGTAGTATGTTAGCACAAGAAGATAACAATGGCATCGAAAGAGCCATATACTATTTAAGTAGAGTATTGAATGATGTAGAGACCAGATATAGCAATTTAGAAAAGCTATGTCTCTGTTTGTACTTCTCTTGTATGAAACTCAAGTATTATATAAAGCTTGTTGATGTTTATGTTTCATCTCATTTTGATGTCATTAAACACATGCTTTCGAAACCAATAATGCATAGCAGAGTTGGTAAATGGGCCTTAGCCTTAACAGAATATTCTTTGACTTTCATGCCTTTAAAAGCTGTGAAAGGCCAAGTGATTTCTGATTTCATTGTGGATCATTCATTGGTTGAGCAGACTGTCATGAGTTACGTCGAAATGCAACCATGGAAATTATACTTTGATGGTTCGACCCACAGGAATGGAAGTGGTGTTGGAGTCCTTCTAATTTCTCCTGAAGGAATTCCAACAAAATTCAAGTATAAATTAGATGGTCCTCGTTGCTCGAACAACGAAGCTGAGTATGAAGCGCTCATTGTTGGACTTGAAGCTTTGTTGGAATTGGGGGCAACTAGAGTCGAAATTAAAGGA
Source organism: Vicia faba (assembly GCA_948472305.1). Taxonomy (NCBI): domain Eukaryota; kingdom Viridiplantae; phylum Streptophyta; class Magnoliopsida; order Fabales; family Fabaceae; genus Vicia; species Vicia faba. The sequence goes on from OX451736.1 coordinate 277,079,074, forward strand.
GACTCGGAATTAGTGGTCAAGCAAATAACAAAGGAGTATAAATGCATAAAGGAAAACCTGATGATATACTTTGTCATAGTTAACAGGCTACTTAGGAAATTTGAATACATGGATATTCAACATATACCAAGAATAGAAAACCAAGAAGCAAATGACTTAGCATAGTTGGCTTCAGGTTATAAAGTTTCTTCCAGAAACTTTGAGGATTTAGTTGAATTAAGGGGTAGAGTTATGGCTACTAGATTCACACCATCAGATCTAGAGAGTATGAAATTGGGTTATGCTGAGAAACAGGGATTCGAAATATTAGCCATAAATACTTTATCAAATGCAGATTGGCGAAGTCCACTGGTGAGTTATTTAACAAACCCAACTCTGAATGCTGATAGGAAGATAAAATATAGAGCATTTTCATATGTCCTCATGGGAAACAAATTGTTCAAAAAGACCCAAGAAGGCGTATTACTGAAGTGCCTGGGAGAAAGTGAGGCATACTTAGCATTGTCAGAAGTCCACAATGGGGCATGTGGGGCACATCAAGCAGGTCATAAAATGAAATGGCTGTTATTTCGATATGGCATATATTGGCCCAACATGCTCAAAGATTGTATAGACTTTGCTAAAGGTTGCGAAGAGTGTCAGAAACATGCAGGGATTCAACATGCTCCTGCAAGTGAGTTACATTCAATCATTAAACCATGGCCATTTAGAGGATGGGCATTGGATTTAATAGGAGAAATAAATCCTGCTTCGTCTAAAGGACAGAAATATATCTTGGTAGGAATAGATTATTTTACCAAGTGGATCGAAGCAATACCATTAATAGTTGCTGATCAAGAGGCTATTATTGAGTTTATACAGAAACAAATTATCTATAGGTTCGGATTGCCAGAGAGCATAACCACAGACCAAGGCTCTGTGTTTACTGGTAGAAAGATGCAAGAATTTGCCCAAGAAATGGTGTTTATATTACTAACATCAACGCCATATTATGCTCAAGCAAATGGTCAGGTCGAAGCAGCTAATAAAGTGATAATAGGGTTAATTAAGAAACATATTGGTAAAAAGCCAAGGAACTGGCACAAAACTTTGGACCAAATACTATGGGCCTGTAGAACATCTCCTAAAGAAGCTACTAACACCACGCCTTTCCAACTCACATTTGGTCATGACGCAGTTCTGCTAGTAGAAATTCATCTACAATCAGTTCGAATTCAAAGACAAAACGAAATTCCAGCTGCATTATATTGGGAGATGATGATGAATGAGTTAGTTGAGTAGGACGAAGTTAGATTACATGCATTGGAAATCTTGATGAGACAAAAAGAAAGAGTGGCCAGGACATATAACAAAAGGGTGAAAAGGAAAGAATTCACTATTAATGACTTAGTCTGGAAAGTCATATTGCCCATGGACAAGAAAAATAAAACGTTAGGTAAATGGTCACCTCATTGGAAAGGGCCTTTTCGAACAATAAAGGTATTCTCAAACAATGCATATGAAATCAAAGAGCTGGTGAATGATAAGCGTATCCTAAAGGTTAATGGGAAATATTTAAAGAAATATAAGCCACGCCTGCAGGAGATTCGAATAGTAACAACGTAATCAGAATATCATAAAAATGCCAAAATGGCAATATGGGGTTGCCAAAATGGCGTTGTTCAAATATTACATATAAAGAACCAAATTTTAATCAAATCAACATTGAGATTTAGAAATAGGAATTATTCTTCAATCTGTTTAAGGTACTTCGAAAAGACTCAAGCCTTTGTTGAGCAAAACGTCTTGCTCCCTCTAAGGTGGCCACTTCTCCCTTGAGTTGTTCTGCAGTTTCCATTTCTGCAAGCCCCTGGTTGAGGAGCTCTTCGAATTGGTGACCAGAAGTATTGGTTTCGTAGGCTAATTGTTGTTCTTGAGCCTCTTTAACCTTCTGTTGAAGTTCCTGAATTTGCCTTTCCCAGAGAAGGATGGACTCAGCTCGAGCCTCATAATTAGTTTTTGCTTGCTTTAGATGCATGGCTTGATCCTCAGCTTCTTGAGAGAGTTTCGAAGCATGCTCATAAGCAGCATCCATTGCAGTTCGTTTTTCTTGAACCTTTCTGGCAGCAAATTCATCTTGGAGAAGGTACCCGGTCACGTTGTCTAGCAAAGATTGAAGATCGAACAAGATAGAGCTAACTGGCAAGGAGCAGGTAGCAAGGTTGACTTTTGTAAGCAACTCCTTCATAGTGTAGCAAGCTGTGCTATCTTGTTTGAGCACTTCGAACAAATCCACATCAAGAATTATCCTCCTGATCCTGTTAAGAAGTACAATTTTGTCATCTGTGGGCAACGGATGGCTAGTCGAACTTGTGCCAGCCCTAGCAGGTGGAATATCCCTTTGAGCCAACTTCGCCTTCATGTACCCAATAGGGTCATTTCGTCTCAGGAGAGCAAGCTCCTCGTCAGTCATTCGGGACAGAGACGGTTGAGGGAGTTCCACACGCAGGGGAGTCACGTCCATTTCTACTTCCATGGGTTTATTGGTCGCGTCACCATCACCTTCATTCGTTTCATGCTCATTATCTTCTTCATCGTCATCCAAATCCACCACTTCGATATCTTCGTTCTCGCTGCTATTTGCATTTGACTCTGTCCCAGCAGTTGAACCTTCGTTGGAATCTCCTTCCTCAGGCCCTTCTTCTGCAGATTTTTCGTTTCTTTGATCAGAATCAGCTTTCTCTCCTTCAGCGTGAGTGTCCTTTGGATCCTTTTGAAGGGTTTCAAGAGGGGACTTTTGAAGAGAAGTTCGTTGTAAAGTCTCTGCAGATTCATGAAGCGTTGCTTCATTTGTTTCTTTTAGAGGAGGAGAAGTACTCTGATCATCTTGCTGCTCAGAAGCCCCAGCCAGAACCGCCATATTGGAGGAACCCTTGTTCTGTACAAGATTGCTGGAATCCCCTTGAGGAGAAGAGTTGATCGGGGCAGCAGTTTTTGATGGTGAGGTCGAAGTGGTAAGAGATGGATTTAAAATATCCTGCAAGAGGCAAAAGAATATTAAAATCATGCACCAAGGTAATGAGAAATTATTTTGTCAAAGATTTAAAGTTCAATTTACCTGTGGACTCTCAGAAGAGAGGTTGCTAGCTATGCGTTCCAACATTACGTTGGAGGTCGAAGATGGAATTTTGGATTTAGGTGAGGGAGTAGCATCCCTGGAATCGAGTCCAGAGACACTAGTTGGTACAACACTTTTGGAAATTTCCTTCTTCTGCTTCTTCTTCGAAGCAGCTGGTAAATTCCCTCCAGCCTTGGGGTCTTCCCCAGTAGTGTTTGTTTTTTGCTTCTTTGGAGTGGTTGGCGGAAGTTTGTTGGTCTGAAAAGATTTAAACAATAAGTTAAATGCAAATCATGAAACATTAGTGTATTCGAAACATCAAGGCTAAGTGATTACCTGTGGAGTTGGAGCACTAGTTATTACTGGTGTTGTTGTTGTTGTTGTTGCAGCAATTGTTGTTGGGTTGGATAGAGTCACATTATCAGTGGTTTCAACAGAGGCCTGAGAGGCGCTCCCTTCTTTTGACTTTGAAGCAGCAGTCTTTATCCTGATGGCTGAAAATTGAAACAATTAAGGCAGAAGTTAAAAATATAGAAAATGAGAAACGTTTGGGATTTTCCCAAGCATTCGCACCTGTGCCTTGATCAGATTTAATCGACATGGCAGAAAGGTCATAGCAAAGATGTCCTTGGAAATCGTGGAGCCAATGTCGAGCCCATGTCACAGTCTCAGATGGCTTTGGTTTCTTTTGAAGATATTTGAACATTTCTTTGCAAGTAAACCACCAAGGGTATGGAGGAAACCAAGCCAGAGCCAGTTCTGAGGTAGGTAATCTAGGAAATTTAGGTGGATGCATTTCGAATGCCAACCTATACCTATCCTCAGGTGACAACCCTGAAGGAAGTTTTAACTTAGAAACTTTTTCTTTGAATTTTTCCTTCAAGGTCTCAGCCGCTTGATGCACAGTGGATTCCAAGTGTGTGGGATCATAAGTAGTTTCGAAATAATTTTGAAAAGCCTTAATCTCTTTGGCATGAGTGAACATACCTTTCTTGGATGGTACCTGCACATCGAATGCATCAGTTAGTTTCTGCTGAATAGTAAGAGTATCGAACATATAAGTCTGATAGAACTTTGTCCACCATTCCAGAAACCCCTTTGCTGTAAGGTGTGTAGGTTCGAAAGTTATTAGTTCAAAATGGGCGAAGCCTTAGTATTGTTCCTACTGTAGTTTGGCTTCTCGTGCCTTGAAGGTTCGCCCAGAGGTGATGGCATTTTCCGTTTGGAATAGGGGTTCAGGAATTAGTTGGCACAAGCCAAATTGTCTCGAAACGAAGTTGGGTTGATAAGCAAAAAGGAAAATTTGATTCTTAGCAGGAGTAATTCTTGAAGAGATTAGTCTGGGTAGCAAAAAGGCTCTCCATACATCTTGAATTTCTTTTCTTTTGACAGCTTCTGAGAGAGCCATGGTGAACCATGAAGGTCCATGAGTCCTTGAAGCAAAAGGCGCCATGGTCTCTTCGAACTTATGCCTCTTGGAGAATATCATGATATATTTTGAGAATAGAACTTTGAAGTCATCCTTATCATCGTTTGGGGTTAGTCTTCGCAGCCTAGTGCCTTCGATGATTCTATTCGCTATTTCAGGGTCTTGTTCAGCAATAGTATTGGCAGTTGATAGTGAAGGTTCAAACATGGCATTTAGCCATAACTGGAGTAACCAGAAAGGGCCAGCTAGCAGGATGTTCTTGGAGGTGTGAGATTTCAGACTCGAAACAGCTGACCTTAGGCTTTCGTAAAGATCAACTAATAGCAGTTCGCTTAAACACACCCTCTGATTTTCATGCAAATCTCTAGCTAGAGGAATAAACCTACTGGTTACCTGTAGGGATCTGCTGCAAAAGACATACCTTGACAACCATAAAGTAAGGAAAGCAATGTGTTCCACATCCGACACACTGTCTCCTTCAGTATGATAGTGGCTGATAAACTTTGAAAAGCTAGCTAGCTTGACTTCAAAGTCAATAATACTCGAATGCTCTTCATTGTCAGGAATATATGTTTCTCCTATTGGTGATAACCCAGTAATGGCTGCTATGTCAAAAAAGGTAGGTGTAATCATTCCACCAGGGAGATGGAAAGTATTGTAAGTACTGTCCCAGAAATATAGGGACGCGAATAACAATGGGTGGCTATAAGTAAAACCTGGTTTCGATAGTTTGATCAAGTTGTAAATGCCTAACTCTTCCCATTGCTGGGATTTCTTAGCTTCTACCTTATTAAACCAGTTGTGATAAGCTGTGTCGGAGGTGGGGCAAGATCGAAATGGTTTGAAGTTACTCTTTACATAATCTAGTACAAAAGGGTCCTTAGGGGGAACGATTGGATTTTCCGTGGTGGTTGAATCAGAAGACTCTATTGTCTTAGGGGCATCCATTTTATTAAACAGAGGTTTGAAATTATAACAAACAGGGAAAATTTTTCTGGTGTCTTTTAAGATTTCAAAGACTGTAAGAGGGCCCATTAAAGCTAACCTCTTGCCAGCAGCGTTAGTAGGAATTAGTACCTGGGATGCATAAAGCATTTCTTTCTCTTTTGAGATCATCTGGGGAACAAGAACAGATTTACCTTGGTAGGTGCCAACCTTGCTTTCCATTGTGGTTCCTGTGGTCTTTCCTTTATTCTTGGAAGCCTTTTTTAGTTAAGATGAAGTTGAAGAAGACATTGTTGGAAGAATGTTGGAAGTTTAGGGTTTCAGTGAGAAAAGAGGAAGAAAAGATTCAGAATGTGGGAAGAAAAGAAAAGACTAAGTTGATGGGTTTTTATAATGTGGAAGTTTAAGCATCCACTGAGTAAGATTGTGATACGTTGTAGTCGTGGGTTGGTTTGAGAAGGAGGTGGCGTAAAGTTAATATTGGTAATAGGCGTGATTAAAGATAATCATTATTTTGTAACTGCACCATGCTGTGAAATGGTTCAAGGCGGTTAAGGAATCTGAAAAGCGTTGTGATTGACGTGAGTGGAGTCATATGCAATAAATGTTACGATGATTCGAAGGTCACATCAAAATCTTGTGTATATGTTTAAAATAAGTATTTCTCAAAGGAATCGAAATACATATTTTAAAGGGGCATTTTGTTGGCTGAAGATTTTGATGATATTATTAGAAGCGAAGCAAATTGGACGTTTCGATTGGAATAAAGCAAGATGTCATGTTTCGAAATGGTAGAAGCAGTGCTTCGAATGGGCATATCAAAAGTTGGAGCTTCGAGTGACAGTTATGAGAATATATTCAAAGAAGTCTCGAAATGTTAACAAGGCTGTGTCCAAGAAATGCGTTCGAAGCGAAGAAGTGCCAAAACATTTGAAATTCAAATGCAAGCGGGATGTTCGAAATTTGAAATATATGCGCTGGAGCATTCGAAGACGCGTGGAAGCAAGAGAGAGGCATTGCTCTGCGTATTCTGAACGTGGCAGAATCTTATAGCAAGACCGTTATGGTCGAAGTAGTATAAATAGAAGTCTTAGCATTAGGATTTCGGGTGTCATATCTATTGTACAAAAAACTCAGTAAACATTCAAAATACCACATGGCTAGGGAAACGAATGCACGAGCAATGTATGTATGATAACACCAAGTGTTTATGATTTAATGAAAACTCTTTATCATTTCCAGTATTTTCCTTTATCTTCATGTCAACACCATTCAAAAGCTTTTGCATTTAAAAGGTTTTCATTCGAAGTCTTTTTACTGATGTCTTACATTTAAATGCTTTCTTTCCATTTCAAATACTTTACATTTCAGAAACTGTTATACATTTCATGCCTTTATCTTCAAGCTTTTATCATTCGAACACCTTTTTTACTTAAAGTCATTTTACTGTTTTCTTGCATTTAAACGCTTTCTTCATATTTCGAATCTTTTACATTCCAGAGAATCTTTTACATTACATGTTTTTATGCTTCGAAGTCGTTTACTTGTCTTTTATGCAGTTTTTACATGTCTTTACAATTGAACTTTATTCATGCAATTTAGTTTCGCGCACATTTACTTGATCACGCCTTTAGATCTTTAATAGAGTAATCGAAGTAAGTTAAACACCTACACAACATTCTAAATACCAACCATGAATACCAGTTCTATCATGAGAGTTACCCTAATGACCAACACCTCCTAGGATCAATCTAGTCGATCCTGCGAGTTACCTGAGAGATTGAATAACAGTCAGTAAGATTATTCGATAGTTTGGAGGACTAGCGGTTGTTTACCAGAAATCACTGTAAACAACGATAGACTATATCCAGGAAGACGCGCACTTAAACCCAATTTTATAGACGGGGTTAATGGTTTTATCGCGTGGACGTTTGCCCAGGAACGTTGTCGAAGTGAAGGAGGAGTTAGGTGTCCTTGTCTTAAATGTGGATGTAGATATATAATTAGTGACCCAGAGGAAATAACACGTCATTTGCATAGGAAAGGTTTCATTGAAAATTATTGGGTTTGGACGCATCATGGTGAAACACTGCCGAGTAATGTACCAGAGACTAGCAACACAGATGCTTCAAGTAGTCAACCGGTTATGCAACCACCTATGGAATTTGAAGAAAACTTTAATCTGATAGGTGACATGGTTGGTGATGCTTTTGGTGTTAACGTGACCTATGATCAACCTGAAGACTTTGACGGGGAAGAGTTGCCGAATGAGGAAGCGCAGAGATTTTATCAGTTGTTGAATGAGATGATATGGAGGAGGCAATGATGGGTGAACATAATAGACAAATTGAGGCAATGGCGAAGAGGCAAGCTGATATGGAGGAGCAAATGCGACAATTTATGCAAGCATTTGGTAGAAATCCCAACAGTGGTGGCCAAAATAATAACCACCAAAATAATGATGACTTTCTTCCCGACATTTCCGACGATGATTCTGCTTAGTTTTATTTTTATTTTGTATTTAGTTTTTTATTTGTGTAATATAAATTTATAATGATATGGTATATTTAAAAATATTATAAATTTAAATTTGAGTTTATTAAATTTATAATATTAAGTATATTTATTTATACATTTAGATATATTTAGTTTTGTTTTTGATAATTTGATTAATAATATTGTATTTAATAATTAAATTATAATATTTAATTTATAAATTTAATAAAACAAAAAATAATATTAATTATTAAAACATAATTAATATATTTAAAACAAAAAATATTTTTTTTATAAATAAAACAGGTTGCGGCGTGTTTTTCATGTCACTAATTAGTGACGTGAAAAACACGTCGCTAAAGCTAACGTAAAAAAATTGTAAACCTGCTCTGACTCACTGCTCTGCTCTGAATTGCTTTTATCCTATACAGTATGTTGCGGCGTGAATTTCACGTGGCAACTTGGTGACATGTTTTTCACGCCGCAACAAGATTGCCACGCGCTATATAGCGACGTGTTCTTTAAGGTGGCAAAATTTGAGTAGTGACGTGATTTGGGTGTTAGCGGTGTGGCTTTCACGTGGCAAAACTCAACTTATTTTGTAGTTAACCTTTGCCAACTGCAGCTGTACAAGAATATTAATAGGAAGATCCTTACTTCTAACGGATGGAAAAATCCATATATCCTCCCACACATTAATCGTTCTCCTTTTCGCCAATAGACCAAGCATAATTTCTTCAAGAAGCGGCCATCTCTTAACAATATGCTTCCAAAAGCTCGAATCTGATTGTTTCACACACACTTTCCGTCTGTCTTTATTCCTATCATACTTTCCCCAAACCACATCACACCAAATATCATCCTTTCTATTTTTAAGTTTCCACCCAAGTTTCATAAAACAATCATCATTTATAATGTCAATTCTTCTAAGCCCTAAACCCTTAACAACTTTTGGCCTAGTAATGATACTCCAATTGACTGCATGGAATTTCCTCCCACCTTCACCATCTCCCCAGACAAAATTCCGCTGTAACTTGTGAATTGTGTCAATACAAGATTTAGGAATATAATTAGTCATCATTGAATAAATTGGAAGTGTCTCTATCACACTCTTCGCAAGAGTTACCCTGCCTGCAAAAGCAAGTTGCTTCCCTTTCCAATCCGAAAGTTTGGCACTTACATGATCCACAACAAACTGATAATCTTCTCTTCTAGGAGCCTTACCTATTAGAGGAACCCCAAGATATTTTCCTAAACTATTGGTTTCAACAAAACCAGCAAGATTGACCAGTACAAGATGTTGGCTTCTTCTCACGTTCTTAGAAAAATACACATGCGTCTTCTCATTGCTAACCTTCTGGCCAGACATGGTGCAAAACTGCTCAATAATACTTAGTACACATTTCATTTGGTTGACATTTGCTTCACCAAAAAGAAGAAGATCATTTGCGAATATGAGATGCAAAATATATGGACCTTGCTTACCAGCTCTGATTGCTTTCCATCTCCCCTCATCAACTGCCTGGGATATCAGATGAGACAGCTTATCCACGCACAAAACAAAAATATATGGAGAGATGGGATCACCTTTCCGAATTCCTCTCCTGGGTCGAAAGAACTCCGAATTAGCACCATTCTACTTGATGTTTGTCTCCAACACTTGTAATTCCATGCAGAAAATATCAATCATTTTCCTAAGAAATTGGATTTTCTTAAGAATTCTCCATATAAAGTCCCAGCTCAATTTATCGTAAGCCTTTGACAAGTCTAATTTTATAGCAAAAAAAAAACATTTTTTTGCTCCTCGTGTTTCGCATACTATGTATAATTTCCTAAGCCACCATGATATTCTCCTGGATGTTTCTGTTAGACGATGGCGCGTATCTAAAGGGAGGGGGAGGATAGAGGCGCAAAAATAATTCTAGACACAAATCTAGAATTTAAATTATTTTCAAAACTTTTAATGCGGAAGCAAATCACTTGATAAGTCGTCTAAAATATAAATTATTAGAATCTCGGATATACGAATTATTAACGTTAAATATATGAAATAAAATTGAATAATCGATTAACACAAACTCAATTCAACAATCCACTTATTTATTTTTTGAACACAATCACTTTGTATTGCTATTTCCAAGACTAAATAATTAAAGAACTAACTTGATCATTTCATCAAACACTTGACGTGCAAGTGAATTTTCAGAATTTTTCCTTGAATGGTGTCGACCTGAAGGACTCTATGTGTCGACCTGAACAAGTCACAAGCTACAGACTTTAAAACTTGAGTAAATGTGTCAACCTGAAATGTGGATGTGTTACACATAAAATAAGAATTTCTACAATTTCAAAAACCTTTCAATATGTGTCGACCTGAAGGTTATATGTGTCGAGTTGTGACTTATAGAAGCTTACAGGCTTAAAAACTGAGTTACGTGTGACGACCTGAAAAATCGAATGTGTCGACACATGCAATACAAAAACATGCAGAAACTTTTTTTCAATGCGTTAGGTTTATTTCAAAATACTTTTTGATGATTCCTAAGATCTATAATGCAGAGGAGTGCCACAGAACATAGAGATACCATCTATTTTACCGACGTGCCATCTTTCTTAGCTTTGACATCATACAAAACACCTTATATTAAAGTTGTACTCACAGTTTCTACAGGAATAAAACCAGACGAAAAAATAGAGACTAACTTCGTAATACTTTTCCTTAACCGCCCCACAATGACCATACTAACCACTTTGTAATTCACATTGTACAGAGAAATAGGTTTGAAGTGAGTAATTTGTTTCGGCTGCTGGATTTTAGGGATGAGGCAAATGTCGGTTTGGTTCACTTTAGCTAACTCACTAGGAGATCCCCTCACTCTCCTGACAAAGTTGCACACATTTCTTCCAACTGTCTTCAAGGATTTTTGAAAGAGTCATGTTGGAAAACCATCCAGACCTGGAGCTTTCCACGGTCCCATACTAAACATAACTCGCTTCACTTTGTCATCACTAATATTTTCACCAAGAATTCTAACAATAAATTCATCATAAACACAACACGGAAAATTGTACTCCTTGGGCAAGGGCATCTTATTATGGAGTTTCCCCCACCACCTCGGTCTTCTCCAAGCTTAGAATCTTTTAAGAATTTTCCAAAGGCTCCTCGCTTATAGTATCCATAACCACCACCTCATGTTGATCCCTAGTTAAAGATTCACTATGCAGGTTATTAGAAGTGTCTGGTGGTTTAGGATTATTCACAATTTCCAAAGAATTCTCCGCCTCTTTTCATCCATTCCAGTTTGGCCACTTGTCAAAACTCTCCTTGTTTATTCTTTCACGTCCAAACATAGAGTTAGTTCCATCCATGTTAACGTTGGTTAATGATGCAATAAGATATTCTGTATTTTGGTCTCCCAATGTATCAACCAGGTTCTAATTTATCACTTTTTGATACATTGCTGATTTAAAAGTTACCCCTTTGATTACTGCCACGTTTCTATCTTTGTGGATTTTGTCTGTAGTGTCATTACTCTTTTTGTTGGTTCTGCCCGCTATGTTCCCTTTATTGGATACTTACACTTAAATATGTATTTATTGGTTAATGGTCACAATTGAGGGATGCCATCGATCTAAAAGGGTACTACAAGAAGGGTGGTTCAAAATCAAAGACTCTTCAAAAGTAATTTCATGTAAATTCAGTGTCTTATCGTAAATGTATTTTTAGGAATTCTCGAAAGTGTATTTTCGAGTTAAATTTTATCGTAAAATAGAATAAATCTCAAAAAATAAATGAATTATAAGTGTGTGGGTGTGCATTAAAAACATATTTTTAGTGTTTAGAGACATTTTTAAAATTTTACGTGATGCGTTAGAAAAGCATAGGGTGGAAAAAGAAATATTCAAAAATAATGAAATTCTTCGTTTTGAAATATTTAGTCTAGATTTTTGGTTTGCCAAAAATAAAATAGTTTTTCTTTTTTGCATTAAAAAAAGAAGTTTTTAAAATAAATAAATAAATTTATTTTTTATAAATTAAAAGAATAATTTTAATATCAAATAACATAAATATATATTATTTAATATTATAAAATAATAAAAAATAAATAAAAATAGTTTTTCAAAAATGACTTTTATCAAAAGCTATTCAAACTCACCATTTTAAAATTCAAAATTGTAATTAATTCTTCTTCATATGATATTCCTTAAAAAAATTAAAAACTAAATATTAAATTTAAGTGACTTTATTAAAATTTTGATATTTAAAAAAGTTATAATAAAAGGATCTAAAATTTTATTTTAAGAAAAACTATTTAAATCAATTTTTCATTTGAATTTTTTTAAAAACTTTTTTATAAATTTGTTTTAAGCATAAATATGTACACTATTGTATCAACATATTTGCAAAGGATCCTTAAGAGGTGACATGAAGATCTCGAGTCGCATGTTTATCATATCAATCACTCTTTTATGAAATGTATCACTCTTTTGTTAGATTTCTCGTCCCTCTCTGGGATAAGTCGCCTAACGTAGAAATGAATGATGTGTCCTACTCTTATAATGGCATAAAAGAAGTTGTGAGAGAGGTGGACCACGCTCCCATGAATATTAGGAGGTAAACTGTTCACACCCTGAATGGTTAATATTTTCAAGGAAGCCTAAGATTCGGGTCCAACACGGGTAAAAATATCCCATTATCGAGAAGGAAAAAACCTAAATATAACCTAAAAAGGCATACATACAAGAGTTTCTCACCCCACGTGAGCTAAGTTTCAATCTCACAAAAACCTCAAAGCCTCAAACAACCTTTAATCATTAGGAATTGTCACGCATTTATACTTTTGGCAAATATAATAGGCACCAACAGTGCGGGGCCCATTAAAACGGACGTAGGTTACCATCAAAGCATTCAAATGGAGTATTGTACTCATATTCATCCTCTCCATCCATCATGGTGAACAAAAAGACAATAACTCTAGCTAGCGATAGACGATCTTCATCGCTAGATCCAAACCCTGGAGGATAATGTCCTTCATATTCAACAGCGCCAGTAAGAGACAAACATGGTTGATGAATTAGAGGTATTAGATCCCTAACCTCTATCGGATGAGATATGGGAGGCGCACGTCCTAAAGAACTTCAAGCCTCCATCATTGGTAAGTTTGATAGATACAATGACTCGTACAAACACATAGCCTCCATCAACACTAAGATGGCCATCATTGGGGCACCTGACTCCTTAAAATTCAAGCTCATGTATGGAACCTTTAAAGATGCATCTCTGAGGTTTTTTATGAGCCTCCCCTGAATCTCTATCACCAATCTATTCAACATTCTCCAAGGTCCCTAAACATCGTTGGGGGACTATCTTGACTATTTCAACAAAGCAACAATCAATGTAATCCATCCAAACCAAGAAATGTTCATAGGAGCATTCTAGAATGGGCTCAGGGCATGACACTTTAATGAGTCCCTTTTCTAGAGACCAATTGTGACCTTGGTTGGAGTAGTAATGCAAACAGAATGCTACATCAAAGGCAATGAGAGAAATTGTAAAAAGAAGGATCGAGATGCAAAAGAGTGCACTCCCAATACAAATAGCTCATGAAGGAACCAATACACGTCGCCCATGAGGGACAAAACAATGATCAAACAGAAAGGAAAACCCACTGAGACATCAAACATAGGACCTGACCATCATAATTGGTGCAAGTTCCATAAGGTTATGGGACATCAAATGTAGGACTAATACTAGCCATCAAGAGGATTTCTCACAAGGGAAGCTTGGACATTACAAAAGAGGCGAACACAAAGGCCATGGAAGAAGACCTCTTGCCAAGAGATGATTGTTAGGGCGACAAGCCTCATTTATTTTTTATTTTTTGATGTTTATTGTGTTTAGATGAGTTATACTATCGGGATTTTTTGTAAGGATAATGATTATAAGCCTTTTCAAGATCTATTTTGAACACTATGTCAACTTTTTTTCTTTTTAAATTTACACATATAATGAATTGCTTCTTGGAGGATAATGGCATTATCAGTTGTCCCTTTACCAAAAAAGAACTACTCTACAAGGGTCCAACAGATAACTTGAAAAGGAATCTTATTTTCCGACTTGATTCACATGCTATTTAGTTTCATTTCTCATTTTTGTCATTTTTTTATGTTTCTTTATATCGTGTTTCATGCATTTTCTGGTTCGTGAAGTAAAACGCATCGGAATTGGAAAGGATGAAGAAAGAGCAGAAAAAGAATGCAGAATATCAACTCTGCTGATGTGGCGGTCGCCACCAGGACCATTGCGCTCACCATGGCTTGCAACCGCGTGATTTAATGAATAATGACTCACGGCGGTCTCCATGATCCCCATGGAGGTCTCTATGCACCAGGAAAACAGAGACGTGCAAAAGAGACTTGGGCCTATTCTTCCCTACTTACCTATATTCTCTCATGGCAGTTGAACACAATTTCAATGGAGAATCAACCTTGTAACTCTATATATAGGCCTTAGATTCTTAGTTCTAGGTATCCAAGAACGATTAGCGAAGGTCTGTCGAATTGGAAACTCAAAGTGTACTCTTGGATCATAATCTTGCCATCTTTTTATATAAAGTTCTAGTTTTTTATTTCTTATTCTACGAGTTTTATTTTAATTGGATTATTATAATTGTTCTTTAATTTTGTTTAATTGCCATGTTGTTTCTTATTCCAATAATCGTGTTTAATTTGTTTTCTCTAAAAAGTATGTCCGGCTAAACTTCTAGAGTCCGTTATGTGAGTATCGTCAATTTCGACGGGACTTGGTAACAAGTTGGCTTCATAATTTAATTTGAAAATTCAGTTTCGGTCTTTGTTTTTTAAACTTAATTTAAATAGCATTGTCATGAGAGTCAGAGGTTATTTAACACGATTTTGTCATGAGAGTGAGAAATTAATTAAGGTTCGAGCCTGCACTGCGAGAGCGTGAGGGTCAAACCAGATAGTAAGAATGGGGCATCGACTCCTAAAGAGGGCGAGAGCACTTTAGGTGTCGATTAGAACTTGTTCAGTTTTCAAAACGCGTTCCTTGATTCAAATGGACGAGCGAGAGAAAAATCCCATGATTAAGAAACATGACTTTATTTAAAACCACGATAGTGTGAGATATTGTATTTAAATTAAAATTTTCTACTAAACATATCTTTAGTATTAATAAAAGTCAATGAGTTACAGAGTCCCTGAGGTACGCAAAATACACATTCTGGTATCTCTTTATTATAATATTTTCCAATTAAATTTAGTTTAGTATTAATTCCCATTAATACAATATAACTATTTGTCTTAGCTTTACATAGTAATGATAGATAACATTAGTTCGATTATTAGTCTTTGTGGGTTCAATATCTTTTAAAACTACGTGATCAGACTGTGCACTTGCAGTTAGTTAACCCGGTAGACTCTTAAAGTCGCGATCAAGTTTTTGGCGCCGTTGTCAGAGACTAACTTAGTCAATATTGTGATTCCATTGTTACGCAGTATAGACAAAGGCAATAAAATTTACTTTTTAATATGTCGATTGCATGCCCAACACTCGTTCTCAAAGCAGGGAATTAGAGCTACCAATCGACGAAATTGAGCATTTTGTTAGTATAAGACGCGTAATCCAAGAATACCATATTAAGTACAATCTTACCAAATCTAATATTCCTATTCGCGAACCGGTTCCTGAACCAGAACCAAGTATGGCTGAAGGACCACAAAACCTTCCTCTTAAGTATTATGATGTCCCATCACAAGAAGAACCGCACAACAGCATTGATGCCCCCGCTGTTGACCGAAACAATTCCAAATTAAAACCTTTATTGTTGCAAGTTGTCCAACAGAATCAGTTTTCAGGTAGTCTTTCGAACGGTCCGAACTTACATTTGTCAGTGTTTGTGCAATACACAAACACAGTAAAAGCAAATGTTGTTAGCGCCTAAGCAATAAGACTACGTCTTTTCCCTTCTCTTTAAGAGATAGAGCTAGAGCTTGGATCCAATCTCTACCATCCAACTCTGTTACCACATGGGACGAGTTGAAGAAAGTTTTCTTAGCACGATATTTCCCACCAAGCAAAATGGCTATGCTAAGATCCAATATCAATGGCTTTAAACAAAAAGATAATGAATCCCTTTTCGAAGCATGGGAAAGATAAAAAGACATGATGAGACTTTGTCCACATCACGATCTAGAAGAATGGCTGATTATTCACACCTTTTACAATGGTCTCTTATACAACACAAGATTGACAATAGATGTTGTTGTTGGCGGCGCACTAATGGATAAACCTTACCAAGATGCTTATCAGCTAATCGAAAGTATGGCTCAAAATCTCTACCAATGGGGAAGCGATAGAACTGTTGTGGAGAAACCTCAAACGAAAGGCGGTATGTAAGAAGTTAGTAGCCTATACCAAGTCAACACTAAGGTAGAAGCCCTTACTCAAAAGATAGAAAACATGACCACAAATCCCGCAGCCACGTGGCTGTAGTAGCTCCAAATTGCAATTTATGCAGACTTCATGGGCATGCTGCCCCTGAATGTCCATTTTTGACAAGAGTACCCGTTGATCAAGTGAATTATGCTCAAGGTAACCCTTATTCTAATACATATAACCCAAGTTGGAAAAACCATCCAAACTTTTTGTACAAGAACAACAATGCATTATATGCACCTGGACAAGCTCCTGCTACACTGCCAGGATATCAGAAAGCCGCCCCAGCTTTTCTAAATATTCCTAGGAAATCCAACCTTGAAATAATGATAGAAAATTTCATATCCACTCAAGCTCAACAAAATAAGGATTTTCTAAATCAGAATATAAACACTAGTGAACAACTTAAGCAATTATCAAACAAAGTTGATGCCCTAGCCCCTCACAATAAAATGCTAGAAACAAAAATTTCTCAAGTGGCTCAACAACAAGCAGCTACAGCTGCTCTTGCTGGCATTTTTCCTGGACAACCATAACTAAATCCAAAAGGTCGTGCTAATGCTATAACACTACGGAGTAGAACAAAATTAGACAGACCAACTGACCCAAGACTTAAAAATCTAGCCATGTATCAGAATTCTGGTAATGAAACTGAAAAGGAAGATGAACCAAAAGAAAACAAGAAGGAAGATAAAAGCGAAGAAGCCGAAGAGAAATAAAACCCTTATGTGCATCTGCCACCATACAAACCACCTACATCCTCAAAGGTTTTCTAAGTCTAAAAGTGTGGGGCAATTTAAGAAATTCGTCGAACTTCTGAAACAATATAATATCATTATAACTTTCACAGAAGCTATCACACAAATGCCCTCTTATGTTAAGTTCCTTAAAGAGATCCTATCCAATAAGAAAAAGCTCGAGGATAACAAACCCGTTATGCTTACTGCTGAGTGTAGCGCTATAATCCAAAACAACATGCCTCATAAAGCTAAAAGACCCAGGTAGTTTTTCTATACCTTGTGTAACTGGAAAGTTTGTCATAGACAAATCTCTATGTGACTTAGGATCTAGTATCAGTATAATGCCCTTATCAATTTGCGAAAGGCTCAACATGGGAGAATTGAGACCAATAAAAATGTCCATACAACTAGCTGACCATTTAGTAAAATATCCTTTAGGTATGGTAGAGAATGTTCTCGTTTGCATAGGACAATTCTATATTCCCACTGACTTTATAATTATGGACATTAAGGAGGATTCCAACATCCCTATCATTCTAGGAAGACCCTTTTTAGCCACAATTGGAGCCATCATAGACGTGAAGAGAGGAAGTTGGCCTTTGAGGTCGGTGAAGAAAAGGTTGAATTTATTCTCTCACAATTCTTCAAGGCACCAGCTATAGAGGACTCATGTTGTTTCTTATATGTCATCGACGAATGCGTTAAAAAAATAGAGATACAACAAACTAAGTATACTGAAGTACTAAAGATTCCAACACCTCTTATATTTAAAGACGATAATTGACGCCTGCCATACATAGATGACAATCTGAGAGAGTGTCTAACACTAACTCTTGACCTTATGCCTTGACCAAAGAAACCCATTGTGGAACTTAAAATACTACCCAAAAATCTAAGATATGAATTCCTAGACATAAAACTTGAACGACTAGTTATAGTCAACGCAGATTTAGGACAGATAGAAACTCAAAAATTATTACATGTCCTAATAAAGTAACCAACTGCTCTAGGCTATAACATCTCGAATCTAAAAGGAATAAGTCCCTTTATCTGTACGTATCACATTATGCTTGAGGAAGACTGTAAGACTTCTAGAGAACATCAGAGAAGAATCAATCTCGTTATGAGTGATGCAGTCAAGAGAGAAGTACAAAAGTTATTAGAAGCAGGAATCATATACCTAATATCCCACAGTAAAAGGGTCAGCCCAGTACATGTCGTGCCAAAGAAGGGAGGTGTTACAGTTGTCAATAATGAAAAGGGAGAATTTGTAGCAAAACATACTCAAACCAGATGGAGAATGTGCATCGACTATAGAAAGCTAAACAAAGCCACTTGTAAAGACCATTTTCCTTTACCCTTTATTAACCAAATGCTTGAACGGCTGGCTAAACATTCCCATTTCTTCTATTTAGACGGTTACTCAAGATTTTTCCAAATCCTTATTCATCCCAGCGACCAAGAAAAGACTACCTTCACAAGTCCTTATGGTACATTTTCCTATCGATGAATTTCGTTCGGACTGTGTAACGCTCCCGAAACATTTCAGAGATGTATGATGTCAATCTTTGCTGATTTTTTAGACAATATAATTGAAGTTTTTATGGACGATTTCTATGTATGTGGGCATAGTTTTGAAGGATGTCTATCGAACCTCGAAATGGTACTTGAAATATGCGTAAAAGTTAATCTCATGTTAAATTGGGAAAATGCCATTTCATGGTCCGCCAAGGAATTGTACTTGGACACATAGTGTCCGATAAGGGGATTGAAGTTGATAGAGCAAAAATAGAAATTATCGAAAACCTTCAACCTCTGAAAATTGTTAGAGAAATACGAAGTTTCTTGCGACACGCTGGTTTCTACCGATGATTCATTAAAGACTTCTAAAAAATAACCAAACCACTAATTGGATTACTAATGAAAGACGTTGAGTTCATCTTTGACGAAAAATGCCTAGAAACGTTCGAACATCTTAAAAATGCTCTTATTACTGCACCTATCATGCAACCACCTTATTGGAGTAAACCGTTTGAGATATTATGTGACTCTAGTGAATATGCAGTAGGGGCAGTCTTAGGACAAAATAAAGATAAAAAGTTTCATGCAATTTATTATGCAAGTAGAACCTTAGACCCGATGCAAATGAACTACGCCACAACAGAAAAGGAACTCCTAGCATCATGTTCGCGTTAGATAAATTTCATTCTGAACTAGTAGGAGCTAAAATTATTGTTTACATCGACCACGCAGCAATTTGGTACTTATTGAATAAAAAAGACACTAAACCTAGACTTTTAAGATGGATTCTACTCTTGCAAGAATTCGATTTAGAAATCAAAGATAAGAAAGGCACCAAAAATGTAGTAGTCAATCATCTTTCTAGAATTGAGGACATAAAATCAGAACGAGTACATATCAATGAGGATTTCCCTTATGAACGACTCATAGCCCAGTTAGAAAGTAACACCGTTGAATGCTATTTGACTTATAATGACACAGAAACAAATGAAGTTGTGGAAGCAATTTACATCAAAACTACACTTCCATGGTATGCTGACTTTGTCAACTACTTAGCATCCATAGTACTTCCACCGAACTTGACTTACCAACAAAAGAAGAAATTCTTCCATGATCTTAAACATTACTACTGGGATGAGCCTCTTCTTTTTAAGAGAGGCGTCGATGGTATATTCTGTCGATGTGTCCCTGAAGATGAAGTAGAAAATATCATAACCCATTTCCATTTTTCTCCTTATGGAGGGCATGAAATCACTTCAAAGACTTATGCCAAGATCTTACAATATGGCCTCTTTTGGCCTAATATATGGAAAGATGTCGATATCGTGGTTATAAATTGTTACCGGTGTCAATGCACTGACAATATCTCTAGATGAAATGAGATGCCATTAAAAGGTATCTTAGAAGTAAAAGTATTTGATGTTTGGGGAATTAATTTTATGTGGTATTTTCCATCTTATTTTGGTAACAAGTACATACTCGTAGATGTCGATTACGTATCGAAATGGATCGAGGCTTTAGCCTCTCCTACAAATGATTCACGAGTAGTAATAAAGCTTTTTGAGAATATAATATTTCCTAGAATCGGTGTGCTGAGACTTTTCATAAGCGACAAAGGTTCCTATTTCATTTTAAAAATCTTTGAAAAACTGTTGCTAAAATATGGAGTCTGACACCGGGTAGCAACACCTTATCACCCACAAACTAATGGGCAAGTCGGGGTTTCAAATAGAGAAATTAAGCAAGTTTTAGAGAAAATAGTCGCTACCTCTAGGAAAGATTGGTCTTCCAAGCTACATGAAGCTCTATGGGCATATATGAAAGCTTACAAGACCCTAATAAGAACTGCACCATTTAAGCTAGTTTAGGGAAAATCATATCATTTGCCGGTAGAATTGGAACATAAGGCTTATTAGTCCATTAAGACCCTTAAACGGAATTACACTGCCACTAGAGAAAAGATAATTTTAGATATCAATGAATTAGAAGAACTTATATTAGACGCCTACGAGAATGCCTGAATCTATAAAGAAAGAACTAAAAAGTGGATCGATAAACATATATCTAGGAAATAGTGTTAGAACATAGTTTGATTCTACAACCCTTGTAAGTATTTTGGCGGGTAGACTGGAGTAGTTTGAGTTCAAACAAACTAGGATAACCAACGTGTTATTTACTTTAAGTTTTAAAAACCCCAATTTAAACCCCCCATTCTTGTGTTTTTCCATTTGTCAATTGGCATCAGAGCGCCTGGTTCTGAGTACAAGCACTTAACCGTGTCAGAAAAAGATCCAAGCAAGAAAAACACTGGTGGGACCAAGTCAGAACATCGGCAATGGATACCATGATGAGAAAGACAGAATCAGCGATAAACCTCCAATCTTTGATGGTGAAAACTTCGATTACTGGAAAGACAGAATTGAGAGTTTCTTTCTAGCTCGACGCTGATCTCCGGGATATGGTGACTGATGGGTACATACATCCTGTAGATGAAAGAGTTCAGAAGATTGACAGAAAAAGAATGACATATCATCAAAAGAGAGATTTCAGAAATCATCACAAGGCTAGAACTATTCTCTTGAGTTCTATCTCATACACAAAGTATGAGAAGATCACAAACAGAGAATCAACAAAACACATGTTTGACTCCTTGAGAATGACGCATAAAGGAAACACACAAGTCAAAGAAACCAAAGCTCTTACGCTCATTCAGAAGTATGAAGCCTTCAAAATGGAAGAAGGTGAAACCATTGAAACAATGTTCTCAAGATTTCAAATTCTGGTTGTTGGGCTAAAAGTTCTGGATAAAGGGTACTCAATTGCTGATCATGTAAAGAAGATCGTCAAAAGTTTACGCAAGAAATGGAGACCCATGGTCACAGCTCTTAAAGTGGCCAAAGATCTTAACAAAATCTCTCTCGAAGAACTTGTCAGCTCCCTGAGAATTCATGAGATAGAGTTAGAAGAAGATGAGCCTCGGAAGCAAGGTAAGTCTTTAGCTCTTAAATCTAACAAAAAATATGAATCGAAAGTTTTGCAGGAAAAAGAAGAAAACTCTGGTGGATCCTCATCAGAAGAAGACGGACTGTCTCTTCTCTCCAGAAGAGTC
Source organism: Vicia faba (assembly GCA_948472305.1). Taxonomy (NCBI): domain Eukaryota; kingdom Viridiplantae; phylum Streptophyta; class Magnoliopsida; order Fabales; family Fabaceae; genus Vicia; species Vicia faba. The sequence goes on from OX451736.1 coordinate 277,100,869, forward strand.
AATCAGTTGTGGAAGCACAAGCAGGGGAAGTTTAGAACTTCCAGAAGAATAGGAAATCATTCTGAACCATCTTCTGGATATAGAATGTCAAGTAACAGAGACATTGTCTTCTATGAATGCAATGAACAAGGGCATTACAAAAGCGACTTTCCAAATCTTCAAAAAGAGAAACCTAAAAAGAAGTTATTTAAGGAAAAGAAGAAAAGCCTCATGGCAACATGGGATGACTCAGACTCTTCTGAAGCTGAAACAGAATCAGAAGATGAAAGAGCCAACATAGCCCTAATGGCCAACGTGTCAGATGACACTGGATCATCTGGATCAGAATCATACTTAGAGGCAGAAGAGGTATTCTCTAACTTTTCTAGATCTCAATTAGAAGAGAGTCTGTCAACAATTCTTGAAATATATCAGAAACTTCGAGTCATAAACTAGAACTTGAAAAAGGATCTAGTTTTTGACTCTGAAGAAACTAAGAAACTGAGATCAGAAAACTCTGAGCTGAAAGAAACAATTTCTAAACTAGAAAATAAATTACAAAATGCTCAGAAAGAAACTGGCTTGAAAGTTTCTAGTAACTCTGATAATATCATAAAGGAATATGATCATAGCTTTCAAAAATTTCTTACTAAAAACATAGATAGAAGCAAGATGGCTTCAATGATCTATGGAGTTAGCAGAAATGGTAGAAAAGGAATAGGATACAAGGGTAAAGTTTCTCAACCTAATAAAGTTAAGGATATGGTCATTAAACGCACACCTCTATATTCTCACTTCACCTATGGGCACACACATGACATAAATTATACTAGTAATGCTTTTTCTTCTAGACCAAAATTCTAACAGAATTTTGGTAACTCTAACAAACAAGGACCCAAAAAGATATGGGTACCTAAGGATAAAATTGTCTATGTTGCAGATATCTTTAACAGCAAGATTGAAACACCAATCTTGGTACCTGGACTCTGGATGCTCTCGACACATGACGGGAAGAAAGCATATGTTCCAAATCCTGGAGCTTAAATCTGGAGGCTATGTAGGTTTCAGAGGCAATCAGAAAGGTAAGATTATTGGCTCTAGAACTATTGGTAACGATATTCTTCCCTCTATAACCAATGTTCTATTAGTAGATGGGTTAATTCATAACTTGTTATACATAAGTCAATTAAGTGATAATGGTTATGATATAATCTTCAATCAAAAGTCCTGCAAAGAAGTTAGTCAGAAAGATGGATATGTCCTCTTTAATGGAAAGAGAAAGAATAACATTTACAAAATAAAACTTCCTGAACTAAAAAGTCAGAATGTAAAATGCCTATTGTCTATTAACGATGAGTAATGGGTCTGGCACAGAAGATTGGGGCATGTTTGTATGAGAAGAATATCTCAGATTAACAAACTCAATCTGGTCAGAGGACTTCCTAACCTAAAGTTCAGCTCAGATGCTCTGTGTGAAGCATGTCAAAAAGGTAAGTTTGCAAAACCTTCTTTCAAAATCAAAAATGTTGTTTCTACCTCTAGATCATTAGAACTTCTACATATAGATTTATTTGGACCAGTGAAAACTGCATCCATTAGTAGCAAGAAGTATGGATTAGTGATCGTAGATGACTATAGCAGATGGACACGGCTAAAGTTCTTAAGACACAAGGACGAGTCACATTCTGTTATCTTTGTGTTATGTAACCAAGTCCAAAACAAAAGAGATCTTAGAATTATTAAAGTCAGAAGTAATCACGGTGGAGAATTTGAAAACAAAAAAATTGAACTATTTTTTAATGAGAATGGCATCTCTCATGATATCTCTTGTCCTAGAACTCCTCAACAAAATGGAGTTGTAGAATGAAAGAACATAATTTTACAAGAAAAAGCCAGAACCATGATCAACGAGACTAACATTGCTAAGAACTTTTGGGAAGAAGCAATTAACACAACATGTTACATTTAGAATAGAATCTCCATAAGACCTATTCTGGATAAGACTCCATATGAACTGTGGAAGAACATAAAGCCCAACATTTCATATTTTCATCCATTTGGATGTACTTGTTTTATTCCGAATACTAAAGAACATCTAAACAAGTTTGACTCTAAAGCACAAAAGTGTCTCATGTTAGGATACTCTGAACGCTAAAAAGGCTATAGAGTATATAACACAAACACGGATTGTAGAAGAGTCCATCCGTGTCAGATTTGATGATAAGCTTGGCTCTCAAAAGTCAAAGCAAGGTAAATCTCTTGTAGATATAGAAGTCGAATTTACAGACACTGAAGACATTGCATCAGAATTTTCTCACAAAGAACCCCAGTCAACTCCAGAAGAAGATGTCACAAACATTACAGTAACATCTAAAGAGCCTTTCCAGAAAAGACAATCCAGAAGCAGCTTAGCTCATCCGGAAAATAAAATTCTAGGAAAGAAAGAAGACCCAATCAGAATAAGATCTACATTCAGAAACTCCGAAGAATCTCTCATGGGATTAGTGTCTCTGATTGATCCAACTTACATTGACGAAGCCCTTCTGGACAATGATTGGATACTTGCAATGCGGGAATAATTAAACCAATTCACCATAAACAATGTGTGGGATCTGGTTCCTAAACAAAAAGGGTTCAACATTATTGGAACCAAATGAGTATTCATAAACAAATTGAATGAACAAGGAGAAGTGGTCAGAAACAAAGTACGATTGGTGGCACAAGGTTATAGTTAGCAAGAAGGGATAGACTATATAGAAACCATTGCTCCAGTCGCCATGTTAGAATCTATCAGACTTTTAATTTCTTTTGGTGTAAATAATGGCATCACTCTTTATCAGATGGATGTTAAAAGTACATTTTTAAATGGTTACATTGATGAAGAAGTTTATGTGCATCAACCCCCTGGTTTTGAAAATTAAAAACATCCAGAATATGTCTGTAAACTAAAGAAATCATTATATGGTCTGAAACAAGCTCCAAGAGCTTGGTATAAAAGACTAAGTAGTTTTCTGTTAGAAAATGATTTTACCATAGGGAAGGTGGACACTACTTTATTCTGTAAACTATTTAAAAATGACATTCTAGTTTGTCAGATTTACATAAATGATATTATTTTTGGATCTACTAAAGCCTCTTTGGGAAGAGAATTTGCTAAGTCTATTCAGGCAAAGTTTAAAATGAGATTGATGGGAGAACTCAAGTTCTTTCTGGGCATCCAGATCAATCAAAATCCATAAGGAACATACATACATCAAAGCAAGTATGTTAAAGAACTTCTGAAGAAATTTGACCTATGTAAGCCAGCTAAGACTCCCATGCATCCCACATGCATTCTAGAAAAGGAAGAGGTAAGTAATAAGGTAGAACAGAAGATCTATAGAGAATAGAAAGGAAAAGTACTTCTAGAAGCTGCCAATTTTTGGGAGAAAATCTTATCTCGTGGTTCAACAAGAGGCAATCCACCATTGCTTTGTCAACTGCTGAAGCTGAATATATAGCAGCAGCTGGATGTAGCATACATATGCTCTGGATGAAAAGTTAACTTGAAGACTTCAACATATTTGAGAGTAACATTCCTATACTCTATGACAATACTTCTGCTATATGTCTTTCAAAAAAATCCTATTTTACATTCCAGGGCAATGCATATAGAAATAAAACATCATTTTATTAGGGACTATATTCAAAAAGGAATTTTTTTTTTCATTAAATTTTATAGACACAGACCATCAATGGGCTGATGTTTTCACAAAACCTATTTCTGGAGATAGGTTTAACTTCATTCTGAAACATCTCAGCATGAAATTATGCCCAAAATGATAGTCTTATTTATATATACGTTAACCCTCAAAACTTTATGTTTTTTGTGTGAACATTTGATCAATAATTCTTCAGAAGTAAGAAGGAAAGTTGTATAAGGATCTATCTAAGAAGATCTGAACGGTCTCCAAACGATTCATTTCAAAGATAGGCTTGCAGTTCACAATATCAACACTTGTCATCTCTTCACAAGGGTTTCTTCTAAGGCTGAACACATGTTCAAACTCTGAAGAGACTAAATCGTTGATTAGATGCATTAAGACTCGTGTCATATCGGTACTATTTAATATCTCTACATCCCCCTCTTTTCAGGAATCATTAATGCTAAGTAATCATTTCTTTTAACCCTTTTCTTGTTAATTAAGTTTCCTATTTTTTATAAATACGTTGCTCACCTTCACTTTCACTTTTCCACCCTCAATTCTTTTCTCTCTTACTTGTGTTCAATTTTTTCAAAAACCCTAAAAAGTCTGTGTGAACAATGGCTTCTTCCAAAAATGCTCAAAGCTCTCAAAGTGTTCCTGGCTCTTCTTCTTCAACAGTTGAAAGGTACGAATAACCCTCAAGAACACTCCTAACTCCCATTGATTCGCTGGAAGTTCTATGTGAACTCATTGTGGACTTCGTCAGTATGAAGGTAAATAGTTACGATTTAACACATGACGTTGAATTTCAAGGATGGACAAAGTATTTTGATCGTCTACTGGGTCCACTTTTTCTAAGATTGGTTAAAGAATTATGGATTCACGCTACTGCTTTAAATCACCAGGTCACTTTTTTGTGATGGGAAAGAAAATAGTAATCTCTAAAGATCTCATTGGGCAATTGATAGGTCATGACGACAGAGGTATTCGTTGCAGCGATATGGCAGAAAAAATCTCTAACCTAACAAAAATTTAAAAAGAGATTTTTACTTCTGGCCAACCTTCAAACAAAATCAAAGATCTGAAAGACTACCTCAGAATTTGGTCAAAAATCATTTTGGGCTGCATCAACCACAGAAAATCCATAAGTTCTCCAGACTATATCAACATTGATCAGCAGTATCTTCTGTACTTCATTACAACCAAGGAAAAGGTCAATCTTCCTCATCTTCTATTTAACCATCTGAATACCAGCGTCAAAGAGACAAGAGAAGATGAAAGAACAAAAAGAGACTGGATTCCTCTGGGCAGACTCATCTCAGATATTCTGATAGAAAACAAACTGGTAGAACATCTGACTGAGGCTCATCAAGTTAGCACTCTAGAAGCTTGTGCTGGTAAACCTCTGAACGCTAAGAATATGAAAAAGATGAAGATCATTGAAACCATCAAGAAAGATCCAACAATAACAACCAAGTAAGTCATTACAACTAGAAGAGTATCTCTGGAGGATTTTCCTCTCTTCTCTCAAAGAGATGCTTCTCCATATATTATTATCAGGTACCTGGATGCTTGAAAAAGGGACGGGACAGATCCAGAAGTGAACATCTGTGATTTAAGGCAACAACCTCTGGAAGTTGCTCCAAGAAAATCAAGGAAAAGGAATGTTGCTGGAGAAGGATCTTCTCAAAAGACTCCCAAGGCTGCTAAAAAGAAAGGTAATCCCTCTTTTACTTCTGTTATTGAATCAGTTCTTTTATCAACATATGAAACCCCTTCCTCTCCAAAACCCACAGAAGACCCATCACCATAAACTTTTGATAACTTTGACATTGAATTTGCCCCTTCACTATCTCTAGATAACATTCTGAATGATCCACCTACTACCCATCTTGACTAAAATCAGCTTGAACTTGCTTAAGTTATTTCTGATATTGATCATTTTGATCCGCTGTTTCAAGATCCCCACTTAGAACATCCAAATTTTGACTCTAATACCACAACATCCATTCCCGGAATCACCTGACCTCTCATGGCCTCTCAACCACTCACAATCCACTCAATCCCAGATATTCCATCTCCCTATCATTCCACTCCACCAAACTCACCATATTCACCCATCATTATTTCTGGTTCTCCCTCTCCAAACAACCATCCAGAAGATCCCCTTCGAACAGTTATAGACTTAGAAGCTCTGGACAATCTTGTCTCTAGCTCTCAAAAAATTGCCATACCAAAACCAAAACCAAAAATCTCCAAAGCAGATGTTGGAAAATCTTTGCTAATTTTTGAAACAGAAATACATGAATGGGTTAACTATCTGAAGCAGGCTTGCTTAGAGAATCTTAATCCCGGTGCCTCTGATTCTCATTGGAACCAGTTCATAAAATGGTTCAATTCTGAATCCCAGAAACTCATGGAGCTAAGTTATGAAATTGCTCAACAGAACTTTTGTGATCATCTGAATGTCTTCAAGGATCAAGTTTTGCGTCACTGGGAAACGAAGCTACTTCTTCGGATGGACAATACCCCTTGGGAAGATCACCAGCCTTCAAAATATGATGAACCATCCTCTGATCCACTGCCTCTGGTTAGGGTTTTAAACAAAGGCAAGGAAGTTGAAGAAGCTCCTGAGTCAGAATCATCTGCAGCTTCCTCTAAAAAGGTGGTATGTTCTGTTGATATACCCTCCTCATCTCTTGTGCTGCAAACTCTAGAGGAGTTGAAGAAAGAGAATGTAGTGTTTAAGGAAAGACTAGACAAGCAGGATGATACGCGCAAGAAAATCAAAGGGATGCTTGGAAAACAAGAAGAGTCAAACAATCAGATTAAGAATTTGTTGAAAGCCCTGTTCACACGACTTCCTCCACCTCAATATTAGCTTTGAAATTTGTTTTCTTTACTGTGTTCATTTTATTTGTTTCCTTCTGAATGTGTTTATTGCAATCTTTTTGAATAAAAATCATCTTTTATTGCTTAAAGTGTTTTTATTGCTTTTTTATTCTTAAAAAAAAGGGGGAGAACGTAATATGTTTCTAATATAACAGTATTAAGATGCAGTCTCAAACATTTTGTATATCATAACTTCTATTGTTTTTTTTTGAAAGCAAAACAGGAACAACCTCTATTGAGGATAGAAGTGGACGCATCAAAAAATCTGATCAGAATAATCTTCAGGGAAATATTTTTTCTCTATCTGAGTATTCAACTCAGGGGGAGACCTTAAATACTTTATGTTCTTTATGTTTCTATTGAAATATCCAAGTTTTTGTCATCATCAAGAAGGGGGAGATTGTTAGAACGTAGTTTGATTCTACAACCCTTGTAAGATTTTTGATATTAACAAACACTCAAAGAACAACTATGCTCCCTAAATAAGTATCTTGTTTTATAGAGAAGTTCTGATGGAAGAAGCATAGAAGATGAGTTAGATAGTTGTTTCAACTCGGATTCTATATATCTCTTAAAGAAGTTCTAACGTTGCAAACAGGAACTCCGTGTTTCTGATCCATAAAGTTCTGGAAAGAAGCAACGGTAACTTTCATCTTCTGAAGCAAGCATGTTCTGAAGCGTTACAATTCACTTATTGATATTCAAAAGTAACGGCTAAAAGGGGACAAGGATCTCTATTTTTGGAAAGCTCTTTAATTATCATTGATCAACATTCCAAAATCTCCTACATGCGTTGCCTATTTAAACAAATCTTGAAGGAGAAATCGTTGACGATTTTGTGCACAACAAACGAGTCATCTTCATCACCTTCAAACGTACTGAATCTTATTTGTGTAAAACATCATGTGTGTGATACTGTTTTATTAGAAAACACTTTTTGTACACTCTATTAAATATTGCATAGTGTAGTTCCTTGAGAAAATCGGATTATGGTTTAAACTCAAGAAGACTTTGACGGTTGTCTTAGCAGCTGTGTAATTAAGTTTGATTAGTAGATTAAGACCTCGTTGAGAGAGGCGAAATCACCTTAGCGGGTGGACTGGAGTAGTTTGAGTTCAAACGAAATAGGATAACCAATGTGTTATTTACTTTAAGTTTTAAAAAACCCAATTCAAACCCCCCTTCTTGTGTTTTTCCATTCTTCAAAGAGTTTAATGAGGGGGGTGTAGTACCCCTCTTTAACTCACGACTTAAACTCTTCCCGGGTAAACTTAGATCTAGGTGGTCGGGTCTTTTTGAGGTTAAGAGAGTGTTTCCAAGTGGAGCCATAGAGATTAAAAGTCAACCAAAAGAGTCATTCATTGTGAACGGGAAACGCCTTAAACATTATTGATCGGGAAAATAGCAAGCGTATTATTTTAACCAATGTAGTAATAATGGGTTTACCCCAAAGATCGATCTCGAGGAGTGAATAGTAAATACTAAGTTCCCCAGATATTCAATTAAACAAAAATAATTGGTTGGTTTGTTTTGATGAAATCTTTGCAAAAAGTAATAACGCGAAACGAACTTGACTTTTCTTTATAAGAGCAAAACATGCTAGGGGAAGTGGTTGACTTGGATTGCAAAGATATGAATTCTAATTCTATCAAAGGTTAATCTTATGTTTTTCAATTACCAACCTCTAGATTGTTTTTCCCTATGTGTGTAGTGAAAAACCCTTGAATATCCACCCTTAATCCCAATATCCATGAAGATAAAAAATGAATTCAAGCAATTATAATAACAAGGTTGTCTGTGGTAATTATATGGTACTCCTAGTTCTAGGTCGTATCTACTATAATCCAATTATGCAAAAACCCTAACAACTACAGTCCTGCACTTGTTAGCCATAGATCATTCCCAATTTTACCGAAAGAGAAAGCATAAACACATTGCATATTAAATTGAAAAACATGAATTCAAACTTTGATTAACTTAGAAATTCATATCCATTGCATAAACCAATTCAGGACCACCCCCTAGCATTGGAGGTTTAGCCTCTCATAATATTTAAGATAGACATAATTAAGAAGTTAAACATTACAAGACTAAAGGTGTACTTTGATCTTCAATGGTGGAAACCCTTGAATCCCTCCGCCTCCAATAACCTCGATGAAGCAATCTTCTCTCTTTTGTGTTCTCTATTATACGACGCCAAAAAGTCCCTGCCTCTCACTCAAAAACTCAAATAAATACCTAGATACAAATATTAGCAAGGTGGAATGTCTAAAGTGCCCTCAAGGTCCATATTTAATGAAAAAGGACCAAAATAAAATAGCTGGCGCGCAGGCCGACACGGGCTGTGTTGAGCCCACACAGGTCGTGTTGCTTCACAAAATGACTTCTCTTTTCTCTTGCTTCAGGCCTTCTGACACGGGCCGTTCTAGGAAGCACGGGCACCCATGTTAGCCCCCGGGTTCTTTGTACGGGCATGGCTTGCTCTGCTGACAAGAGTCATGTCATGGGACACGGACCGTGTTGGTCTTCATACTCTTACACTTTTCCTCTTTGACCTTTGTACTCTTGCTCCATGATTTTCACTCTTGCTTTAGACTAACCCACTTGAACCTGATACATGCATACTACCAACAAAAAGCATTAAAAGTATCAAAGTAACTCAAAGAAAATAAAATGAAAGAAATCAGCTAAACCTGAAGTACTTAAGAAAACAATAAGACTTAACATAAAATGTTACTTAATTGACAGACTTTAGACCGTATGCATGATGAAAATTAGATAGAAATGGTGACCGATCAATTATAATAGTATAGAGAATCAGGATTACTACTTCGATTACAAGTTACAAGAGTCGCCCGCTCATTCATAAAACTAGCACCCAAATTAATATCGAGCTCCCGAAATTAAATGAAGCGCTTTGTGGTAGGCAACCCACAGTTTTAGACTTTCGTTTTGAATTTTTTATTTATGCATATTTTAGTTTTTATTTTATTTTATTTTTGCTAACTTTCTTTCATAATGTTACATGGTATGATCTTTTAAAGTTAATCATTACTAACTTAGCTTATGTTTACTTACTTTCAGGCTAACATAACTTCTCTAACTTCTAACTAACTTTCAAGATGCAACAAGTAGACATTATGGGAATTATTTTCATAGGCAGAGCCCAAAGGAGGCATTTTAAGGTACTTGCTCAAAGAGAGATGGCTTTAAATATATACCCGGATGGACTCATCGTGACCAAGCTAGAAATCAGAGATAGTGTCATGTTTTTCCTTAACCAACTAGGCTGGAATAACTTTGCTGTTAGGAGAAGATTTAGTACCTATCATAGGATAACCCTTAAATTTTTATGCTCCATTACCTATTTACCTAACCATGGTTTAGGGTTTAACAGAGGCCTTATCATTTTTAGGATGTTTGGTATTGATTACCACTTCACCCACAGAGAAATGGTTGAACTCCTAGATTTCCCCAATGGCCTGGATGCTTTTACTGTTACTCAAGAAGAACTCATGATGAACCTCGAACTCAATTACTTTTGGGGTAGCATAACAAGAAATAACCAGCTTGAGCCTAATGATATGCACTCTAAAAACATCCATAATCCAGCTATCAGTTACTTTCACGAGATCCTAGTTCACACCTTTTTCAGAAAAGAAGACAACATAACTTCCATATCCAGAGATGAACTATTTATTATGTATTGTGCTTCACAATCCTGACCCGTAAATGCTAATACCTTTATGATAGCTAACATAAACCTGATTGCACAAGCTACTTATGATCCTATCATTATAGAGGGCCTAGTCACCATGATTGCAAATGTTATTGGACTAAGACAGCTACTTATCATAAGTAACCCTTTCGATGGATTCCACCCTATGCATCTTCCTTTCTGTTTTAACTGTGGTATTATTAGAGACCTTGGACCGGATGAGTTTGAATTCCTGATCAATAATGAGGTTGTGCACCTATTTACCTTGTCAAACTAGAGGACTAGTGTACATGACATAAACAATTGGCTTTTTGATTTGGACGGACCAAATGCACCACCCTCTCCTCCTGAGAAACCCTAAATCTACGACCACTATGATGTGATGATGCCTCTGCTGCCCCTGTTTCTCCGTCTATTGATCGCATTGTTGCTATCAATACACTACAAATGTATGTTTCTAACCTTATCGGAGAGTACGCCACTTTGCGCGTGGATTTCCACGGCTTTATGGACATAGTGACTAAGCAATTTGACCAGATTTATCAGCATATCTACTCCTTTCAGAACTCTTTTTCTCATACTTACATGTGCCATAGTGGCTAAAGTCATCTGATTTTTACCACTTATCCACCTCTGACATTTGAACAGTGAGGGTACTGTCCCGTTTAAGTGTGGGGAGGATTAACATTAGTTAGGATTTTTTCTTTGCTTTCTAATTCAGGATTTAGTTGCTTTCTAGTTAGGATTTAATGGCTTTCTAGTTGTTACATTCTATTTTTCTAGTTGTTACATTCTATTTTTCTATTTGTTACATTTTACTCTTTGTCAAGCTACCGATGTTAAAAAAGCGTTGCGTGGGAGGCAGCCCATGATTTACAATTTAGTAATACAAAATTTTCCATTTTCAATCTTTCTTTTGTTTATTTCTTTATGTTTACATTCTATCTTTCTTTATACGAATGGTTCTAGTCAAGGCAAATTAATCAATTTATAAAAAATCTTACAAATCCCAATGCCTCTGAATTAACATCTGAGTAGCCTAACTAGTTGTGCCTTAGCAGCAGAATGAAAATTCTGCTAAATTCTGTAGTCTTTGTTCCCATGGATCCTGACATAGCTTCAACACCCAGGAAAATAAGTTTTACAGTGATGGCGCTCGCCATCACAGTCATGGCGGACGCCACAACTTCAGTAAATATAATTGTCGTTTCAAAATCCCTCCCCACGACCATACGTCCTCGTTATATTCTCCAAACACTTCTCCACTCACCCATTTGGTTTCCACCACTTCCATTGAAGGTAGATAAAACACAAGAAAGGGGGGTTTAAATTATGTTCATAGAAAACATTCCTCTTTAGAAATTCTAAGCACTCAAATGATAATAGCAATAAAGACAATAAAGAGAAAAGGACACAAGTAATTTATCCGGGTTCACATTTAACTAGGCTACTCCTGTCCACCCCCTCAAGGATGGTTTCTCCTTATCCAAGGAATTAATCCACTATAACTAGACTGATTACAAATTCTAGCGCAATGGTCGATGACTAACACACAATGACACGTTCAGTGATCCAACCGAATATAACATTCATTGACCAAATATAATCAAATCCCTCAACATCAACTACCAGGATTTCCTCACAATGATATCCATTAGTGATCTCACAAGAGTTTGACCTTCACTCGGCCCCCTTTGAGATATTACTACCATTTAACCAATAGAATCTGATCCCGCAAGATCTCCTATCCGGATTTCCTATAATGACCACAACCATTATCTTCTTAAGATCATACCTTCACTCAATCTCTCAAGGAATCAATCAACAACAATTGATGGGATTCTTGTGTTTACATGATTGCTTCTTCTAAGTATATTACACTAGTGTTTTAAGCCATATTGTTTAACACTTTTCCAAGCAGCAAATCAAGTGTTAAAAAATTTTACATAAAGAGATTCGAACAGAAACACAATACGAGCAACAACTCTTGTGTTCATTACAATGTTCTACAAAGATGTATATGATCAGAAGTTGAGTAGCATCTTGTAGTGTTCTTCTTCTTCATTGAGCAAGTTTCGAGCAACAACTCCTTGCTTCTTCTGAGATCTACCAAGATGTATGTGATTAGAAGTTGAGTAGCATCTTGTAGTCTTCTTCTTCATTGAGAAAGCTTCGAGCAACAACTCCTTGCTTCTTCTGTTTCATCTAAGATGTATAAGATGAGAGTTGAATAACATCTGGATGAAATCTTTTTTTCTTTCTCTTCTCTCTTCTTTGGTGGTCTTTAAAATGTGTAGCATTGCAACTTTAACATCTTCAACATCCACAACATTTTAGCTTGATGGCTAACGATAACTTTTCTTTGAATCTTTAATCTTCTTTTATAGCCTTGACAGAGAGATACGTTGTGAGGATATAAAAGACTTTTCCTGCACCAACGGTTAGATCCCAACGGATAGAATAAGGTGTAAGAGTTTAGACAGTATAAAATAATATTTTTGTATCCTATCATTGTTAAATGATAACTTTCCACCTTTTCTATTATTTTAATGTTTTTCTATTAAGCTTGTAAACAGAGATCCATTAAGTAAATAAAGATAGTTGTAAATCTAGCCGTTTGTTCCTAATGATCACAATGAGAGTGGTGTACAATACAATATAAAGGATTGTCCTTACGCCACCCTAGAGGGTAGAGGTCACAGACACTTTATGTACCTTTTATACAACATCACATGTTAACCATTTGAACTTTCTTCTTATCATCAGAGGCTTTAGATATTGGAATGTTGAACGTTGAAGCTTGTTGTAGAAGATTCACTCTTAAGTCTTAGAACCTATGTCTTGGAGTCTTCAGAACTTGTCCCATCAAAACCTTATCTTCAGAGTCTTCAGAACATTCTTGTAAGAACTTTATTTTCCTCAAATCATCATAAGTTGTTCATCATAACCTCGTCTTCATAATCTTCAGAGCTTATAACACATATAAGTAAATCTTTAGAAGGCCTACAAAGCTTAACCATAAAGTCACGATTAAAACCTCTTGTATTAACGTTCCTTAGACACGTTATAGAAGATTGTTTCAAAATTGTGGCTTCAACTGTAACACGTAACCACATGTTTTCTTCCAGTAATGTATATTTAGAACCTGATGACATCACACGTCTTGTACCAGAGTCAGAACATTATAGTAGCAGCTACACACTAGAACAAAACCATTAGTGTATACGTTCTCTAAGATAACACGTAAAGTTATCATCAAAATCTTAATTCCAGATGTAGAAACACTTATTGTTCTTACAATCTCCCACTTTTTGATGATGACAAAACCATGTATTTTGATAGAACAATTTATACAGGGTAATCACCATAATCAAAAAATTCAGAGTTAAGCTCACAACTCCCCCTGAATTTGTTAAACACAAAATTTTATTTAAGCTTGTTCATAGTCTCCCCCCTGATCTCAAGACTCACAAAATAAATTTTGAGTATTCAGAACATAAGAATAGAGAAGGAAAAATTCCCGACAATAACTTATCAGAGTCTGACTAGAACTCTTGGTCTTCATCTAAGAACCTAGTTTTTATCAGCACTTGATGAAGAATCAAAACTTGATTTTGAACCTAATTAAATAATGCCAGACATCATGTATCAACGCTTATGTTCCTTGATTCTTACATCACAGCCAAAAACTATACTTCTCAAGCATCAGTGTTTGATCTGATATATTCCACTGTATCAGACATTTAGATAATTCACAACTTCTAAATAGATCGTATGTTACGGAAGCACAGGTATCATAGCACAACTTCTAAGTGGCATCTCTGTATGAGAGCATGCATCAGAATGTTGACTTGTCTTCCTTTCAGGAGAACACAGCTTCTGAATCCTTAAGTTTGAATTCCATACTTTCATAAAGTTGTTAACTTCCGAACACTATGATATCAAGCAATATTACCCTACTTTCAGTAAGTTTATAACTTCTGAATTCTGTTTGGTACATCTGCTAGAATATTCATATATTCACAAAGAGTACAACTTCTTAGATATAAAATTAGAGTGGATTTCATCCATAAGGTTTTCAACCTTACCATCAGGATCTTCATCTTCAACCAGTCTTAGAATAGTTCAGTGAACTTATTCAAAGTTCCCGGATTGAAACATCAAACATACAGTTAGTAGCAACAACATTTTATATATTTGAGTTAGAGATTCAGAGAATAAAAATTATCAAAATATCATTTTACTTTCTCCCACTTTGTCAGAAATCAAGAAGGTGATAGAGAGACAGAAAAAAAATATTGAAATACCAATTGAAGGAAATAGGTGTTAGAGAAAATTTAATCTAAGAGGATAATCAACACAAGAAATATAATTCATTGATTGAAGAAGAAGTACATACTCAATAAAGCAACTAGAGAAAAAAGACACAAAGAAACTTAAACATTACATAGACAACATTAAACCCTCAAAGACTTCACACTTTTTCTTCACCGGACCATTTCTCTGGATAATGTCAACAATTCCTTCTTTAAAGAAGATTTCAGAGAGAACTCTTCCAAAAGGTATGAAGGACTTAATTTCCGGACAGATGACAAGGTAGAGTGGCGTATCACACATAATATATGAGGTGACAGATTAGGACATAACAATTAATTATAAAGTCAGGAAGGAGTGCAACGGGTTTGGAGGATTATTCTGACATTGAGTGAAGCAGAAGGGTTTCTACCTATTCCCTAGAAATGGCATATTACTTAAGGTGTTCGACTTAACTTTGGAAATGATAACATATTCTAGCTAGACTATAGGTTCTCTACTCATATAGAAACTAGTTTGTTAAAGAGGTTTCCTTTTAACAGTGGTGAGAAGAGAAACAAAAAATATTATTTATTTTGATAAGAACATATAATATATTGGACACTTATTACTAGAAGAGTTTTTATCTAAAGAAGAAAATATACTTATTGTAGAAGAACAAGACGAAACATGATTGAATGAAAATGTCCTAATACAACATAGTCCTAAAACGATGGAGATCCCAAAGGAGATAAACTTCAAGAACTTCACATCTTTCTTCTTCAAGAATATCATCGGAACCATTTAGATGAATTATTTCAATAATCCCGGCTTGAGAGAAGAGAGTAGAAAGAAATATTCCAAAGTGGATAAAAGATTGGTGATACTTTCTAGACACATCAACTGACCCCCTAAGATAGTTGAAAATGGTTTGAGGTATGTTGATTCTAACATGATGCACAAGAAGGTAGATTAAAACTCTGTCTGAAAAGACCAGATAGTTCAAACTAACTCCTCTAGGTCGAAAGTTGGTTAGCATAAGCTGAAACCAAACTTTGTCTATGGGAAGAAGATTTTTAGGATTGCTAGACTCATATCCTTCAGAGGTGTTATAAATGGTGTTGCGTCTTTCAGCGAAGGAAAGAGGATGTTGAAAATCTTCCACTGTGGTTCCGGTTTGAGGGCAACTGATTGTAGTAGAAATAAATGTTAGAGTAATGGTAATACTATTACTGAAGAAGATTGAGTGGATAGATTCACCATCAACCGAGGTGTACAACCAAAATTCCTTGACAAGATAAGGGTAGACGGGTCCGTGAAGCATGGAAAAGTAGTTAGACCAAACTTTCCAGATAATTCTTTGGTTAAGGCCAAGTTCATCAGATATTACCCTGGGAAAATTTGGGAGAAGTTCGCGAATCACCTCAAGGAGTTCCTAAAAACCATGAAAGGTTTTTGAAGCCATTAGCAGAGGATAGGGATTTTAGTAAGATGAGAAAAAAAATGATCAAGAGACTTTATGAGGAGGCTTTTAATTGATGGAAGAAAGTGAAACAGACAAGTTTAGAATTATGAGCAGATAAATAGAGGTATAGAGACTGACAACACAGTGAATGAATACTTGTGTGGAAGGATGTATCTATAAGTTCCAAGACAAGTGACATAAGATATAAGGATACCTAGAGAGATAAAAGGCACTAGAACTTTTAGGAGAGAGGTTAATACAAATGTTAGATTAATTTAACTGGTTACCTAAATTTTGATAATGATTTTTAAGGAAAATTGAACAGCTATTTAAAGCAAGGGATGAGCTAAGAGGAAAGAATTTTTATTACCTAAGAGAACCTATTGTTGGTCAGTTTAAGTTTATTATTCAAAATTATGATGATTTAGACTGAGGTAAAGATTATGCTAACACAGAAAGTTTGAACAAGGAAAATAATATTGCTTAGTTGAAGTAAAGTTAAAGACACTGTAAAAGAATTTTTTCCATGTGAGACAAGTCGTTTTTCCTAAACAAGACAGCTTCTAACTGGTAGAAGTATTTAGAAGTACTTTTTTAGAAATCGTGTAGATACTAACCCGGGGTTTGCTTGTGATAAGTTTATCCTCATTTGAGCTTGTTTCTGATCATTCCTCTTGTTGTATTCTTCTTGCATCTCCAGATTCCATTCTTTGTCCTTAAATTCTTTTTCTGATATCCTTGCTCCTTAAGATTTTAGCAGTAGCTTCACTATACTTAGATGGTTCCCTATAGTTGTAGTCTTCTTGTATGGCTAACTTGCTTTGAGCAGATTTCCACATATTTCCAAGTTGTTCTGACTTCTGGTGGATGGAATTTTCTCCTCTTAACTCCCAATTCTTCTGGTGATCCTGAACATCTTTCTGAACAGAAGATTCTTCTGTGCAACACTTCTTCAAAGCTTTCAGGTGACTCTTCCTTCTAATTTTTGGAGTGCATATTTGAGAAGCTTTGATCTTAGAATTATTGCTAGATCTTCTTGAGATGGCGTTGAAATGATCCATAGAAGCATGTAGCGATTGTCTTTTGAATGATAACTTCAGTTAAAGATCTGGAGTGTTGATTGTTGACCTTTGCTTCTGATGGAAAACTTATATTGATTGAGAAGATGAATTCCCTTTCCATCATGTACTTGAGCCTTAAGAATCCTGAGAACTTGTTTCAAGGATTCTGTCTTCATATTCCTGATTCTTACCCAGAGTTTTGAATCCTCTATAAAATGGGTTTTGAATCATAAAATCCTTTTATCATTTAAGTAGCAGGAAGTTATAGAATTTTCTCTAACGGGATCTCTCTACACAATTAAGTGTTTGATTCTTGAATCAATAATAGAGTCGGGCTCTGATACCAATTGAAGGTAGAGAAAACACAAGAATGAGGGGTTTGAATTGTATTCATAGAAAACATTCCCCTTTAGAAATTCTAAGCACTCAAATGATAATAGAAATAAAGACAATGAAGAGAAAAGGACACAAGTAATTTATCCAGGTTTTCCATTAACTAGGCTACTCATGTCCACCCCCTCAAGGATGATTTCACCTTATCCAAAGACTTAATCCACTATAACTAAACTGATTACAAATGCATGGGAAACAGCTAGTTACTAGCATGCAATGGCATATTCAATGATACAACCAAATATATAGTTCATTGACCCAATAGAATCAGATCCCTCAAGATCATCTACCAGGATTTCCTCACAATAATATCCATCAGTGATCCTACAAGAGTCAGAACTTCACTTGTTCCCCTTCGAGATATGACTACCATTGACCCAACATAATCCAATTACACAACATCTCCTATCAGGATTTCCTATAATGACCGCATCCATTATCTTCCTGAGATCAAACCTTCACCCAGTCTCTCAAGGAATCAATCAATAATAGTTGATGGGGTTCTTGTGTTTACACGATTTCTTCTTCTAAACAGACTACACAAGTGTTTTAAGCACATATTGTTTAACACTTTTCCGAGCAACAACTCAAGTGTTAAAACAATTTAAATAAAGAGATCCAAACATAAACACAAAAAGAGCATAAACTCTTATGTTCATTATATTGTTTTAAAAAGATGTATATGATAATAAGTTGAGTAGCATCTTGTAGTGTTCTTCTTCCTCATTGAGCAAGTTCTGAGCAATGACTCCTTGCTTCTTATGAGATCTACCAAGATGTATGTGATTAGAAGTTGAGTAGCATCTTGTAGTCTTCTTCATTGAGAAAGCTTCGAGCAACAACTTCTTGTTTCTTCTGTTTCTTCCAAGATGTATAAGATGATAGTTGAATAACATCTTGATGAAATCTTATTTCTTTCTTTTCTCTCTTCTTTGGTGGTCTTCAGAATGTGTAGCATTGCAGCTTTAACATCTTTAGCAACCACAACATTTTAGCTTGATGGCCAACGATAAATTTTCTTGGAATCTTTAATCTTGTTTTATATCCTTAACAGAGAGACGTTGTGAGGATAGAAAAGAATTTTCTTGCACCAACGGTTAGATCCCAACAGATAAAATAAGGTGTAAGAGTTTATAAAGTATAAAATAATATTAATGTATCATGTCATTGTTCAATGGTAGCTTTCCACCTTTTCTGTGAATAATGTTTTTCTATTAAGTTTTTAAAAAGATATCCGTTAAGTAAAGAAAGATAGTTGTGAATCTAACTGTTTGTTCCCAATGGTCATAATGAGAGTGGTTGACAATACAATATAAAATACTATTCTTACGCCACCCTAGAGGGTAGAGGTCACAAACACCTTATGTACCTTTTGTACAACATCACACGTTAACCATTTGAACTTTCTTCTTATCATCAGATACTTCAGATATTTTAATGTTGAATGTTGAAGCTTGGTGTAGAAAATTCACTCTTAAGTCTTAGAACCTTAGTCTTGGAGTCTTCAGAACTTGTCTCATCAGAACCTTGTCTTCAGAGTCTTCAACACTTGGTTGTAAGAACTTGTTTTTCTTTAGATCATCAAAACTTGTTCAGCAAAACCTTGTCTTCATAATCTTCAGAACTTGTAACACATAGAAGTAAAGTTTTAGAAGGCCTCCAAAGCTTAATCACAAAGTCACGGCCAGAACCTCTTGTACTAACGTTCCTTAGGCACGTTGTAGAAGATAGATTTAGAATATTGACTTCAACTGTAACACGTAATCACATGTTTTCTTCTAGTAGTGTATGTTCAAAACCTGATGACTTCACATGCCTTGTACCAGAGTCAGAACATTATAGCAGCAAATACACACTAGAACGAAACCATTAGTGTATACAATTGTTCTCTAAGATAACATGTAAAGTTATCATCAAAATCTTAAGGCCAGATGTAGAAACACTTCTTGTTCTTACATCCATAATCTCCCCACTTCCTCTAATTTCATTCAATCTATTTAAAACCCTACTAACACCAATTTCATTCCACCATTTTCTCATCTCTCTACATTCATCCCATTCCATTTCCACCATAAAATCCCTAATTTTTAAATTCCATTATGCCTCAAAGAGCAGTGAGACTAAGAAGAGAACTCAATACCATGGTGAGATACGCTGACAGAACCAACGGTTTAATACTGGTTTGTGTTTTTTGTTTGCAAATGTCGCGGTAAGCAAGAGTCGCCACTGACTTTTCTTTTATCCATTAAAGGAAAGGGTGAAAAGACAGAAAAAGACCTTTTTCGAGATTTTGAGTAAGGGGGGTAGGTTATGGAAAGGGAAGGTATTAACACCTTTTCCATCTGTAATTTTCCATGGGCTCTTAGGTACTTGCTCATTTTTGAAAACTATTTATGTTTGTGTGTTTTGAAAGATTTTTGTTTGCTTTATGGTAACTCTTGTATCAGTCCTCAAGAGTGTGATAAAGTGTTTTTGAAAAGATTTTTTGAAAAGTGTGTAAGTGTGAAAATTTCAGGTTTGAGCAAGTACTTAAAAGTCATCTACCTACTCGAAAAAGGATGTTCTTTTCCTCCTTTCCTTTAGATAGTTCTATCCTACTATTAGTGGGTAGGTAGCTCTATCGTTGGATGTTGAAGGACTATCAAAAGGGACGTTATGGTCATTGAAGGCAACATGTAAAGATATCTTAGCATTTGAAGGGACTGTCATCATATAGGCAACATCGAGGGACAAGATTATTTATCGTAGGAAACTCGAGGGACGTTTAGGGACCATGATCTTTTATGATGAATTTTATACCGAGGGTCTTTGCTAAAATATCCCTACGTTCGAGGGACATGGCCATTATTTTCCGAGGCAACCAAGTGAGGTATACCCTAAGGGTGCAAGTGTGAAATATTGTGTTTTTTCATTTACGTTTATCTTGCAATTAGTGATCTACTGATTAATTAATTCTTGTCATGCATGCCTAAGTTACTAACAATCATATACAAGCATATAAGAAATATAAAGCGAGAAGTAAAGTCCTACAGCTATTACAAGGCTTCGGGACAATTACAGTTATATCTGACTAAAATGTAAAGTGCGGAAAATGAGAATCCTAATTAGGGCTATTACAATCCATGGGCAGATATATAATCAGGAAATAAAATACGTGTGCGATAAAAATTACAAACCATAGACAGATACATAATAATATAAGCGCGCGAAACAAAGAAACGTCTAAAAAACCTAATAAAATCCTAAGTAAACAAGAATATATTTTTCTTTGTTTTTTTATTTGATTTTAATAAAACAACTAAGTGGAGTAAATATCTAAAATTTAATTAGAAAAGTAAAAAAAATTGGATGAAATAAATCCTAGTTCTAATGTTTTTGTATTTTTTTGTTAAGAAAATAATTTAAATTAAAAAAGAACCTAAGTCTAATTTGATTTTAAATTGATAATATAACGTTAAAATAATTAATTAATTAATAATTTTAGAAAGAACCTAAATATTTTTTTTATTTTTTTTATTTTTTTTATTTTTTTATTTTTGTAAGAGAAGAAGAAGAAAAAGGTTAAAAGAAATAAAGAAAATAAAATAAGTAAAGGGCATTAGAATATGGAGAGTATAGTCTGGAAAAATACTAAGCCCGGAAATTGGCCAACTCAGAGTCAGCACGAGACTTAAGGCAATTAGTCTCTGGAGGGCCCATCATGAGTACTCAAATTTAGAGCGCTTGATCTGACCCTGTGATATTCTAATGGTGATGATTTGATGATGATGATCTGATGACACATGATCTAATAGTGAACGCCTGGATCTGTAAAAGACTGATTAGAAAGAGGAAAAATGCAAGATCTGGGTGCTAAACCCATATCTTTTTATTATACGCGCTCCCTTTCACTAGCTGGACCTGTTTATCAATTGTTATTACAAATGAACAGGCAAAATATATGTGATTCCAGATCCTCAAACATTACACGTGATAATTCCTGAATCGGCTAAAAGGATGTTATGCAGAGGTTGCTGGAGTCAGCCTATCAGAGCCAACCTTCTGGTTGTATGCTCTGATAGGCTCAGAATCAACATGGAATTTTGTGGCCTGTCTGGTCTATAATCAGAGCCTGCACAAACACGTTAGGACAAAACAGAATGCTAGCTTCAGAAGATGAAATTAGAAAATATACCTATGATCAATACTTGGATTTGTGGTGTTGATGCTACCCCTGGAGATTTCAGAATCAGAATGTGGACACTCGTTTGGGCCTGAGAGCGCTTGCAAAGTGTGTTTCAATGGGGAACTTTTGAATTTTTGAGCATTGTGGTGTGTTTTTTCCTGTGGAGCGTGGGTGTATATTCTCTCCTATTTTTTCTCTCTCTCCTCTCTTTTTCTCTCATTCCTCTCTTTTTTATTTTGTTTGTGTTTGACGTCTTGTATTTATAGGTGGTGGAGGGGACAAGAAAATAGGGAACGAAACACGGCTTTAAAGACCAGTCATTAAACATAGCTTTGAAAACAGAATCAGACACATTAAAATATTTCCATTTTGAGAACTTTCATGCCTTTCTGAGATTCTGAATGAACCTGGACAGGTGAGGGTTGGCGCCTCATACGAATTTGAACTGCTCAGAGTTTCCCTTATCAGAACTTCCTCAATCATCCTTTCAAGCATTGTTCTCATTGATGACTCTGATTTCTGACTCGAATTGTTCAGAGTTTTCTTTACCAGAACTTCTCCAATCAGCCTCTTAAGTGTTGTTCTCATTGATGATTCTGGACTCCAGTTTGGGACGCTCAAAACTTCTTCAATCAGCCTCTCAAGAATTGTTCTCATTGATGATTCTGGACTCCAGTTTGGGACGCTTAGAACTTTCCTTATCAGAGCAATCATAATTTCATCGTCAGAACTTCGGAGCTTAAGAAAAGTCTTGAAAAAATGAGAGGGCAAATTTTGGGATACAACAACTGCCCTTGTTCAATCTTCTTAAACCTGAGGGTGTAGATTGGATGGTCTACCTTACGTGATCTGAAGGTGGAAGATGATTGAACACTAGAGTGCCCAGAAATTTGCACTCGTCTGCAATGATACTTGACTGTGTAGATAACATCGAGAATGGGCTTACATATGCCATTTGGAGAAGATGACGAAAGATTGTCAGAGATGGCCTTAAAGATGCCATCTAGAGAATATGACGGAGGGTCGTCAGAGATGGGCTTACAGATGCCATCTTGAACAATGTTAATCCTATGAGAGATTCCTTTATGGGAATCCCTATTCCTATTGTTGAGGAGGAATCCGCTGGGGAATGTTGGTCTCTGTTTGATCTAACTGAACCAGAGGAAAATCTTGAACTAACTTTGACTGGAATGGAAATCAGAAGAACCTTAGGATCAATTCAACTGAACCAAACAAAAGTCTTGGAATATCTTCAAATGGAATAGGAATCAGAGAGATCTTAGTGTCGATATGATTGAACCAGAGAAGGTCTTGGGTTAACTTTGACTGGAATGGAAATCAGAAAAATCTTAGGGTCGATTCAACTGAACCAGACAAAAGTCTTGGAATATCTTCAACTGGAATAGGAATCAGAGAGATCTTAGTGTCGATCTGACTGAACCAGAGAAGGTCTTGGATTAACTTTGACTAGAATGGAAATCAGAAAAATCTTAGGGTCGATTCAACTGAACCAGACAAAAGTCTTGGAATATTTTCAACTGGAATAAGAATCAGAGAGATCTTAGTGTCGATCTGACTGAACCAGAGAAGGTCTTGGATTAACTTTTAATGGAATGGAAATCAGAAAAATCTTAGGGTCGATTCAACTGAACCAGACAAAAGTCTTGGAATATCTTCAACTAGAATAGGAATTAGAGAGATCTTAGTGTCGATCTGACTGAACCAGAGAAGGTCTTAGATTAACTTTGATTGGAATGGAAATTAGAAGAATCTTAGGATCGATTCAACTGAACCAGACAAAAGTCTTAGAATATCTTTAACTGGAATATGAATCAGAGAGATCTTAGTGTCGATCTGACTGAACCAGAGAAGGTCTTCTAAGGACGTCGTTCTGAGGAAGATGCTGAAATAGCCTTTTGTTAGACGTAGCTTTTGAGAAGACTACCAGGTTACATAAGTAGCAAACATTGTTTATTGATTTGATCTTTCCTGAAAACAGTAAAGAGTTAGTTGTATGCAATGTCATGATGTATGAACTGCATTGTGATGATGTTCTCAAAATAAATGAGATTATGATGTATGCGATGTGTATGTGCATGCCATGATATATGAAATGCATTGTGATAATGTTATTGCGATATTTCCCAATCTGGGAAAGTAAATCCCAGACTACTGCTGGAGAGTATAAGGAGGTTGAATCCTTCATTTCCGCTGGGGATGATGAATGGATATGATTTGCCGGGGATTTCCTCTTTCTGTTTGAGAATGACTCAATGGAGGGGGATGCTTTATTGGGAGATTCTACCTATGTAGAGACATAAACTCTGTTGGGTATTCTTCCGCAGTTAGAGAAATAAACTCTACTCGGGGAGGAAGTGTTATAAACTATTTAAGATTATAGAACTCGGCTGGGGAATACATATTTCACCTGGAAAAGGTAATTCCTGCTAGGGAAGAGGAGATCAAAACTTTGGTTGTTTATACTTTGTGGGGAACATAGGCATCACAGGGTCGTATGTAATGGTGACTTCGTCTCAAATTGTCCCTGCCCATGTGCTTGTTGGAGGGAGTAACTGTTGATATTGCAAATTATTTTTTAGACTTTGCCCCGTTTCTTAAAGTCATTAGCAAATGTCTTTCTGTTTTTTATGCAAGTATTTGGGAACATTGATCATATTCAAATGCATATGTCAAAAATAATCATTGGACATTTTTGCAAAACAAAACAGAAGAATAGAAAACAAATGGTTGTGTACTTTTAAAGAAATGATTTGTATTGCTTTTTTGAAGTTTGCCTATAATAGGAATTTTGTACAAAGAGACTGACGTTCTAGTAGGAGAACACTGTTGTAAAGAATGAATTATACAAAATAGTGTACAAAAAGAAGAAAACAGCTATGTGTGATATTCCCATTGAGCTTCAATTCTGCTATTGCCCCTATGTCTTCGAGCGTCTCATCACTTTGCTACTTGTCTGAAGCTGACTGGATTGATCAGTATCACCTGAGCTTGATAGTTGATATTTAAGTCTGATCGCAAGGTTATCCAATGGGATATAGTTATACGCTTCAAATCCCTAACTTTTTCCTGGACCGTCCTTTCGGATTTTCAGTCCACCGGGATACCCTTTTTTGACCAAGCCGCCTTTTCAGATTTTTGACTTGCCGGGTGTACATATTTTTTGTGTTTATCCCTAATTTTTCCCGAACCCTTTTGGTTCACCGGGATGCCCTTATTTTTGCCTAGGTCGGTCAACCTAACGGGTCTTTTTCTATGCGTAGTATTTTTTTCACTATGTCCGCATTAACATGGTGAGGAAGGTCGTCACCATCCATAGTGGTCAGAATCATGGTTGCACCGAAAAATATACTTTTGATTACAAATGGCCCTTCGTATGTGGGAGTACATTTGCCCCTGGGATCACCTTGTGGCATTATGATGCGCTTGATTACTAGATCACCCACTTGATATACTTGATGTCTGACCTTTTTGTTGAAAGCCTTGATCATCCGTTTCTGATACATTTGACCATGACAGACAACAGTAAGACTTTTCTCATCAATCAGATTTAGTTGATCAAGTCGATTCTGGATCCAATTGTCTTCGTTCAAACCTGCATCCTTCATGATACTCAAATAAGGGATCTGGACCTCAATAGGTAGGACAATCTCCATACCATACACCAGTGAATAAGGTGTTTCCCCTGTTGACGTACGTGCTGAGGTGCGGTAACCATGAAGAGCAAATGGTAACATCTCATGCCAGTCTTTGTATGTCACCGTCATCTCATGTATAATTTTCATAATGTTCTTGTTAGTAGCCTCCACAGTGCCATTCATCTTCGGTCGGTAAGGGGAAGAATTATGATGCTGGATCTTGAATTGTTTACAGATTTCGGTGATCATCGTATTTTTGAGATTCATACCATTGTCTATGATTATTATCTTTGGCACACCATACTGACAAATTAGGTTATGCTTGATAAACTGTGCCACAACATTCTTGGTAGCAATAGAAAAAGAGGCAGCCTCAAACCACTTCGTGAAGTAATCAATGGCATCTAGGATGAAGCGATGCCCATTGGAAGCAGTAGGTCTAATCTCTCCGATCATGTAGATGCCTCACATTCCAAAGTTCCAGGGAGCCGTCAAGACATTCAAGGTAACCGGAGGTACATGCACTTTATCAGCGTAGATCTGGCATTTGTGACAAGTTCGGGAATGTTGATAACAGTCTACTTCCATAGTGGACCAATAGTATCCTGCCCGTAGGATCTTTTTAGCCATGGTATGTCCACTAGAGTGGGTTTCGAAGGTGCCTTCGTGTAGATCTGCCATAATCCTCTCTACTTTGCTTTTGTCTATGCACCAAAGTAAAGTAGAGTCATGGTTGCGCTTGTAGAGTATTCCATTGTTGAGGAAAAACTTTATGGAGAACCTTCTCAGAAACTTCTTCTCATTGACAAACGCCCCCTCAGGATATTCTTGAGCCTCGAGATACCTCTTTACTTCATGAAACCAAGGTTTTTCTGCTACTTCTTCAGTATCAATCTCATAGCAGTATCCCGGTTCATCTAACCTCTCAATAGTGATTCAAGGAGCCTCGTTGTCTCATCTGACCTTGAACATGGATGACATAGTAGCTAGTGTGTCCGCTAACTGATTCTCTTCTCGTGAAAAATGTTCAAAGGTGAACTCTTCAAAGTGTGGGAGCAGGGTCAGTACATGTTCTTTATAAGGGATGAGATTCGGGTGCTTCATGTCCCACTTGCCTTTGATTTTACTTATTACCAAGGCTAAATCCCCGAAAATGCTCAAGAACTTGATCCTCAGATCAATAGCAGCTTTGAGACCCATGATGCATGCTTCATACTCAGCCATATTGTTGGTAAAATTGAAACATAGCCTGGCAGTGAAAGGAGTATGACATCCCTCGGGAGATATGATCAAAACACTGATGCCATTGCCGAGTGCGTTGAAAGCTCCGTCAAAAACCATAGTCCATCGGGATCCTTCCTCAGGTCCTTCATCCGGTCCAGGTTCCTCACAGTCAGTCACAAACATAATATTCTAGTTCGGGAACTCAAAATTCATGGACTGGTAGTCATCCACAGCCTGATGAGCCAAATGATCAGCTAGCAGACTTCCCTTGATTGTTTCTGGGTCATGTATTGGATATCATATTCGGTCAAGATCATTTGCCATCTTGCTATTCTTTCGGAGAGAGCGGGTTCTTGAAGATGTACTTGATCGGATCTATCTTAGATATCAACAAAGTGGTGTAGGTCAACATATACTGTCTCAGTCGGCGAGTAGCCCATGCCAAAGCGCAACAAGTTTTATCGAGCAGTGAGTATCTTGTCTCACAGTCGGTAAAATTTTACTAAGGTAGTATATTGCATGCTCTTTTCGACCAGACTCGTCATGCTGCCCCATCACACACCCCATTGAATTATCTAGCATTGTTAAGTACATTATCAAAGGTCTTCCTTCAATCAGAGGCATCAGAATTGGTGGTTATTGAAGGTATTCCTTGATTCTTTCAAAGGCAGTCTGGCATTCATCATTCCATTTTACCACTTGATCTTTCTTCAGGAGTTTGAAGATTGGCTCACAAGTAACAGTTAAATGGGAAATGAACCTGGAAATGTAATTAAGTCGTCCCAAGAAGCCTCTAACTTCCTTCTTAGTGCGAGGAGCCGACATCTCTTGTATAGCCTCCACCTTTGCAGGGTCTACCTGAATACCCTTGTCACTGACAATGAAACCTAACAATTTACCAGACCTTACCCCGAAGGTGCACTTGTACGGATTTAACCTTAGTTTGTACGTCTTCAACCTATCAAACAACTTTTGTAGATGATCAAGGTGTTCTTCCTCAGTTTGAGACCGGGCTATCATGTCATCCACATAGACCTCTATCTCATGGTGAATCATGTCATGAAAAAAAGCTACCATGGCTCGCTGATAGGTTTCCCCAATGTTCTTCAACCCAAACAACATCACTTTGTAGTAGAAACTGCCCTATTTTATGACGAAGGTTGTCTTCTCCATGTCTTCGGGTGCCATCTTGATCTGATTGTAACCGGAGAAACCATCCATGAAGGAAAAGATCTCATGCTGCGCAGTGTTGTTAACCAGAACGTCGATGTGGGGAAGCATAAAGTCATCCTTGGGGCTTGCCCTGTTCAAATCTCTGTAGTCCGCACACATCTGTACCTTGCCGTCCTTTTTAGGCACCGAGATCACGTTAGACACCCGATGTGGATAAGAAGTGACAGCTAGGAACCCAATGTTGAACTGTTTCATAACCTCTGCTTTGATCTTATCTGACATTTCAGGTCGCACGCGACAAACCTTCTGCTTTATCGGAGGGAAATCTTCTTTAGTTGGCAGACAATGAACCACAATATCCGTGTCTAGTCCTGGCATGTTTTCATATGACCAGGCAAAGATCTCAACATAATCATGCAACATCTGAATCAAATGTTGTTTGACACTAAGCTCTAAATTTTCACCTATCTTGACCTCTTTTTTGTCCTCTTTTGTGCCAAAGTTTATTGTCTCAACTGGCTCTTCATGAGGCTGTATGGCCCTTTCTTCCTGCTGTAACAACCTAGCAAGTTCTCCGGGTACCTCACAATCTTCCTCACCTTCGTCCTCGGCTTGTTTGATCGTATTTTCAAAGTCATAATCGGCAATAGCAGAACTGTTATCAATGGGATCCAGAGTGGATATGGATCTGCAGTTTGATACATGAGTGTGTGTAAGAGCATAGCTGTATTGACAAAGTAAAAAGTAGAAAAGAAAACCAGAGAGCGCAAAATTTGTATGAAAAACGTCCAATGCTTTATTAATGCCTTATGAAATTGAAACATGATAACCCTCACAAATAAACCAATGTGCCCCAGATAAGACACATGGCCATAAAGTTTATATGGTTTATTACATATCCAAAACAAAAAAGACAATTACTTCTGATCAAAAGTAAACGGTAGAAAGTCTCTAGTTGTCCAATTACTGGGTCCACCGTGGGTAGTAGGGAATATCCATCTATCCACGTCATACTCATTGTTAGCATCTTCCATGGCGGAGACAACATCAATAACATTGATTCCAGAGCCGTTCTTGGGCATGGGTGCAGTTATGATGTTAGGAGTCTCAGGGGGATCAAATTCAATCTCTTTTGCCTTGATCAGATCCTGCACCTTGTTCTTCAAAGCCCAGCAATCGTTCGTGTCATGCCCCGGAGTCTCAGAATGGTAGGTGCATCAAGCATTTAGATTGTAGCGGGGAGAGGCAATATTAGGATCCTTCGGGGCTTCCTTCAAAGTTACCAGATTGGACTTCAACAACTGTGGAAAAACTTGAGACAACATCATATTTATCCGAGTAAATTGTCTTACCGGCCTTTCTATTCTAGGTTGATTGTTCCTTTGTTGAGTAGGTGCAGGCTTAGAGATCATGACAACCCCTACCACTGGACGGTGTTCAGTTCTGTCCTGATTCCTTTGATTGTACACAACACTAACCTCTTTTTTCCCAGCAAATGACTTCCTTATTGCACTGGAGGATGCATCCTTTTGAATCTTCCCACTCCTAATTCCAGCTTCCACTCTTTCCCCTGTCAAGATCAATTCAGTGAAGCCGGTTGAGGAACTTCCAATCAGATGATTGAAAAATGGACCAGACAGGGTCCCTAGAAACATATCCACTAGCTCCCTATCATACAGGGGGTTGGACTCTTCTCGCTAAGTCCCTCCACTTCTGAGCATAGTCTTTAAAGCCCTCACTCGAACCCATAGAAATATTTTGGAGTTGTGTACGGGTGGGAGCAAGTTCTGCATTATATTGATACTGCTTGTAGAAAGAAGCGGCCAGGTCTTCTCAATTACGAATGTTGGCTCTTTCCAGCTGGTAGAACCATTCTAGTTGAGTTCTGTACAGACTATCCTGAAAAAGTGGACCCATATGTCAGCAGTGTGAGGCTGAATCTTCCTCACATAAGATCGGAGGTGCATCTTGGGACACGAAACCCCATCATATTTGGTGAACACCGCCACCTTGAACTTTTGCGGGATGACAACCCCAGAGACCAAACCCAGCTCTTCAAAATCCATCCCCAGTACCTTCCGGACCTCCATTTCATTCAAATGATCCTCCAACTATTTGTATTTTCCATCAGCCGGAGGATACTGCTCTTCATTGTAATCAGTCTCATTGTCAGATTCCCTCATACTAGGGTATTCCTCTCTTGTCTCCCCCTCTTGTTTATCTCATTCTTTGGAGGAAGATGTCAGCTCAACCACTTGCCTTAGAGGTCCTTTGAATCTCCTTCCCAGATTTACCACACCAACTGTCTTCCTTGGCTTCTTAGTCTTCTCTTTCACAATCAGGGCTTTCAATTCCTCTTTCCCCTTAGCCAGAGCCATGATCATCTGTTGAAACTATGCATTTTGAGTCTGTAGATCCTTCACTATTTGTTTGAGAGCCATTGCTGAAGTAAACAGCGAAGAGGATGAGAAACCTTCTTTGAAACCTGTTTATGCAATGATATGTATGATATATGTATGCAATGTTTTCAAGGATTTCTTGGGGTAAACAAGAAAATGTTAGCATTTGCAGCTTTGATTGAAGAACTTCGTATCGTTGAGTGTCTTTCTACGAGAGTCAAGCTCACCATATTAAGTGGGTCGTAGCCCCAGGACCTTATGATTCTGACCTTCTGAGTTTTGAAGCTAAGCAGCAAGCAGATTCCTTAATGTTCTGAAGCATTACTATTCATCAGAGTTGTATCAATTGCAACGGCTACAAACAGACATGGATCTTCTAATTAAGGAAAGTGCATTAACTTCCAATTATCAAGTTTCCATTTGCACAAGATTACTGCACCTATTTAAACAAGGAACAAGGTTAAATCATACACGATTTACATCACTGCCATTTCACAATCTCTCAACGCTACTACTACTTATTCAATTTATTCTCTAAATTGTGTAACACATCACAAGTTTATGATACTGCTTTTGTAATGAAAAACATATTGTACACTACTTTGTTCTTACTTTTGTTAGTAAATTTCCTTGAGATAAACCGGGTTGTCGTTGTACTTAAGAAGACTTTGGAAGTTGTCAAAGTAGATTTGTAATCAGTTTGATTAGTGAATTAAGACCTCATTGGAGAGAGGCGAAATCACCTTGGCGGGTAGACTGGAGTAGTTTGAGATCAAATGAACCAGGATAAGAATCATCGTGTCATTTGCATTGATTTTTAAGATTACAATTCAACCCCCCTTTCGTGTGTTTTTCACTTCTTCAATTTGCATCAGAGTGCCTGGTTCTAAGTTAAAGCACTTAACCGTGTCAGTACAAGATCCAAGCTAAGAAAACACTATAGTGGGACCAAGTTAGAACATCAACAATGACTATCATGATGATAAAGATAGAATCAGCGGCAAACCTCCAATATTTGATGGAGAGAACTTTGACTACTGGAAAGACAGAATTGAAAGCTTATTTATGGATCATGATGCTGATCTCTGGGATATGGTAATTGGTGGGTACATGCATCCTGTGGATAAAAGTGGTCAAAAGATTGATAGAAAAAGAATGTCTGATCATAAAAAGCGTGACTTCAGAAATCATCACAAGGCCAGAACGATTCTCTTGAGTGCCATCTCATATTCAGAGTATGATAAGATCACAAACAGAGAGACATCTAAAAACATGTTTGATTCTCTGAGAATGACGCATGAAGGAAACATGCAAGTAAAAGAAACCAAAGCCCTTGCGCTCATTCATAAATACGAAGCCTTCAAGATGGAAGAAAGTGAAACCATTGAAGCAATGTTTTCAAAATTCCAGATTCTGATCGCTGGGCTGTGAGTTCTAGACAAAGGGTATTCAAATGCTGATCATATAAAAGATCATCAGAAGTTTACCGAAGCAATGGAGGCCCATGGTCACTGCTCTCAAGCTGGCAAAAGATCTTAACAAGATATCTCTAGAGGAACTTGTCAGCTCACTCAGAAGTCATGAGATAGAGTTAGAAGATGACGAGCCTTTAGCGCTAAAATCTAACAAAAAATATGATTCTAAAGTTTTGCAGGAAATGGAAGAAACCTCTGATGGATCCTCATCAGAAGCAGACGAATTGTCTCTTCTCTCTAGAAGAGTCAATCAACTGTGGAAGCAAAGGCAAAGAAATTTCAGAAACTCTAGAAGAACAGGGAATCAAAATGAATCATCCTCTGGATACATAAAGTCTAAATCTTCTTCTGGGCACAAAAAGTCTGAATCGTCTTCTGGTCACAGAAAGTCAAGCAACATGCACATCATCTTCTATGAGTGCAGCAAACAAGGGTACTACAAAAGCAATTGTACAAGGCTTCAGAAGGAGAAACCCAAAAAGAAGTTCTTCAAGGAGAAGAAGAAAAGTATCATGGAAACATGGGATGACTCAGATACTTCTAATGCATACACTGAATCAGAAGATGAAAGAGCAAACATTGCTCTTATGGCCAATGTGGCAAAAGATATGGATTCATCTGGGTCAGAATTAGAATCAGACACAGAAGAGGTATTTCCTAACCTTATTGTAAACTTTACTAAAGCTGAATTAGGAGAAAGTTTGAGTGAAATTCTGGAAATATATCAGCAGCTTCAAGTCAAATTCAAGAACCTGAAAAAGGATCTAGTTTCTGACTCTGAAGAAACTGAGAATCTGAGATTAGAAAATTCTGAGTTAAAAGAAAAAATTTCAAAACTTGAAAATGATTTACAAAACTCTCATAAGGAAACAATCTCAGAGGATCCCAGTAACTCTGATAAGATCATAAAGGAATATGATCATAGCTTTCAGAAATTCCTTGCTAAAAACATAGATAGAAGCAAGATGGCTTCAATGATATATGGAGTTAGCAGAAATGGTAGAAAAGGTATAGGATACAAAGGTAAACTATCCCAACCTAAGAAAGTCACGGACTTAGTGATTAAACGCACACCTTTAAAATCTCACTTCACTTATGGGCACACACATGACTTGAAATATACCAGTAATGAGTTTTCTGCTAAACCAAAATTCAAACAAAATTTTGGTAACACTAACAAACAAGGACCCAAAAAGATATGGGTACCTAAGGACAAAATTATATATGTAGCAGATATCTTTGACAGCAAGACTAAAACACCAGTCATGGTACCTGGACTTTGGATGCTCTCGACACATGACGGGAAGAAAGCATATGTTCTAAAGTCTGGAACTTAAACCTGGAATCTACGTGGGTTTTGGAGGCAATCAGAAAGGGAATATCATTGGCTCTGGAACTGTCGGTAACGATAACCTCTGTTCTATTAATAATGTTTTGTTAGTAGATAGATTAATGTGTAACTTGTTATCGATAAGTCAATTAAGTGATATCGGTTATGATATAATCTTTATTAAAAATTCATGCAAAGCTGTTAGTCAGAAAGATTGATCTATCCTATTTAATGGAAAGTGGAAGAACAACATTTACAAGATAAAACTTTCTGAAGTAAAGAGTCAGAACGTACAATTCCTTTTGTCTGTTAACAGTGAGCAATGGGTCTAGTACAGAAGATTGTGGCATGTTAGTATGAGAATAATATCTCATATTAACAAACTCAATCTGGTCAGAGGACTTCCTAATCTGAAGTTTAGCTCAGATGCTCTGTGTGAAGCATGTCAGAAAGGCAAATTTGCAAAACCCCCTTTTAAAGCAAAAAATATTGTTTCTACCTCTAGACCATTAGAACTTCTGCACATAGATCTATTTGGGCCAGTGAAAACTGCATCCATTAGTGGCAAGAATTATGGGTTAGTGATCGTAGATGACTATAGCAGATGGACATGGGTAAAGTTCTTAAGACACAAGGACGAGTCACATTCTGTAACCAAGTCCAGAATAAGAAAGATCTTAGAATTGTCAAAGTCAGAAGTGATCATGGTGGAGAATTTGAAAACAAAAAATTTGAAATATTTTTTAATGAGAATGGCATCTCTCATGATTTCTCTTGTCCTAGAAATCCCCAACAAAATGGAGTTGTAGAACGAAAGAAGAGAACTTTACAAGAAATGGCCAGAACCATGATCAATGAGACTAACATTGCTAAGATCTTCTAGGCAGAAGCAATTAATACAGCATGTTAAATTCAAAATGGAATCTCCATAAGACCTATTATGTATAAGACTCCATATGAAATGTGGAAGAACAGAAAGCCCAACATTTCTTATTTCCATCCTTTTGGATGTACTTGTTTTATGCTTAACACCAAAGAACATATGAACAAGTTTGACTCTAAAGCACAAAAGTGTATTATGTTAGGATACTCTGAGCCCTCAAGAGGCTACAGAGTATACAACACAAAAACACAGATTGTAGAAGAGTCAATCAGTGTTAGATTTGATGACAAGCTTTTCCCTCAAAAGTCAAAGCAAAATGAATCTCTTGCAGATATAGAAGTTCAATTCACAAGTACTGAAGGAAATACATCAGAAGTTCCCAACAAAGACTCACAAACAACATCAGAAGGAAATGTCACAAGCACTACAGCAAGATCTGAAGAACCTCTCCAGAAAATACTCTCCAGAAGCAGCCTAACTCACCCTGAAGACAAAATTCTAGGAAAGAAGGAAGATCCAATCAGAACAAGATCAACGTTCAGAAATTCTGAAGAATCCCTCATGGGATTGGTATCTCTGATTGAGCCAACCACCATTGATAAAGGTCTTCTAGACAATGAATGGATACTGGCTATGCAGGAGGAGTTAAATCAATTCACCAGAAATGACGTATGGGATATGGTTCCCAAACCAAAAGGGTTCAACGTCATTGAAACAAAGTGGGTCTTCATAAATAAACTGAATGAACAAAGAGAAGTAATCAGAAACAATACACAACTGGTTGCACAAGGTTATAGTCATCAAGGGGGGATAAACTATACATAAACCTTTGCTCCAGTCGCCGAGTTAGAATCTATCAGACTCTTAATCTCTTTTGCTGTAAATAATGGCATCACTCTGTATCAGATGGATGTCAAAAGTGAATTCTCAAATGGATACATTGATGAAGAGGTTTATGTGCACCAACCCCCTGGGTTTTAAAATTCCAAACATCCAGAATATGTTTTTAAACTAAAGAAATCACTTTATGGTCTGAAACAAGCTCCCAGAGCTTGGTATGAAAGACTAAGTAACTTTCTGTTAGAAAAGGAATTCACCAGAGGAAAAGTGGACACAACATTGTTCTGTAAGACATTTAAGAATGGAATTTTAGTTTGTCAAATTTATGTAGATGATATAATATTTGGATCTACTAAATCTTCTCTGGGAAGAGAATTTGCTAAGTCTATGCAGGCAGAGTTTGAGATGAGCTTGATGGGAGACCTCAAATTATTTTTGGGCATTCAGGTCAATCAAACTCCAAAAGGAACCTACATACACTAGAGCAAATACGTCAGAGAACTTCTGAATAAATTTGACCTATCAGAGTGTAAGCCATCGAAGACTCCAATGCATCCCACATGCATTCTGGAAAAGGAAGAGGTAAGTAAAAAGGTAGAACAGAAGATCTACAGAGGTATGATTGGTTCTCTCTTATATCTTACAGCTTCAAGGCCTGACATTTTATACAGTGTATGCTTATGTGCCAGATTCCAATCAGATCCTAGAGAATCTCACTTAACAGTTGTTAAGCGAATTTTCAAGTATCTGAAAGATACTACTAACCTAGGTTTGTTTTATAGAAAAACCAGTGAATACAATTTAGTAGGATACTGTGATGCTGACTTCGCTGGAGACAGAGTAGAAAGAAAAAGCACTTTTGGAAGATGCCAGTTTCTGGGAGATAATCTGATCTCATAGATCAGCAAGAGGCAGTCCATAATTTCATTGTCAACAGTTGAAGCTAAATGCATAGCAGCTGTTGGATGCAGCTCACAGATGCTCTGGATGAAGAGTCAGCTTGAAGACTTCAACATATTTGAGAGTAACATTCCTATATTCTGTGATAATACTTCTGTAATATGTTTATCTAGGAATCCAATTTTGCATTCTAGGGCTAAGCATATAGAAACAAAACATCACTTTATTAGGGACTATATTTAGAAAGGAATCCTTACTTTAAAATTTATTGACACAAACCATCAATGGGCTGATGTATTTACTAAACCACTTTCTGAAGATAGGTTTAATTTCATTCTGAAACATCTCAGCATGAAATTATGTCCAGAATAAGAGTTTTATTTATATATTCTTTAACCCTCAGAACTTTATGTTTTCTTTATGAACATCTCATCAACAAGTCTTTAGAAGTTAGAAGAATAGTTGCATCTGAATCTATCTAAAAAGATCTGAACCTTTCATTTCAAAGATAGAGGCGTGAAGTTCACATTATCAACATCTGTCATCCTCTCACAAGCCGCCTTCTAAGGCTGAACACGCGTTCAAATTCTGAAGGGTCTAAGGCTTTGATTGGGTGCATTGAGACGCGTGTCATTGGTAACTGTTTCTTATCTCCACGCAAACCCCTATTTTCAGGTTTCATAATTGCAGTGTAATCATTAATTTGTTTTCTCTTTCTTATTGATTAAGTTTTCAAATTGATTATAAATACACAATCTCTATCACATTCACTTATTCTCGCTTATATTTTTCTCTCTAGTTTTCGTTTGCAAAAACCCTTTTTTCTCAGAAATCTCAAACAGTCAGTGTGAACAATGGCATCTTCCTCAAGCGCTAAAAATCTTCAATGTGCTCCTGGTTCATCATCAACAGCAGAATAGTACGAAGAACCGATAAGAACCTTCCTCACTCCAGTTGATTCTCTTGAAGTTCTCTGTGAGCTCATCATCGACTTTGAAAGCTTGAAGGATAATGGGTTTGATCTTTCTGAAGATGTAACTGCTCAAGGCTGGAACAAGTATTTTGATCGTCTTCTAGGTCCAGTGTTCCTAATTCTGGTAAAGGAATTCT
Organism: Vicia faba; assembly: GCA_948472305.1. Taxonomy (NCBI): domain Eukaryota; kingdom Viridiplantae; phylum Streptophyta; class Magnoliopsida; order Fabales; family Fabaceae; genus Vicia; species Vicia faba. The sequence continues at coordinate 277,137,511 of OX451736.1, forward strand.
GGATTCATGCAACCTCCTCTAATCATCAAGTGATATCTTATGTAATGGGGAAGGAAATTGCAATTACTAAAGATTTGATTGGAAAGCAGATTGGTTACAATGGCGGCGGAATTAGGTGTAACGACATTGCTGAGAAATGTTATGACCTAAAATCGATATCAAGAGTAATCTTCACTTTTGGACAACCATCCAGCAAGATTAGAGATCTGAAGGATTACTACAGAGTCTGGGCTAAGATCATTATGGGCTGCATCAACCACAGGAAGCCAACAAGCTCTCCTGACTACATTAATATTGATCAACAGTTTCTGCTTTATTTCATTTTGAAGAAGACAAGAATAAAACTTCCTCACTTGCTTTTCAATCATCTGAGAACAAGCGTGAAGGAAACAAGGGAAGAAGAAAGGACCAAGAGGGATTGGATGCCTATAGGAAGGTTAATTTCTGATATTCTGACTGAGAACGGATTGATAGAGCATCTGACAGAAGCTCAGCAGATAAGCACACTAGAGGCATGTGCTGGAAAACCCCTTAATGCCAAGAATCTAAAAAAGATGAAGATTATTGACAACATTAAGAATGAGCCAACCATTGCTACACATGAAGTCATCACGACAATGAGAACCCCTCTGAAAGATTTTCCTCTATTTTTCTGAGGTTGATGCTACACCAGAAATAGTGGTTAGATACTTAGAAGCATGCAATGAGGATGAAACTGCTCCAGAACTTAATATTTGTGATCTGCATCAGCATGCTCCAGATGTTGTCCTATAGAAGTCCAGAAAGAGAAAAGCTGTTGGATAAGGATCTTCTCAGAGGACTCTAAAAGCTGCTAAAAATAAAGGTAACACTTCCTTTATTTCTGTTGTAGAATCAATAGTTTTTCCAACATCTGAAACACCTTCCTCTCCTAAACCAACAAAAGATCCCTCACCTCAAACACTTAAAGATTTTGATATAGAGTTTGACCCTTCTGTAACTCTAGGAAACTTCCTAAATGAACCTCACTCTCCCAATCCACTTCTAGAACAAAATCAACCAGAACTTGATAGAGTTCTTTCTGATATTAATCTATTTGATCAAGATTTTTAAACTCCCATCCCAGAAAATCCAAACCTTCAAACTCTTAACCCAGAAAATCCAAACCTTCACACTCCTCAAACTGAAAATCCAAACTTCTAAACCACTCACCCAGAAAATCCAAACGCTACCACTAACCAACCAGAAGATTCTTACACAGACTCTGATACCACAACACTAATTCCTGGAATCATAGAACCTCTCATGGTTCGAGAACCTCTCTCCATTCTAGACATTCCAGAAGTACCATCACCTTACCATTCCACTCCTCCAGACACACCTCCATCTCCAATCATCATTTCTGACTCACCTACTCTCTCTCTCTCCTATTAATCATCCAGATGATCACCTCAGAATAATCATTGACTTAGAAGCGCTGGACCACCTAGCTTCAATCTCTCACAAAATTGCCATTCCCAAACCTAAACCAACTATAACCAAAGCAAATGTTGGTAGAAACTTATTAATTTTTTAAACAGAATTAATGGAATGGGTTTACTCTTTGAAGTAAACAAGTCTAGAAAATCCAAATCCTGCTGCTTCTGATTCTCACTGGAATCGGTTCAGAAGATGGTTCAACTCAGAATCCCAGAAGCTCAAAGAATTAAGTTATGAACTGGCTCAACAGAACTTTAGTGATCAGCTGAAAGCTTTCAAAGATCAAGTTCAGAGTCACTAAGAAAATAAATCTATCCTTCTGCTGGACAATGCTCTCTGGAAAGAGCACCAACCTTCAGAAGTTATTGAACCATGCTCTGAAAAACTTCCTCTAGCTATTATTCAAGAAAAGGAAAAAGCAACTAAATCAGAAAATGCTACAGAATGCTCTAAGAAACTTGCATCCTCTGAGGATACAACAACGTCATATTTGGTTATGGAAACTCTGGAAGAGTTAAAGAAAGAGAATGCAATAATTAAAGAAAGATTGAATAAGCAAGAAGGCACGAGCAAAGAAATCAAGGAAATGCTGGGAAAGAAAGAGGAATCAAGCACTCAGATTAAGAGCTTGCTGGAAGCATTGTTCACACGACTTCCCCTCCTCAATCTTAGAGTTTTTATCACTTGTTTTCTGTAATTACTATCTTGTTTCATCTGGCTCTGAAAATGTTATTGAAATCTGTTTTAATATAAATCATATTTTTTACTCTGTATATTAATGTTTAAATTGATATTTGATTCCTGACAAAAAGGGGGAGAACGTAAGATATTTTCAATAACAGTATATTGGGACAAGGTCTCAAACATTTTGAATATCGTAACTTCTCGTTTTTTTCTGAAAGCAAAACAGGAACAAAACTCTGATGAAGATAGAAGGAGATGCATCAAAAGCTCTGATCAGAATGAACTTCAGAGAAGTAATTCATCTCTATCTGAGTACTCAAATCAGAGGGAGACTCTCTAATGTTTTATGTTCTGTCTATTTTTATTGAAAAATCCTAGTTTTTGTCATCATCAAAAAGGGGGAGATTGTTAGAACATAGTTTGATTCTACAACCCTCGTAAGAGTTTTGATGAGAACAAACATAAAGAACAAATATGCACTCTAAAATTATATTCTATTTTGTACAGAAGTTATGACGGAAGTGGATAAGAAGTTAAGCTATAAGGTTTTTCCTGCTGTGAATGTAGACTTATATCAGAATGTTCTGATGAATGAAGATCAGAATTTGCGCTAAGAGAAAGACATTTTAACTCTGAACGGAAGTTTAACGCTGCAAACATGACCTTATGATTCTGACCTTCCAAGTTCTGAAGCTAAGCAGCAAGCAAATTCCTTAATGTTTTGAAGCGTTACTATTCATCAAAGTTGTATCAATTGCAACGGCTACAAACAGACAAGGATCTTCTAATTGAGGAAAGTGCATTAACTGCCAATTATCAAGTTTCCATTTGCACAAGATTGTTGCGCCTATTTAAACAAGGAACAAGGTTAAATCGTACACGATTTACATCACTGCCATTTCACAATCTCTCAATGCTGCTACTGCTTATTCAATTTATTCTCTAAATTGTGTAATACATCACAAGTTTGTGATACTGTTTTTGTAACGAAAAACATATTGTACACTACTTTGTTCTTACTTTTGTTAGTGAATTTTCTTGAGATAAACCGGGTTGTGATTGTACTCAAGAAGACTTTGGAAGTTGTCAAAGTAGATTTGTAATCAGTTTGATTAGTGAATTAAGACCTCGTTGGATAGAGGTGAAATCACTTTGGCTGGTGAACTAGAGTAGTTTGAGATCAAACGAACCAGGATAAAAATCATCGTGTCATTTGCATTGATTTTTAAGATTACAATTCAACCCCCCTTCTTGTGTTTTTCACTTTTTCATCTATTTGACAATAGCCTAGAAACCACGCATGATTAGAGTTTTTGTTGTGTCTATGTTTTCAAACCCGTGTTTTAATTGTTATTGTGTTGGTTGATTGCTTGAGGACAAATAATAGTCTAAGTCTGGGGGAGTTTGATACTTGAAAATGCATCGTATTTTCTGACTCGATTCACATGCTACTTAGTTTCATTTCTCGTTTTTATCATATTTTTATGTTGTTTTATATCGTGTTTCGGACATTTTCTTGTTTGTGAAGTAAAACACAATGGAATTGGAAAGGAGGAAGAAAGAGCAGAAAAAGAATGCAGAATATCAGCTCTATTGATGTGGCGGTCTCCACTGTGACCATGGCGCTTGCCATGACTTGCAGACACGTGACTTAATGAAGAGTGACTCATGGCAGTTGCCATGAGCCCCATGACGGTCGCCATGCACCAGGAAAACAGAGACGTGCAAAACAGACTTGGGCATGTTCTTCCCACTTCCCTATATTCTCTCATGGTAGTTGGACACGGTTTCAATGGAGAATCAGCCTTGTAACTCTATATATAGGCCTTAGATTCTTAGTTCTAGGTATCCAGGAACCATTAACGAAGCTCTGTCAAATTGGAAACTCAAAGTGTTCTCTTGGATCATAATGTTGTCATCATTTTATATAAAGTTTCAGTTCGTTATTTCTCGATCTATAGGTTTTATTTTAATTGCATTATTGTTATTGTTCTTTAATTTTGTTTAATTTCCATGTTGTTTCTTATTTCAATAATCATGTTTAATTTGCTTTCACTAAAAAGTATGTTCGGCTAAACTTCTAGAGTCCAATATGTGAGTATCGTCGATTCCGACAGAACTCGGTAACAAGTTGGCTTCATAATTTAATTTGAAAATTCAGTTTCGGTCTTTGTTTTTTAAACTTCGTTTAAATAGCCTTGTCACGAGAGTGAGAGGTTATTTAACATGATCTAGTCACGAGAGTGAGAAATTAATTAAGGTTCGAATCGGCACTACGAGAGTATGGGTATCTAATTAAATAGTAAGAACAGGGCATCGATTCCTAAAGAGGGATGGAGCATTTTAGGCATCAATTAGAACTTGTTCAGTTTTCAAAACGCGTTCCTTGATTCAAATGGGCGAGCGACAACAAAGTCCCATGGTTAAGAAACGTGACTTTATTCAAAATCACGAGAGTGTGAGATATTTTCTTTAAATTGAGATTTTCTACTAAATGTATCTTTAGTGTCAATAAAAGCCAACGAGTTACAGGGTCTCTGAAGTACGCGGAATACACATTCCAATCTCTCTTTAGTATAATATTTTTCAATTAAATTTAGTTTAGTATTAGTTTCCATTAATCCAATATAATTATTCGTCTTAGCTTTACATAGTAACGATATATATCATTAGTTTGATTATTAGTCCTTGTCAGTTCATATCTTTTAAAATTACGCGATTAAACAGTGCACTTGCAGTTAGTTAACCCGATAGACTCTTAAAATCACGATCACCAACTATCTAATTTAACGCAATCTATTAACCATAATCTTAGTAATAAGCTTGAAAATAGTGTTGCGCAAGCTAATGGGCCTGAATTCCTTAAAATTTTGAGGGCAGGCTGCCCTAAGAATTAATGTGATAAGGGTCTCATAAAGAGATGCGTGAAAGTTACATGTCACAAAAGAATCTGATATAAGTTGGGCAAGGTCATCTCCGACTATATGCCAAAATTATTTAAAGAAAGTACTCTAAAATCCATTATGGTCAGGCGCCTTGAAAGGATACATTTGATTCAAAGAATAAATGACTTCTTCCATCGTTCCCGGTTGAGTCGAAGAGTGTTGGACTTCTTTAGTAAGACTCGTAGCCATAATTGAGTCACCAATACTAACAGCGAGTATAGGAGATGTAAGACAGAAAAAACCTTTAAAAAAATTAGTGTTTCTTCCTTGAGAATAATATCATCATTGCCCCAAATATGATGAAGGTTATGGACTTTATTTCTCTTCCGCTTGATTACAGGCTTGGTGTGAAAAACTTGGTGTTCTGATCTTCCAATTTAATCAAATAATCTCTAGCCTTTTAATATCAATGAATCTCCTTTTGCACAAGGATCTCATTATACTCCTGTTGGAGATAAACTAATCTTGTTGAATCTATTCTCTCCAAAGAGCGTTGGATACCCCTGAGTCTCTTCTCAATGTTATGCTTCTGTTTACTGATATTGCCAAAAAAATTCCTTATTAAAAATAATAGAATCGTATTGCACATTTTAAAGCCAAGATACAATGTCATATTAGAATTTCTCCCAAGTAGTCTAGACTATATTGGAGTATTTCAAATGAGTGATTCAAGCTTCCTCAAAACTAAAAGGACGTGGACCGTGGTCTTGGAGGGAAAGGGAAAATCTAAGGAGATTTGTGTTGCGATCAGAATGAAAATTACACAACACTTTAACATATGCATCAGGGAAAGCCATGCGTCCAGCAACGTCGACTAGAGCCATGTCCAACTTACGATAGACCTTTTGATTATAAATACAATGCTTATTCTAAATAAATTTTCCACCAATCATGTCTACTTCAACTAAATTACATTTATCAATAACATTCAACAAAAAAATATCCTAGAATGATTAAATTTACCTCCTTTAAATTCACTTGGATGAATGATGTTGTTAAAATCTCCAATCAACACCTAAGGATCATCAATAGTATTCTTCTGGTCAAGGAGATGGAGCCACAGGTTAAAGTGAGAAGTGTACACGGGACTAGCATAAATTTTAGTTACATACTACGAGGAAGGTCTCAATAATAGCGTGACCGTAATTATATTCATAAAGACATCATGCACGACAGTTACAATGTTACTACCACTAAATTATAACAAATGTTCTTCTCAAGAAATTTAATGACTAACGCCTCCTTCTAAAAGGTTGCACATTTCCTAGAAAAATTCTCATGCATCGTGACTTTTGATAGTAATTAGTTTCCTCTTTCAAAAGAGACTTTCATAAGTCCCTTTTCAATTAGTTTCACTCTCTCCTTCACTACCTTCAATGAGAATATCCCATAATGACAGTCTAAGAAGCTTAGATGCACTCCATCCGGTGGCTTGACCAACATCAACGTGAAAGTGACAAAAACAAAAGACTATATATACGTAAACTTCTTCACTGTTCAAAAGTGTTGCTATTAATGTGGCTAGATAAAATAACCACCAAAAATCTCTCATTTATCGTATTCAAGATTCTCATGTTAGAACATGTTGGTCAAATAAACTCGAGTATTTGTAACATTATTGTTTATCATATTAATTTATTAAATGATTAAATGCTTTTACTAACTTGTATGTGTTCGAAAGGTACAAAATAAGGTTGTAGAGATAATGTGTGATGTTGATTTGTTGTATAACAAGTATGAAAAAGCTTTCCCTGAAAAAGTCTTATATACTATTTTATCACACATTCATTGGTCATCACAAGATGCAATTCAATATTTACACAAGCATATCACCACAGGATATTTTTCTTGCCCTTATTCTTATTCATATTAAGACAAGTACATTATATTTTTGCAAAGCTTAAAGCCTACTAGTGATGTTAACGTTTCGAACTTTATGCGATTTAGATGCTGAATCTTTAGGAACAATAACAGTGAGAACTCCATTTTCAACATGTGCTTTAATCTGATCCAATTTCACATTCTCAGGCAATTCAATCATCCTTGAGAAACCCTCTTTTCCACTCCCTCTCTCAGCTACATGCCAAACAACGTCCTTTCCATGATTCTCTTCTTTCCCACTTTCTCCTCTAAGGTGCAAAATATTCCCTTCCTCAATCTGCAATTTTATCTCATCTTTGCTTAATCCTATATCCAAATCACCCATCACCCAAAACTTAATCAAAATCATATAACCAACAAAAAAGATTATATTTTTACAACAAAACAGTCAAGAATCCATTTGGGTCATTGAAATTGAAAGAGAAAAAAGTGTTATTTATTTACCTGGAACGTTGATTTTGAGGATATGTGAAGTTGGGGACTCAATCCAATCCAATAGTGCTGTTGTTGAGCCAGGGTATCCTCTGTAAATCGGAGGATTGCCCAAGAAAAAACGTCTAAAAGGGTATCCAAAAATAGTGTCAGCCATTGATTTGATACTCTTCTAGTACAGTAATAAGAGATAATCGAATAATGTTATTGCAGAAGTGAAGAATTACTATATATAATGTTGTTGTTTCAAATTTAATGAGACACTCCACTCCAGAATGTTCTTTGATTTGATTATATGTTCCACATTCATCATTCTTCTAGGTTCTTCCTGTTATGGAACATGATAAACTATATCTGGGTTTAATTTCTAGGCCCGTGCTTTTTGGGCCCGGTAATAAGTTTCTACCCGCACCCAGTCTCTATACCCCTACATTTCTTCTAAATATATTATTTGCTCCTCATGTTTTTCACATTAAATATGTGGTAAAGATCAAATTTCTGTAATTTCTAAAACTATTAAATTTTTAAATTTTTTAAATATAAATTTATTTTAAAAAAGAAACTTAAATACACTTCTAATATCTTATTTAGATGTTTTTAACTTTTTAGTTCATCTATTTTAAAATCTGATTTTTTGTCCCTAACTTTACTTTAGCCACAAAAGCAATTCCTGCTTTTTCTAAACCTTTGATCAACATGCATGATGAAAGAAGTTAGGTAGGACCTTGATGTTGTTGCCAACTCAGTCGAACTAAATGTTGTTTATGCAAAGAAAGTTCATAAGAAATATGCATCCGAGTCTTATATATGCCAAAAAAATGTTTGGTGGTTTCTAGCTAGGGGTGGTAAAAATGGACCCGGTCTGTTAGACAATATCCTTTTTTCCTATACTTTCCCGTGGGGCGGCTCAAGGTTTTAGATTTGCAATTTCAAATATGCAATACTCTGTTGTTTACCGTGAAATTTGATAAACAACTGCTAGTTTCTTATAAAAAGTTACTTGCAGGATCAACTAGTGAATCCTAGAATATAATGCATAAATTTTTCGTAAAATGATACAAATTTGTGTAAAAGTAAAGGATTTCGATAAGGATGAAATCTAGGGTCTTGAATGCAAGAAATAAAAGTAAAGTTTACTAGAAATAAAAAGAACTTTGAAAGGACTAAAAGTAAATAGACTAGAATGCATAAAAGGATAGATTTAAAGTAAAATAGTTTGCATTGAATGAAAATTGTGTCTGAATGCATACATTGCACTCGAATGACTCGTTTCTCATTTCGCTCGGGTATTTTGAGTATATTGAGTTTTTGTAGTAAATTCAACACATTAAATTCTAACACTAAAATCCATATTTATATGTCTAAATAACTATAACAAACGATCTTCTTTCTATTGATTGACACATTTGTTTTCAGTCACTTCGCCTTTGCTCTTGCATCCACACATCCTTCCAAAACAATAAGATCAAAAGGTAGTTATCTAGTCATGTTTCACATTCCAACTATCTATGTCGGAATGGTCCTTATTTCACCCTAAAGAATCTCTAAGTCCAAAATACTACTAAGTACACATGGACTTCAACATTTCCTTCTGGAAATATCCATGTTAAAAACTTTTCAACACGTTTGTCGAAAAGCACTACTAGAATCATCCAAATTCTATTAATTGTTTCGCAATCTTCTTCTTGATATGTTGAGATTTGAGATATGTCTAAAATCCCAGCTAACAAATTGTCCTTCAAAAATGTCACCTTCGACCAACGGAAGATAATAACATTTTTTAATACTTCAATACTGCAAACAACACTGTGTTGTACCCTAAAATTTGCTCTCTTGTGTTTCAATTTTAATAGGCCTATGCTTCATCATCATACACACTCATACAGTGCCTTGGTTACATGGTTATGGCATCAAGGTATCTTGTGCTAATAGTTTTCTTCAATCAGAGAAGAGAGAGATGATGTTTGAAGCAATAGATAATAGATCCTTTATATCAGGATATACTCAAGCTACAATACTTCAATACACTCCCAAAGTGCTTTAGTATCACTTCTTGATCATCATATGATTGGGGGTTTCAAGAGGTTTGAAAGGATCACAAACTCCTATTTGATTAGACTTAAACTAGGGTTTTGGTTAAAGGATGTCTGAAGCTGACTTTTTGAAAAAAACATTATGCTATGTTTCAATATGTGCTTTAGGGTATGCATGTGGGTATTATTGATCCTTACAAATTTTCTCAGAAGATTAAAATTGACAGATAAAGAAAACATGACTTAGTTGACTGAAGAGTCAACAAAAATCAAAGTGAAGTCAATTATGGAGAACTTGTGGTCAACTGTGACTCGTCAAGTCATTTTCATGAAAATATGAGAATTTATCAAGATGAATCAATAAAAATTAATAAGATCTCAAAAGTGGTGAAAATTAGGGTTTTATGAATTTTTCTAAGTGTGAAAACACCATATTTATATGGTCATCTTGTAAGATATATATATATATATATATATATATATATATATATATATATATATATATATATATATATATATATATATATATATATATATATATATATATATATATATATATATATATATATATATTATCATTGAGTTAAAATGTGTGATTAAAGGCTCAAATTGAAGGTGAGGCTTCCTACTACAAGTTTGTAGAATGAATGGATTCTAAAAGAGGCATAGATTAAGAGGTATGAGTGTGAGAAGTTAATGATTCAACGAGCTTGAAATGTTTGACACTTAGTAAATTTTTGAAGGGTTTTCAAGTGTGAGACTTTAAGAGGATTTTCCATGGTGTTCCATGCATCAATTCAAAACAATTCCAACACTAAAGATGTTCTATCATTTGTACTATTTCTCATGATCCCAAGAAGTAAGCATTTAGGGCATTGTGCATCAAGATAGAAGTGCAAGAAGTAAGGATCTCAAAGATATCTAAATGACAAACACTGCATAATTTCTCTAAGTCTGAATCAGTTTTGATGAGGGACATTCAAGGGCATTTTCATGAGGTTGCAAGCATTGTTTCAAGATGGGTCCAACATCATGGTTGTTCTCCTTCATCTCCTCTTTTGTTTGCCACCTGGATTGCATCAAGTAGAGCCTCATAAATCAAGTTTTGCTCACTTAATGATAGCTGCATTTTCATGTAGCTCGTGGTTTCTAACTTGGTCAGAATTTATATCATAAAGCTATTTGTTGGTCCATAAGTATTAATGAGACTACAACCACATGCATCTTACTTATGCATCTCAAATTACTCAAAAAAAAGCCAAGCAAAGGCTTATCACATGGATGCATATCGTTTGGAGGATAAGCAAAAATAGAAGATGCTATTAAATATCTTGTGTATTAAGACTAGGATGCCAGCTCACATATTGTCTCATTCTTTTATTCTCTTATTCTATTCAATCAAAACAACAACAATTGCACATCAAAAGAGCTAACCCGCGGCCATACACTACACTCTCCATTTTCCTCTTCATTTTAGAGTGAACACAAAAGGGAATTCAAGCTGAGAATCAAGTAACCCCGTGCGCCCAACTCAAATCAATTATAAAACCAACAAACTCACTCTCGCTCTCTTATCTTCGTCAACAATAAGCTCTCTCATTCTCTCATCTTCATAAACCAAAAGATATATCTCTCTCTCAAGCTTCCAAAAATCTCTGAAACTTCTTCTCCCTCTGGTTTTCTTGTTGGAAGCGCCTCCAATAAAGGCTAAGGGAGAATATTGTAGAGTTATCTGCTCCTGCTGCTTGAGAATCAAGGTGCTATAGACGTATTCCATACAGTAACGCTCTAAACTTCACAGTTCATTCATAGTAGTTTCTTGACATGATTTAAGAGCATTCATTGCATCTTAAGTCTTACCTTAGCGTAGGCATTGGTTTAGCATAGGATCTGTGGTGTTTTCTTGTGATTTCGTTTATTCCATATTTTTTGGGCATACTTTCGTTTGCATTTTCTTGATGTTAGAGTCGTGATCCATGAAATCTAAGGTTGTATTCATGATCCTTTCGGAAAATCGAGCCAGATAGTGGTTTTGGTGTTTTGTTTCAGGTAAGTGTGGCCACCTTCGACGGTGGGGATGTATTGAGGAAGACGATCGGAGATGAGCTCTGGCGTCAATGTTTCATGTTATAACACGTGAGGTGTCACGGTACTATTGACTCATCCGTTAGTTGAATAAAACCTGATTAATAATTGAATAATGTAATAAAGAATAAAAAAACAGAAATAGTTTTGTTTGTTTGAACTCTAAACTGTAATGGACTGGGCTTGAGTACTTTTGTTATTTACGCCCCTGCGTATTGGGCCTTTGTGGCATCATATCTGGGTTTAGTTCTTTTGGAGAATTTGGTTGTGGACCCCCCGTTTGTTTGTTTTCAATTTTAATTGAGAATTAGACTTTTTCCCCATAATAAAAATCAGTAAAATTTCATTTTAGATTCTTTAATGTGTTGAGAATTTTAAGATGATTTTTTCAATTATATTTTCCATTTAATTTGATTATTGATTGGATTAATTTTGTAAAGGTATGCTAAGTGAATGTCTTTAGGTTGTGACCTATGATTGATGGCTTATTTAAGTTATTTTTAAACCAATATTTTTACCATGATTAGGAGCCTAAATTCTTAGGGTTTGTACGAAAATTTGATGCAATTTTGTTGAGGTTTTAATTACTTGTTAGTTGAATTTTGATAACCCTTGATTCATACCTCAATGTGGATGTATATTTGTGTTAATTAATTGATTTGAAGCACGCACTTGTGCAATCCAGCATGGACTTTCTCTTAACACGATATTTGATGCTATAACCTTTTAGGGTATTAATATCATGATCATTTGATCTCTTTAGGTCATGCTTTAGTTAAATCTTTTGTTGTGATAAAATTGTGAGTAGTTGGTTAACTTTTTGATCTAGTCTTGTAAGATGATTCATGTGCAATCTTTGATGCTTTGTAATATGGTTGATGTAACTTCTTTGTTAGTTTGTTCACATGTATAAATGCCTCTTGACTTGATTGTTAGGTCTATTAGGAGTCATATGTGAAGTGAATCATCATGTTGGGTTAGGGATTGATAGTTGATCAATTTTGACCTAATTTTGGCACCTTGTTTGCTTTGATGCTTCTTAATCTTGTGATATTTAGTTAATATTAATACTTTGTATATGCTTATGAATTGTCATGCCTATGTGTCCAATTTCTTAATATTGTGTTCATTTGTTTACCATGGATAGTTGATTCCTTTTGAGGATGATATTGATTGATGATTTCTTAGTAGCTTAACTATGTTTTGAGTATGATGTTTGGTGAATCCTCTTGCAACCATGAGATATATTTTGAATTGAATTATTTTGTAAACTATGCTTCATCATTTTTCCATGCTTTAATCTCAATGCCTTTGTTATTTGTTGCTTAGTTCTTAGGAACTAGTTATGGATAGTGGTTGGTCTTTTGACCTAATTCTTGTTTAATCCTCTTGTGCATTTTCTCAACTTTTGAAGTATGTTTGTGATGATATTTTTATGATATAGCCACTTACTTGTGTTGATTCTCACTTTGTTTACTTTAAATCATATTTGTATGCCAAGTTTGAATAAGTGATTGATGCCTAAGGCTTTGCATGCTAGTGCACCTTGTTCCTTGCTTTTGCTTAGGTTCTAGAACCTCTAATGTTGAAACCTTTTGAGTATAATCCTTAGAATATTTGTGTGTGTGTTTAGGTTTTTACTTTGACATATATTTTCTTATTTGTTGATGACATGAAGCATTCTTAGAGGTTTAGCACTGTTTGCTAGAAACTTGTTGTTGAGGAATGATCACTTCATACTTAGGTGTGTGTTTGGCTTGTGTGCCATTTATTTTTGTTGCTTAGGTTTTATTTATTACCACTTTATCTTATTTTTGTTGTGAACGAAGAGTCACTCTGTTTTTCTCCATAGCTGAGACCACAACATTTCTTTTGTTTATTTGGTATGGACGAAGAGTTACTCGGTATTTCTCCATGGCTGAGATCACGACATCGTTCTTTTGTTTTGTTGTGAATGAAGAGTCACTCAGTCTTTTTCCATAGTTGAGATCACGTCATCTTTCTTTTGTTTATTTTGTTATGAACGAAGAGTCACTCAGTTTTTTCTCCCTAACTGAGATCGCGACACGTTCTTTTTGTTCTTTGTTGATTGCTTGTACTCACATATACTCTTAGAAGTTTGGTTCCATCTTGTTCAAGGTGTGAATTAAATAGACTTTAGGTTTCAAACCAAGTATGACAACATTAGGTATAAGTTCCTGCAATCCTTTCCCTTAGGTCCAAGATGCATGTTAACTTTTAGGTTAATTTTCCTTTGATATCCTAACTCTAGAACCATTGTAAATGATAAAATTAGGACTTGGGTTTCCACTTATATTTTGTATTCCCTTTTGCATTGCATCTTAAAGACTAAAACTTCTTTTTCTTATAAGAAAACTGAAAACATTCTAACAATACTCAAACATTTTCGTAAGTAAAGGGGAAGTACTCAGATACCTCTGCCCTTGGAGGACCATTTGAGGTATTCTCCTACAAAAAAGGCTCAACCAAACAAATCTCTTTTTCCTTCGGGCTTTTCTGTTAAAAATATTTTCATAAAAGTACATGTTATTTCCATTCTGTGAAATACGACGCGTAAGTCTCCAAAGGTCGAGTGGGAAAACGTCAACTGCTAGAATGTGAATGTAATATTGTCTGATTAAAAAACCACAAACAAATCAATTCTTTTTCAGAAGAACTACGGTGCTCTGATTCCCTATTGTACAATGGGGATACGTAGGCATAAGGTTTTGAAACTGAGGCGAGCGTAATAATAAAAACTTTCTTTTTGTTCTTTAACAACTCATTCATACATTCCCTTAGCAAGTAAGCATTAGATATAACAAACCCTTTGATTAGAACAACTTGAGTGGATCTTGTGGAGTACCATAGACGTGAGGAGAGGTATTACCTTCCCCTTGTGTAACCTACTTTCATACCCCGCTCTTTGTTCTGAGACCTTGTTCTTGCCCATTAGAGATTTACTCGATGTTTTCCTTTCCCCCGATGGGATAAATAACATTTAATGGCGACTTTGTTTAAGTCGGTATTTTCTGCGGTAGCGACACACTATACTGACATCACAATCATTATGACTACTTTCTCAAAGGTCACTTTGAGACGTGTGAAGTTTAGAAAATCGACTCATGTCTCCGGTTTCCAAGGAGAACGCAGGCTATAAAAAATCACCCGCTTGTCTGAACCCCTAGGTGGGATACATGTGTCCCACGATTAAATTCCAAGTGTCAAAGAGAAACTAAAAAGTTTCTAATTTCCTCCTATAAAGTGTTCGGTCTTCTTCATTTCTTCCTTTTCCCTTTTCCAACTTTTTATCTTCTTCAAATTTCTAAATTTTCTACTGCCCATAAAAAACAAAAAACAACCCTTTTCTCTAAATCTTCCAACATTTTACACCATGGTTTCTTCCAAGTCAAAGAATTCAAAGGAACCCAAGGGCTCAAAGTCAGCTTTACCTCCTGCTACTAGGATCTTTGGTCCTCTTATTACTGTTAATTAAGAGTATGTTCCTGAACTTTCACTACAAGAGGAAAAATTGTGTATATATAAATCCTAAGTATTGATCCATTTATCTATTCCTGGAGAAACTCATGCGCTTATGGGTCTATTGCCTGACCCTAAAGTAAGTGTTGAGAAAATGAGGGAATTTTTTCCTTCTTACCGTCGTACCAATCCCATTTCCATCTTGAAAAAGCCAACGACTAGTATGGAAAATCTTAGTGCCAAATCCATTGTCCAAACAAAATTCTCTAAGGCTAAACCCATCGGTGATATGAAAAAGCCTAAGGAAAAACCTGTAGCTAACACAACGGATTCCAAAGACAAATTTTTTGTTGAAACAATGTATCCCATAGATTTATGTTATATGAGTGACAGCCTGTGAGTATTTCACTCTGCTCCTTCGATGAAAAATCCTGAGGACTATTTGTCTTGGATGAAAAAGTCGAAAATAAAAAATCCCAAACTTGGAAAAACATGGGTATCTACGATCTGATTCCGCTATCGAAAGTAGGTCACCTTATTGCCAAAACATGCTTGTCTCTTACTTGTACTTTTGAGAAAGCACAAATAATACCTTTTAACTCCCTTGTGGTATGATCACAATAACACCCTTCTACATTGCGACCATCACTGACCTTTGACCAACTGGGGAGGCTTTCGACCCAAATGACAAGAATGAAGACACCACCAAATTCAACATTGATTGCGCCTACTTCAGCTACTACATAACTAATCATCACGACAGTGATACTGCCTAAGTATCTGATGCATATCACATTATGTTGTACCCTAAAATTTTCTCTCCCGTTTGAAGACAAATTATTTCAATAGGTATCCTCATGCTCATGAAGATCTCAAACACTCAAGACTACTCAAGGATTGACCAGACAAACTATCCCCATAAGTAATTGACCTACAGCTAGGGTTTTTGCTTCTCTTAAATGAAATTGAGTTTCTAATGCCTCAAGTGGACTTCATGTTTTCTCGTATGCTTCAAAAATCCTCATACCAAATTTCAAGCCTTGCAGCACAAGTTTGCTCATTCAATTAGTCAGATGGTTGAAAATCAACTATATTGGACAAAAAGTCAACTTTGACCAATTTACAGTCAAACTTCAAAAAATTTGGTCAACATCAACATTTTGAGGTCGCATTCATCATTTTATCAAGGGTTGATCATGATTCATCAAGAAAACTCAAGATTCATCTAAAGTTAAAAGTTACTAAATTAGGGTTTTCTTAAGAAGAAGTCAACTGAACTTTGACCAGGCATAAATTTCACATACTTCATTAGAAATTTATCAACCAAAGCCTATATTGAAGTAAATTTAATTCTCTACAACTATGATTCCCTAAGCTCAATGCCAAAAATGCTTCATTTGAGAGATATGGGCCAAAACATTACAGGTTATTTTAAAAGTCAACAAAAGGCATCTTTTGTTAAAGAAATTTACATCAAGTTAAAGTCTTCAAATGAAAAAATTTACCAATATAAAAGTTATAAGAGACATCTTGAGCTTTCCAAAAAGTCAAAAATCACCTTCATATGACAAAAATTGAGCGAGACATGATTTGTGCAAGTTGGGCAATTTTGAGAAAATGCATGAAATCCAAATTGAGCAAATTTGATTTTTGGGTAATGGGTCTATATTTTAAAGTCTAAACATGTCCAGACCTCATAATAGACCTCTTAATCCATTCATTTATTTTTGTGTAAAAAAAATACAATAGTCGGTTAGTAAAGCTCAAAACGAAAATAAGAGAAACAATATAGAGAATGATACAAAGCGCTCGTGTCACAATGAAGAAGATGAAGAGGACATGACTGCAAGGCCACGAGAGAGATGAAGGAGGCGCCGCTGCCTATGTTTTGTTTAGGGTTCACAAACCCTTTCCTTTGTTTACATTATAAGAGGTGGGTCTTGGGTCGACCCAGTTCGGCCCAATCCCACCATATATTTTTATTTCAAAAACATGACATTTTTATTTTTTATATTATTAGAATCAAACTAATGATAGGTTGAAGCATCTGGCTAGGTGTTAAGGGGTAAGGCATTGCAAACGCGAGGATGGGGGTTCGAGTCCCCCCAGTGCCATTTTGTTTCTTTGCACTATTTTGTTTAATTTTTTTTAACATTTGTGTTACTTTTTGGGCTTAAAATTCCTAGGCCCAGCGCCCCATCTCACGCACGCACCCCCTTACTGCTCAACACCACGCAGGCCCATTTATTATTTTTTTTTCTGTTTACGAAAATCCTTGTTGGGCTTAAACCAATCAAAACTGTTTTTACTCATAAACCACCCCAAATCATTTTACACCCCCTGACTTATTTCTAGGTTAATATATTATTTATCGTACGTTTTATTATATTGTTAGATATCTCACCCCTTCTTTTTGAATGTTACCCTTATGTTGGTAACGTGCAGGTAATCCAGAGTGAAGGAAGTATACCTTCGGTAGTTCGAGCCGGTGCATTGCTCTGATACGTAACACTCGGGGGGATGAACGCTTGTTGCTTTTAATTATTTATTATTTCAGTTGTTGAACTTTGATTTGATTGTTCCTAAGTATGTGTTATTATGAAGTTGTTGTAACGATGGAAAAATATGTTATTATGATTCTGCTGCGTAGATGTTCAAGTTGTTGAATTAAGAGACTAAATTATTATGCTGATAGTTCATCCAAAGTTTTAAAGTGTTATGTATCTATGTTGAATGCAATGTGTCTTTATGTTGTATTTGTAGCATCCTGATTCAGTTATATGAATTTTAAACTCTGATTTACATATATAATTTGCCGGGTAGAATTGAGGTGTTACAATAGTTGTATCAGAGCAGGTCGGTCCGTCCGACCAAGTTGTCTAATGTTATTTGTTCCTTAGTGCATGAAAAGTATGTGAAACATTGTCGATACTTGTTTGCCTTAATTGCAGGAAGTTGGTTGAAGATAAGTGGGGAGAAGCTTTGCTTCTTGGATATGTTCAATTGAAAGGTGTTGGTTCAATGTGCTGCCGACGATGACAATGCAAGAATTGTTGGAGTCTTGTTGTTCCCGAATTTGAAGGTGGCTTGGATTCAAGGTCTTTTTGTTAGTCGAGTTAAAGCTCCTTGAGAGAAATTGATCAAACATTGTTGGTGCTTACTTCTTGAAGAATGAAGAGTGATGTAATATTTGTTGATTTACGAAGCAAGTGTAAGATGTCGATGTTTGAACAATGATGGAGTAATAAAGTTGCTATAACTTTTGTGTTGGGATCACATAAGTGATTGTCAGAAGTAGTTGACGTTGATAAGTAGTTGTGAATCGCGAATCTGAGTCAAAACTTGAAGAAGTGAGTAGCGTTGCGAAAAGAATTGTTTCCCTGGTGTTTTAGAATCTGAACTTTGGCGAAGGAATGCATCTCTCGAGTTATAAGAAGTTTGGGAGCACGAGATATGTTAAGAGTTGTTTGGAATATGTCTAAGTTGAAGACAAATGAGTTTCGGAGTGGAATTTCCGTAAGCGAATCGCAGGAAACTGCAGAATTATTATGGGACTTCGAAAATTCATAACTAGAGTTTCGGGCATCCGATTTGAGTTCCGTTTGAAGCATTGGAAAGCTAACAAAATGAGATTCATTTTTAAAATGTTTCCAGTAGCTGTAATAGATTCATTTATCACGTGATGATATTGGGAGTAAGTGCTGTTTGTTGTTAAGCTTGTCTTTCGGACTAGACTTATTCTTCAGTGTTGTACGGGACGTCAGCGTCCGAGTTGGGTGAATTAAAGGAGAAATTGAAAGATTTATTTAAAGTAATTTGTGAAATAAAATGTATCATTTGGAAATCTTTGGTGTTATTAATTAGAACGGAAGACGATAGTGCGAAGTTGTATGGAATTTACGGTGTCGAAAAAGAGGAAGATTTATGCTAAGTTGTCAGGATGTATGTTATAGTTTTGGGAGAAGAGTTATCTTGAGTAATTTTATTTCCAAGTGAAAGTGTATGTAGATCTATTCAAGGTGGATGCAGTTTTAAGTTGGAGAATAACGAAGTCTGTTATAGAGGTTAGTAGCTTGTTGAGCTTAGATGATTACTATCGTAGTTGTTTGAGGTGCATATATATATGAAATGTTGTTAGATAAGATGATAATGTTGAGAGTGTGATTGTAATGAGTTTGAGAGGTGGAGATACATGTATTTTTGATGTTGTGAAATTCAGAAGAGGATTAAGAGTTTAAGAATGTTGTTAGAATCCTTTATGTAGATAAAGACTCAGACTAGAGTGGAAGGGTTTGTAATGTATTGATATGCCAACAAATCTCGAGTTAGAAAATGATTGATTATCTTGGGATGGTGGGTGAATGAGGATTATACATGTTGTGTTTTATGAAACTTGTATACGAGTTTTAAGGAAACGCTATTATAGTTTGGTAATGATGATTTATACTCTATTATGGTTGTCGGTTATCTATTGACAAATTGAGGAACTGATCACCCTTAATATCTTGCTGATAGTAGACGAGATCATGCTGGATGTTATAGATTTGTCTTGATATCTTAATGGTGTGAAAAAGTATGGATGTTATATCAAGAGATAGTCACTCACCAGTTTGTGTGAAATTAGTAGAGGAGTCGTTGAGTGAGAGTTGAGACATAATGAAAAATTCAGAGTAGTGGGTTGTATTCGAGCTAACATCGCAAAGTGAAAGATTGAGAATATCAAGTGCACAATGGTTTTATAGTAGATGTTGAGGAAATTCTGAAACTGGAATGAGACTTGTAATTTGTATAGTTAGAAGAAACTTTAACGAGGATTGTGACTTAAGATGGATTATCAGAGTTGTGCAGCTGAAGCGTATGTCGTGCAGTTGCTATGAGTATGTGACTCTACATGCTTGATTTGGTAGATTGTGGATGTAGGGATGATGTGCCAAGGTGTTGTGATAACTCGAAGATATTTGCTTATTTATAAGGATATTAATGTGGTTGTTAGTTGATGGTAAGTTGTGTGTATATTTGTTGAGTTATAACGTTAAGTTGATGTTATAATGATTTTGTTCATGTTGCCGTGATGTTGTTGTTGGTTACTGTGATACGGTGGGAGAACTGACTGTGAGTTTTGCGTTTGTATTCGCACTTGTTTGGTTGAGCAAGAGTCGCCACCGACTTTTTATTTTATCCTAAAGGAAAGGTTAAAAAGCACAGCAAAAACCTTTTGAGATATTTCGTGGGTTCGGGGGGTAGATTATGAAAAGGGAAGGTATTAGCACCCTTTTCATCCATGGTTATCCATGGGCTCTTAGTTACTTGGTTTTTAGATCACTTGCCTTGATTTTCGATTGCTTGAAAATGGTGTGTGTGTGTGTGTGTTTTTGAAAATATTTTTGAAGAGATGCCTTGTCTTAGGCGACCAATGTATTCGACTCGTGTTTGAGTGTTTTACAAAAGTGTGTATCTTTTCGAAAAGATGTTTCAAATGTTTTTGAGAGTTTGTTTGAAAATATGTATGGAGTGTGGTTTTTGAAAAGAAGGCAAGCGTTTTTGCAAGTTGATCTCAAGTAACTAATAGTTTTGTCTACCCTATTGTACTCAAAGGTTTTCTCTATGTTTTCAACCCTTTTTAACAATTTTGTTCCACCATTGAATTTGGTGGACAATCTTGCGTTTAGGAAGTTTGTTCGGGACGGGCGCGGGTCATCGTATGGACCATGAATGCAATGGTGCCAAGTGTCTTTGGCAATTTTCTTTGAAGGGACTATGATCATTCTATTTAGGCAACTTTCGAAAGCGTCATCGAGGGACTTATGATCATTTGAATTTGTTTTGCCAAAGATACTCGACGTGCAAGCATGGCCCATTTTGGAAGGCAACATGTGGGATTACCCTAGAGGGTGCAAGTGTGATTGTGTATTGATTTCATGTATTTGTCTTGTATTAGGTTATCTAGCGTTTGGTTTTATGTACATGCAAACCCTAGGTCTAACCATGGTATAATTGAAAGCGGTAAATTGCGAAAATGTAAAATCTACGCTATTACAAAATAAGTATCCGGGAGTGGGGGTACAAATTTACGAATGGGGATGAGACTTAGGAATACAGTGTCCAATAGATTACAACCAAATCGAATCGATCAAATGTAAATGTAACGAATATACAAATATAAGCAAATGTATAATGTATCAAAATGTGAGTATATTGTATACGTGTACGTGCATATGTATATTTGTATATGTAATTATTTACATGTGCGACAATGTGAATTTAAATGCGTATTATTAAGTATCTTTTTAACTTAAACGAAAAGAATTAAATATTTATTAATCTTTGATTTGTGTTCTTGTGTTTTCTTTAATATGTACAAAAAAGAACTTTTAAGAAAAGGAAGTGTTCTAAGTTTGAAAATTGTCATTCCACATTTGATATAAAAAAGTATCTTTATATTTTATGTTTTATATATGCAAAAGAATATTTCAATTAAATGTTAAGAATTATATATAAAAAATGTATTCGTCTTGATTATATACAAAGAAAGTATTTTAATCAAATGTTTTAAATTTAAATTATGTATATTAAAAAAAAAGTATTTTTTATGTATTTTATATATTAAGATATTAATGCAAAAATATTTAAGTTAGAGGAAAAAATATATTGTTCAAATTTATGTTATAAAAAGGTTTGATGTAAAAAATTATGTTAATTTATTAACAAAAATAAAAGGTTAAGGTTAAGTTATGTAAAAAATCTGGTTTATATCAAAAAAGGTTAAGTTTTAGGACGGGCCTTGGGGAGGTATTGGCCCAAATAGAAAAGAAATGAGGGGGGGTGCTATCCAGAACGCAATGGGCTTAGGTGCAGTGAGAACGGGGCGAGGCCCAGCAAGCTGAGACAATTCTTTAGGGTTGGATTGTTTGTTTCAATTGGGATTACGCTTAGGGTTTGTGAGGCGCGCCGTTCGTTCGTTCTTCGTTCATCTTCTCCGATCGTTCGTCCTTTGGCCATGGTTGCTGAACAGCGCCTCCTCGCCTGAGCTACCAACGCTACCCCCTAAACTCTCTTTCCTCCATAGCTCGAGTCCAGTGGTCTCATGACAACAAGGTTTGCTTTTGATGTTTTATACCTTTTTTACGAATTGCATGCTTATTTTGCTTTGAGCTTTGACCTTAAACTTTTGTTATTATGGAGGTGATGGATAAAAAGAGAGAGAAAGGCGTACTACCTTCGGTCTTGGAGAAGGAGGAGAGATAGGGTAGGTGGCACTCCGGAAGCTTGCCGGCGGGGATGCGGTACTGATGATCTCTTTGAGCTTCCTGGTACCTTTGTATATTTCTTTTGGTTTTATGATGATTATGGCCTGAAAACCTTTATACACTTCTTTATCTCTTCTCCTTGTTGGCTTGCCTTTGGAATGTTTCTGAATGTTTGTTGCCTTTGGAATGTTTCTGAACGTTTGTTGCCTTTGGAATGTTTGTTTCGTTATCCCTTTTGCCCAATGATGGTACTCTTTGAGGGCTTGAGGGTTACAGGTTGCCTGGGTAAGTTTTGTTGGTTTTGAAAGTTGACAAGGTTTTGTTTGAATGGCCAGGCTTCAGGTTTTGTAACTTTAGGCTTTAGGTTTGTGCAGTTTTGCTGGTTGTAGGCTTGGACTTGGTTCAGGTTTCACAGGTTTTAGGCTTATGAAGTTGAGTTTGACAGGTTCAGCAGGTTTTTTTGATTTTTACACAGGGCCTTATGGGCTTTGGCTTGACAGGTTTAATGGCTTAGCAGGTTTGATGCTTAGGCAGGTTGGATGCTTAGGCAGTTTTTTGCTTAAGGTTGATTTTGTTTAGGCAGGTTTCTTAGAGGCTTTAATGTTTGATGGTTAAGGCAGGTTTAAAGCTTCAGCAGTTTTGAGTCTTGACAGGGTTTTGAAAATGGTAAAGCCTTGGATATTTGTTTGTGTTGGAGTTTTGAACTTGTATCATGAACTTGGGTCAAAATTCTGGTTTATGGGCATATGTTGGTATGGCTTGTGGTGAGTTCTTTGACAATTGTTACAGGTTATGCTTTAAGGCATAGTTGTTCTGTCCTGCTTGACAGGTTCAGCAGGCTTTTGATACTTCTCTCAACAAAACAGGTTTTTAGGTCTTTCCTTTTAGACTGGAGGTTTATGCAGTTTTGCCCCTCTTTTCTGTATTAGTTTGCCCTTTTTTTTCTCTTTTATCCACTGTGTTCAGTTTTTGTTTTATATTATCTTCCTGCCTAAAGCCTAAACCTGCTTTCTTTTTCTTTTCTTCTTCTCTCTCCAGTACAGTCTTGCATTAAGATATTATTTATGCATTGTACTTCTTTTTTCTGAAAGGGCCACTTGTTTGGGAAATGATGAAAATGAGTGTGTTTTGCTTGCATAACAATTTTTCTCTGCATTCTTGTCTCTTCTTCCAGATTTTGTGCTTTTGACATCTTTCCAAATCTCTTGAATAGCTTTGTGACATTTTGACAGCAAGTTTGAATTTTTCAGTTTGGACTTCCAGTTTGGTTTGAACTTGGAGTTTTGAGATTTGAACTTATGCAGTTTGGATAATTTTTGAATTGTGCAATTTGACTTTTGTGCATTCAATTTTAGCAAATAAAAACTCATCCCTCTTTGTGAACCGGGAGAAATCCCGTGATTTGCAGAGAGGGTTAACTGATCCCAAACAGTGGCTCTTAATGATGAATTTTATATCTGTCTTTTTATTTATTCTGCTATTTGACTTTTCCTCCTTTTCTTTTGCAGATGAATATTTGAATGGAGAGGGGTATTAAATGAAGAATGAAGAATTAGAACAAATAGGATAGTTTCATTTTTTTATTTAAATTTAAACTAATGTAAAATTATTGTTGTAAATAAATTGTAAACAATAATTGTACGAATAATTTAAAAATAAATAAAAGCTTTTATTATCCAATTAATTCTATTTCCTCTTTTATTGTTTATTTATTATTTAAAATTCTTTGAATTAAAATAATTGAAAAATAAATTCCAATCACTTAACCTCAGAATAATAAATAATTTAAATAAACAATGCTTTAGCAATTTACTCAGTTAAACCTGGCCTTTCCAATATCCAAAGCAAAGCAACAGTTAACCAAAACAACTAATCAGGCGCATTCCCTTTTCCCTGATTTTTTACCAAACACTGTAAATCCAAACTGCATGGATCTTTTGACTGGTTCAATCAAACGAACGTGAATTCAAACCAAATGCATTCTTTTTACTGATTAAGTCAAACAATGCGAATCCAACCCAAATCTCGGAATAACTTGCAAAGTGCTGTAGAATTTAAATCCTTCTGAGAACGTGCCCAAAAAAAACCTAATTCCTGATTAAATTCCAAAGAGCGTTCGCCTGATCAAAGTTGAGCCAAAATCAACCAAAACCCTAAGTCAACTGTGTGAAACAATCCAGGGCCCTGAAAAATCAATAAAACCCTAATTTTGCTTGGCTAACGAGAAAAAATCCGTTTAACCGATTCCTGAGCCAATCTGAAAAATCAGGAAACGCCTGAAGCTGTAATTTCTTGAGGAAAGATGCGAGGGCAAATTTTGGGGTACAACAGTTGCTCCTGTTCAATCTTCTTGAACCTGAAGAGTTAGATTGGCAAGTTTGCCTTTCGCGACTTGAAGGTAAAAGAAGATTGGACACTAAAGTACCCAGAAAATTTGCACTCGTCGATGTGATGGTAGAGGTGAATGGGCTTACAGATGCCATTTGGTGATGGGCTTAAAGATGCCATCTGATGCGACAGGATCTTGTCGAGGGATGGGCTTAGAGATGCCATCTGGAAATGGGCTTAAAGATGCCATCAGGGAATGGGCTTAAAGATGCCATTTGGCGACTGCTGGTAGGAGGATGGGCTTAAAGATGCCATCTGGAAATGGGCTTAAAGATTCTATTTGGTGATGTTGAACTGTATGTCAATGGTGAGTGGACGAGTATCAGAAAGGCATCCACGTTTTGGAACATCTCTGAATCGGGGGTCTGAGCAAGCAATAGATTGACATCCACGTTTCGGAGAATCCGTAAACTATTTTCAGGAGTTGAGATTGAATAAGCAATAGAGCAGCATCCGTTGTTGGGAAGCGTCCGTAAACTGTTTTCAAAAATTGCATATGAACAAGTTGGTAGATTAACATCCGTTGTTGGGAAGAATCCGTAAACTGTTTTCAGAAGTCTTGAAGAAGAATCTGAACAAGTGATAGGTTAACATCCGTTGTTTGGAGAACCCGTGAACTGTTTTCAGAAGTCTTGAAGTTGAATAAGCAATAGAGCAGCATCCGTTGTTGGGAAGCGTCCGTAAACTGTTTTCAAAAATTGCATCTGAACAAGTTGGTAGATTAACATCCGTTGCTGGGAAGAATCCGTAAACTGTTTTCAGACGTCTTGAGGTTGAATAAGCAACAGAGCAGCATCCGTTGTTGGGAAGCGTTCGTAAACTGTTTTCAAAAGTTGCATCTGAACAAGTTGGTAGATTAACATCCGTTGTTGGGAAGAATCCGTGAACTATTTTCAGAAGTCTTGAAGAGGAACCGGTGTAGGGTTTCCTGAGGATGAGCTCGTGTAAAACTGCATCTGGATGAATCTGGAATAAGTATCAGAATGTCGCCGTGTCTGGGTCACATCTGAACTATTTCTGGATGAATCTCGGAAGATGATCTGTGTCTGTCGACTGATCTTACCTGAAAAGGTAAAGGGTTAGTTGTATGCAATGTTATGATTCATGATGCAATGTATGTGACATCAATGTTTATGACATGAATGGGATGAATGCGTATGTAAGCTGATGAGCTAATGCTGAGGATAAATGAATCCTGGATGGCTGAAGATAAAAGAATCTTGATTGCTGCCGGGGAAAATAAATCCTTGGCTGCTGCTGTGGAGGGCAAGAATCATCAATTGTTGAAAATGAGAAGTCTGGGGACCCTTGTTGGGGAAATCAGAAGCTTGGGTTGTATGCCAAACTACTGGGGACTTCCTGTTTTGAAGAGATCTGTGTAGGATTTCCTGATGATGAGTTCGTGTAAAACTGCATCGGGTTTTTGAACACTTTTGACATTCGAATGCCCCAAGTGGTGACGTAGACAATTTCCTGGCTTGTTACAGGTGTTGGTCTACAATCGGTCGTCCACAGATGTTTTCCTGGCTTGTTACAGGTGTTGATCTGGAATTCTTCAGACGTGCCCTGGCTGGATACAGGAATCGAGTCTGGAAAGGTGATAGTTAACATATATGCCCTGGCTGGATACAAGAATCAAATCTTCAAACTCTTCAGACGTGCCCTGGCTAGATACAGGAGTCGAGTCTGGAAATAGTCGTCAACAGATATGCCCTGGCTGGATATAGGAATCGAATCCTCAAACTCTTCAGACGTGCCCTGGCTAGGTACAGGAATCGAGTCTGGAAATGTGATAGTTAACAGATATGCCCTGGCTAGATACAGGAATCGAATCTTCAAACTCTTCAGACGTGCCCTGACTAGATACAGGAATCGAGTCTGGAAATGTGATAGTTGATTGGTTGAACACTTTTGACATTCGAATGCCCCAAGTGGTGATGAAGGAGTCTTGAATCAGATTACTCTGCATATTGAGAGATTTTTTTGAAATCTTGACTGGACTGCCCCAGGTGAACTGGATTTTGAAAGATTTGTTGGACCTTGACTGGACTGCCCCAGGTTAATTGGATTTTGAAAGATCTGTTGGACCTTGACTGGACTGCCCCGGGTTAATTGGATTTTGAAAGATCTGTTGGACCTTGACTGGACTGCCCCAGGTTAATTGGATGGTGCTATGTCATGCCCCTTGTTGATAGGAGATTTGATGGAAGTGTTATCCTCTTGAAGTGATTTTTACTTACTGAGAGAGTTTTCGTTCCTCCGAACATTCGCTGTATGAATTTCTTCGCTGTCAAACAAAAAGCCAAATGCAGACAGTGATATTCAAATAATGCAAAGTTTATGTTTGTCTCGAAGTTTTGAAGAATGCGTTTTTTAGCAGAAAACTTTTTATAAGACAGATCAACACAAGATTTAGAGCAAAGCCTTACAGGAGTCAGGATACCTTTTGTAACAGTGTGCTTTCGAACTAACCCATGCTTCAATTAGGACTTTTGAAGGGTTGTAACGTGGTTTGGTTCACGGTTTAAGAAACAAAGGATAAAGGCTCAAAGTATATTTGTACCCACCCGCTCTTCGTGATGTTCTTCAACCTAAGCTCAGTTAATTGTGCGTCACTCTGTTTTGAGTTTGGAACGACTTTTGGGCGATGGTTCACCGGTTGAATTCGGGGAGACAGTCATCATCTCCTCTTTTCTTTTTCAACATTTTTCATGTTGTTGAGGATTTTGTAATGACCTCACTATTTTGATTTTGATTTGTTATCCCTAACTTTTGCCTGACTGTTACCGTTTTCCGGGATTACCGTCAGCGGGATGCCCCAGCTTTCTTAAGCCTCCTTTATAGGTTTTGGCTTGGTGGGCTTTTCTCTTTTGAGAGATTGACTGGCTATGTGATAGGGAACCACCCCTGTCTTTTGATTCCAAAGGAATGCTTTCTCTTTTGACGCCGTTCGTTGTATTATGAACTGAGAGTTTGCGACTTCAATGCGAGTTTTCTTTTGAATTAAACTGAGATACTACCCTGCCCCAGGTTTATATTAAAGGTTTCGATTGTTTAGAACAGAAAACTCCTACTTCTTTGGCTCGAAGGGGTTGACTAGGGATTAACTTCCTTATAACTTCAGTGTTTGGGAATTGAAAGAAATGCATGTACATCATCAGCAAGGTCTGTTCAAAAGCATACTGTATAAGATCATGGTATTGTTTCGTCATCCTCCCTCTAAAGGCTTGCAGCTTTTTATCAAGAGTCAAATATCATAAAGAAAAGCATAAGAGTAGTGAAACAAATGGATGAATTCAAGACAAACATATGCAATGCATTAATGAAAACAGAGTTTAACATCAACAAATAATTGTTTGACAGCAAAAGAAATTACAACTTTGAAAATTCAAAAAGAAGCAAAAGTCTTTTAGCTTGAGCTTCGTCACTTCAAGTGGAGAACCCTTTAACGGAAGATTTTCATCTCGCCGTCTGGCATGAATTCCAGCACCCCAATGTCGATCAGATCTTGAATCTTGTTCTTCAAGGCCCAACAGTCGTTGGTGTCGTGTCCCGGGCTGTAAGAATGGTAAACACAAAATGCGTCGGGACGATAGTTAGGAGAGGAGGTATTGAGCTTCTGAGGATGATCCTTTAAGGTAAGCAGGTTGACCTCCATCAGGCGCTTCAGTATAAAGAATGATGGTATTTCAGTCTCCGTGAACTGTCTTCCCGACGTTTCTTGCTTTCGCCAATTACCCCGTTGACGCTGGCGAGGTTGTTGCTGGGCTTGTGACCCTGAAGCAAGCAAAGGAGCTTTCCCCTTGTCTTCTTGAGTGGATGGAGGCTGAGCGGTGACTTGCTCCTCAACCTCAGATGTTTTCCCCAGTTGGTTGTTTGGAAGCAGTTGGCGGACAAGAACTCTGAGTTCCTCTTGTCTTTGAGATAGGTCTTGGATGAGAACCATCTGGCCCACCAACTGTCCCATCACTTGGGTCCTCAAGGTTGTCAGATCAAACTGCAACTCCGCAAGCTGATCACTCCTGGCATTGTTGGAATTCTCCAAGCCCTTTGTGAGGAGAGCTTTCATCTCTTCTTGCCCCAGAGACAAGTTCAGGAACATCTCCTGCAGCTGAGCAGTCTGGTCTTGGATGTCTTTGACAGACCTTTCTAGAGCCATCTCTTACTGAAATAAACAGCAGGAGAGTAAGGAAACCTGAAAAAGGAAAGACTGTCAACATGCAATGCATGATATGTGGATGCATGCTTTCAAGGATCTCTTGGGGTAAACACAAGAAAATGTTAGAGGTTGAACTTTGCTCTTGGATTGGAGATCTCCGCACCGGTGGATGTCTTTCCACGAGAATCAAGCTCACCATGTAGAGTGGGTCATAGCTACTGATTCAAGTTGTTGTACTTGATCTTTGTTTGGAGAACTTTGTATCGGTGGATGTCTTTCCACGAGAATCAAGCTCACCATGTCGAGTGGGTCATAGCCACTGATTCAAGTTGTTGTACTTGACCTTTGTTTGGAGAACTTTGTATCGGTGGATGTCTTTCCACGAGAATCAAGCTCACCATGTCGAGTGGGTCATAGCCACTGATTCAAGTTGTTGCACTGGAATTTTTGATGGCATTTGTTTAGAGGAGAAACCTCTTGCCCCTTGGTAGGTGTCTGGTTCAACGTAACCCTGCATCAAAAGAACCCTCGAGATCCTTGAAATGGTTATTGAAAATGCTATGGTATGATGTTATGATGTTATGTACATGTATGCGAAAAGCAAATGAGTGTATATACAGGCAAACATATTCACACAAAGCAAACAAGTCCTTAGGTTTAGGCTTGCATGGGGTTCAGGTACTACCCTCTTTCAGTTTCGTTGGTTAAAACCTGTCCTATCAAAAGTAACCGGGTTCTAGAGGATCTCAAATCATTGGCTACCCTCGATCGGTCATAACTCCAACATCGCTATCTTTTCTTGCAGCCGGAACCATCGCGAGAGTTTAGCCTCAATGAGTGTAGCATACTGCTACTGTTCTAATGGCCAAGTTGGGTCAATTTAGGGTTCTAAGGTCGGTTGGTGCTTAATGACTCCTTGGAAGACCCATATTCTCCCCGTTTCAACACAAGGGATATCGGTACAGACAAAGGTGCCACACCAACGTAGCCACTGCTTCACCCATGTCGGTATACCCCGGACAGGTCCCTCGCAGATTATGCTACCTAAAAAAAAGGTTTCCCCCAGATCCGGGTTAGGATCTATGAAACTCCGATGCAAAGCCCACAAATGTAAAAGCAAACAAAGCAATCAATTGAATATAAAGGTGATCTAAACCCTAAGGTAACCCCACTTCGAGTAGTAGTCCCCAACAGAGTCGCCAGTTCTGTGATACGGTGGGAGAACTGACTGTGAGTTTTGCGTTTGTATTCGCACTTGTTTGGTTGAGCAAGAGTCGCCACCGAATTTTTATTTTATCCTAAAGGAAAGGTTAAAAAGCACAGCAAAAACCTTTTGAGATATTTCGTGGGTTCGGGGGGTAGATTATGAAAAGGGAAGGTATTAGCACCCTTTTCATCCATGGTTATCCATGGGCTCTTAGTTACTTGGTTTTTAGATCACTTGCCTTGATTTTCGATTGCTTGAAAATGGTGTGTGTGTGTGTGTGTTTTTGAAAATGGTTTTGAAGAGATGCCTTGTCTTAGGCGACCAATGTATTCGACTCGTGTTTGAGTGTTTTACAAAAGTGTGTATCTTTTCGAAAAGATGTTTCAAATGTTTTTGAGAGTTTGTTTGAAAATATGTATGGAGTGTGGTTTTTGAAAAGAAGGCAAGCGTTTTTGCAAGTTGATCTCAAGTAACTAATAGTTTTGTCTACCCTATTGTACTCAAAGGTTTTCTCTATGTTTTCAACCCTTTTTAACAATTTTGTTCCACCATTGAATTTGGTGGACAATCTTGCGTTTAGGAAGTTTGTTCGGGACGGGCGCGGGTCATCGTATGGACCATGAATGCAATGGTGCCAAGTGTCTTTGGCAATTTGCTTTGAAGGGACTATGATCATTCTATTTAGGCAACTTTCGAAAGCGTCATCGAGGGACTTATGATCATTTGAATTTGTTTTGCCAAAGATACTCGACGTGCAAGCATGGCCCATTTTGGAAGGCAACATGTGGGATTACCCTAGAGGGTGCAAGTGTGATTGTGTATTGATTTCATGTATTTGTCTTGTATTAGGTTATCTAGCGTTTGGTTTTATGTACATGCAAACCCTAGGTCTAACCATGGTATAATTGAAAGCGGTAAATTGCGAAAATGTAAAATCTACGCTATTACAAAATAAGTATCCGGGAGTGGGGGTACAAATTTACGAATGGGGATGAGACTTAGGAATACAGTGTCCAATAGATTACAACCAAATCGAATCGATCAAATGTAAATGTAACGAATATACAAATATAAGCAAATGTATAATGTATCAAAATGTGAGTATATTGTATACGTGTACGTGCATATGTATATTTGTATATGTAATTATTTACAGGTGCGACAATGTGAATTTAAATGCGTATTATTAAGTATCGTTTTAACTTAAACGAAAAGAATTAAATATTTATTAATCTTTGATTTGTGTTCTTGTGTTTTCTTTAATATGTACAAAAAAGAACTTTTAAGAAAAGGAAGTGTTCTAAGTTTGAAAATTGTCATTCCACATTTGATATGAAAAAGTATCTTTATATTTTATGTTTTATATATGCAAAAGAATATTTCAATTAAATGTTAAGAATTATGTATAAAAAATGTATTCGTCTTGATTATATACAAAGAAAGTATTTTAATCAAATGTTTTAAATTTAAATTATGTATATTAAAAAAAAGTATTTTTTATGTATTTTATATATTAAGATATTAATGCAAAAATATTTAAGTTAGAGGAAAAAATATATTGTTCCAATTTATGTTATAAAAAGGTTTGATGTAAAAAATTATGTTAATTTATTAACAAAAATAAAAGGTTAAGGTTAAGTTATGTAAAAAATCTGGTTTATATAAAAAAAGGTTAAGTTTTAGGACGGGCCTTGGGGAGGTATTGGCCCAAATAGAAAAGAAATGAGGGGGGGTGCTATCCAGAATGCAATGGGCTTAGGTGTAGTGAGAACGGGGCGAGGCCCAGCAAGCTGAGACAATTCTTTAGGGTTGGATTGTTTGTTTCAATTGGGATTACGCTTAGGGTTTGTGAGGCGCGCCGTTCGTTCGTTCTTCGTTCATCTTCTCCGATCGTTCGTCCTTTGGCCATGGTTGCTGAACAGCGCCTCCTCGCCTGAGCTACCAATGCTACCCCCTAAACTCTCTTTCCTCCATAGCTCGAGTCCAGTGGTCTCATGACAACAAGGTTTGCTTTTGATGTTTTATACCTTTTTTACGAATTGCATGCTTATTTTGCTTTGAGCTTTGACCTTAAACTTTTGTTATTATGGAGGTGATGGAGAAAAAGAGAGAGAAAGGCGTACTACCTTCGGTCTTGGAGAAGGAGGAGAGATAGGGTAGGTGGCGCTCTGGAAGCTTGCCGGCGGGGATGCGGTACTGATGATCTCTTTGAGCTTCCTGGTACCTTTGTATATTTCTTTTGGTTTTATGATGATTATGGCCTGAAAACCTTTATACACTTCTTTATCTCTTCTCCTCGTTGGCTTGCCTTTGGAATGTTTCTGAATGTTTGTTGCCTTTGGAATGTTTCTGAACGTTTGTTGCCTTTGGAATGTTTGTTTCGTTATCCCTTTTGCCCAATGATGGTACTCTTTGAGGGCTTGAGGGTTACAGGTTGCCTGGGTAAGTTTTGTTGGTTTTGAAAGTTGACAAGGTTTTGTTTGAATGGTCAGGCTTCAGGTTTTGTAACTTTAGGCTTTAGGTTTGTGCAGTTTTGCTGGTTGTAGGCTTGGACTTGGTTCAGGTTTCACAGGTTTTAGGCTTATGAAGTTGAGTTTGACAGGTTCAGCAGGTTTTTTTGATTTTTAAACAGGGCCTTATGGGCTTTGGCTTGACAGGTTTAATGGCTTAGCAGGTTTGATGCTTAGGCAGGTTGGATGCTTAGGCAGTTTTTTGCTTAAGGTTGATTTTGTTTAGGCAGGTTTCTTAGAGGCTTTAATGTTTGATGGTTAAGGCAGGTTTAAAGCTTCAGCAGTTTTGAGTCTTGACAGGGTTTTGAAAATGGTAAAGCCTTGGATATTTGTTTGTGTTGGAGTTTTGAACTTGTATCATGAACTTGGGTCAAAATTCTGGTTTATGGGCATATGTTGGTATGGCTTGTGGTGAGTTCTTTGACAATTGTTACAGGTTATGCTTTAAGGCATAGTTGTTCTGTCCTGCTTGACAGGTTCAGCAGGCTTTTGATACTTCTCTCAACAAAACAGGTTTTTAGGTCTTTCCTTTTAGACTGGAGGTTTATGCAGTTTTGCCCCTCTTTTCTGTATTGGTTTGCCCTTTTTTTTCTCTTTTATCCACTGTGTTCAGTTTTTGTTTTATATTATCTTCCTGCCTAAAGCCTAAACCTGCTTTCTTTTTCTTTTCTTCTTCTCTCTCCAGTACAGTCTTGCATTAAGATATTATTTATGCATTGTACTTCTTTTTTCTGAAAGGGCCACTTGTTTGGGAAATGATGAAAATGAGTGTGTTTTGCTTGCATAACAATTTTTCTCTGCATTCTTGTCTCTTCTTCCAGATTTTGTGCTTTTGACATCTTTCCAAATCTCTTGAATAACTTTGTGACATTTTGACAGCAAGTTTGAATTTTTCAGTTTGGACTTCCAGTTTGGTTTGAACTTGGAGTTTTGAGATTTGAACTTATGCAGTTTGGATAATTTTTGAATTGTGCAATTTGACTTTTGTGCATTCAATTTTAGCAAATAAAAACTCGTCCCTCTTTGTGAACCGGGAGAAATCCCGTGATTTGCAGAGAGGGTTAACTGATCCCAAACAGTGGCTCTTAATGATGAATTTTATATCTGTCTTTTTATTTATTCTGCTATTTGACTTTTCCTCCTTTTCTTTTGCAGATGAATATTTGAATGGAGAGGGGTATTAAATGAAGAATGAAGAATTAGAACAAATAGGATAGTTTCATTTTTTTATTTAAATTTAAACTAATGTAAACTTATTGTTGTAAATAAATTGTAAACAATAATTGTACGAATAATTTAAAAATAAATAAAAGCTTTTATTATCCAATTAATTCTATTTCCTCTTTTATTGTTTATTTATTATTTAAAATTCTTTGAATTAAAATAATTGAAAAATAAATTCCAATCACTTAACCTCAGAATAATAAATAATTTAAATAAACAATGCTTTAGCAATTTACTCAGTTAAACCTGGCCTTTCCAATATCCAAAGCAAAGCAACAGTTAACCAAAACAACTAATCAGGCGCATTCCCTTTTCCCTGATTTTTTACCAAACACTGTAAATCCAAACTGCATGGATCTTTTGACTGGTTCAATCAAACGAACGTGAATTCAAACCAAATGCATTCTTTTTACTGATTAAGTCAAACAATGCGAATCCAACCCAAATCTCGGAATAACTTGCAAAGTGCTGTAGAATTTAAATCCTTCTGAGAACGTGCCCAAAAAAAACCTAATTCCTGATTAAATTCCAAAGAGCGTTCGCCTGATCAAAGTTGAGCCAAAATCAACCAAAACCCTAAGCCAACTGTGTGAAACAATCCAGAGCCCTGAAAAATCAATAAAACCCTAATTTTGCTTGGCTGACGAGAAAAAATCTGTTTGACCGATTCTTGAGCCAATCTGAAAAATCAGGAAACGCCTGAAGCTGTAATTTCTTGAGGAAAGATGCGAGGGCAAATTTTGGGGTACAACAGTTACCATAAATGGTGAATAATACTCCATAATATGACGAAGTTGTTTATGTTGGCTATGTTGATGTCACTATGAGGGTGATACGACGATATGAATAGAGTTGTTGATAATTGACATACATACATATATATAGGAATAGAATTGTGTGTGTGTTTTAGTGTTGAAGATGTTGTTTAGATGATAATGTAATGTTGTATATCCAAGTATAAGTGTGTTACTACTTTAAAATATTGATATGTCAGGATATTGTTAAGGCGGTTGATAAGTTGTTAACAATCATGTCACAGAGGTGTTGAATGATTAGCATGTGTGTATTAGATTTGAATCATGTTGATTTATTGTTATGTCGATAAAGTAGTAGCCAAAGTGTTGTCAGACGCGACTTGGGGATCAGAGAATGAGATGCGAAATTTTCATTAAGAGTGGTAGTATCGAGTAGATTTTCGAGGATGAAAATATTATAAGTGGGGGAGAGTTGTAACGCCCGTTAATTTAATTAATCATTTAATTAAATTATTTTGGATTATTTGTTGAGGTTTCGAGATGTTGTGGATTGTTGGTATAAGTTGTTAGATTATTATTAATTAATTAAGTAGTTGATTAATAATAACAATAATGTTGGAATTAATGGAATACTATAAGATTATGTTGTTGGACCTATTTTATATGGTGGTATGTAGTACTAGGGGGGTGTGAGAATTAAGCCCAAGAGAAATAATTCTATTATTATTGAGTTTGGTTATAATAATAGAAATTAGATGTGACAATAAGGAGAATAGGTTTTGTCAAGAGGAAGAAGAATAAGGGTTGGAAGAGAGAAAGAGAACGTGAAAGTTGCAGAAAAGAAGGAAAAAAGCCAGAACATAATTCAATCGGAAAATTCGTAGAGCAACCTTCAATCCAAGGTATGGGTGGGGTTATGAATCTATAATAGGGTTTATGATGAGTAGTATGTGGAATTAGATGTGAAAAGTTATCTTGTTCATGATTTGAATGTATATATCGTTGTATGATGAAGACCAATGATTTATAGATGAATAATGATGCCCTAATGTTATATAATTGATGTAGAAACATATGATTATTATAATTGATGATTACATATGATTAGAGGATGTTTTTAGGGCCTAAGGCAGGGAAACCATAGTGAAAGCACAGTGAAATCACAGAAAATATTCATGACAAAACAGTATGTGTCGACCTCAAAAGCCATGCGTTGATACATGTAGGTTTTTGGACCCAGGATGAGTCGATACGAAGGAGCATGTGTTGATACATGCGGTGTTGTAGACTCAGTATGAGTCGATACAAAGGGATTACGCGTCAACTCATGTAGGATGTTAGCCCAGTATGCGTCGAATCAAAACATCATGCGTCAACTCATGTAGTCTAATTTTTGGCATATTTGTTTCCGAAGGCTGTAACTAGAGTTTTCGGGCTCCATTTGAGGTGTTGTTCAAAGCGTTGGGTAGCTAATGCGATGAACTTCATTCTTAAGGATTAAAATGAAGAATAAGAAGAATAAACCTAGTGACCCAAATTAGGATTAGAGTTTGTTTCATGCGTTAATCACTATGATGATTTTGTGAAGTATGATGAGGATAAGATGGTTATAGATTATTGCTTGGTTCATAACAATAAGATTAATGATAAAAATGACGTAGTATTACAAAATTAATAATAGGTAGAGGTTTGTTAACTAGAAGTAAGCCTTAGATGATTAATTAATTATAGGCAATATCATGTTGTAGGCCTATGGCCAACATTGAGGGATTGTCGATCTATCGTTGTATTGTTGTTGTGGCTGAGTTGCTGTAGAATTATGTTGATGGATTACATTGATGAAATTATGTTGATGAATTATGCGATGAATTATGTTGATAAAATTATGTTGATGAATGATGTTGATTAATGATGTTGAGATGCCTCTAATGATTGGCAGCTATTAAGATGTAGGCTTATGGCCAACGATGATGTTGTGTTGAGATGTTATTAATTATGGTTGTTGTTATTACATTCATGATTGTGTCGCATACATTGCATTTCAAGATGGAGCTGATGCTCGTTAAGATGGCCTGTATTGGCGAATATTAAGATGAAGGCTTATGCTTTGTTGATGCCTTTATTTATTGGCAATTATTTGAGATGGGAGTTCTGCTCCAATGGTACCACATGCATTTTCATAGTATTGAGTCGCATTATATGATTGCATAAAGAAGTTGTGTATTGATGCGGAAAATGTGTATATTGTTAGTATTCTGTTGCGATTATTTTTGTTTATACGATGAGAAGTGGTGATGTTATATGATCTAATTTAATATATTATTTATCATACGTTTTATTATATTGTTAGATATCTCACCCGTTCTGTTTGAATGTTACCCTTATGTTGGTAACGTACAGGTAATCCAGAGTGAAGGAAGTATACCTTCGGTAGTTCGAGTCGGTGTCATTGCTCTGATACGTAACACTCGGGGGGATGAACGCTTGTTGCTTTTAATTATTGATTATTTCAGTTGTTGAACTTTGATTTGATTGTTGCTAAGTATGTATTATTATGAAGTTGTTGTAATGATGGAAAAAGATGTTATTATGATTCTGCTGCGTAGATATTCAAGTTGTTGAATTAAGAGGTTAAATTATTATGCTGATAGTTCATTCGAAGTTTTAAAGTGTTATGTATCCACATTGAATGCAATGTGTCTTTATGTTGAATTTGTGGCATCCTGATTCAGTTATATGAATTTTAAACTCTTATTTACATATATAATTTGCCGGGTAGAATTGGGGTGTTACACCATAACTTCGACTTAGCGTTCATCTGCATACAAAATCTCCCAACATATGAGTCGCTGACCTTGGAATTTTTAAGCTCATTCTTATACAACCTGTCGTGTGACAAAAACAAGCACCTATCCGGCTTTGCTACTTTTAGAATGTTCAACAATGAATATTCTGTAAGTCAATCCACTCTGAGTGCTTTCTTCCATTTCCCTAGCGAGGGAGTGGTACACCATTGTATTCTAGAAGACCTAGATTGGGCGTCTACAGTTTTCAGACTTTGGAAAGTTCTTACCAATGAGGAACCGAACAGCTGGGAAGGGCTTTATGCTTCATCCATTCATAATCCTGCAATAAGGTATTTCCACCGTGTTATCTCCAACACCATTTTTGGGAGGATTAACAAAAACAAGGTTAATTCTAAAGAATTATTCTGAGTCAGATAGAGTTGCTTTTGAGTTAGATATTCTCACTTCTTGAGAATATATCTAAACCACCTGACTCCTTGTAGTTCCACACACAGTATCATAACCTTTTGAATAGGCAACATGTCATGCATACTAGGTGTAAAGTCACTCAAAAACTCCAAAAATTCTTAGTTTGCTTAAAAGATTTACTAAGATCCAATCAATACATTTTCTAGAGTAACTTGCAGTAGAAGAAAACAAACTCCTCCTAGAAAACTCTCTCCTTGAGTTCTTGAGGGAAACCGCAAAAGAGCTGATCAGACCTCAGTACCTGACAATATTCTTCCGCTCTTCTATCCACTAGTAGTTGCTGATACTATCAGGGTCTTCAACCAATTAGTCATGCATTCATCAAACATGATACCATATATAGGACCAGAATCTCCACATTTTAATCCATATAGTCAGAAATGCCACTTCTGACAATAATGCTTGAGCATCTGACTGCACAATCCCAACCAAAAACCAACCATCAATAATTATGATCTTAAGACATCATGTGGGACATAGGCTTCAAAATATAAAACCCAAGATGTAAGGTTCTATAAATATAAACCAAAAGACTCATTATGCAAGAAATCCTTCAAGAAGCTCCCAAACGAGCATAACTAATGTACCTCATTCCAGGTTTTTTCAAACACCGGAATCCTATGGATAGAAATAAACGCTAATATAACCTATAAACTACAATGTTCAGAATTCCGAATTGCATAACTTCTTCATAAAAATATGCAGTCTCCTGTCAAAGTACACACCATCAGTCTTATGCATAACCTCTATAGAGGATAGACAAATACTCAGCTCCCGTCAAAGTATTTATCATTTTTCAAATAAAGATTACCTTCTCACACAAGGTATAACAAATGGTCTGACAATCTTCTTCTGCGTACGTCTGGCACCAACTAGTTCACAAAACAATCCAGAATAGGTCAGTGGTTTGACCTTATGCTCTTCTCTAGATAAACTTTCGTGGTTGAGGAAGTTTCACATCTTGAGATGATGTTCCAACATTGGACCCTACATCAATCTCAAACACATGGATCCTTAAATATGGTTTGGAGACACCATAGTGATCCATAAATCTTGCATGGGGTGCAAGAGGATCAATCATCAGTAGTTGACCAACCATCAATTTAGACCATCCATACATGCTGAGCATGCACACCTCAAGAATCTTCTTCTTATGAGCATAAAATTCAGACCTCCTGTATGACTTTGAGGTGATAAATTCCATTTATCTGCACCTATAGAGGAGATTCCCTCTAACAGGTATCGAAAACAGACTTCAATAACCATGGCCTTGAATGATCTTCAACCAACACAAGCAGACTATCCAGACCGAGTCTGCTTCTTCCAATACACATGGATCCCCTTTAATCCTTGCAAACACAAATGTTCCATTATGTGAGGACACCATATGATTGAACTCTAACTCAAAGAAGAACTTCACAAAGTAACTCCTCCTTATGAAAACCAACTGAGATGTTCATCCTAGGTGCTTCAGATAACTCTCTAAAATGCAGACAACACCACCTTCGATGCTTAATAATCCCTTGAGGCTTTCCAACAGAACAAGAGTTCCATGTGTTAGATTAAAATATCCAGCATCAACCTTAGGGATTCGAAGGGATTAACATCCCACTCATGAGCGCTTAGTAAACTAGGTGCAGCCCCTAAAAATGCTCGTACTATATGGAAATAAAGTTGCACCTTGGCTACAAGCAATTGCTTTTAGCTCAGTGGTAAGCGTTTGATCCTATAAGTGGTATCAAAGCATGGTCATGGGTTCGAATCCCCCCGACTGACACTAAGGGGGGAGATGGTTGGATTAAAATATCCAGCGTCAACCTTAGGGATTCGAAGAGCTTAACATCCCACCCATGGGCGCTTAGTAAACTAGGTGCAACCCCTGAAAATGCTCGTACTATATGGAAATAAAGTTGCACCTTGGCTACAAGAAATTGCTTTTAGCTCAGTGGTAAGCGCTTGATCCTACACCATGCTCTCATATACTTGATAAGAGATAGAAAGTTTGAGTAAACAACCTCTATCAAGTTAATGAGAGACACCATCAGATACACTGAGACAAATAAATTCTCAATACAGAAATGTCATGACATTCTATCTGACATGTCTTCAAGGTCTTCCAGTCTTCATATTAAGGACTCCCCCTTAATAATTTCTCAGATCATGTTAGAGAATTATACATTCTCCCTACCAAATGTTGTACATCACGTGATTGGCACATGCAAGAAACTCTCCTCCAAATAGAATTTGTTTAATGGCCACAAACAAGATTCCATAAATCTGGCTCATTTAATCAGAAGGATCTTCCATATGTTCAGAGAAAATGTCCTCGGAATTTTAGCTTGACCTCCATATATAAAGGATCTGAATGAGATACCCTTATAAGGATTTCACAGAAACCAACACCGTCTCGGCACTTCCACTTTCTTGGATCAGAAATAAACTAACCCAAGAAGTACACCATATGTTGATCGTGTCATGACCAACATACTAATCTAAAACATGTTTCTTAGCAAAGAAACTTCTTAGATCCAGATGCCTCCTCTTCTAGATCAGAAGTAGGTTCCAAACATATATGAGCAATACATATCTTCTTAGCACCCAAGCATCTGCAATGCCCTACCTTTATCCAATAAGATTCTACACAATCTACTGGTATGATGTTCCAACATCTGGTAGGACATCAATTCCTTTCACAAGGAACACAACAAGAGAAATCCTTTATCAAAAGCCTGGAGATTGGCCTTTTATGATTTGAAGTAAAAATAAATTGCTTTTTCTAGATCTCTTTTCAACAAGCTCATACATGAGTGCCTTTATGAGTGGACTTGGGATAAGCCTCAAGTATCTTTGGCAACTCTAACAAGTTAGTCGATCCTCTCCTCAAGTATCACCACACCATGAGATACACCTTCAGTGGAGAATATAGTGTTGCAGACTCCACACACCAAACCACGAGAAGTCTTCCATCGATATACATGCAGCGGAACACAAACCAGAAAACTCATCCCTAACATTCAAGAAATACATAAACCTTTGCACACCACACTCTAGGTGCAACAGGTTAACCTAGGTTTGAAAATAAATCAAATCCTGAATACAATAGCTCTTCTATAAAGCTACATGCCTGAAATCAAAAGACATGTCCAATACACCTCCTGCCATGAACAGTCCATCCTCCACTTCTAGGGACCGTTCAAACCACAATATGAAATCTTCAAGTTCAAACAGCTTTTCAGTAATACCTTCCTTTCCCATGACCAAAAAGTATCATCCCAGGATCTCACCCAAAACAGAACAGGATGTCTGCTCTGATACCAATTGAAATTCTGGTATGACAGAACTCAGATGTCCTAAGAGGATGTTGAGACATCTGGTCTGACACAAATAACACAGGAAAGGTATAAACATTAAAAACAATACTAAAAAGCAATAAATAACACACATAATTTTTTACCCAGTTTGGAACAACCTTCTTACTCTGGTGGCATACCAAGTCAGGGACAAATACACTAATAGTAGTATCAATCCAAAGCTAAACTATCCCGTTTACAACTTATCACTTAATCACTACCCTCGCTAGATTTCTATCTAAGACTCACCTAGATATGAGACCCTATTTAATT
Organism: Vicia faba; assembly: GCA_948472305.1. NCBI lineage: Eukaryota > Viridiplantae > Streptophyta > Magnoliopsida > Fabales > Fabaceae > Vicia > Vicia faba. The sequence goes on from OX451736.1 coordinate 277,178,897, forward strand.
CCTCATCAATCATAGACATTGATTTGATCAACACAATTCTGAACAAATAGGAAGACACATTTCCATGACAATCACTATCCAAGACTCTTTGACTAAGACCACAACTTGGAGTTGCTTCAAAGATTCCTCTAAGAACAATACTGCCTCTTGCTTAAAAGCTTCGAGGAGAAGTGACCATCTCACAACCCGAGTGGTTCACCTTGACAAAGCCCTAAACTTCTACATCTTAGACCCATGTCTTCCCTAGGTTACAAACACTTCTATTTATAACCTATACCCAACTGGATTTAGGCCTTCAAATAATAGCATATTAGCTGTAACAAACAACGGTAACTTCTGCTACAAACAAGATCTTCAGTCAAATCTTCATAAGTTATCTCCAAATTTTGAAACTGTATATTATTCAATATTCTGATTGATTCTTCATGACCTTTATATCAACACCCTATAATGTTGCTGTTATACCCCAAAATTTGCCCTCCCATATTCCTCAAGAAATTGCCAAGCCAAGCTATAAAATTCCCCAAGGGTTGTGCAGTGCAACAGTCTCACATACAGTCAAAATTAGGGTTTTGAGTCTGATCAAGAAAAGGAAGTTTTCAAAGGCTCAATCAAGGCTCATATGCTTACAAACATGGTCAAGCATCCTCATATCAAGTTTCAAGGCATTCAGCTCAAGATTGCACAGTCAAAACCCTAAGTTGCACTACAGTCAACTGTAGGGGCAAAATGGTCATTTGGCAGTCAAAAGTTCAAATTTTTGGTCAATATATCATTTTGAAGCCACAAACATCATTTGATCAATGCTTGATCATGATTCTCAAAATTTGGCTCAGAAATCATCAAAGATGCAAAAGTTGCTATATTTGGACAGCTGAAAAAGTCAACTGAAATTGACCAGGGCATAACTTTCACATGGATTATCATAAAAATCCCATCCAAAGCTCATTTTGAAGAGAAAGACATTTCCTACAACTCATCTTCATATTCCAAGTCCAAGAAATGCTCTCACAAAAAGTTATCAATTTCAACATTATAGGTCATTTTCAAAAGTCAACAAAAAGGGACTTTAAGTCAAAGGCCATAACTTGAGATTGGAAAATCAAAATGACATGGGACCAAAGGCATTGGTTAAAGGACTCAAAGACCTTTCCAAAATGTCCAAGAACATGTGAAAATCTTAAAAATTGAGCAAGTTATGCCTTGTAGAAGTTGGGAAATTTTGGTGAAATGGCAAAAGTCAACTATCCTTGAAACTCCAATTTTTGACAAAAGGGCCCACTTTCTTCCACTTGATTCATCCTTGTCATGCCACACACGTGTCCCATGATTAATTTCAAGACCAAATATTGATTTTTCTATTTTATTTAATTTTTGATAATTTAATTCATTTTAAATCTTTGAAAATTCAAATAAAATTCAAAAACCAATGGAATAGTGTCATGTGAATTTGGACAACCTCCATGTATCATGGGCCAACTCAAAAACTCAGGCTAGGGTTAAGTTTCACACTAGGTCTAGGTCTTGGCTAAAAAGAAGGAAACTTGGTTAATGGTAAAAACCCTAGGACTTGTTCTTTCCTAAGCATGAATTAAGGTCAGTTAGCAAGCCACTTCTCTTCCATTATAATCACTAAGTCAAACCCTAAGCTGAAGACATCATAAGCTGCGCCCAAACAAGCTTTTGCAATTTGAAATTTTTGGCATAAAAACACAAATCTGAAATCAAGGTTAGAGAGAATTTTAGGCCTTAATTCTTTTTCCATTAGCATCCTGGACAAATTCTGAACGCATCCCAATTCCAAACATCTTTCAAAACTCCCTGAACTGGTATCCATGAGTCAAACTGTGAAGCAAAGTTTTTGAAATCGCATAGCATAGTTCAAGCATTTTTTTTCATTTTTATTTATGTATTCATGATCACAATGATGTTTCTAAGCTAACCATGGTGTTTGATTGCTTTTTTGTTGACCATACGTGATTCTGCCATTGCTAAAATTTAGGGTTACAGGTTTCTTAAATTAGGGTTTTTGCGTAGAGGAAAAATTAGGGTTCCTGAAGACCATGGTTGAACTCAGCGTTTAGAGACGAAGAAGAAGATATGCTCGCGAACAATTTATGAAGCTCGTGGACCTAATCGCTATTTTTTGAAAGCTAGCCTTAAGCCACACATGAAAAACTGTGGCCAATGTGTTTTGTTTTTACAGGGATGAAGACGATGGTGTCGTGTCACACAGGGACAGGTCCATTCAAATTTGCGCGCGTTTTGATCATTAGGCGTTGGTTTTAATTTTTGTTGTTTATTAACCATACTATGTTAAATGAAATACAACAGCGCAGTTGGTAACACGTGATGGGAATAACCTTCATGACCTGGGTTCAAGTCCCAGGTCTGGCAATTTCCATATTATTTTTCAAAATAAAATTCTATGCTTTGCTAATGTCCAGGTGCACCATATGCCATCCTGATCCAAACGCATACGTGTCCCAGACGATCATCCAAGGGCTCAGAGTCAAGGTGTACCATGAACAAAAGTCAATGCGCTGATACACAAGCCAAAAAGTCAAATCTCAGGCTTAATGGGCCAATGTTCTTGGGCCAACACCTCCACAATGGGACAGAACACCCCCTGGTTCTATCTTTTTTTCTAATTTTCTTTATGTTCTATTATATTTTTTAATCATTTACTTGTGTATTTTATTTTCTGATTTAATTAATTTTTACAAAAAAAAACATAAAAACATTAAAATTCAGAAAAGACAAAAAATTTAATAATTATTTTATTATAGTTATTTTTCATAAATACTTGTAATTATTTAATTTAATTGGGTTATAACCTTAATTCTTTTTTAAATAAAAAAAATCCAAAAATATGTAGAATTAGGTTTAATGAATTCTTTTTATCCTTTCTTATTTTTTCCCTTTTTTACAATAATAATATTTAATTCGTTTATTTTCATAATTAAATTGTATATTAATTAACTTAGGTTTAATTTAGGTTATATTTTAACTCTTTCATAATAAATAAAAAATATTAGAATTAGGGTTTGCTTTTTATTTTATTTTAATTAACTCCTTTTCCTCATTAAATCTAAAAAACACAAAATACCAAAAAAACATTTAATCATTTAATTTTTAATTCTCATTAGCTTTTAATATTTTGCAAAAGGGTCCAACGCCCGTCGTTGCAATTATTTAATTTGCGCATTTATCTTATGTCGTTTAAATAATTATGTATATACCCCAAAGCCTTGTAATAATTTTTATTTTATTTTCTCGCACTTTTACTTTCAGTCAAATCGGGTTCGGTTTATTTTGGCGATGTGGACCCGCGCCATTTGTAATAGTGTAGATTTATTTTCTCGCAAATATATAACTGTTAATAAATATGCATGAAAGAATGTATGGACTTAAAAATAAAATCAAGCGTAGATCACAACAAACATGACAAGACAAACAATAAACTGAAAATGACACACAATTCACACACCACCCCTAGGGTACGCCTCACTGTTGCCTTTCGAAAGGTGATCGTCGAGTAGAGGACGTCTTAGTAAGTCCTCATGATCCGGGAACCTGGCATGAGGGTAGCTCCTAAGGTGTCTTCCCATTGCTCCGGTGATCACCATGTCCCTAAAACTCGAATTGACCCGAACACCTCCAACGGTGGTGCTACCTACCTCTCAATGGTGGGATGGCACTACTTTAAAGGACATTTACACAGACGAATTCCTTAGGGTAGGTAGGTTCCCAAGGATACTTGCTCTAATTTCAAACAAATCAAAACATCTTTTCACCAACACATTTTCAAAAGCTTTCAAAAGCAAATTTTTCAAACACTCTGACGTACGAGTCGAACTGAAATTTTTCAAAGAAACTTTTAAAACCCACAATTGAAAAGCAAGCAAACATTTTTGAAAACACATTGAGCAAGTATCTAAGAGCCCATGGATAACCATGGATAGAAAGGGGTGCTAACACCTTCCCTTTCTATAACCTACCTCCCGAACCGAGAGCAATCTCTTTAAGGAATTTTTCTGTGCTTTTGTCCTTTCCATTTGGAGAAAATAAAAGACGGTGGCGACTCTTGCTTCCGCGACATTTCACGAACCAGCGTTAAACAGTCAGTTCCAGATCCACCGATCACAGAACTGGCGACTCTGCTGGGGACTTTAAGAAGTGAGGTGTACCTTAGGACTAAGATCACTGTGTTTTCAATTGCTTTGATTTGTTTGCTTTAAATTGTGGGACTGTCTTGGGAGTTCTATAGATCCTAATCCGGATCTGGGGAATACCCTTTTAGAAAGTAGCAACAAGGCTGTGAGGGAACTGTGCGGGGTATACCGACATGGTTGAAACAGTCTGCTACGTTGATGTGGCACTTTGGTGTGTACCGGTAACCCTTGAGTTCAGTCAAGGAGAGTACGGGGCCTCCATGTGGTGTCATGAAGCATCAACAGACCTTAGGAACCTTAATTGAACCATCTTGGCCTCTTTAGGGTAGTGAGATAACTGACTTTGGTGCAGTCCGAGGTTGGTTGATACTCGATACTACACTCAATTGAGGGTTGCTTTCCTGGAATATTTCGGTCGCCAGTTCAGTGGCTAAATCGAAACGATGAACAATGAAAGCAATCCCGTGATATTGGGAACCTTAGAACCCGGTTACTTTGATTAGGACAGGTTGAGCCCACCAACTTCAAGAGGGTACTACCCAGACCCCATGCTGGCCTAAACCCTAAGGGTTTCTCTTGTGTGACTTGTGTGCCTTTGTACTTGCCTACTTGCATGCTTGTTAGCTGACACATGAACTACTTACAAGTTTTGTTTATAGTCCTTAACTAGGACTCATGACAAGGTTTACCAAATTTCTTGCAGGTTTTGTTTATAGTCCTTAATTGGGACTCATAACAAAGTATACTGAATTTCTTGCAGGGTCTGTTTATAGTCCTTAATTGGGACTCATAACAGGGTTACTCACATTACCCCATGCATATCATGACATCATACCATTGCATACCGCCTAACCCATTTCAAGGATCTCAAGGGCTTGTGATACAGGTCATATAAATCAAACATCTAGCAAGGGGCAAAGAGGATTTATTTTCCTCTAGCCAATGTTGTCAGAGGCTATGACCCACTTGATATGGTGAGCTCTGACTCCTGAAGAAGGTTCCCTAACCAAGGTTGTTTGGAAATCAAAACCAGACATGATGACTAAAGTCAGGGGCTATGACCCACTGGATATGGTGAGCCTTTGACCCTTGAAAAAGGACTCTCAACAATCCGAAGTTCCTTCAATCAAGCTACTGGATCCAAATGCTAACAAATTTTCTTGTTTACCCCGCGAGGTCCTTGAAAACATTACATGCATATCATACATATCATTGCATAACAGGTACCCTTTGGACAAGTCACTTATCATCTCCGCTGTTTATTTCAGCAATGGCTTCCCAACAAGATAACCAGGACCTTCTTGCTCAAGGGACTCGGTTCGAGGAAATCCTCCTGAATCTATCCAAGGGGCAGGAGGAGCTAAGGACACTTCTCATGGAGACTTTTGTCAAGAACAGTACTGAGGACGAACGGCTGGAACGCCTGCAAGCTGAGATAGATGCAATGAAAGCCCAGATGCTGGGGCAGATGACTGCCATTCAGGGTTTAACTCAAAGACAAGATGAGCTCGGGGTTCTCGTCAACAAACTGCTTCAGGGTAACCAACTGGGGCAAACATCTAAGGGTAAAAAGCCAATCATCGTTCAACTACCTTTGAGACAAAGAAGCAAGGAGAAAGTTCCTCATATGGCCCCAGTATCACCAATTCAGTATCAACCTCACCAGCTTCAGCCAGATGAGCCCAAAAGACAATTCACCCAGCTCAACACGTCGCTGTCCCAAGCTTTGCAACACCTGTTGAAGTTGAATCTGGTGACGTTGATAGGACCTCACCCTAATCCTAAGACTTCTTCACCCAACTATAATCCTGAGGCCAGGTGTGCATACCATTCTAACAGCCCGGGGCATGATACTGATGACTGTTGGAAGTTGAGGTACAAAATCCAAAGCCTGATTGATGAAGGAGCTGTGGAATTCACCCCAGATGGTCAGGTCGAGTTCTTCTACTATCCCTGCGAGGTTCACCATTTGAAGTAACAAGCCCTGAGGCTAGAAGACTTGTGTTTATTAGAATTTTCAAATTGTATTTTTCTTTTGATTGTTCAAACATTTACTCATTGTTAAAACATTGTTATTTCATTAATGCATCGCTTATGTCTATTTTGAATCAATATATTCGTATTCACTATACGCAAATTATTTTCATATTTTTTCTGATAATCAACTCTCAATCAATAATTCTAAGCCTCTTGAGGGAGGATGACGAAAACGATACCGCTATCTTTACAGTATGCTTTTGAACAGACCCCGCTGATGAAGTACAGGCATTGTTTCAAATCTCTAAACACTGGAGTTATAAGGAAGATAATCCCTCGTCAACCCCTCTGAGCCAAAGAAGTAGGAGTTTTTCTTTTCGCAATTTAAAACCCTTAATCATAACATGGGGGAGGGTAGTTCTCTCAGTTGATCCAAGTGCATAACAAATGGCACCAAAGGAGTCCTTACAAAACAAAAGACAGTGATGGTTCTGAATAAAGCACAAGGACAGGCAATCATTATCTCAAAAAATGAAAAACCCATTAAGTCATGAAGGAGGCTTACAAAACTGGGGCACCCCGCTGACTGTAATTCCAAAAAGGAAACAGTTCAGGCAAAAAGGGAAAGGGATAACAAAAATCAAGAAAGAGGTCTCACAAACCCTCAACAAAAAGGAAGGACTGCCTATTCAAAATAAGTTATCAACATCCGAATCATCACCGGAAAATCAGAGCAAAGACTTAAACAAGGTCTAACGCATGATCAACTGAGTTTAGGTTTGAAGAACGTCACGAAGAGTGGGTGGGTACGAATAATTTGAGCCTTTATTCTTTGTTTCTTAAACCGTGAACCAGGCCACATTATAACCCTCAAGAGTCCTAGCTGAAGCATGGGTTAGTTCGAAAGCATACTGTTACGAAAGGTATCCTGACTCCTGAAGGCCCACGGTAAATACGGAGTTGACATCATGTTTTTACAAACATTTACTTGTTTTATAAAAAAGAATGCATTCTCAAAATCTTCGAGACAGACATAAGCTTTGCATTTTTAACATAACTTTGTTTGCATATGACTTTTTGTTTGAACAGCATAGAAATTCGCATGACGAAAGTCTAATGAACAAGAATATCTCCAATCAAGGGGCACGACATGATCATGGGCTACCATCTGGGGAAGTTAAGTCAAGATCCAGAGAATCTCTCAAAAGGCCAACCAGCCTGGGGCAAATCTCCATCTGGATCACCTGGGGCATTCCGACAACGAATCTTGCCTGATCAGACATCTTCTAGTGGTACGGCAACGCAATGCTACTGACAGGGGCATCTCCCTACATTCTGAGAGCATAGACATAGTCGAAAAATAATACGCAAAATCAAAGACCCGCTAGGTTGACACACCTAGGCAAAAATAAGGGCTTCCCGGCGAACCAAAAGGGTTCGGGCAAAAACAAGGGATGAATATAAAAAAAAACTGTACACCCGGCGAGTCGAAAACCTGAAAAGGCGGCTTGGTAAAAATGGGTATCCCAGTGGACTGAAAACCCGAAAGGGCGGTCCAGGCAAAAGTTAGGGATCAAAGCGTACGACTATGTCCTGTCATCTCGTCACCTGCCTACCAGAAGAAGGTTTGTCCATCAGCAAGCTATCAGCACCTCTCAAGTCTTCCTCTCCCACTTCAGAAACAAGGGGCAATAAGGAGTTGTCTAAGAGCAATCTAATTGTTCTATCCTCCCAGGTACCAAGGTAGGTTCAGCTAAAGAACCTAACTAGGCATCTTAAATTCCCCAGAGAATGAGACAGCAAGTCAGTGCATTCTTCCCCAAACAAAGTTAACAAGTCTCAAGGAAATTGGGTATCCTCCAGTAGATCCCAATATTCCCCAGCAGCATATATTCTTAACAAGCATCCCCGGCAGTCTTGGTCTAAAGATTGTTCCCCTGCGGCATACATCAACATTCAAAGGAGTCACTTCCCAGCATATCAAAACTTCCCCAGGAGAGTCCCATCCAAGTTCCCCAGGAAAGATGGAATTCATCTCCCCAAGCAGTAAGCTTATCCCCAGTATATTCTGGAAGCTCATTCCCTAACAGCGCGCGAACGCGTCGTCTGGCTTGATTTAAAGAGTTATTCCCTCAACAGGATATAACTGGGTTATCCTCAGCCAAAAGCCAAGGGAAGGTCGTCGTCAACGTAGTTCTTTCCTATCCCCCAGCGAAGTCCATTAACACTTCCAACAACAAAGACATCCTCAGCAAATTACTGCTATCAACACTCAGCAAAGCATCTCTATCCCCACAGAGTATTGCTTCCCAGCATGATCGCTAGAGTATCTTTTCTCCCCGCAGAATCTTCCATTCGCCAAGTTTATTCCGCAACGGAGTCATCGTCTCCTACCGGTATCCTTGCAACTACCATCATCCCCAGCGGAAGTAAAACCTATTCCTCAATATCAGCCTAGGATACGACTTCCCGGCACCTGTCAAGGATTTACTTTCCTAGACGAAAACATACATAAAACATCACATACATCATTATAGCATGCATAACGCACTGCATCATACAAATCTCATTTATGTTGAGAACATCATTGCTTGATCCATATCATGCATTGCATATGACTGACTTTTACCTTTCAGGAAAGATCCAGTTAAGTTCTCAAGCTACATTTCAAGACCTAGACCGGTTCAGTTAAATCGCCCCAAGATTTTCCTGATGCTTATCCAGTCAAAGGCCTTCTCTGGTTCAGTCAGATCGACTCTAAGATCTCCCTGATGCTTATCCAGTTGAAGACGTTTCAAGACCTAGACCGGTTCAGTTAAATCGCCCCAAGATTTTCCTGATTCTTACCCAGTCAAAGGCCTCTCTGGTTCAGTCAGATCGACCCTAAGATCTCCCTGATGCTTATCCAGTTGAAGACATTTCAAGACCTAGACCGGTTCAGTTAAATCGACCCTAAGATTTTCCTGATTCTTACCCAGTCAAAGGCCTCTCTGGTTCAGTCAGATCGACCCTAAGATCTCCCTGATGCTTATCCAGTTGAAGACATTTCAAGACCTAGACCGGTTCAGTTAAATCGCCCCAAGATTTTCCTGATGCTTATCCAGTCAAAGGCCTTCTCTGGTTCAGTCAGATCGACTCTAAGATCTCCCTGATGCTTATCCAGTTGAAGACGTTTCAAGACCTAGACCGGTTCAGTTAAATCGCCCCAAGATTTTCCTGATTCTTACCCAGTCAAAGGCCTCTCTGGTTCAGTCAGATCGACCCTAAGATCTCCCTGATGCTTATCCAGTTGAAGACATTTCAAGACCTAGACCGGTTCAGTTAAATCGACCCTAAGATTTTCCTGATTCTTACCCAGTCAAAGGCCTCTCTGGTTCAGTCAGATCGACCCTAAGATCTCCCTGATGCTTATCCAGTTGAAGACATTTCAAGACCTAGACCGGTTCAGTTAAATCGCCCCAAGATTTTCCTGATTCTTACCCAGTCAAAGGCCTCTCTGGTTCAGTCAGATCGACCCTAAGATCTCCCTGATGCTTATCCAGTTGAAGACATTTCAAGACCTAGACCGGTTCAGTTAAATCGACCCCAAGATTTTCCTGATGCTTATCCAGTCAAAGGCCTTCTCTGGTTCAGTCAGATCGACTCTAAGATCTCCCTGATGCTTATCCAGTTGAAGACGTTTCAAGACCTAGACCGGTTCAGTTAAATCGCCCCAAGATTTTCCTGATTCTTACCCAGTCAAAGGCCTCTCTGGTTCAGTCAGATCGACCCTAAGATCTCCCTGATGCTTATCCAGTTGAAGACATTTCAAGACCTAGACCGGTTCAGTTAAATCGACCCTAAGATTTTCCTGATTCTTACCCAGTCAAAGGCCTCTCTGGTTCAGTCAGATCGACCCTAAGATCTCCCTGATGCTTATCCAGTTGAAGACATTTCAAGACCTAGACCGGTTCAGTTAAATCGCCCCAAGATTTTCCTGATGCTTATCCAGTCAAAGGCCTTCTCTGGTTCAGTTAAATCGTCCCAAGATTTTCCTGATGCTTATCCAGTTGAAGACATTTCAAGACCTAGACCGGTTCAGTTAAATCGTCCCAAGATTTCCCTGATGCTTATCCAGTCAAAGGCCTCTCTGGTTCAGTCAGATCGACCCTAAGATCTCCCTGATGCTTATCCAGTTGAAGACATTTCAAGACCTAGACCGGTTCAGTTAAATCGACCCTAAGATTTTCCTGATGCTTATCCAGTTAAAGGCCTTCTCTGGTTCAGTCAGATCGACCCTAAGATCTCCCTGATGCTTATCCAGTTGAAGACATTTCAAGACCTAGACCGGTTCAGTTAAATCGACCCTAAGATTTTCCTGATGCTTATCCAGTCAAAGGCCTCTCTGGTTCAGTCAGATCGACCCTAAGATCTCCCTGATGCTTATCTAGTTGAAGACATTTCAAGACCTAGACCGGTTCAGTTAAATCGACCCTAAGATTTTCCTGATCCTTACCCAGTCAAAGGCCTCTCTGGTTCAGTCAGATCGACCCTAAGATCTCCCTGATTCTTATCCCAGTAGAAGACATCCAAGATTTTTTCTCAACGAGCATTGTTGAAGTTAAAATCACCCAGATTTTTCTCAACGAGCGTTGTTGAAGTTAAAATCACCCAGATTTTTCTCAACGAGCGTTGTTGAAGTTAAAGTCACCCAAGATTTTTTCTCAACGAGCGTTGTTGAGGTTAAAGTCGCCCGAGGTTCTCTTACCATTCATGCTAAGGTAGTAACCATCCCTGGTTCTTTCATCGCCGTTTGAAGCTCCAGACTCAGCTCCTGTAACCAGTCAGGACACATCTAAAAATCAGCTCCTGCGACGTGTCAGGTACTCATTTTCTTTTGCAGGTATACAGGTTCTCGCCAAGGAATCTCCTACGCAATTAAACATCCAGATGGCATCTATAAGCCCAATCCACCATCATTGCTAACATGTGAGCGCAAATTTCCAGGCACTCTAGTGTCCAATCATCTTTTACCCTCGGATTACGAAAGGCACGTCAGCCAATCTGCATCCTCAGGTCTAAGAAGATTGAACAGGGGCAACTGTTATACCCCAAAATTTGCCCTCCCATATTCCTCAAGAAATTGCCAAGCCAAGCTATAAAATTCCCCAAGGGTTGTGCAGTGCAACAGTCTCACATACAGTCAAAATTAGGGTTTTGAGTCTGATCAAGAAAAGGAAGTTTTCAAAGGCTCAATCAAGGCTCATATGCTTACAAACATGGTCAAGCATCCTCATATCAAGTTTCAAGGCATTCAGCTCAAGATTGCACAGTCAAAACCCTAAGTTGCACTACAGTCAACTGTAGGGGCAAAATGGTCATTTGGCAGTCAAAAGTTCAAATTTTTGGTCAATATATCATTTTGAAGCCACAAACATCATTTGATCAATGCTTGATCATGATTCTCAAAATTTGGCTCAGAAATCATCAAAGATGCAAAAGTTGCTATATTTGGACAGTTGAAAAAGTCAACTGAAATTGACCAGGGCATAACTTTCACATGGATTATCAGAAAAATCCCATCCAAAGCTCATTTTGAAGAGAAAGACATTTCCTACAACTCATCTTCATATTCCAAGTCCAAGAAATGCTCTCACAAAAAGTTATCAATTTCAACATTATAGGTCATTTACAAAAGTCAACAAAAAGGGACTTTAAGTCAAAGGCCATAACTTGATATTGGAAAATCAAAATGACATGGGACCAAAGGCATTGGTTAAAGGACTCAAAGACCTTTCCAAAATGTCAAAGAACATGTGAAAAGCTTAAAAATTGAGCAAGTTATGCCTTGTAGAAGTTGGGAAATTTTGGTGAAATGGCAAAAGTCAACTATCCTTGAAACTCCAATTTTTGACAAAAGGGCCCACTTTCTTCCACTTGATTCATCCTTGTCATGCCACACACGTGTCCCATGATTAATTTCAAGACCAAATATTGATTTTTCTATTTTATTTAATTTTTGATAATTTAATTCATTTTAAATCTTTGAAAATTCAAATAAAATTCAAAAACCAATGGAATAGTGTCATGTGAATTTGGACAACCTCCATGTATCATGGGCCAACTCAAAAACTCAGGCTAGGGTTAAGTTTCACACTAGGTCTAGGTCTTGGCTAAAAAGAAGGAAACTTGGTTAATGGTAAAAACCCTAGGACTTGTTCTTTCCTAAGCATGAATTAAGGTCAGTTAGCAAGCCACTTCTCTTCCATTATAATCACTAAGTCAAACCCTAAGCTGAAGACATCATAAGCTGCACCCAAACAAGCTTTTGCAATTTGAAATTTTTGGCATAAAAACACAAATCTGAAATCAAGGTTAGAGAGAATTTTAGGCCTTAATTCTTTTTCCATTAGCATCCTGGACAAATTCTGAACGCATCCCAATTCCAAACATCTTTCAAAACTCCCTGAACTGGTATCCATGAGTCAAACTGTGAAGCAAAGTTTTTGAAATCGCATAGCATAGTTCAAGCATTTTTTTTCATTTTTATTTATGTATTCATGATCACAATGATGTTTCTAAGCTAACCATGGTGTTTGATTGCTTTTTTGTTGACCATACGTGATTCTGCCATTGCTAAAATTTAGGGTTACAGGTTTCTTAAATTAGGGTTTTTGCGTAGAGGAAAAATTAGGGTTCCTGAAGACCATGGTTGAACTCAGCGTTTAGAGACGAAGAAGAAGATATGCTCGCGAACAATTTATGAAGCTCGTGGACCTAATCGCTATTTTTTGAAAGCTAGCCTTAAGCCACGCATGAAAAACCGTGGCCAATGTGTTTTGTTTTTACAGGGATGAAGACGATGGTGTCGTGTCACACAGGGACAGGTCCATTCAAATTTGCGCGCGTTTTGATCATTAGGCGTTGGTTTTAATTTTTGTTGTTTATTAACCATACTATGTTAAATGAAATACAGCAGCGCAGTTGGTAACACGTGATGGGAATAACCTTCATGACCTGGGTTCAAGTCCCAGGTCTGGCAATTTCCATATTATTTTTCAAAATAAAATTCTATGCTTTGCTAATGTCCAGGTGCACCATATGCCATCCTGATCCAAACGCATACGTGTCCCAGACGATCATCCAAGGGCTCAGAGTCAAGGTGTACCATGAACAAAAGTCAATGCGCTGATACACAAGCCAAAAAGTCAAATCTCAGGCTTAATGGGCCAATGTTCTTGGGCCAACACCTCCACAATGGGACAGAACACCCCCTGGTTCTATCTTTTTTTCTAATTTTCTTTATGTTCTATTATATTTTTTAATCATTTACTTGTGTATTTTATTTTCTGATTTAATTAATTTTTACAAAAAAAAACATAAAAACATTAAAATTCAGAAAAGACAAAAAATTTAATAATTATTTTATTATAGTTATTTTTCATAAATACTTGTAATTATTTAATTTAATTGGGTTATAACCTTAATTCTTTTTTTAATAAAAAAAATCCAAAAATATGTAGAATTAGGTTTAATGAATTCTTTTTATCCTTTCTTATTTTTTCCCTTTTTTACAATAATAATATTTAATTCGTTTATTTTCATAATTAAATTGTATATTAATTAACTTAGGTTTAATTTAGGTTATATTTTAACTCTTTCATAATAAATAAAAAATATTAGAATTAGGGTTTGCTTTTTATTTTATTTTAATTAACTCCTTTTCCTCATTAAATCTAAAAAACACAAAATACCAAAAAAACATTTAATCATTTAATTTTTAATTCTCATTAGCTTTTAATATTTTGCAAAAGGGTCCAACGCCCGTCGTTGCAATTATTTAATTTGCGCATTTATCTTATGTCGTTTAAATAATTATGTATATACCCCAAAGCCTTGTAATAATTTTTATTTTATTTTCTCGCACTTTTACTTTCAGTCAAATCGGGTTCGGTTTATTTTGGCGATGTGGACCCGCGCCATTTGTAATAGTGTAGATTTATTTTCTCGCAAATATATAACTGTTAATAAATATGCATGAAAGAATGTATGGACTTAAAAATAAAATCAAGCGTAGATCACAACAAACATGACAAGACAAACAATAAACTGAAAATGACACACAATTCATACACCACCCCTAGGGTACGCCTCACTGTTGCCTTTCGAAAGGTGATCGTCGAGTAGAGGACGTCTTAGTAAGTCCTCATGATCCGGGAACCTGGCATGAGGGTAGCTCCTAAGGTGTCTTCCCATTGCTCCGGTGATCACCATGTCCCTAAAACTCGAATTGACCCGAACACCTCCAACGGTGGTGCTACCTACCTCTCAATGGTGGGATGGCACTACTTTAAAGGACATTTACACAGACGAATTCCTTAGGGTAGGTAGGTTCCCAAGGATACTTGCTCTAATTTCAAACAAATCAAAACATCTTTTCACCAACACATTTTCAAAAGCTTTCAAAAGCAAATTTTTCAAACACTCTGACGTACGAGTCGAACTGAAATTTTTCAAAGAAACTTTTAAAACCCACAATTGAAAAGCAAGCAAACATTTTTGAAAACACATTGAGCAAGTATCTAAGAGCCCATGGATAACCATGGATAGAAAGGGGTGCTAACACCTTCCCTTTCTATAACCTACCTCCCGAACCGAGAGCAATCTCTTTAAGGAATTTTTCTGTGCTTTTGTCCTTTCCATTTGGAGAAAATAAAAGACGGTGGCGACTCTTGCTTCCGCGACATTTCGCGAACCAGCGTTAAACAGTCAGTTCCAGATCCACCGATCACAGTTGCGTAATATTTCCCAAAATATTCCGCATCAGTTAAATAATAACAAAATCTAACTATCCACTTCAGCTTAGGCGCGATATCGTATGCTCATTCATAGGACATCTTATCAAACATATTATTCCAGATGTTGAAACTCTTCAACTCAACATGTCCTAACATAAGATATGACTTCTTGCTTCAATCTGTTCCTGTTAGAAATTTAATACATTCTATCTAACATATTACTGTATTATTTTTTTTTACAAAA
The DNA here is from genome assembly GCA_948472305.1 of Vicia faba. NCBI lineage: Eukaryota > Viridiplantae > Streptophyta > Magnoliopsida > Fabales > Fabaceae > Vicia > Vicia faba. The sequence continues at coordinate 277,194,070 of OX451736.1, forward strand.
ATTGATGACAATCCTTAAAACTAGAGAACTTACACTTTCCTTTCATGCATATCTCACATGACTTACCATGTCTCACAATCTTATAAATTCCATGCACTAGATTCTTAGAACCCATATACCCTAAGCTTTTGAAGTTCAGATGCCCCAATCTCTTGTGCAACAACTCACTGTCACCTTTAGTGCCTTCTGTACTAAGGCATTTAGTTTCAGTTTTGTCCATATTCACCTTGAATATTCTATTACTTTCCTGCTTAGATTGCATAATCAACTTTTGATTGCAGTCATACAACTTCAAGAGATTATTCTTCATGATAACTTAGAAACTTTTCTCAATGAGCTGACATACACTCATCAGATTGCTCTTCATACTAGGAACATACCAAATATCTTTGATCAGAGTGGTTCTTCCATTCTTCACTCTGACTTTGACATTTCACATACCTTCTACATTAAGGTACTTATTATTAGCACATATGATCTTTGTCCTCTTTCTAGAGTCAAAATTAATCAACCATTATTTGTTTCCAGTTAAGTGATTTAAGCAGCCAGTGTCCATATACCACCAGTCTACCAAATATGTATCATCAGACTCAGAAGCCATCAATATCACAAGTTCATCATCAAAATTCCCTCTGGCTATGTTTGCTTCTTTTGATTTTATTTCCTTGTTTGGTCAATAATTCTTAGCAAAGTGGCCAAACTGCTTACAACAATAACATTAAACCTTCTTCTTATCAAACTTTTCCATTCTCTTCTGATGTTTCTTCTCATCAGAATTAGAGACTTCTGACTTCTGAGAACCACCATGTCTCTTCTTGGCCTTTGAGCAAGATTTCTTCTGATGCTTCTTACCAGAAGACGCCTTTAGAGCATGCTCTACCTCTCTCACAAAGGTTCTTTCAATTAGACACAACTCTTGTGTCTCTAGACTGCTTTACAGCTCTTCAATTCTTATGGTGTTCAGATATTTAGAATATTTAATTACTACAATAATGTAATCAAATTAAGGAGTAAGAGATCACAATACATTCTCAATGATTACTTGTTCAGACATAGTTTTTCCATGAGATTTTATCTCATTTGTGATCAAAATCACTCTAGAGATGTAATTAGGTATCTTCTCGTTGTTCTTCATATTGAGATTCTCATATTGCTTACATAGAGGTTGAAGTTTCACCTTCTTCACTAAAACATCATTGACGTAGCACCGTGTTAGTATATCCTGCACAGCCTTCGTCGTCGCAAAATCAACAATTTTCTCAAACACATTCGCATCCACACACTGATGGATGTAGAACAACGCTTTCTGATCTTTCTTCCTCGTATCTCTCTACGCGTTTCTCTGTTCCTCCATTGTATCCATGGCAACCAGAATATAACCTTTAATGAAAAGATCGAGAACGTCTTGAGCACCGAACAACACACGCATTTGAATCATCCATTGATTCCAATTATTTCCATCAAACACCAGAAGCTTTGTATTCAAACTGTTTCCTCCGTTCATCTTCGTTCTTATGCGCTAAAAAAACTCAAACATATCTCAGATCTCACCAAACGCACGTGTTTCCCGACATCGCAATTAAGAAATACAATTTTGTTACGATTCCGATCGTGAATTCAAGAAAAAACAAAATCGATTACACATGTCTCACGTACACTCGTATTTTCCTGTAAATTGAATTAAAATTCTAGATACCAATTGTTGGAGTACAAGGTTGAAGATGAAGATGGAAGAAGAGAGAGAAAAACAATTATAACAAACTTTTGAGAGAAACTCTATTGTAAATTCATGTATGAAAAATTAGCTACAAAATTGTTTAAATACACAACAAAATCAAATGCCACATAGGCAAAGCTAAACACTACGCCAAAAATAAGTTTTAGCAGCACATAAAAGAAAGCGCTTTTGGAAAAAAGCGCTGCTATAGGTTTTAAAAAAAATTCGCTTAAAAAAGCACTTTCAAAGGGTGCCTTAAGAAAGCGCTTTTCAAAAGCGCTTCTAAAGGTCACCCTTAGAAAGCGCTTTTTGGGAAGCGCTGCTAAAGCTGGCCTTTCAGAGGATACCTTAAGAAAGCGCTTTTCAAAAGCGCTGCTAAAGGTCAGCCTTAGAAAGCGCTTTTCCAAAGCGCTGCTAAAGCTTGCCTTTAGAAAGCGCTTTTAAAAGCGCTGCTATAGGATATGCTACGAAAGCGCTTTTTGATGTAAAAGTGTTGTTATAGATGACCTTTAGAAAGTGCTTTTAAAAGCGCTTTCGTAGGTAGTTTTATAATAAATATCAAAACACAATTCGTATCACTTTTCTATTCTCAGTCAGATTTTCTTCACGAAAAAACCCTAAACCAGAGCTTCTACGACGGTCAATGGCGCTCCACTTCTCTGACCAATTGTAATTTGTATTAGGTTTCATTTTTTTCCTCATCTCGTATGTGTTTGTCTGGTTTTCGTGTGCTTTTGTTTGGTTAATGATTTTGAGCAAGCATGGTTTCTACTGTCATAGAAGTTATTAAGAAGTTGTGCATAGAAGTAACATGCTAAGAGAGAAATAATGGAGAGTAACATGCTAAGAGAGAAATAATTTTTGTTTTTTAAGTTTTTAACTTAATCTTATCCAAATAAGCTTTTTAGTCGTTTAAAAAATTAACTAAACCTTAGTTTTTGTGTATTTAAGTGTGAATAGAGATTGAAATTGGGGGAAGGCATGGGATTGAGATTGAAATTGAAACGAAACACAAAATTCCTTCTCCTTCCATACCATTTTCCACTAGCTACTACAACCTTTAATTCATAAGCCACTTACCTCACTTCTCTTCCTCACGAAAATCAGACTTCATCCGCCTACCATCAACAAACCCCTCGCCAGTTACCTCCGCTCGCGAACGATTAATCCCTATGTCTTCCATCTTTCCACCTTCCACACTCACCTTCTACCGTCGCCTTCCATCCTACTGTAACAACACACTTACCCGTCATAACCCTTCATTTTTCAAAAGCAATTCCCTCCACCGATCCATCATCTACCGACGAGCTTCATCAACGCTGCTCGCATTCTCTTCCATCCATCGTTCTCTCCCCGTCAAGCTCCTCCACTCAAACGCTTCATCAGCACCTATTCGTTCACTTCTGTCCAGCTTCAAATCCAACACTCGTTCGCGACAACTCCGCCACTGTTCGGTAAATTTCAATGTCACTTTGTTTATGTTGTGGGTAGAACTGTCATGCTGTGGAAAATACTGTGATAAAATTCTGGAGAAAAAAACAATTTGTTATGCTGTCTGTGTTTGATATTTTTTAGTAGGAATGTTGCTAATTCTAAGTTTGGTCTGAGTAAGGATGACTGCGTATGTTTAGGTGATTTGTGTTAATTTCTTATGATGAAGTTATGAAAACAATACCATGCTTAATTGTGTCAAATATGAGTGAAGTTTTTGATTTCAATGTTTGTTATTCGGGTCGATTTTTAATGGTGAATTTGTGATGGCATCACTTTGAATGAATAAATGTTGTGTCTTATTGATTGAGCTAATTTAAAAGAGATTTTGGTTGACATTTTAGTTCATTCGAGTTCACATTTGAAAGATCAATTCAGTTATGGTGCCGTTATGTATTCCCATTAGTGTTTGATCATTTTAGAGATGAATTTTATTGAGCATCAATAGGTTTAGGTAATTACTCCCTGGATTTTGGTTTGTTTGAGTAAAGTTTGTTTTGAACTTGATGTATCATGTTTTGAATTTGAATTGATTAATGACATGACTCTGTTTTATGAATTATTCTTGAGTGTGTTTAAGTGAGTATAATATAGGTCATTGTTGTTCTTGTGGATGATATCATGTTGTGTGAATTAATTTGAAAGAGACTTTGATGGCATGTTTGTTTTATTTGTGTTGACTTTGAAAGTTTAATTCAGTTGTGACATCATTTTGTGGTTCTCGTTGATGTTGAACATGATTGAGATGAATTTTTGAGCATTATTTTGTTCTTACTAGTTGCTGGCCGGGTTTTGTTTAGGGGATTAAATCTTGTGTTGAATTTGATTCTTCATGATTATTTTGTTAAATGAGTGTCCTAAATGCGATGCCCCTCGATATAAGAAAAAGTTGTCTCCGACAAAAGTCTTATGGTATTTTCCTATAATTCCAAGATTTAGACGGATGTATCGTAGTGAAACCGATCCAAGACACTTAACTTGGCATGCAGATGAAAGAATTGTTGATGGAAAGTTTTGACATCCGGCAGATTCACCACTGGTTGTTGGTTGCTATCGATCCTATAAAAGAAGTGGTCTATTATCTGGATTCGGTTGACGGTGATTGGACAAATTATTCGGATATGAAGTTAATGATTGATACGTAAGTGAGATTATTCTAAATATTTGTGTGTATTTATATATTTAATTATTTTTGTGACATTGTTCTAAATATATATTTTTATTTTGTTAGAGCGATACAAGTATTCCGGTGTCAAAGAGAAGCTCGGGTACGACGGTCTAAATCAAACAACATTAATTGGATCAAAGTGCAAGTATATTAATTTCCACTATTTTGCTTATAATATTTATGCTATTTGATAAAACAATACAACTATATATTCTTATTTGTTTTTCTATGTAGTGTCCTCAACAACAAAACAATATAGATTGCAGATACTTCGTTATGCGGTTTATCAAAGAAATCCTTCAACTGAATCAAATAGAGATTCCAGTCACGGTATGGATTTATAACTTAAGATTTGTTTTATTATTTCTCGGATATTTCGTATAATTTTTTACTTTTAACTAAATCATGCATATTATGTTTTGTTATGTAGTACTTCGATGAATACAAATGTGCATATTACACGAAACTTCAGTTGGAAGAAATCAAAGAGGAATTGTGTCAATATTTTATTGAGCAAATAATCATATAAGGTCTGAATACATTATTATGTGAAAAGTGTTATGAATACGTTACATGTGTACATGGAATACCATATTGACCGTGTTATTATGTTCAAACCTCGCAGGACCAGGACCTTAATACATAATTGACTGTGTTTCTTTCATACATTAGGACTTGTTTAGTTGTTGTTAGGATTGATTTTGTAAGACTGATTTTGAGTTACAATGCTGATAACAATGGTTTTTATATATTTTGAGGTACAAAAATGGTGTATATATATTTTGAATTACAATGGTATACAATGCATTACCGCGGTTTATGAATTACAGGTTATGGCAACTGGTTTATATAAATAATATGCTGCAAACAATGCAGGTATATGAATTATATAAATTATACCTCTAAAAAAAACACCCCATGAAAGCGCTTTTTCAAGAAAAACGCTGCCTTAGGTAACCTATGAAAGCGCTTTTTTACAAAAATCGCTGTCTAAGGTAAACATATGACAACGTTTTTCCAGGCAAAAACGCTGCTAAAAGACCACCTATGAAAGCGCTTTTCCAGAAAAAAGCATTGCTAAAAGCTTACCTAAGACAGCGCTTTTCTAGAAAAAAGCGCTGTTAAAAGAAAACTTATGAGAGCGTTTTTCCAGAAAAAAGCGATGCCTTAGGTAGACCTATGAAAGCGCTTCTTCATAAAAAAGCGCTGCCAAAAGCCTACTTAAGAGAGCGCTTTTTAGAAAAAGTGCTGTATTAGGTAGACCTACAAAAGCACTTTTCATTAAACAAAAAGCGCTGCTAAAACCTATAGCAGCGCCACCTACGAAAGCGCTTTTAAAGACCAAAGAAAGCGCTTTCGTAAGTCTTTTTCGGCATAGTGAAAACTAACAATAAAGCTAAACAACCATGTGGACAAACAACTATAAAACCCAAAAGCTTAAACACAATTTCTGGAACAACAACGCGACCTCATATGTTTTTTCTTCTAAGTCAAAACATCTTCTAATCATTACTTTATAAACATGAATTACTTCTAACGCTCCTTAGTAATCGAAATATATATTTTGTCTTCTGACGTCATTGTTCTCATGTCATTTTTATTAGAAATATCTTTACTATTTAGACTTTATGATTATGTTGGACTCTTTTTCGATGATTCAATTTTAGGTTGAGACGGACTAAAAACAAGTATTTTACTAATTTCTACCTAAAAAAAACTAATCAACTCTCCGTCTTAGAATCTCGATCCTTTCTAGTGTCTTCTTCACACTTAAAAAAAAATTCTTCTTCCTAACTTGAGAAAAACTTTTCTTCAATTCGCATGTCTCGAGATTAGAATGATGTCATTCCCTAACACCATCTTCAAACTATCTTTAGCCTTTATCAACTTATACTACAAAAACTCGTTCGAGATATTCTTACTAGACTTCGAATTTTGAATAAAACTATCAATTATATTTCATATTATATTAGATTGGTAAGCTACCATCTCTTCAGGTGCAACTTATTTTTGGGTCCGTCCTAATAAAACTTTAAAAATTTTATTACTAATTTATTGTATCATGGATGTACGGTGCATATATGTGCATGATTGCATAGTAAGCGTTTCCTTAATCAATAAGTTTTGATAACTATCTTTTATATACAAGAATTAGGTATCCAAAAAGTCTAAAGACGCATATACCAAATATGATAAGATAAAGCAAAATATTATAGAACTTTACAGAAACAAATGAATAATAATATAGTTACTTTTCTTTGCAAAGCATGAGACATTAGACAACACAACTTTGTAAAGTGGAGAGGAAAGCAACTAGAATTCTTGACTAAATTCTTTCTTCCTTTTGTATTCAAATACAAAACACCCATTCTTGCACATCTTTTTTGGCATCCTCTTCAAGGTTCAAAGTCCTCTCTTGAATTCAATTTTAAATTTGAAAGAGAAATAAGGTAAAGAAAAGATAAAGAAAGAACAACGTGAAACAAAACTGGCACAAAAGCAAAATCATAGAGAATGCCCATACGATGAGATTTTATTAGTGGGAATGCCACTAAGTGCACAAACTTCATTTAATTTATTTATTTGCCTGCATGGAAAACAGATACGGACACAAAAAATAATCATGTCAATATATTGCTTAATCCATATAGTTTTTTTTTTCATTATTTGAATTGAATGTATAAGCTAAGGAAAAAACCAAAGAGACAAAAAAAAAAGAAGGTAATAGTACTACTTACTCTGTTTCCTACAAATCTTGGTCAGGAAAGCAAGAAGAATAACAAATATGGCTACTCCTGCTAATAACCCAATGATCATTGCAAATTTCTTTTCACCCAGCTTTCCTGCAAGACATTTAACAAAATAAATCAGGTAATCTATACAATATATTATCATAATCCAAATGGAACTCATAAGTAACATAAATTTTGATAGATATTTTTCCTCTACAAAATATTGGTTTTTTAACAATTGAATTTAAATATAAAAAATACAACATAAAAATATTGAAAATAAAATTATTCATAAATTCTATCATATAAATATTATAAAACAAAAACAAGTAAACTAATTTTTTATTTTAAATAATAATAAATCGTAATACTTTCACTAGTAATTATAAAATGAAAAATATGGATATTCCATTTTTTTTCTTAAAACACATGGATATTTTATTTTTTATTAAATCTACCAAATCCTCCAAGTCCTGTAACTTACAAATTAGCATGGAGTTGCCAAATAGGAAAATAAATGAAAAAACAATTACATAACAAAAAGTAAAAAAACAAAATACATGACATGAAAATTTTCATCTTTTACAGTTTCAAATGAAAAAAGAAAGAGAAAAAGAAAAAGCTGATCTTAGACAATTTTACAATTCAAAATAAAGCCACAAAATCTCCATTTTATTCCGTCTAATTAAAAAATAAGTAGAAGCATCAACAACGGTAACATGAGAAAGAATCCTGTATGGGCTTTACCATGGGCCTTAGAGCTATCATGGGCCCCACCAGTAGAATACCTCGCATAACATTTCCCCAAAAACAAATCTCCATAATCCGCAGTCCCACAATCAGTTTTCAACCGTCCGATCGCCTCCGCAACACAATCCTGACACTCCCCAAAACTAAGATCCCCCGTACACTGCGCCACACCCCGCACAATCCCGGACCCACCAACCCTAAAAGGCCCACCCAAGCCCACAAGCCCGCCAAGCACGGCATCTCGTGAGCCCATAGCTTCCGGATTATAGCCCACGGAAGGCCCGCACTTTTTCAACAAAACATTCTTATCCTCCACACCCAAAAAAGTAGCATTATCGTACTTGACCAAACACCCGTCGAGCTGGACCGTGCCTCCGCATGTGTTGCGACACATGTCGTCCGCCCGCGTGACTGCGCGTGCCACGCAGGACGCGCAGTCAGGCATGGCGAGGTCGCCGCGGCATTGGTAGAGACCGTAGATTATGTCTTGCTGGGTGGAGCCTAGTACGGTGAAGTTGTTGTAGGAGGAGTATGTTGCTGAGTTGACTAACGAGGTGAGGAGTGAGTCGAGGTTTAACTCGTAGGGTGAGTTTGGTGTGTACATTTGTTGTGTGCAACCACCGTAGAGGTAGAGGTTTGTGGTGGATGATTCTGATAAAGAAACACAAAGAGTTGTAGAAATAATAGAAACAAGAAGTATTTTGAAAAAACTCATTTTCGTATTGTTGGTTGAGTAAGTATTTATATGCATGGAATATGTGATATGATTTGGTATAATTTGCTTAGAATGAAAACTTGGATTTTGGTTTTTGGGGCAAGACCTATGAGTATGGACATGGAGTTGGTTTAAATAAGAGAATTTTTCATGGTATAGCCATGTCATGTCACAAAAAAGATGTAAAGCTTCTCTTCATTCATTTTACTATTGCGTAATGTGGTATCTGTGTGACCCTTTATTTTTTTTCTTGGTTATGTTGATCATTTGGTTTGCTTTTCTCTTTTTGACAACTTTAATTTGGTTTCTTCTTTATAATACTTTTTTATTTTGATAGGGTTTTGATTTTTTAAATTGAAAAATGATTGAAGTAATTATGAACCCTTTTCACTCTCGGCATCCACCGATAAATATCAGTTAAATAATTGCATTGTGTATCTACAACTTAAGTATATATAAAGCATGATTGAGAAGAGCTTAATTTACATCAAGTGTCTAATTTAGTATATCTAATATCTTTTTTTGTTTTGTTTTGATTGTTTATAAAATATTTTTAATTATTCATTGTGCTTTAGGGTGAGAATATACCAAATTAAGGTAGACTTTGAAAAGTTAAAATCCGACATGGTAACACAACTTGAAGGCATAAGTTTGATATATTCTAAAGATTGATATCAAATGTTAACTTAGTTTAAAGTCTATTTTGTAATAACTATTTTCACACAAAATCTAAGATAGGCTTAAATAGACTAATATATTAACATAGTTTTTATAACAATGTTATTGAATAATATGCTAATGTATAAAATATAATAGATAAATTTGATCTAAAATTGGGTTTTGAGTTCACGCATCTATCACGGAACAATAAGATTGACAATGTAAAAATGCATTAGGTATTATTTATGAGTTATTACCGTAGTAAATTACCTCTGATTTGGTTAATTAAGAAAAAAAAAATCAGATTTGACTTGAGTGACTTTAGTGATTGTGACTTGGTAACTTTAGTGTATTTTTAGTGTATTTGATAGATGAAAGAATAATTAAAATATGTTATTTGTTGTGAGAGGGTGATTGATTTAGAAGGAGACATAAACAAAGTTATAAAGTTACCATAATTTCAAACAAAACAAGTAAAGTAATGTATTCTATTGAACTATATATTATTATATTTTATAAGTATGCTATTGATGATGTCTTCTAACAAGTAAACAATGTTAAAAAATATGAATTATTAAAAAAGTATATTATAAATAAAAGTTTCTAATGATTTAACTCTGTACCATTAATTTCGAAATATAGGTATGGATCATAGTTGGATGAGAGCTAATCGATTAAGTGTTGAGTACGAACATGGAGTGATGGAATTTCTATAATTGTGATTATTGCATTTTGTAGGATTCTCTAGTTGAAGAAGCTGAAAAGGTACATTTATTTCGGATGAACGTACCTATGTCTTAACAGCGACCAGTGGAACATCTGAGTATGACAGTCATGTTCATGGTGTTGGAAAACACCATAAACAAAACACTTACTTTGGAAGGTCGTCTTCACATCAAGGACAATATATAGATGTAAATGAACAATTTTCACAATTTGCACAATCTTCATCTGAATTGGAAGCAAAAATTAGAGTTGATTTTGACCAAAAGTTGTTGAAGAGCGTAAGGCGTTGCAACGATCTTTAATGAAGACACTTGGGTCTATCAATTTATCGCAAAACACAGATAATAATAAATGCATTGAAAAAATGGAAGTTGTCGATGAAAGCAGTAAAGGAAGTTGTTCAGCTGCAAAAGGAAGCACAAAAGACGTGGAAGTTGACGATGTTCAGAGATTGTTACTCATGGTTCTGAAATGGCTGACACACATTTGGAAATGGAATTAAGTTATTATGTGAGTGTCACTAATTTCTATATGTTAGTTAAGTGTATCAGAGAGTTGTTGGTGGATTTTCATTGGCTTGACGTGTCTACTCTGCAAGTTTGGTGCACGTAAGTACATTTTCTTTTTTTATTACTGTCAATATCTATTAATATGTTATATCTCTCATCACTTTGATTCTAATGTTTCTTTTAAAATTGTTCAGGTATATTCATCGTGTATGTATTGATAATTCCACATCAGAAGTATATAGATTTATAGACCTTGTTAGGTGTATGTATGTTGATAATGTGCCGAAATCTGAAGCAGATGTTAAAAAATACATACTAGATAAGTTACGTGACGAAAACACAGTGTGTCACTTACTATCATTAATTCATGGGTAAGTTTTTATGAAATTGTGTTTTTAATTTTTTAATTTTGATAACATAAATATTTTATGTGATTTTTGTGTTTCCACACACATGTACATAAATCATTGGCAACTAATAGTCATTTGTCCAAGAGACAATATTATGTTAGTCTTTTGTTCACTTAATCGAGAAATTGATTAAATCACGAAGAAAATTGTTACAAAGTAAGTTTATCTTTTATGTGACTTTTGTTATAATATATTATATAACCTATATACATAAATTGTTACAAAAGTAATCTCATATTTTATGTGGCTTTATATGGATTTTTTTTCTTCTAAATTAGTGCTTTTGGGGTTCATACATGGCTTCATCCTAATATAAGCGTGATATAAATTATAATTCTATATTTAATTTTATGATAAGTATTCACTAGTTATGTCATCCATTTGTAGACAATGCTACAACATAACTCTAATGATTGTGGATACTATGTGATGAAAAATATGTTAGATATTGTCTTTGCCAATATAACCGAGTCTTGGATGCAGGTAATAAAAATAAGTTTACTTTGTTATTTCCTTTGCATTTTTCAACTTAATGTGAATTTCCAAAGAGAAACTTTATATTGTTATTTATGTATTGTAGGTATTTTATGACCCAACAGAATTAACAGAAGACGATTTGTATGATTTGTGACTACGGTGGGCAAAATGTTTCTTTAAGTTATATAAAAATTAAGCTTTATCTGGTAAGTTATATAAATATAATTTGAGTTTCTTGATTTTGGTGTTGTCTGCTGATGTTAATTGGTGTTATTATTTATTGTCAGCAAATATGATTTTGGTACTTTTGTACACTTGTGTAAACTTTCTTATAATTTTGTACACTTATGTGTATCCTAGATTAGTACTTTTATAAATTAATTGTTCATTTTGAAGAATATATATGTGCGTCCTAGACATTTGGTGCAATGAAATTACCTTTCACTGGTTAGAAAAATATGAAAATAGCGACCTAAATGTGGTATGTATGATGTGGTAAAAATATGAAAAATAGTGACCTAAATGTGGTCTGTGTGATGTTGGAAAAATATGAAAATTTAGGTACCAAAAAAAATTACAGAGAATCCACCTCTATTCAGCTAAAAAATAGCAAACATATTACATCGGGTCATTGAGACAACCGATGTTAAAACCCATATATCACATCAGACCAGTTAGGCAACCGATGTTAAATATTGCATATATATTTTTTTTAAATTATATTTTTTTCACATCAGACTTAACATTCAACTGATATGGTATGTGAATTTTACACATCGCGTTGTTGCCCGATATAAAATGTCTTTGATTTACTACATCTCTTGGATTTACATTGGACCCAGACACGATGTAAAATGTACTTTTTTGCCTGATTTAAAAAGTCTTTTCTACACTAGTGGTTGATCTTCTATATCAGAAAAGAAAAGTTGTGTTGTAGCACAACTGGTATGAGATATGAGATATCGAAGGAGATGTCACGATACAAATATCTGAGGACAATGTAAAATGCAACAAAAGTAAAATAGTAAAAACACAAGGGATTGTTAACCCAGTTCAGTGTACAACAACACCTACTCTAGGGGCTACCAAGCCAGACACAAGTCCACTAAATAGTATCAATTCATAGACCCACAGTAAACAACCAGTTTACGATCTAATCACTTAATCACTATCTGTGTTATACTTCTACCTAAGACACACCTAGGTATGAAGACCTCCTCAAATCCCTTCAATCACTTACAATGAAGAACTACATAAATATTAAGTTTTAAAGACTTCAATCATTCAGTACTTAAAAGCTTATGAATGATCCACAATTAACAAATCAAGTATTAAATCAATACTAGAGTGTATGACAATTAAAAGACTTAGACTTCTAAAACAGAAAGAAAGTATTCTTCTTCAAAAGTTGCAATTGAATGAATAAGTAAATAAGTCTTTATAAAGGCGCAGCAGTAGGCTTGAGATGAAAAACAAATATTCAAATCTTTTGGATATTTCCATGAAAACAGGCCAAGATATAATCCATAACGATAATTCAAATAGAAAAATATTCCTCCATATTTTCCGCAACCTATGAGTCACAAATCCTGAATTATGCCACGCATGAAAACAGGAAACAGAAAACTTAAACTGATGTGAGTTGCGTTCAACTCAGGAGGAAGATATCAAGATATCTTCTTTGACATCATTCAAAACAGTTTGCTCCAAATGTCAAGACATTTAGCAAAACATTATCAAAGCATTGTTTTACCAAAATTGCTGCCAACAAACACTTACACTTTTCGCGGGTTGTTCGGGGGGAGAAACTTGGCCACCTTGAGGGGAGGCGGAACCACTGGCATGGGCGCTAAGTTTTGCTTGTTGCTGGATCTGGGAAGCACGCCCTTTGGGCGCTTTTTGGCCAGCTTTTCCCCTCAGCTTGAGAAAACGTTCTTCGAAAGTGTCCCTTTGACTTGCAATCCAAAAAGGGATCAATTAGCCTTCACAATAAAATAGGTAAAAAATATTTATTACGGGAACTCCCCCTACCTAGGAGCCTCAGAGATTCTTCGTCAGAGGAACACTCGAGGAGTGCCTTTGTATTTATAAGACGGGCAACATACACATGTTCTCCCTCATTATCATAAATAAAATTGTTGTTCGAGTCCACGCACACGGCAGGGGAGAAACTCTTGACATAGGCCGCTAATCTCTTATAAGAAAGCCTATCTTGGGCGTCCAACTTCTCGGGCTTTACTGCGTAAAATTCTGGTTTCTCCTCGAAGTGCTTCCATTCCCACTCGAGAGGGAACTTTGCCTTTAACTTAGTTACCCTCCGCATCCTCAATCTTGACCAAACGCTCGTAAAAGGAATCCACTGTCGCATCAGAAAGAGGCTTCACAATGTAGAACCTCTCCTTGAAATGTAGGACTGATTCCAAGTATGGTCGAAATAGCTTTTCGAATTTCTTAAACGATACCCAGGCCTGTCGAACCTCGATCGCATGCCGTTAGAGGTGGAAGATTCGGAAGAACAAGGTTAAAGTAGCACCGATGTTGAGGTATCGGCACACGATCTTAAATGCCCGCATAAACGTGAGCACTTTAGGGTTAAGTTGGGAAGGCGCCAGTTTCAGCCATTGGAAAACCCCCGCCTGGAAATCTGTAAAAGGCAATCACATCCCCGCCTCCTTGAAAGTGAACTCATACATAGGGAAGCGCTTGCCGGGAAGGCTGAGCAGATTCTTCTGTGCTTGTTCAGAATTAGAACCAACCAGGAGGCGGGAACATCATCTTCTTTCTCCCCGACGATGTTAAGCACGTCAGAGGGGTCATGCACGAACTGAGACATCAGATCCATGGGTTCGGGCGCGACCCAATCTAGGGGATCCCTCGTACCCATATATTCCTCACCATTAGACTCAGGCAAAACGACTTCTTTGACTGGTTGAGCCATCTTTTACTTGAAAAGCGGGGGAAAACAATGAATTCGACATCATCAAATTCACCATTCCACCACAAGTTAAGTGAAAGGGCGAGGAGCTCCTCGAGGGTGGGTCCTCGACTCAAGCCCTTAATAGCCCGCACGAAAGAAAGCAACTCCCATAGGGTAAGCATAAAATTGCGGACACTCTCCTCGACATGAACTTAGGGTGAAGTTCATCCGAAATTCGTGCATCTTCATCCGGAGTTCATGAACTTCATTGGAAAACTCATGGATCTTCATCCATAATTCATGAACTTCGCCAGAAAACTTCATCCGTTTGTACAAAACCCTAAAGTAAATCAACAAGCTTAAGAAAATCACTTACTTGGAGGGATGAGCGCTGGAAAAATCTACGGCGGTGGTGACAGCAACAAAGCAACTGGAAAATGGAGGAAAATCAAGAGGAGAGCAAATGAAAAAATGCTCAAATGAATTTCTTTACCTCCTTTTATAGCTAGTCCCCACCACACTGTGTAGCGTTTAGGGAGTCACCATTGCTTAGACCCTTAGACTTCCCCAGACAATGATGACGTTCTGAATAGCCGCCACGTGTGGCACACAAAATGATGCACCATTTGGGCTTCAAAAAATCCCACGTGAAACCACGCGCTGACGATGTTTCAAAGTCTTCGTTGTCAAACACATGCTCGACATCGTTGCGATAATTTTCCTACAGGCATCCCGTGAAGAAATTCGGGGAAAATTTCCATGATTTCCCCGTGAACGCAATGCACTTTCTCACCCTCGCACCTCGAGGAGGAAAGTTTGGGGAAAACATCTGCGCGTTCTCGCAAACAGAGGCATCTTCCAAGGAACTGCGTGAAGGCGGGCAGTCCACAGACCAACCGAGGCGAGTTCTCCATAACAGATTGCTCGCTCCACACACACCTCCTTTTTGACGGGCAAGAGGGCACATCTATGAAGAATGGACGAGGAAGTCGATGATTTGGAGACCACGTAATCCCCGACCAAAATAGTCGTCCCTTTTTCCGGGCAACGTCTCTTTGACAACCAAGTTGGTCTTAAGTCATCACTCTTTCGTCTAAGAGCAATAACTTGGGGGGCTCCTGTTCTGAGATGACACTTGGACCACCGTTGAATAGGCATAATCTAGCGCCTCTGAGGCCCAATGGCATCCAACCCACGTTGACAACCGTTGGAGATTTCCCCACGTGTCTCTTAGACAAACGTGGCCAACAACTGTCCATAACCACCACTATTCTGCCCACCGAGAATAACAGGTCCAACTTTCCCATTATCTCAGGACAGTTGACCAGGGAGGAGACCACGTGTTGAACTCCATACACACGTAACCCTGACAGTCGACCTTATTGGGCCTAACTGCTTGGCCCAATGCATAGATATTGGCCCAATGTTGGGGCTATAAATACCCTCTCACATGTGAGGGTCGGATATTCACTTTTCCCATACTTTCATTACTTGCACTTGCTCTGAACCTTACTTTGTCATCAGAGTGTCTTGTAGGTACTCCCCTCCCCCCTCCATCCCACTTCACTTCAACAGCTATTCAACTTCAGCTTGCGAACCATCGACGATCCATTCTGGTCAAGTATGATCAGTTACCATTCGTGTGATTTACTCGCAATGCAGGGGAACTACAATGTTGATGAAAACATGCAATCTATATCTAAGATGCATCCAACAGCTCCCCGCATCACATGCCTGGCAAATAGTGGATTACTATAACAACTCCGCTATATAATTGATACACGTAAAGAATTCAGGTACACAATTTCAGATTCAAATTCTATTCACTATTTTCTTTTACATACTAATTTGACTGTTAGAGTGTTAAGCTTACTGATCAGTCTCTTCTCCTAACTAATTTTAGTTCCCTAACATAACAAGTACTATTAATGGACAAATACTTAATATTTAGAGGGGACATAAGGCCACACTCAGTTGAAACACTTATGCCTATTTCTTGCCATTTACTTGGCTGATGCAACCAAGTATCTTGTGCAGCTAGCTAGCATACGACATTTATGAATGAAACTTTCTTTGTGTCCTAAAGCAAGAATTAATGAGATTGAGGACGTATTAGGTTTAGTGCGATGCCACCGTTGTTCATAGTGTCTTCAATCGAAAAAGTGCAAAAACTGTTTCCTTTTTCAGTGTCACCTTTACTTCGCTATTAATCCATAGAGATCAATCATAGATAAATATATTTATTTAATCAAAAAAATCACTTGTGCACAATTAAGAACTATGTGTATAGGATATATGAGATACAAATAAAAGGGTATTCTTTTGACAATAGTGGAATACTTTTTTAATTCTCAAACCTTTTATATTAAATATTTAATTATCACTTCAATTGCTCCCATTAAAATTGATTTTTTAATGAATATGAAAACTAAATATAGTAATAAATAAAATAAATAAAAACTATGTATAGAAATTGATAAGCTAACATGTCAACAAATTGAGTTTACTTTACAAATATATATAAATATATCTTTAATATAGTTAAATTATTTGTATTTCTTTAATGTATTCAAATAATTTGTATTTCACATTATGATCAATTAAGTATTTCTCCATATAAGAAACTCTTATGGACTAGTCTAAAATATATTCATATTGAGTCATTTTAAGATGTTAATTGTTATGCTCTTCATGTTGGTGAATCGAGTAAGTTAAGAATAATAATGAAATCAATGCTTTCGAAATTACAAGAGGAGAAGAAATCATGTTTTCATTAAAATCTAAAGACATTAAATATGAGTTACTTCTTTTATAATCATTAAAATTTAATGTCATATTCATTCATTGTGATCGTGAGATTTAATCACTCACACATAATCTAACAATTAATTCGTAAGTGCAATTTTTCACTTTCTATAACTGAATCTAACACTAGATCATCTATTGTTTTCAATCAAACCGACTCAAGGCTCTAATATTATTTATTGGGATAATCTATAGAAAATTAGAGCAACAATGAAAGCAATGCTCTTTATATAACCCCAAGAGAGACACCACACGTCACCACACGTCTCTGTATTGATTGATATGGTATATTTGCTTCTAAAATATTATCATAATTTTTTATAGAGTATATTCCACCATGAAAAGAATTATCACAATCCACCATGAAAAGTATATTTCACTTGAAAATAAATCATATCAATAATTTTCACATTTTTTTTATTGGTAATCATAATTCCAAAGAACTATATCATTGAGAGACTAATTCACTTAAAATTAAATCACTTTAAAGATTTTCATATATTAAAAATCAGATTGAATATTTATAATGTAACTTTCATGTTTCATGTTGGCAGGAAGTTCTTCGACCACCAACATGATCTCACAACACACATGGCGTCAACGTTAATCAATACATGTGTATTAACCAACAATACAATGTGTAATTATGAATGTGGCAAACACATCCTTGAATTGAACTTTTCACGAAGAAAAGTAATTTTCACAATAGAACTTATGAAAGAAATTCAACAACACTTTCACAACACACTCCTCTTTTATGATGTAGAAGATTAAACAAATTGTAACCATACACATGTGTAGCTTCCATGTTGCAACTTCTGTGTTTCATGTTGGCGGAAAGCTCTTAAACCTCCAATGTGATCTCACAACGCACATTGCGTCAACGTTAATCAATACATGTGTACTAACCAACAATACAATGTGTAATCAAGAATGTGGCAACACATCCTTGACTTGAATTTTTCACAAAGCAAAGTATTTTCAAACAAGATGTCATAAATTATTCTGTGACAATTTAAGTGGCATAAACATATAAAAAAATCCTATTCAATAAAATAGGACCAAACATATTGATATCCGTCATCACTTCATAAGAGAACTTGTTAAAGAAAAGATTGTTGCCTTAGAACATGTAGCCACTGAATTGCAACTGGCTGACCTTTTCACTAAGGCTTTGGATGCTAATCAGTTTGAAAACTTGAGAGGAAAATTAGGGATTTTCCTATATGAGGGTTTGTAGAAATTAAATGCGTGTGGGAATATCATTAAAGTGATATTATATTATTTATGTTTCCAACAAATCAAATTTCGAAAGCAATCATTACAAGATTGTCTCAAATTGTTTTCCGCACGCTACGAAATCACATATTTCTACTTTCACAAACTCTTCATTCTCCTATAAGAAAAATAACCCTTGTCATTCTTCATCTCTTTGCTCAAAAATCTTCAAAGATGTCTCAACATCATACATCGTCTTCCTCAAAATTTGTCAACCTGATAACACGAAATCATATCGTTTATTTGCTATGAAATTCGTCCGTTTTGTATTATTTTGACCCGATTAATTTCCGAATATTTCGAGTTTGTCATCACTTTTGCAGGTATTTCATAATTGAGCTCAAAATAGAAGAAAACATGAAACAATGCAAGAAAGCATCAAAAGAACAGAAGAAAAGGATAAATCTGTCAAAGAACTGCACTTTTGTAGCTGTGACGGTCGTAATGAAGTTGCCACGACCGTAAGCCAATTTGAAGAGTGTTACAACCGTAACACAGTGGCCACGACCGTAACACGGGAAAGACCAAAATCTGCTCGTAACGTTCATGTAACGAACGTAATGCGTATAACAGTCCAGTTGGAAAATGCAGAACGTGGCAAGCATAACAGAAGGAGTTTCCAAACTCCTTAATTCTCTCCAGTCAAACACCACGTTCACCATTTCTCCCTCAACTACTAGGTTACTATATTTTTGGAGATTTTGAAGGAAGACTGAGTTCCAAGTTTAACAAACCAACTGCCAGATTTTACTCTTCTATAAATACCTCAATATTGAACAAAAAAAGTACGGAGTTTTATTACAGCTTATTTGTGCCGAAGCTCTGCCAAAATTAAAACCAGTATTATTTCAGTATTCATTTTCCAGCATTTGTTTATTTCAATTCTTTTAAATTCCACTGTCCAAATAATAATTTCCAACATTAGGGAATTATTATTTTAGTTTAAGATTTATCATTCAAGCTTCAGAATTTGCAATACTCCCGATACCAAGTCCGAGTTTCCGATTTGTGGAAGAAGGATTGAAGTATTGGCTTTACTGTCAAGTTTTTATTTTGCAATTGTATTAAATTCATTTTAATTAATTTATTAATGCATGCTTGTTATTTATTATTTATAATGTCCAATTTATATTTGCTTGCTTTTATTTACAGTATGTTTATTTTGATTTCCATGGCTAGCTAAACCTTTAGTGTCGGTATGGAATAGTAAGAGACATTAGGCATCTAATCAAACTTAGGCTAAAACTCTAATCAACTTAACTCTGGTTATAACTTTTTATGCTTAATAATAAAATCTTTGTTACGAAAGTAAGAAGAGTAAATAGGTTAAATCGAGACCACGAAAGTGTGAGGTTTTTAACCGGATAGCTAAAGTTAGGAATTTGATTTAAATACAGTGAAAGCGCTTTAAACCAAATTAGAATTAATTAAGTTTCCAAAGAATACTTCTAAACACTTATAGGCTAGCGAAAGCAGGTATAGGGCTTTAGACGTATAATCCGAGATAAGACCATGAAAGTGTGAGTTGAGGGTTTTTAAACTGATTAATTCTACGGATAAACCAAGTTGACCATCCTTATATGCCCAGGCCCGATTAGATCCCTTAGGTTGACTCTATTGCATACCGACCGTTCATTTTATAATTACTTTAAAATCAATTAATTTACCTTCCTTAATTTTCCCAAAACCAACGTGACAATTTCCGCCTTAGCTAAACCAACCTGTTTTACAACACTAGCGTGATTACAAAGTCCCTGTGGATTCGACAATCTTTTATTACTACCCCGATAGGCTGTGCGCTTGCAGTTAAGATACCATCAGATATTAAGTCGATCGCAGACCCCATCAAGTTTTTGGCGCCGTTGCCGGGGACTTTAGTTTAGTCACTAGTGTAATCTGAAAACAACACTGTCTAGACTAAGGCAACTTTTTACATTTCCCTCTGTGTATGCCAAACACTCGTTCTCAAAACGAGCCTTTGCATTTACAAATTAACGATATCGAGCGTTACTTAAGATTAAGACGCCGAATTCAAGAATACCGATCTCTTAATAATCTTCCTCCAACAAAAATTCCTGATATCCCGTTATCAGAATCTACCGAAGAATCGACAATGGCTGACGTACCAAATCCGCCTCGCGCTCTTAAGGACTATGCTGTTCCTTCGCAAGCGGAGCCTCACAACAGCATTGCTGCCCCTGCTATCGCTCGAAACGATTTCGAGCTGAAACCTTCGCTTCTATCCGCCGTTCAGCAGAATCAATTTTCTGGATCTCCTACTGACGACCCTAATCTACATCTGTCAGTGTTTGTGCAGTACGCAGACACTGTAAAAGCGAATGGTGTAAACCCCGAGGCAATACGATTGCGCCTATTTCCTTTTTCTTTAAGAGACAGAGCCCGAGCCTGGCTCCAATCCCTTCCTTCAAATTCAATCACCACATGGGATGAATTGAAAAAAGTCTTCTTGGCTAGATATTTCCCACCAAGCAAAACTGCTATGCTTAGAGCTAACATCAACGGTTTTAGACAAAAAGATAACGAATCACTTTTCGAAGCATGGGAACGTTACAAGGATATGATTAGACTCTGTCCTCATCATGGTTTAGAAGAATGGCTAATCATTCATACGTTTTACAACGGTCTGTTGTATAACACAAGAATGACTATAGACGCCGCTGCTGGTGGCGCACTGATGGATAAACCATATGCCGAAGCAAATCAACTTATCAAAAGTATGGCCCAGAACCACTATCAATGGGGAAGCGAAAGAGCTAATATGGAGAAATCCCAAACCAAAGGTGGAATGTCTGAAGTGAATATGCTGGACCAAGTCAATGCTAAAGTGGAAGCTCTTACCCAAAAGCTAGAAAACCTCACCACTGCTCCTGCAGCTACCGTAGCTGCAGTTGTCCAAACTTGCGATATATGTGGTCTTCAATCACATCTTGCTCCAGAATGCCCACTTCTAACAGGAGTTCCAGCTGAACAAGCAAACTATGTACAAGGGAACCCTTATAGCAATACCTATAACCCAGGCTGGAAAAATCATCCGAACTTTTCATACAAAAACAACAACGCGTTATACGCGCCTGTACCAGCTCCTGCCACACCACCCGGTTATCCAAAAGCTATCCCAAATCATCCTGGTAATGGACCTAATACTCCTAGGAAATCTAACCTAGAAATCATGATTGAACACTTCGTTGCTACCCAAGCTCAGACTAATAAAGACGTTATGAATCAAAATTTGCATACTAATGAGCAGATAAAACAATTAGCTAGCAAGGTTGATGCTTTAGCCACCCATAACAAGATGCTTGAGACGCAAATCTCACAAGTAGCTCAATAACAAGCATCTACTGCGGCACCAGCTGGAATTTTTCCTGGTCAACCACAGCCCAACCCGAAAGGACATGCTAATGCTGTGATATTGAGAAGTGGAAAAGAACTCGACGGACCTGTTGACCCGAGACTAGAAAATCCAGCCATGTACCAAAAGCAGAGCGAGCTGCCTGAACAAGCCAATGAGACTAAAGAAAAGGAAAGCGAAACGCAAGAAGCAGTGGAGCAAGAGAAGCCTTATGTACCTCCACCACCTTATAAACCACCAATCCCGTATCCTCAGAGACTTACAAATTCCAAAACGATGGGCCAGTTCAAGAAATTCGTTGAACTTCTGAAACAACTCAATATAACAATACCTTTTACAGAAGCCATCACTCAGATGCCCTCGTACGCTAAATTTCTTAAGGAAATTCTATCCAACAAGAAGAAGATAGAGGATAACGAAACAGTTACACTCACTGTCGAGTGTAGCGCGATCATTCAAAACAATATGCCTCCTAAGCTAAAAGACCCAGGTAGTTTCTCTATACCTTGTAATATTGGAAAATTTGTCATAGACAAAGCTCTATGTGACTTAGGAGCAAGCATTAGTGTCATGCCCTTATCTATTTGCAAAAAGCTAGAGATGGGAGAACTCAGACCCACGAAAATGTCCGTCCAATTAGCCGACCGATCGGTTAAATACCCTGTAGGTATACTGGAAAACGTTCCAGTTAGAATAGGTCAATTCTATATCCCTACCGATTTCATCATCATGGACATAACCGAGGACTCAGTTACCCCTATCATACTAGGAAGACCATTCCTAGCCACCGCCGGAGCTATAATTGATGTAAAGAAGGGCAGATTAACATTCGAAGTCGGAGAGGAAAAAGTGGAATTCATCCTCACTCAATTTCTACAAGCACCCGCCATAAATGACACATGTTACTTACTCGATATTATAGACGAGTGTGTGAGAGAGATGGAAGTTGAACAAACCATATATTCCGAAATAATGAAAATCGAAACCCCTCTGATATTCGAAGACGACAATTGGCGAGAACCATATAAAGATGACAGTCTAAGCAAAAGTCTAGCACTTACACCCAATCATATGCCATGTTCCAAGAAACCAAAACTAGAATTGAAAGTTCTACCTAAAAATCTACGATACGAATTCCTTGATACTGAACAAACTCGACCTGTAATAGTGAATTCCAGTTTAGGAACGCTCGAAACTCAAAAACTTTTAGACGTTCTAAGGAAATACCCTACTGCGTTAGGTTACAACATATCAGACTTAAAAGGAATTTGTCCTTAAATTTATATGCACCGTATTCTATTAGAAGAGGATTGCAAAACCTCTCGAGAACCTCAAAGAAGAATCAATCCGATTCTAAGCACTGTAGTCAGAGATGAAATCAAAAAGCTAATGGAAGCCGGAATTATATACCCGATCTCCGACAGTAAATGGGTTAGCCCAGTGCATGTCGTACCTAAGAAAGGAGGTGTCACTGTCGTGAAAAACGCACAAGGCGAATCGATAACACAAAGAGTAGTTAGTGGACACAGAGTGTGCATTGATTATCGAAAACTGAACAAAGCTACTCGGAAAGACCATTTTCCTTTACCCTTTATTGATCAAATGTTAGAACGATTAGCCAAACACTCCTATTTCTGCTATTTAGACGGTTATTCTGGATTTTTCCAAATTCCGATTCACCCTGATGATCAGGAGAAGACTACATTCACGTGTCCCTATGGAACATTCGCGTACAGACGAATGCCATTTGGATTATGTAATGCTCCCGCAACATTCCAACGATGTATGATGGCCATCTTTGCAGATTTCATTGACGACATCATGGAAGTGTTTATGGATGACTTCTCTGTGTGTGGACAAAGCTTTGAAGGATGTCTGTCTAATTTAGAAAGTATTTTAGAACGATGTGTGAAAGTAAACCTTGTGCTCAACTGGGAAAAATGCCATTTCATGGTCAGAGAAGGAATCGTACTTGGACATGTTATTTCTAATAAAGGAATTGAAGTTGATAAAGCTAAGATAGAGGTGATTAAAGAACTCCAACCACCAAAGACCGTTCGAGAGATACGAAGTTTTCTAGGACACGCCGGTTTTTACCGACGTTTTATTAAAGATTTCTCGAAAATTACAAAACCACTAACCGGTCTATTAATGAAGGATGCTGAGTTCATATTCGATAACGATTGTCTTCAAGCTTTTGAAACCCTTAAGGTCGCACTTATTTCTGCACCAATCATGCAACCGCCCGATTGGAGGTTACCTTTCGAAATCATGTGCGATGCAAGTGATTACGCTGTCGGCGCAGTTCTTGGACAAAGAAAAGATAAGAAACTTCACGCAATTTACTACGCCAGCAGAACGCTACACTCAGCTCAAATGAACTACGCCACCACTGAAAAAGAACTCTTAGCCGTGGTCTTCGCACTCGACAAATTCCGTTCTTACCTTGTAGGAGCGAAAATCACCATTTACACAGACCATGCGGCTATCCGATATTTACTTGCCAAGAAAGATGCAAAACCCAGACTCCTCCGATGGATTTTACTCTTACAAGAATTCGACTTGGAAATTAAAGATAAGAAAGGAACCGAAAACGTCGTAGCGGATCATTTATCCCGTTTAGAAGGTATAAAACCCGAACAAGTGCCAATTAACGAAGATTTTCCGTATGAACATCTGATAGCACAAATGAATAGCGACCTAGATCAATTGAATTTAAATAAACCAGAAGCTAAAGAAGTTATGGAAGCCATCGACATGACCATAGGATTGCCTTGGTATGCTGACATCGTTAACTATTTAGCTGTCGGAGCACTTCCACCTGATTTAACTTACCAACAGAAAAAGAAATTTTTCCATGATCTCAAGAGTTACTATTGGGACGAACCGCTTTTATTTAAACGAGGACCCGATGGAATTTTCCGCCGGTGTATACCCGACGAAGAAATAGAAAACGTCATTTCCCATTGCCATTCATCTCCTTGTGGCGGACATACTAGCACCTTTAAAACGTGTGCCAAAATTCTCCAAGCCGGCCTTTTCTGGCCTAACCTGTGGAAGGATGTCCACGTCGCCGTTAAAAACTGTGACCGATGCCAACGCACCGGTAATATCTCAAGACGCGACGAAATGCCTCAGAAAGGAATACTTGAAGTGGAAATCTTTGACGTTTGGGGAATAGATTTTATGGGACCTTTCCCATCTTCTTTTGGAAACAAGTTTATACTCGTCGCTGTCGACTACGTTTCAAAATGGATCGAGGCAATAGCTTCTCCTACAAATGACACACGAGTAGTGATAAAGCTTTTCAAGAATATAATTTTCCCGCGTTTTGGTGTTCCCCGACTTGTTATCAGTGACGGTGGATCTCATTTTGTTTCGAAGATATTTGATAAATTACTATCTAAATATGGAGTGAACCACCGCGTAGTAACACCCTATCATCCGCAAACTAGCGGACAAGTCGAAGTTTCGAATAGAGAGATTAAACAAATATTAGAAAAAACCGTCGCGATATCTCGAAAAGATTGGTCATCCAAGCTTAACGAAGCCTTATGGGCTTATAGGACGGCTTATAAGACTCCTATCGGAACTACACCTTTCAAACTTGTTTACGGAAAATCGTGCCATCTCCCGGTAGAATTAGAGCATAAAGCTTATTGGGCGATAAAGACACTCAATATCAATTACACTGCTGCTGGCGAGAAACGAATCCTCGATTTACATGAACTGGAAGAATTAAGACTAGACGCTTACGAAAACGCTAAAATATACAAAGAACGAACTAAAAAATGGCACGATCAACGTTTATCACGGAAAGAATTTAATGTGGGAGATGTCGTACTTTTATTTAACTCTAGACTTAGACTCTTCCCTGGAAAACTTAAATCTAGATGGTCCGGTCCTTTCGACATTACAAGAGTTTTGCCTAGCGGAGTGGTAGAAATCACGGATATAAATAGCGCCCAGTTTATTGTAAACGGGCAGCGGTTAAAACAATATCATCGTGTAGATAATAGAGATTATACGAATAAGCTTAAACTCGTAGAACTGCTACCTATTTCTCCCGAATAATCTTTCACTAGGCATTTCGTCAGGCTTATGACGTTAAAAACAGCGCTTCATGGGAGGCAACCCATTTTATTTGTTTTTACCTGCTATCTTGTTTATATTATTTGTTTTTGCATTCTATATAAGTATTTTTCGTTTCTAAAAACTTTTATGAAACTGCTGCTGATTTCAAATCAATTTTACTTGACACAGGATTTCTGAATAATCTTTTTCTCTTTACTTTCTCCTCTACTCTGTTTCCCTGTTTTGTTTTTCCTATGGATGCCCCACAGACCTTTATGGAAGACGCCTTTAGAGGTAGAAACCAACAAAGACGATTTGAGGCTTTGACTCAGCGAGCAATCAATTTAACCCTGTATCATGATGTACCCACTATGGACTCTTTAGGCATTACTGACAGTATTCACTACATGTTTAACCGGTTGGGATGGGAGAAAGCCCACCTGAAAAATAGGTTCGTCACTTACCGAGAGCTTACCCTTGAATTCCTAAGTTCTCTACTTCACATCCCTGAACACGGTGTTGGAGCCCGAAAAGGATTCATTACCTTCAGACTTTTTGGTATTGAATTCACCTATAACCATAGGGACTTAGCTACTTTATTAGGATTCCCCAGTGGACCCTTAGCTTTTACCACCCCTGAGGCCGATCTATTGGATTTTGAGCTGGACTACTTCTGGGGTACTTTAACCGGAAACTATCACCCTGACCCAGAAAGTATGGATAACAACGAAATACATAACCCAGCCATCCGTTATTTCCATAGGATTCTTGCCCACACCCTGTTTGGAAAAGAGCAAAATCAAAATGCTGTATCCAAGGATGAATTATCCCTGCTTTATTGTATGAACCTAGGACTCCCTGTCAATGCGGTCCCACTCCTGATGAAGACCTTTACCCGCATTAGTGAGGACCCTAATGTTCCTGTCAGTGTGGGAGGATTAGTTACAATGATTGCACATGCTCTTGGACCTCGTTGCCAACTTAATAACTGTGCACCATTTGGATCAATTAGGCCTATGAATATTAATTTCTGTTTTAACAATCGGATAATAGGAAACTTAGGCCCTACACCTTATGACTACCTGATCAGAGATGAGGTTGTTACTCTTTTTACCCTCCCGAACCATGCCCGAATAAGTGTCCACAACCGCGAAAATTGGTTGTACGAATTGAATCCACCCGATCACCCTTCAACACCGGAAACACCACAATCATATTTTGTTGATAATAATTTCATGTCTGAAACCGAAACAGATCCCGAAACCCCTCCTGGTTATCATGACTTTACAAATATGGCTGAAGCACAAGCAGCCCCTGATACAAACCAAGGAGAATATACCACACAATTAAACACCATTCTGACCACTTTGGATGCTTATAAAACTGATATTAATGGAATAAAGAATGAATTGAAGACTGTGCGTTTGGATCTTATGGGTTTGACTGACATCTCGGTGGAGCAGTTCTATCACATCACTCAAGCTTTGGAAATATTAAAAGAAAAAGATTGGATGAAGCAGTTTATAGTTTCTCAATTTTTAGTTTTCAGTTTTTCAATTCTTTGTTTTTAGACTTTTTCCATTCTGCTTTGTTTTTAGTTAGTTCCAATTTTTAAAGTTACTGCATTTAAACTTACGCGTCATTTATTTTTATTTTTTTCTGGCAAAAAGGAACAAGTTACTCAGTTTAAACCAATGCAATTGTTTGTTTTCAGTTTTAAACTCACAATCATTATGCCGCTTAAAATATTTTACGGTTTTCTACTCTATTTGCGAATTATATATGTTGGATTATATGTTGAATTAATTAATGCTGTGTTTATGTTAGAATGCCTGAGATGTTCTGCTGCTATAAAAATATACTATGTGCAGTTATATTGTGTTCTGTTCTGTGAAAAAAAACCAAAACTTATAGCTGCCACGATCGTCATCTATCCCCCACGAACGTAACGCGCCTTTCAGAGCGTTACGCTCGTCAGCCAGGTGTTACGACCGTAACACGGGTTACATCAGTAACCCTGTTAGCAGAACGATCCCTTTTCCTGCACCTTTCTCTCTTCTTCTTCTTCCATAACTCCCCATTAACCCCATTCAACCCAAAATTAATCCCTATCAATTTTCAAACTTCCACTACCTCCTTCCACCATATATACATCCATTACCCGTATCATCATTATCATTCTCTCATTCACTAACCAAGACCCATTTTCACTCAAACACTTTGCATGCAAATGGCAGACAATCTCATTCCTGGCATTACCCTACGAAATGGCGAAGCAGGTGAAACTCAACGGACACGGTTCCTAAAGTTCCACCGCCGAGGCATCCACCCTACGAGGTTCGTCGACACTGACTGCCTCCGAAACCTCGGGTTGCTCGAAAGTGTCCAACACCTATTACAAAGTGTCAACCTTTGGACGCTACGTAGCCAGCCACAACCGACGTACGAGACTCTCACACTTGAGTTTCTCAGTTCATTTTGCTACATTACTCCAAACGGTACAAGAAATCAACTTACCGGTGTGGTAAGGTTCCGAATTTTCAGCACCGAATACGAATTCCCTCAGAACGCATTCGGTCACCTACTTGATTTCTGTATCGATGAAGGCGCTCACCTACGCGTACCTGACACTTTTCATGAGGAATCTTTCAACTTGTGGCATAGCTTGACCAATAATCGGGCTGATTCATACGATAACCTAAATGCCACCCAAATCCACAACCCCGCCATTCGTTACTTCCACCGCATCTTGTCCAACACAATCTTTGCAAGAGATAGCAACCACAAGCTCAACTCAAAGGAGCTATTTTTCATGCATTGTGCATTCTCGGGTCAGAAAATTAATGTCGCACCTTTCCTCCTGGCTCATATTCACTCCATCTGCACCAGAGGCGGCAAACCTTTCTATTTTGGAGGGCTTGTCACTTCTCTTGCTTTAGCACTAAACCGTGGTGACACCCTTGTTCATCTGCCATCCCGACCATCGGTTCTGCTCACTTTGGATCATTGTAAATCGGCCCACCTCATCCACGAGCGGGACGATGGAAGATTTCATCCAGTGATACAAAACCGAGTTTACACTAATATTGTTTTGCCTTGCAGGGACAGAATCGACCCTCATAACCGAGCCAACTGGCTATTTAACCCTGAAGGCCCTGCTGCTACTCAAGAAGAACCTCATGTCGGCCCCGCCGATGAGATGCAGGAAGAAATGGATCGAGCTGCTCCCGCGCCTGACATTCCTGAGTCATCCTCTTCTGCACCACCTCCTTTTACTATGGAGGACGTCCTTAGAGCCCTCCATCAGCAAAATCAGATGGCTGTAGCTCTTGAAAGGAAGAATCAGGAGCGTTACGACGCCTTACATCAGCAAAATGTCCAAATCTTGAGTGGTCAACGCTCGACAAATGAAAGGCTAGATGAAGTGCTATGCGAGCTTAACGCTTTGAGGATGGATGTTACATCTCTTGGACCCCAGGACTCTGACCCTAAAGCTACTCCTTCCAGACGGTCACGAACCCGAAGCCGCCGTGGTCGCCAGTAGTTTTTCCTTTTCTTGTTGTTTTCCTTGTTTTTCCGATGTACTTTTTATTTAACCTCTCCATTATGTCATAACATTGAGACAATGTTTGATATAGTGTGGGAGGAGCACTGCATTCTTAATCCAGAACGAGTAATTTCATTTCTATTTCTGTTATATTTCGCTATTTCATTTTCTCCCCATTTTATTTAGCCATACCAAAAATTTTTAGCCTTTTATATTCGCACAACCGTTAGTTACCTACTTTAACTGAAATCTTAGTTAGAAGGCCGAGAGCGATCCAACGAGAACTATACGATTATGACACCTTCGATTCTCTACTCACGCGAATCGTCTTCATTTTTCGTTATACCGATACTTTGAGTTTCGAACCTTAAATTAGCCCCTAGTAGTTTATATTAGCAGTCAGCACCAGTCCTAACACAATCCACGTGGAAAGTCGATGAACATAAGTGGATGATCTTGCAAATTGATTTAAATACAATGTTACATGCTTTAAGGAAATAGATATTGCACCAACTAAATTGGGCGATCCTCACCCGATCGTTTAATCCAACGGATGCAAAAGCTTCTACTAAGTAACATAAGAATCCATTGTCTAGGTGGTTCGGAAGCATCTGGTACTGAACTCGGTAGGGCAGACTACGGTTTGATCCCCCGCATCTTGCAATTGGATAAAAGAGGTTGCCACATATTTGTGCCGGAAACCGTCGTGTTTTGATCAGAACCACTAACCGGCTATTCCACTACGTGCGTGCAAGGATAATGGGCTTAATGTGATTGCGCAAGAACGAAACCGGGTGAAATATGAACGAGAAACCTTGAGTTGAATTATAACGGTATAATTGGACGTTTCGTTTAAAACGGATAGTCGTTGACTAGCTTATTGCTTGTGTCATTTACGTATCGTTGTTGTTTCATTCGATTTTCTCGGCCGAACTAACTTAGGATTTCTTGAAATTATTTGAAAACGAAAGGTATACTAGTTATGTGCGTTTATAAAAAACTTGTCCGATATTTTCAATTTGATTATTTTGCTTGAGGACAAGCAAAGGTTTAAGTATGGGGGAATTTGATAACACGAAATCGTATCGTTTATTTGCTATGAAATTCGTCCGTTTTGTATTACTTTGACCCGATTAATTCCCGAATATTTCGAGTTTGTCATCACTTTTGCAGGTATTTCATAATTGAGCTCAAAATAGAAGAAAACATGAAACAATGCAAGAAAGCATCAAAAGAACAGAAGAAAAGGATAAATCTATCAAAGAACTTCACTTTTGTAGCCGTGACAGTCGTAATGAAGCTGCCACGACCGTAAGCCAGTTTGAAGAGTGTTACGACCGTAACACAGTGGCCACGACCGTAACACAGGAAAGACCAAAATCTGCTCGTAACGTTCATGTAACGAACGTAATGCGTATAACAGTCCAGTTGGAAAATGCAGAACGTGGCAAGCATAACAGAAGGAGTTTCCAAACTCCTTAATTCTCTCCAGTCAAACACCGCGTTCACCATTTCTCCCTCAACTACTAGGTTACTATATTTTTGGAGATTTTGAAGGAAGACTGAGTTCCAAGTTTAACAAACCAACTGCCAGATTTTACTCTTCTATAAATACCTCAATATTGAACAAAAAAAGTACGGAGTTTTATTACAGCTTATTTGTGCCGAAGCTCTGCCAAAATTAAAACCAGTATTATTTCAGTATTCATTTTCCAGCATTTGTTTATTTCAATTCTTTTAAATTCCACTGTCCAAATAATAATTTCCAACATTAGGGAATTATTATTTTAGTTTAAGATTTATCATTCAAGCTTCAGAATTTGCAATACTCCCGATACCAAGTCCGAGTTTCCGATTTGTGGAAGAAGGATTGAAGTATTGGCTTTACTGTCAGGTTTTTATTTTGCAATTGTATTAAATTCATTTTAATTAATTTATTAATGCATGCTTGTTATTTATTATTTATAATGTCCAATTTATATTTGCTTGCTTTTATTTACAGTATGTTTATTTTGATTTCCATGGCTAGCTAAACCTTTAGTGTCGGTATGGAATAGTAAGAGACATTAGGCATCTAATCAAACTTAGGCTAAAACTCTAATCAACTTAACTCTGGTTATAACTTTTTATGCTTAATAATAAAATCTTTGTTACGAAAGTAAGAAGAGTAAATAGGTTAAATCGAGACCACGAAAGTGTGAGGTTTTTAACCGGATAGCTAAAGTTAGGCATTTGATTTAAATACAGTGAAAGCGCTTTAAACCAAATTAGAATTAATTAAGTTTCCAAAGAATACTTCTAAACACTTATAGGCTAGCGAAAGCAGGTATAGGGCTTTAGATGTATAATCCGAGATAAGACCATGAAAGTGTGAGTTGAGGGTTTTTAAACTGATTAATTCTACGGATAAACCAAGTTGACCATCCTTATATGCCTAGGCCCGATTAGATCCCTTAGGTTGACTCTATTGCATACCGACCGTTCATTTTATAATTACTTTAAAATAAATTAATTTACCTTCCTTAATTTTCCCAAAACCAACGTGACAATTTCCGCCTTAGCTAAACCAACCTGTTTTACAACACTAGCGTGATTACAAAGTCCCTGTGGATTCGACAATCTTTTATTACTACCCCCATAGGCTGTGCGCTTGCAGTTAAGATACCATCAGACATTAAGTCGATCGCATACCCCATCACAACCTCCCTGAGAAACTCTCTCTTGACAGAGTACTTGACGTTACTCCTCTAACAATTATCCAACCGCTTGAGAAGAAAGTCAAGAAACCCAGATCATCACCTGCAAAGAAATCCAAAGACGATAAAGGTAATACTTATACTGCTACTGATGATAGGACATAAGAAGAGATTGTTAATGTTGATAGAAGCATTAGAAGACTAGTAGATAGAGTGTTAAATGAAGGTTTTGTTGTGCATGGGATTTCTATCCCTCTTGCCCGTATACCTGCTCCAACTAACAAAATAAATGACCCTAAAAGTGTTGTTGAATCATCCATCTCCAAGAAAGATGTTACTGAAAACAAACTTGATAAGCTTGCTGCTTCTGCTCTAAAGGAAGTGGAAGAGGATGTTGAACAAGATGTTGAGAAGAACTCCCTTCTAAGGAATATATTGTTGGCTCCAAAGCTGTAGAAAATCAAAATGTTGTAAATGTAGTTAATGTTGATGAGCTGTCTGACAATGAGCTCATCTCTCATATGGTGCCTGGAATTGCAAAAAGGCTCAAATCCAAGAAAGTGAAGGATGTGAATATCACACCCCTGCCAATATAATCAAGAAGAAAACCATGTATGGTCCCCTAAAGCTTGGAAGTAAAGTGGTTCCTCCCTCTAGCAAAAGAAAAACTAGACCTGATAGCTCCACATATGATGATGATGATGCTGTAAAGAGATCTAAAAGCAAGAAGAAAGCTGTATTAGTTGAAGAAGTTGACTTTGAGTATGATGTCAAGCAAGATGTCCAGGACATCCCTCCTATCAAAAAGTCTACAAGCAAGAAAATTTCTGTTAGGGTACCTGATTCCCCTATTGACAACATTCCCTTCTATTCTGTTGGGAATGCTGAAAAGTGGAAGTATGTATTTCAAAGAAGAATTTCCCTTGAAAGAGAATTGGGAGCTAGTGCACTGGAGTGCAAAGAAACTATGAAGCTGATATCTTTTGTTGGATTTATGAAAATTGTTACCAGGTTTGCCAAATGCTATGAGACTCTTGTTAAGGAATTTATTATTAATATTCCTATTGACTGTGCTGATCATAAAAGTAAGGATTATAGAAAGGTGTTTGTTAGAGGTAGGTGTGTAAAATTTTCCCCTGCTATCATAAATAGATTTCTGGATAGGTATGAAGATGACTATTGTGAGATGGAAGTAACTTATAATCAAGTATGCAAAGCCATCACTGGTAACCAAGTGATGAGTGGCCCATGAAGAATAAACTTCCTGTTAGTAAGCTAAGTGTGAAGTATGATATCTTGCATAGAATTGGAGCTTCTAACTGGGTTCCTACTAATCATACTTCAACCATCACTATTGGCTTAGGAAAGTTTATTTATGTTGTTGGAAACAAGAAACTGTTTGATTATGGTACTTACATTTTTGATCAGACTATTAAGCATGCAGAAACATGTGCCGTTAAGATGCCTATTGTCTTTCCTTCCCTTATTAGTGGAATTATTCTTAATCAACATCCTGGAATTCTAAGTGGTAATGATGTAGTATGCAAGAGGGAGTCTGCTTTGACCCTTCACTTCAATCTTTTTTCAGGAAAACATGTCCCAGACGTTATTTTGACATCTGCATCTGCTGAAACAAGACCTCCACCAAGGATGACATGATCACTGAATTAAGGGAAGCCTGCAAATAATTAGATGATGTTATCAGAGTTAGCTCAGCAAGAAAGCTAACTTTTGAAAAGATGATCAAGGAATTACAGAAGGACAACATCTTTGATGATAGAGTGAGCTCTGAAGAAGAAAATTCTAGTGAGGAAGGAAGTTCTAACTCTGCCAAGTCTACTGGTCCTGAAGACAGTTAGACTATTTGTTGTTTATTCATTTGACCCCTTTGTTTCTTTTTGGAACTTGTATGTGCTTGACTTTTGAATTCTATGGTATGTACCTATATTACTGACACACTCTTGACTGCATCCTTCTATTTGGTATATTATAACTAAAAAGGGGGAGAGAAATTGACTGACTGACCACTGATTAAGGGGGAGATTAATACTTGAGGGGGAGCCTCATGTCTCAGAAGATGTTCTGACATCTTCCTTTGCTAAGAGCTAATTGCTAACTGAATTTTTGTTTTGCTTGCCTTTCTTATGCTGCTTCTCTAATAATGTTCTGATAATGTGCTCAAATAATGTTTTAGCCATAATTTGCCAAAGGGGGAGTTTGTAAGTGTTTGTTGGCAACAATTTTAGTAAAACAATGCTTTGATAATGTTTTGCTAAATGTCTTGACATTTGGAGAAAACTGTTTTGAATGATGTCAAAGCAGATGTCTTGACATCTGCCTCCTAAGCTGAACGCAACTCACATCAGTTTAAGTTTTCTATTTCCTGTTTTAATGTGTGTCATAATTCAGGATTTGTGACTCATAGGCTACGAAAAATATGGAGGAATATTTTTCTATTTGAATTATGCTTATGGATTATATCTAGGCCTATTTTCATGTAAATATCCAAAATATTGGAATATTTGTTTTTCAGCCCAAGCCCACTGCTACGCCTTTATAAAGACTTGCTTCCTTATTCATTCAGTTGCAACTTTTGAAGAAGAATACTTTCTTTCTATTTTAGAAGTCTAAGCCTTTTAATTGTCATACACTCTAGTATTGATTTAATACTTGAGTTGTTATTTGAGTTGTTAATTGTGGATCATTCATAAGCTTTTAAGTATTGAATGATTGAAGTCTTCAAAACTTAATATTTATGTAGTTCTTCACTGTAAGTGATTGAATGGATTTGAGGAGGGCCTCATACCTAGGTGTGTCTTAGGTAGAAGTATAGCACGATTAGCAATTAAGTGATTAAATCGTAAACTGGTTGTTTACTGAGGGTCTATGAATTGATACTATTTAGTGGACTTGTCCCTGGCTTGGTAGCCCCCCAGAGTAGGTGTTGTTGTACATTTAACTGGGTTAACAATCCCTTGTGTTTTTAATGTTTTAGTTTTGTTTCATTTTACATTGTCCTCAAATATTTGTGTCGTGACATCTCCTTCGACATCTCATATCTGATACCAGAATTTCAATAAGGAAACACAGGGAAGGTTCCGACTCTGTGGTCGTTATGGATAAGAGCAAGAATGTTAGGGAGACCTTTGTGTTTCCCCCTATTATTTCAACCATAGCCTTTTTAGAGGGGGTAATTCCTTGGGTCTCTACAAGGGGGAGAGGAAGGATATTTTGTCTGCGGACAAAGAGGCTTGGCAAAAGGATCTGTCTGAGGACGTGGCTGCCGTAATGAGGGTCCTTGAGACTGATTTGACCCTGAATGGCGCAGAGATGAACTCTTAGGCCGCCCTTGAAAAGTAAAATGGTTGGATTTACAAGTTGAAGGAGCACAATGAAAAAAGGAAAAATGATCTCCTTGACCATCAGTCGAAATATGAGATCCAGGTCGGGATCCTCACTGAATTGAACAAACTGAAGCAGAAGATGGATGCCATGACTAAGGAGAATGAATGATTGACTTCTCGAGAAAAGTAGCTGGAGGGGATCGTGGCGCCCGCTGATGAGGAAACCACCAAGGAGGAGGCCTATCAGACACAAAAAGAGTTGATCTCCCAGATTCGTTAGCTAGAGCAGGACGTGGTGGACACCTTCGGGTATGGCTTCAATGCTGCTGCGAAGCAACTTAAAATTGTCAATGTCAGGGTAAAACTTGTAACCAAAGGGACCAGGCCCTTTCACCAAGTGGTCGATGGTGTTATAATCGCTCCTCCCAACGATAACCCCGAGGAAGAGTCGGACGATGAAAAGGATGGGCACGAAGATTAGTTTTAAGTTTGGGCCTGCGTGCCCGTGCATTTCCCCGGCCTGCATGCCAAATCTTTGTTAATGTTTTGGCAAGGGGCCCTGTCCATTTTTTGTATATCTATAGTTTGGGCATGCGTGCCCTTATTTATGTAATATTTTGACAATACTGGCCTTTGCGGTCAACTTTATTAAACACTCATCTTGCATGTTTAATTGCATTAGCTATTGTTTGGAATTTTATGCTTGCAGTATTTTGTACAAGTGTGGGAATTTGTGCTCGACCTATTTATTGGTGAGCGACACGTATGGAGACGTGTCGGGGATACAAATTTGGACTCCGTTGGGACGAGGCCAAGGCCGTGTCTGGGACCTTATTCTTGCAGCGTGAACCATCCCATTGTGAGCTGGGTGTTCTTCCTTTGTGATACAACGACAACAAAGCTTGGTCGAGGTGTCCCCGCCAGGCTAAGGTTTCGCCCGTCCTATGAGCGAGAACCCGCCCTTCATTGGTCGTTGGAAGCAATGTCCATACCTCAGCATGCTTCCGTGGTCGAGTAATACTTGTGTATGTCAGAGAGGTCAGGTGGACTGCCAAGTCCTAGCTTTTATATGAGACTAAGCTGTAATATTGTTTTAGCTTGTCAGTGTTATCGAGGTAGATGTTTCCCATTTAGGTGTTCGAGGTAATATGAACTGTTGCTCGTCTTATCGTAGACGCGGTACGGGCTCTTCCAGTTGGCAACTAGGTTTCTTTCATGAGAATCTTTCTGATTTTTCCGTAGGACCAAACTGCCGACCTGGAAATCGCGCTTTATGACTTTGGCGTCATGCCATAGAGTTATTTGTTTCTTTAACTTGGCTTATCAGAGGGATGCTTCCAATCGGATCTCTTCGACCAGGTCAAGCTTCTCCCTCAAGGCTTCGTCGTTCAGCTCCTCATCGAGAGGGGTTTCAGTTCACCTAGTTTGCTCCCTGATTTCTACGGGGATGACCACTTTGGTTCCGTATGTTAGTCAAAATGTGTCTCCCCGGTAGTAGTCTGGGGTGTTATTCTGTAAGCCCAGAGTACATTGTCGAGCTCCTAGACCCACCCTTCTTTATGTTGCCTAGCCGACGCTTGAGTCCCTGCAAGATGACTCTATTTGCGGATTCCGCTTGCTTGTTTGTTTGAGGATGCTCGACGAATGTAAAGGGTTGTTTGGTGTCGAGATTAGTGATGAAATCTTGGAATTTCTTGTCGGTAAATTGTGTTCCGTTGTCAGGGACAATTGCTTGAAGTATGCCGAACGGGGCGAGCACGTTTCTTTTGTAGAAATAAAGAATGTTGTGCAACGTGATTTTAGCGAAGGCTTTGGCCTCTATCCATTTGGCGAAGTAGTCTATGGTGACGATCAGGAATTTGTTTTGGTATGACCCTTGGGGGAAATGGTCGAGGATGTCCATCCCCCACCAGGTGAACGATCACGAGGAGGATAATGTTTTGAGCTTGTGCGAAGGTGCCAGGTGCATATCTGCGTGGAGCTGGCATCTGTTTCACTTTTTTACGTGCTCTTTGGTGTCGTGCTGCATCCCAAGCCAATAATATGCGGCTTATAGGGCCTTCCATGCTAAGGATCTTCCTCATAGGTGTTGGGCATTAATACCTTCGTGGATCTCTCTTAATACGTCGAGGACTTTAGTTTCCTCGACACACTTTAGGAGTGGGATAGAGAATCCCCGTCTATATAGTTTTTGCTCGATCAAAATGTAAGAGCAAGCTTGGTGCTTAGACGCGTTGGCCTCTTTTTGGTCGGACAATAGTTCTCCATTGGTAAGGTAATTGTACACCGAGTCATCTATTAGGTACCGTCCCTAATGGCGTTTATGTCAGGTAACACAATGGGTTTCTCGACTCTTCGATGGGAAAGTGATTCTTGGATGAAGGATTTGTTTCCATCCTCCTTCCTTGTGCTCGCGAGCTTTGAGAGAATGTCAGCTCGAGTGTTCTGTTCGCGGGGAACATGTTTGATTTCTGCATGGTCAAACTTTTTCATTTTCTCTTTAACCAGGTTTAGGTATTTGATGAGTCTGTCATTCTTGGCCTGGTACTCTCCTAGTACATGAGACGTGACAAGTTGGAAGTCAGTGAAGATTTGTACTTCCTGGGTGCCTAGGTCTTTGGCTAGTCTTAACCCTGCGAGTAGTTCCTAGTATTCGACTTGGTTGTTCGATGCTAGGAATGACAAAATGAGCGAGTGCTCGATTACGACACCCTCTTCGTTCTCAAGAAGCATGCCCGCTCCGCTCCCCATCAATCTGGATGCTACATCGACAAAGATGGTCCACTTTTGGGCTCCTCCCGCAGGGGGCTCGATGGTGGTCATATCCGTGACAAAGTCGGCCAACACCTGAGCTTTGAGGGATTTACTGCTCTCATATTGGACATCTAACTCAAATAGTTTTAGGGGCCATTTTAGAATTCGATCGACCATGTCTGGTCGCCTGAGTAGTTGTTTTATAGGTTGGTCGGTTTGCATAATGATTGTGTGGGCCAAGAAGTAATGTCTAGCCGTGTTGATGAGGGCAATTTTTTTTTTGATTTGTTGATATCTAACCTCAGGGCCTTGAGGCGCTTTTCTGGTGAAGTACACGGGCTTCTGTTCGTTAGTGGTTTCACGCATTAGGTCCGTGCTCACGACCTCAGCTGAAACGACCATGTAGAGGAACAAGGTTTCTCCGTTCTCAAGTCGTTAGAGCACGGGAGATTCTGAAAGAGCTTGCTTGAGGTGGATGAGGGCCTGTTCACACTCCTCGGTTCATTCGAGTACTGCCTCTTTGCATAGGAGTTCAAAAATGGAAGGGCGTGTTGTGCAGATTTTGCCATGAAGCGGGAGAGCGAGGTGAGCATATCGTTCAAGATTTGTATGGATTTTTTCAAGTCCAACATAGGGAGCTCGAAGAAATCCCTGCATTTGTCGGGGTTGGCTTTGATCCCTCGTTCTGTCAAATAAAAATCGAAGAACTTACCCACCTTAACCCCGAAAGTGCATTTCTCTGGGTTGAATCTCATCTTACATCTCCTTTCCCGGTCGAAGACTCTTTTTAGGTGGGTTGTGTGATCGGCTTCCAATTGACACTTGACGATCATGTCGTCCATGTACACTTCGAGCGTGTCCCCGATCTCACCTGAAAAACCTTGTTCATCATGCGTTGGTATGTTACGCCCGCATTTTTCTGACCAAATGGCATTACGTTGTAGTAATAATTGTCCAACTCAGTCATGAAGGTCGTGCATTGCTTGTCGCTCATTTCCATGGGAATTTTATTATAGCCTAAATATGCTTCCATAAATGATAAGAGTTTGTAATCGACCGAGTTGTCGACCAGACTGTTAATATTAGGTAAAGGATATGCATCTTTGGGACATACTCGATTAAGATCATTATAGTCAACACACATACACCACTTTCCATAAATTTATTAACAAGTACAACGTTAGAGAGCCAGGTTGAATATCGGGCCTCAGAAATAACAGTTTCCTCTAGCAGGTCTTTTACATCTTTTTCAGCAGCCTCCGCTTTTTCAGGAGACTATTTACGCCTACGTTGTACTACTGCCCTAGCGGTTGGATCCATAACAAGTTGGTGAGAGGTGACCTCAGATTCGAGTTCGGGCATCTCCAGAGCACTCCATGGGAACACGTCAGCATTTTCCCTCAGACATTCTTTGATTTGCTTCCTTTCCAGATTGAGGAGTCCAACTCTAATCCTCACGCATTTGTTTGGATCCTTTCCAAGAAGGATGATTTCGAAATATCCATCTAGAATGGGATGGAGGGGTGTCGAGGTCGATGGATTTGACACCAGGTGAAGCCTCTTGTTCTTCAATTCAAGCAGGGTTAGACGAGGATGGGATTATTCCAATGGCAGTCTTTGGCTTTGTGTCAACCATGCTTTGCCCTTTTGCGGCCACGTTGAAACATCTCCTTGCGGCTTGGATGTCTCCGTGGATGGTGGCGACGCGACCCTTCTTCGTGTAGAACTTCATCTTAAGGTGGACCGTGGAGGGTAAAGCGATTAACTCGGCCAACATTGGTCTTCCCAGGATGCAATTGTAAAGAGACGGTCAATTGACCACTAGGAAGCGGACTTTGAATTTTCTGGGAGCTGCTTCTATCCCGAACGTGACCAAAAGTGAAACAACTGGCTAAACATATCATCGAGAGAAAATCAAGGAAGTCGCCATTGAACGTTTTTTATCCCACATGAAGGGAAAGGTAAACATCGAGTAAACCTGAGAAGGGTGAAATCAAGGTCAAATGACCAAGAGATACTGGTAAGGGAGTCTGTTATGCGAGGTAAATGTATTACTACCTCACACGCCCGTAGTACTCTATGGTATCCACTCTTGTTTCTATAATCAAAGGGTGTGTTCTAATCTAAATCTTACAAACTAAAAAGAAAAAACAAAGAGGGAATGCATGCAAAAAACACGGGGAAAGGAAGGAAATATTTACAAAGTTTCAACCGGCTGAGCCCCATGATCAGATTCTTACGTATCCGTTCTAAGGAATCAGAGCGTTGTAGTTTGGCTCACATGTTTTAGTTTGTTTTTTGTTTTTAATGAATAATATTGATTTCGCTTATGTTGCATCTTGACCTTTAGAGACTCACACTGAAATTCTGGTATCAAATATGTGATGTCGAAGGAGATGTCACGACACAAATATCTGAGGACAATATAAAATGAAACAATATAAAAGCAGTAAAAACACAAGGGATTGTTAACCCAATTTGGTGTACAACAACACCTACTCTGGGGGCTACCAAGCCAGGGATAAGTCTACTAACTAGTATCAATTCATAGACCCTCAGTAAACAACCAATTTACGATCTAATCACTTAATCACTACCCGTGTTATACTTCTACCTAAGACACACCTAGGTATGAGGCCCTCCTCAAATCCCTTCAATCACTAACAGTGAAAAACAGTAGAATTATTAAGTTTGAAAAACCTCAATCATTCAATACTTAAAAGCTTATGAATGATCCACAATTTACAACTCAACTAACAAATTACAACTAAAGTATTGAAACAATACTAGAGTGTATTACAATTAAAAGATTCAGACTTTTTAAACACAAAGAATAAATTTTTCTTCAATTGTTGCAGTTGTACGAATAAGGTTGCAAGTCCTTATAAAGGCGCAACAACTTCTTTATAGGCTTTTGCTGAAAAACAAATTTTGCAATATATTGAATCCCTTGAATATCTCCATGAAAGTAGGCCAAGATATAATCCATAAAGATAAGACAGATCGAAAAATAATCCTCCATATTTTTTGCAAGTTATAAACCACAAAACCTGAATAAGGCACGCTTAAAAATAGGAAACAGAAAATCTGAAAACACGTTTAGATCAGAAGGCAAATGTCAAGACATATGCTTTGGCATCATTCAAAATCAGTTGAGATGATTTACTTCAAATGTCAAGACATTAAGCAAAACATTACCAAAGTAGTATTTTACCAAAATTACTGTCAACAAACACTTACACACGTGTTAGCACAGAAATGAATTAACATGTTCTTTTTGAAAGTTTTGAAAGAAAAGGCCCGAAGGCGAAAAATAGTTCACATTGTTTGATATTTTTTACCTTGAAAAAGGATTTGAAAGTTATTAGATGTTTTATTCATTTTCCAAGAAAAAGGTTTTAGTCTTAAGGATGCAAAATAAACGGAAAAGATCTAAGGGAAACTATCTAAATATATCCCTAATGTTATCATACAATGATGGTCCTAAGGTCGAGTTTTGAAAGGGAAGTCTCTACCTATGTTAGCGTGCATGGATTACAATCCTAATGTCTAACTTGCATTGGAAATGAAACAAGTGAATCCTAAGGAGCATACAAAGGTTTAAAACCTAAGTGAACATGGCATATACAAGGATGAAAAGCAAACAAGCAATCAACAAGCTTAAGAGAGCACACACATGTCATGAGCAATGCACACTAGCTCAACTAAAAAGGCTTAACAAAGATATCGAATCATCGACGTAGGTAAAGGGGGGAATTTCCTGACCATAGATATCTCATCTAGGAAAGAAGGGGTCTTGAAGGCTACTCTTAACCATGATATCATGTTACCAAGGCAAGAATCATAGAGAGGGGGAAATGAATGTCCAAGGCAACTAAGCACCTAACCAAGATATCGAGAATCGAGGTAGGAGATAGAAGAAAACATGAAAAAGCACAGAGTATCAATGTCGTTTGATGTGATCTCAAGACAACGTGTGGGGGATTGGTTACAGATCCCTTTTCTATCTTACCAACTCGATAACGAGAACAACACACTCCAAAGCATCAGCGTACATCGCGAGCTAAGGATGCCACAAACTGAAATTGCAGGGGTTGATTGCAAACCCTACTCTACTTTCCTTCCTTGAGGACTTAACAATGGGAGAATGGTAATAGGACGCCTCTTTGAGGTCTTTGGGCACAAATGTAAATACACAACAGAATGCCTACATCGAGGTAGGCCTTTAAACAATCAACAAACACAATTAGCAAACAAGTGTAGAATGCCTTCTAAAGGACTTTAAACAGCGCCTCCGAGCATGCACTCTTTATTATCCTACTTCTCATGACATCTAGAAAGCGATAAAATGTAGAAACATAACCCAAGCAGTGAAGTAATACCAAACGGATAAAATGGTTGTTATATAGCAAGCAAGCAAAGCGAAAATACTCTAGAAAACTTCGAGTAAGCTAGCATCAACAAATGAAATGGTTAGAAATAATATTCAATACAGTCATACAGTGTACAATGCGAAAATAAATCACAATTAATACACCTCAAGCCAATATCCTGCACTAATCCATGCTACACAAGTAAATGGTAAAATGTGAACACACGTGCCATGACGAATCACCTTCCAAAACTTGCACAATCTCACAATAAAGGTTAGAAAATAACAAGGGATATCAAATGTAACTCAACAATCGACATCACAAGTTAAAATGGCATATTATCATGCATGAAGTGAAATGCAACAAGCAATGGAGACATAAAAGTGAATTCCTGGCAGCATGTACATCACACAAAGAAACACACAAACCATCGATTGAAAACCGACACAACTCGATACATATGTCTTATAATGATCAAAACAAATGCAAGAAAGTAGGTTAACTCTCCAACAAGGCTCATCTCAAATTCTGACTGCATTTGCTTGACAAAATGTTGAACCATCTCATTTGACATCCCACCAAATACAATATCATCAACATAAATTTGTGCAATCATGATCTTCCTTTCTTATTCCTTGACAAAAATAGTTTTGTCTATGCCGTCTTTCCTATATCCATTCTCACCAAGAAATTATGTCAATCACTCATGCCAAGCTCTTGGAGCCCGCTTTAATCCATATAAAGCTTTCTTCAGTTTGTACACATGGTTAGGAAAGTTTGGATCAACAAAGCCCTTAGGTTGTTCCATATAAAATTCCTCATTCAGATAGCCATTTAAGAAGGAATTCTTTACATCCATTTGAAACAACTTAAATCTCAAAATGCAAGCAATTCCTAAGAGTAGTCTGATTGATTCAAGTCTGGCCACAGGGGAAAAGGTTTCGTAAAAATCAACTCCTTCAATTTGAGTGTATCCTTGTGCAACTAATCTTGCCTTATTTCTAGTAACCACCCTTTTTTCATCGGATTTATTCTTGTACACCCATTTAGTTCCAATCACATTTGTCCCTTCAGGTCTTGGAACCGGATCCCAAACTTCATTTCTTCTAAATTGTTCTAGCTCTTCTTGCATATCATTAATCCAAAACTCATCAGTTAAGGATTCTTTGACATTCTTAGGCTTGATTTTTGAAACAAAGCAAGAGTTTGACATCCCTTCTCTTGATCTAGTAGTAAATCCTTTATATAGATCTTATATAATAAGTTACTTAGGATGATCTCTCTGAGTTCTGATTGAAGGCCCTTTATTGGGTTGACTGGGCTCAAGATCTTCTTGAGTTGGATTAGGATCAATACTTTTGTCATTAGATTCTATTGGAATGTCTGACAAAGATGTTCCAACATCTTCTAAGACATATTCTTCATCATTTCATCCTCTATCATCAATAATAACATTTATGGATTCCATCATAACCTTAGTTCTATATTTAAAGACTCTGTAAGCTCTGCTATTTGTAGAGTAACCTAGGAATATTCCCTCATCACTCTTGGGATCCATCTTCCTTATCTGTTCACGATCATCTAAGATGTAACATTTACTTCCAAAAACATGAAAGTATTTGACAGTAGGTTTTCTTCCCTTCCATATTTCATACAAGGTGGTTGAGGTGCCTTTTCTTAGAGTGACTTTGTTATGGATATAGCATGAAATATTCATAGCTTCAGCCCAAAAGTGGTAGGGTAACTTCTTATCATGAATCATAGCTCTGGAAGATTCCTAAAGAGTTCTATTTTTGTGTTCCACAATCCCATTTTGATGAGGAGTAATGGGAGAGGAAAATTTATGACTGATTCCTTCAGAAGAACAAAAATCAGCAAATTTATTGTTCTCAAATTCCTTTCCATGATCACTTTTGATTATGATGACATGACTATCCTTTTCTCTTTGAAGGTTTTGATAGAGATCTTTAAATACTTCAAAAGTTTCTGATTTTTATCTGATAAAACTTATCCATGTGTACCTAGAGAATTCATATACAACAACATAAGCATACTTCTTTCCACCAAGACTTTCAACCTGCATAGGTCCGATCAAGTCCATGTTAAGAAGTTCCAAAACTTTTGATGTGGTGAGATGTTGGATCTTCTGATGTGACATCTTAGTTTGCTTTCCAGTCTAGCATTCACCATATACTCTCCCTTCTTCTATCTTGAGCTTAGGAATCCCTCTCAC
This sequence comes from Vicia faba, assembly GCA_948472305.1. Lineage (NCBI taxonomy): Eukaryota > Viridiplantae > Streptophyta > Magnoliopsida > Fabales > Fabaceae > Vicia > Vicia faba. Next base: position 277,238,819 of record OX451736.1, read on the forward strand.
GGCTTCTATAAATATGATTTTTTTCATTCCTTTCAGATGCAAGTGTCCCAGTTTTTGATGCCAAAGTTTAACTTCATTTTCTTTGGCTAAAGAACATGTTGAGGAGAAGTTCAACTCTTAGGGAACCCATAAATAACATTTGTCTTTAAATCTGATTCCTTTCATAATAACTTCATTCTTTTCATTGCAAATGAGACATTCTGTCTCGGTGAAGTTTACTTTGAACCCTTGATTACACAGTTGACTTATACTTATTAGGTTAGCTGTTAACCCTTTAACAAGTAACACATTATCAAGTTTCAGGACTCCTGAACATTCCACCTTTCCAACTCCTTTAATTTCACCTTTGGCTCCATCACCAAAAGTCACATAACTGGTGGAGTGAAATTTTATATCTACCAACAGATTCTTAACACATGTCATGTTTCTATAGAAACCACTGTCAAAGTACCAGTCATCTTTGATTGATACTCTGAGAGAGGTATGAGCTATGAGACTAGCAACAATAGTCTTGGGAACCCACTGTTTCTTATTTTTGCTATTTTGAGAGATCTGGTCAGTCTTGGGAAGAGGAGCAGTTTTAGGGTACCCATACAACTTGAAACAGAAAGGTCTTATATGGCCAGACCTTCCACAATGGTGACACCTCCCGCGATGGAATTTCTCTCTGGTGTGATTAAATTTTTTCTTGTCATGATGTTTTCCATGATGTTGAGACATTTAATTCGACATCTTTGGTTTAGAATTGGCATGAGTGGAATCTGATGAAGGTTCTTCTGAATAAGGCTCCTTTTTCTCATTAAACCCTAGACAACTCTTGTCTCCTGACACTCTTCCCACTTGAAGATTTTCATCTAATGTGTCAGACCCATTATTCAACATCTTGAATGATTTGACCATTCTGTCAAGATTCGAATTCAGAGAAGTCACTTCACTTTCCAGACAAGAGATAGTTTTTAGATGCTTTTTCCTTTCTGCCTTCAGCTAAGTTATAAGAGCTTTCTGTTTCTCCCCTTCTTGGAAAAATTCTGCATTTCTGAGACATAGTTTTCTGTACAAGGTAGCTAACTCATCAACGTTTAGTTCACCATCACTAGAATCTCCATCAGAAACATATTTTCCTGTTAATGCTTTAACATACTTGGCAAATTCCTCTTCAATCAGAGTCCTCCTCAGATCAAGTAACAGACAAATTCTTCTTCAGTTTCTTAAGATATGTAGGATATTCAGATCTAATGTAACCAAAACCTTCACACCCATGACACTGTATTCCCTTCCCTTGAGTGGATTTTTCTTCAGCCCTTTTTCTTCCAAACTCATTTGAATTATGGATGTCAGATGAGATGTTCTTGACATTTGATCTTGGGTTCCTATCCATCTTATTTATAACTTTGTTAAACTGTATTCCAAGAAGAACTAAAGCATTAGATATTCCTTCATATGTATCAAGATCACAATGCCCTTTTTCATCTTCAGTATTGGTTAAAAAAGCTATTCTTTTGTTCGTCTTTTCAGATCTTTCATTGATGCTTAATTCAAATGCCTGAAGGGATCCAACAAGTTCATCCACTCTCATCTTATCAATATTTTGTGCTTCTGTAATACGATGGGAGAACAGACTTGGGTGTTTTGCGTTTTATTGCATTGTTGTGGATAACAAGAGTCGCCACTGACTTTTCTTTTATCCAATAAAGGAAAGGGTGAAAAGAACATGAAAGACCTTTTGAGAATTTTCTTGTGTTTGGGGGGTAAGTTATGAAAAAGGAAGGTGTTAGAACCCTTTTCATTTGTAGTTATCTACGGGATCTTAGTTACTAGCTCACTTTGAAAATGCTTTGTTTGAAATGTATTTGTGATTTGGTTTTGAAAGTATTTTTAATTAGCGCCTTCGTTTAGGCGAACTTTGTAATGATTCTCATCTCTATAAGAATGCATACAAAGTGTTGACTTTTGAAAATATTTCATTGGAAAGTGTTAGTGTGTTTGAAATGATTTTGTTTTGAAAATGGTTGTGAGCAAGCAACTACGAGCATTCTACCTACTAAAAAAGTCTTAGTTCTTTTCATCCTCCTTTAGATATTGTTTTATTACCATTGATTGATAAGAAGCCCTATCATTGGATGTGAAGAGATGGGCGTGGATTGTTGTATAGTCATAGAAGGAAACATTATAGGATACCTTAGAAGTTTTTGTAAGGGGCTAAGATCGTTTATCGAAGGCAACATCAAAGGGTCATCGAGGGACTACGGTCTTGTATTCGAGGGTCTTTGCTAAAGTATCCCACATTCGAGGGACATGACTATTTTTCTCAAGGCAATAAGTGTGGATTACCCTAGAGGTACGCGTGTGCAAGTGTATTGATTTCACACATTTTTGTCTTGAATTAGGGTTGTCTACTTATTGATTTTAAGTCTTGCCATACACACCCTAATTACTAGCAATAATATTGAAAGTGAAAAATTGCGAAATTTTAAAGTTCTATGTTATTACATCTTTTTGGGGTATGGGGATACAAGTTTATGAATGGGGGATGAAAGCAATAAATCTCTAATTATACTATTACAAACACATTGAATATTGAATGACAATAAAAATATAAAGAAATATAAAGATAATGTAAAAAAATAAAAAAATTGGTTTAAGAAAACTTTTATGTATTGACACATGAGCTTATGCATTGATACAAAAATTTTATGTATTGACGCATGCATTGGCTCATATCTGTTTTGTATTGGCTCATATCTGTTCTTTGCTCCTGGAAATAAAAATCAACTCAGTATGAGTCGACACATAGGGTTTTGTATCGACTCCTGCTGCTTTGTATCGACACATGCACATTTTGTATCGACTCATACTCATTTCTATCCCCTGGAAGTCAAAAATTACTCAGTATGAGTCGACACATAATTGTTTGTATCGACTCATTTATGTTTTGTATTGACACTGTAATATGGTGGGAGAACTGACTTGGGTGTTTTGCATTTTATGGCAATTGTTGTGGATAGCAAGAGTCGCCACCAAATTTTCTTTTATCCAATAAGGAAAGGGTGAAAAGAACAGGAAAGACCTTTGAGATTATTTCTTGAGTTCGGGGGGTAGGTTATGAAAAGGGAAGGTATTAGCATCCTTTTCATCTGTAGTTATCTACGGGCTCTTAGTTGCCTGCTAGATCACTTGCTTTTGTTTGAAAATGTGCTTGTGGTGTGGGTTTGAAAACATTTTGAAAACGTCTTTGTAATGATTATCGTCTCTATAAGAATGCGTACAAAGTGTTGGTTTTGTAAAATACTTTAAAGAGGTGTTTGTGGAAGATGTTTTTGAAAGTGATTTTGAAAAGTTCCTTTGTAATGATTCTCGTCTCTATAAGAATGCATACAAAGAGCTTTGTCTTTTGAAAATGTTTCAATTCAAAGTGTTGGTGTAAAAATGGTTTTTTAGTTGTGAGCAAGCAAGCAACTAAGAGCGTCCTACCTACTCAAAAGGTCTTATGTTATTTTCCTCCTCCTTTAGATGTTGCTATCTTACCATTGATTTGGTAAGAAGCTCTATCGTTGGATGTGAAGGGACGGGTGTGGGTTGTTTGTATAGTTATAGAAGGCAACCTATGAGACATTTTAGCAATTTTGTATAGGGACTAGTTCGTTTACCGAAGGTAACATCGAGGGTCATTGAGGGACTACGATCTTTTATCGAGGGTCTTTTCTAAAACGTCCATATTCGAGGGACATGACTATTTTTCCGAGGAAACAAGTGAGATTACCCTAGGGGTGCATGTGTGCAAAGTGTGTTGATTGCATGCATTTAGTCTTTGATTAGGGTTGTCTATTTGTTGGTTTTATCTTGCCATACATCCTAATTACTAACATTTGTATAAAGCAATAAAATGCAGAAAATAAATATCCTACACTATTACAACTATATTGAATATCAAGAAAATATAAAGACAAAACGAAATAAAAGGAGGGAACATAAGTTTTTCGATCCAGTCAGAATTCACCCTTCAATTCTGCTCTTCCTGGCTTATTTCGATTTGGCCTGGAAGTCAGCATATGCAGGCATATTTTGATTCACCCTTCCTCTGCTTCTTTTGATTGAGCTTGGAAGTCAAGCATGTGCAGGCATCCTTCGATTCATCCTCTTGTCTGCTTCTTTCGATTGGGCCTGGAAGTCAGTGTGAACACCCTTCGTTTCTCCCTTCTTGTCCCTTCGTTTGGACTGTGAAGTAGTAAGGGGGCGAAGCCTCATGCTTCGTTTCACACAAAACTCCTTCTTTCGTTTAGGGTCTATACTGGTTATTTCTACCATACATTTGGACAAGAAAAAACAAACGAAAAGGGCAGAAATGAAAAGTAAACAAATGTCATGTACATGCTTGAAATGAAAGGGTTAAGGTCAGGGGACTTACCTTGCTTCTGAAGTTGGTGCTTATAGAACTTGAGTGATTGGGCTGGATGCTCCTAGATTCGATGGAAAGAAACAAGTGTGGTGTTTCTTTGACTGGATTCGAAGGTCAAGAAGAGTTGGGTTGTGTTTGTTGTTTCTGGATTCGAAGGAGAAGAACAGGTGTAGTGTTCCTTCTGTTGGATTTGAAAGAGAAACAAAGCATGGGGTTGCTCCTAGATTCGAAAGAGAAACAAAACAGGTGTTGTGTTTCTAGTGTTGGATTTGAAAGGGACAAAAACAAAGGTATAGTCTTTGATTCTGGGTTTGAGAATGTGTTAAGTGTTTGATGATTTTCACACAATTAAAGTTTCTCCAGCTATCAAAAACTTATGGATGTGTTGTCCAGCCCCTAAGATATGTTGTGTGACATCTTATTTATAGATGAAGTTGGTTGAGGTTTAGGAGGGAAAACAAAAGAATTTGAACGAATTGAGTATAATGTCTTTGTAGCTTTTGAGGGGCAGTATTTGTATGCCAAATTGGTGCAAATACAGGAGCAGTGTAACAGGACTGTTATGCAACAGTTTTGGAGCGTTGTGGCCAGTGAATCAGGCTTGGACATGCAACAAGCATCTTTGAATATTTCATCTTTTCGTTTTAACTTCATAAGTCCAATCTTCGACTAGATCCTCTCTTTGGACAACAATACTTGTTTCCAAACAGTATGTGTCTTTCGAATGGGACATCCAGGTATGTCTTATAGGTCCTTCGAATGGGCCATCAAACACGTCCTTCGAATGGGACATCCAGGTATGTCTTGCAGGTCCTTTGAATGGGAAACCAAATATGTCCTTCAAATGGGACATCCAGGTATGTCTTGCAGGTCCTTTGAATGGGCCACCAAAGTATGTCCTTCGAATGGAACAACAGTTGTGTGTCATGGTGTAGAAATTGCATGTTGAAGATTTTCAAGGGTGGAATCAAAGAAAGCTATTTCAAAGGGAGATATTGTCCATTCGAAACTAGTATGAAAATAGTCAATGCATGAGGGAAGTTCCTGCCTTGTGATTTGAAACAAGCAGGAAAGAAACCTTTGCTTCTTGAATCGAAACAAACACTGTAAGGGGCCATTGCTTTGTGAATCAAAGAAATAATGTGAGGGGTCATTGCTTCAATCGAAGCTTGCATGCAGAAGGCCATTTGCTTTATGGGTGCTAGCATAAAGGGAAGCCATTGCCTTGTGCAGGAAGGCATGCAGGAGGCCCTTGCCTTGTACTTCATGCAGGAGGCCAATGCTGAAGGTGGATTTGAAGCAGACATGAAGATGAATTCGAAGCAAGCATGAAGGGAGTTATTTGTCCAATCAAAGCTTATCCAATCAAAACAGGCATGCAGGCATCAAATGTCCAATCGAAACAAGCATGCAGGTAAAAATTTATCCAATCGAAACTTGTCCAATGCAAGCATCAAATGTCCAATCGAAGCAGGCATGCATGCAGCCATTTGTCCAATCAAAACAAGGGAAATCAAAGTAAACTTGTTGTTCCTTAAAAAATAATCTTTATCTGTTTTGCCCTTTTTTTACAGTTTCCTCTTTAACTTGATGCTGGAAAATCCAATTGTACTTGTGCAAGCTTGAATTTTTGAGAATCCTTGTGAGAAATGCCTTGAGAAAAGAGAGGGAAAATTTTGGGGTACAACGATTTCCATGTTCAATCTTCTTAATCCTGAAAAGCAAGTATGGCACGTTGCCATTCATAGCTTGAAGGTAGAAGATGATTGAACACTAGAGTGCCCAGAAATTTGTACTCGATGATGTCGTGGTTGATTGTGTAGGGAATGGGCTTAAAGATGCCATTTAGAGAGATGATGGAGAGTTGTCGAAGATGGGCTTATAGATTCCATCCAAAGGTAATTGTTGGCAGAAATTAGACTAAGTCTAAATTTGACTGTATTTTGAAGAAGTATTAGGATAAATCTTTGATTGATTTAACTCTAAATGATATGCTGGAATAGACCCGTGTTAAGCTGTGTCTGGAAATGTATTAGAAGGAATATGTGTAATATTACTTTATGATGAGTGTGATTGGTGGATCTGGAACTGACTGTTTAACGCTGGTTCGCGAAATGTCGCGGAAGCAAGAGTCGCCACCGTCTTTTATTTTCTCCAATTGGAAAGGACAAAAGCACAGAAAAATTCCTTATAGAGATTGCTCTCGGTTCGGGAGGTAGGTTATAGAAAGGGAAGGTGTTAGCACCCTTTCTATCCATGGTTATCCATGGGCTCTTAGATACTTGCTCATTTGTGTTTTCAAAAATGTTTGTTTGCTTCTCAACGTGGGTTTAAGAAAAGTTTCTTTGAAAAATTTCAGATCGACTCGTACGTCAGAGTGTTTGAAAAGTTTGCTTCGAAAGCTTTTGAAAAGTGTCAGTGTGAAAAGTCTTTTTGAGTTTGTTTTGAGATTAGAGCAAGTATCCTTGAGAACCTACCTACCCTAAGGAATTCGTCTGTGTAAGAGTCCTTTAAAGTAGTGCCATCCCACCATTGAGAGGTAGGTAGCACCACCATTGGAGGTGTTCGGGTCAATTCGAGTTTAGGGACGTGGTGATCACCGGAGCAATGGGAAGACACCTTAGAAGCTACCCTCATGCCAGGTTCCCGGATCATGAGGACTTACTAAGACGTCCTCTACTCGACGATCACCTTTCGAAAGGCAACAGTGAGGCGTACCCTAGGGGTGGTGTGTGCGAATTTGTGTGTCAGTTTCATTGATATTTGTCTTGTCATGTTCATTGTGATCTACGCTTGATTTTAATTAGGACATTCATTCTTGCATGCTTTTTAACAGTTATAAAGTTTGCGGGAAAATAAATCTACAGCTATTACAAAGGCGCGGGTCCACATCGCCAAAATTAAACCGGACCCGATTTAGCGGAAAATAAATAAAGCGATAAATAAAAGTGCGAGAAATTTAAATTACAACGCTTTGGGAGAGATACAAAATTATAATAAATGACATAAAATAAATGCGTGAATTAAATAATTAAAAACAATGGGCGTTGGACCCTTTCGCAAAAAATTAAATTAAATAAGGAATTAAAATAAAAAATGAAAATTAAATGTTTTTTTATAGTATTTCTGTGTTTTTTTAAGATTTAAAAAGAAAAAGAATTAATTAAAACTAAAAAAATTTGATGTAAACCCTAATTCTAATGTTTTTTTAAGTTTATTATGAAAGATATTGAAATTTAACCTAATTTAAATCCTAATTTATTTATGTACATTTGATTATAAAAATAAATAAATAAATAAGTAATATTGTGATAAAAAAAGGAAAATTTAAAAGGCACAAAAATTATCAATTAACCTAATTCTATATTTTTGGATTTTTATTATGAAAAAGAATTAAAGTTAAAAACCTAATTAAACTAAATAATTTACATATTAATTTATAAGAAAATAAATATTATTAATTATATATTTTTTTTATCTTTTCTGTATTTTTTATGTATTGTAAAAATATTTAATTAAATTAAAGCAATAAAATAACATAATGATTATCAATAAAACAAAAATAAGTAAAAAAAAATGAGAGAAATTGCAAACCAGAGTGGGGTGTAGTCCCAATTTAGGAGGTAAGGTTCAGCAAATCAGGCCCATTAAGCTTGAGTCCATTGACTTTTCCAGATTCCATATGGTGCGTTGACTGGAGTTTATTGCGCTCCTGGAATCCATGCCTTTGATTTGGTCGTCTGGGACACGTGTGTGGCTTGATGATGAGAGAATATGGTGTACCTGGATGTTAGCGTAGCGTAGGATTTTATTTTGAAAAATAACATGGAAATTTGCCAGACCTGGGACTTGAACCCAGGTCTTGAAGGTTGCATGCATTGGTACCTGCCAGCTGAGCCATTACGTTTCATTTAATATATTATATCAAACAAATAACAAAAAGCAAAACCAACGCATAGTAATTAAAAACGCGCGCAATTCAAACTAGCGAACCACTGGCTGACAACACATCGTCTCTTTCGTTTTCCTGAAACATAAAGAACGAAGGCAACGGTTTTTGAGCGTGGTCTAAAGCTAGCTACAAGAAAATAGCGATTAGCGCTATGGTGATCATAAATTGATCGCGAGGCTTGTGTCTTCTTCGTCCAGACCTACTGCATTCAACCATGATATTCATGAACCCTAATTTTTCCTCTACGCAAAAGCCCTAATTCAGGAAACCTGCAACCCTAAATTTTAACAATGGCAAAATCGCCTACAACGCATAATAATCAAATTAAAGTTATGGGTTAGCTTTGAAATCATGTCAGGAATGCAAATCAAGTCTCAAAAATTATGGAAAATGTATGAATCAATGTGCAAGAACATCAAATATTTTCGGTACAGGGTGTGCCCGTTTTACCAATTCTTGATGCTAGAACGAGTGGTTTTGATTGGTATGTGATCCTTGAAGCTTCAGGAATATGATGGACTCAGTATTATGGCTTGAAACGATCTCTAAGGCACTTTTCAGTTCTTGAGTTTTTTTTCAGAATTTCCAAGTTTGTCTATGATTTATGAGCGCAGCTTTTTGTCTAAGGCCATTAGGTTTTGATTCCTGAATATGTATAGAGCATATTAGGTTAAGAAAATTATACAAAATCTTTGAATTCAATGATTTGCAATATTTGATTGCATAAGATCTTTTTTGAATCTTTTTTCATGGTTCTTTTGTTCAATCAGCTCCAATCACACCAAAACTTGCCTAATTAAGATGTGCACGAAATCTTGAGTCTAGAATGTGCATAAAAAGATTTTTTAGGTCAAGCTTTATATTTTTCATGTATTAAAATAATTTAAATGAATTAATATTAATATAAATTCAAATAAATAATTAAAAAATGAGAAAATACTTCCCTTTGGGCCTAATGGTCGTGCATAGGCTTGGAATGAAGAAACTTGGAAGAAAAATGGGCCCATTTGCATTTTTGGATCATTTGCATCAATGTTGACTTTTCAAAATTCCCAAAAATTTCCCAACTTCCACAAGGCATAACTTGCTCAATTTTTAAGCTTTTCACATGTTCTTGGACATTTTGGAAAGGTCTTTGAGTCCTTTAACCAATGCCTTTGGTCCCATGTCATTTTGATTTACCAATCTCAAGTTATGGCCTTTGACTTAAAGTCCCTTTTTGTTGACTTTTGAAAATGACCTATAATGTTGAAATTGATAACTTTTTGTGAGAGCATTTCTTGGACTTGGAATATGAAGATGAGTTGTAGGAAATGTCTTTCTCTTCAAAATGAGCTTTGGATGGAATTTTTCTGATAATCCATGTGAAAGTTATGCCCTGGTCAATTTCAGTTGACTTTTTCAGCTGTCCAAATATAATAACTTTTGCATCTTGATGATTTTCTGAGCCAAATTTTGAGAATCATGATCAAGCATTGATCAAATGATGTTTGTGGCTTCAAAATGATATGTTGACCAAAAATTTGAACTTTTGACTGTCAAATGACCATTTTGCCCCTACAGTTGACTGTAGTGCAAACTAGGGTTTTGACTGTGCAATTTTGAGCTGAATGCCTTGAAACTTGATATGAGGATGTTTGACCATATTTGTAGGCATGTGAGACTTGATTGGGTCCTTGAAAGCTTCCTTTCTTTGATCAGAACACAAACCCTAGTTTTGACTGTATAGGAGACAGTTGAACTGCATAACCCTTAGGGAATTTTGTGACTTGGCTTGGCAATTTCTTGAAGAATATGGGAGGGAAAATTTTGGGGTGCAACAGTTGCCCCTGTTCAATCTTCTTAGACCTGAGGATGCAGATTGGCAGACGTGCCTTTCGTAATCCGAGGGTAAAAGATGATTGGACACTAGAGTGCCCAGAAATTTGCGCTCACATAGTGGCAGTGATGGTGGAATGAACTTATAGATGCCATGTAGAGGTTGCTGGATAGGATGATGGGCTTATAGATGCCATCTGGATCTTGATCGCGTAAGAGATTCCTTAGCGAGAACCTGCATACCTGCAAAAGAAACAATGAGTACCTGACACGTTGCAGGAGCTGATTTCAGATGCTTGGTATAGATATGTCCTGACTGGTTACAGGAGCTGAATCTGGAGCTTCAAACGCTGATGAATGAACCAGGGATGGTTACTACCTTAGCATGAATGGTAAGAGAACCTTGGGCGACTTTAACTTCAACAACGCTCGTTGAGAAAAATCTTGGGTGTCTTCTACGGGAATAAGAATCAGGGAGATCTTAGGGTCGACCTGACTGAACCAAGAGAAGGCCTTTGACTGGATAAGCATCAGGAAAATCTTAGGGTCGATTTAACTGAACCGGTCAAGGTCTTGGCATATCTTCAACTGGATAAGCATCAGGGAGATCTTAGGGTCGATCTGACTGAACCAGAGAAGGCCTTTGACTGGATAAGAATCAGGAAAATCTTAGGGTCGATTTAACTGAACCGGACAAGGTCTTGAAACATCTTCAACTGGATAAGTATCAGGGAGATCTTAGGGTCGATCTGACTGAACCAGAGAAGGCCTTGGACTGGGTAAGAATCAGGAAAATCTTAGGGTCGATCTAACTGAACCGGTCTAGGTCTTGAAATGTGATTGAGACTTTAAACTGCATCTTTCCTGAAAGGTAAAAGTCAGTCATATGCAATGCATGATATGGGTCAAGCAATGATGTTCTCAACACAAAGGAGACTTGTATGATGCAGTGCGTTATGCATGCTATGATGATGTATGTGAAGTTTTATGTATGTTTTCGTCTAGGAAAGTGAATCCTTGACGGGTGCCGGGAAGTTGTATCCTGGGCTGACGTCGAAGAATAGATTTTGCTTCCGCTGGGGATGATAACTTGCAAGAATACCGGTAGGAGAAGATAACTCCGCTGAGGAATAAACTTGGCAAATGAACGATTCTGCGGGGAGAAAAGATACTCTAGCGACCATGCTGGGAAGCAATACTCTGTGGGGATAGAGATGCTTTGCTTGAATTATTGAGAATAACCTGCTGAGGATACCGTTGTATAGGAAGCGTTGATAGACTTCGCTGGGGTAAGAAGACTTTGTTGACGACGCTCTTTCCATGGCTTTTGGCTGAGGATAACCCAGTTATATCCTGTTAAGGAAATAACTCTTTAAATAAAGCCAGACGACGCGTTCGTGCTCTGTGAGGATAAGCTTCCAGAATTTACTGGGGGTAAGCTTACTGCTTGGGGAGATATGAATTCCAACTTTGCTGGTGAAGCTGGATTGGACTCTTCTGGGGGAGTTTTGAGATGTTAGGGAAGTAATTCCTTTGAATGTTCGGTATACCGCCAGGGAACAATCTTTAGACCAAGACTGCCGGGGATGCTTGTTAAGAATATGTATATACTGTTGGGGAATGTTTGAGATCGGCTGGAGGATACTCAATTTCCTTGGTATTTGATGATTTGCTTGGAGAGGAATGTACTGTTTGTTGAACCACTCTCTGGGGATTTAACATGTACTTGGTCGCGTTCTTTAGCTGAACCTTCCTTGGTACCTTAGAGGACAGAACCATGTACCTTAGAGGACAGAACCATTAGATTGTTTTTAGACAACTCTTTGTTGCCCCTGTTTCTAGTGTCACCTGCAATCAATTCCTTTGTTTCGTATGCAAATATTTATGAGTTAGCAAATTATTGTCAATGCATACATCACAAATTGAACCTTGGACGTTCTTCGCAAAGCAAAACAGAAAAAGAAAAACACTTGGCACGTTTAACTGAAAATATATTTGTATTGATTTTGAATGGCCTGAATAGGCGTTTTGTGTACAAGAGGCTGACGTCCTAGTAAGAGGTACGTCGCCGAGCAAAAGAGTTTATACAAATTTTGTACAAAAGGAAAATAAACAGCTGTGTGAAATATGAATGATCCACTGGGTTTCAATTCTGCTATTGTCTTTATAACTCCGAGCGTCTCATCACTTGATGACCTTGGTTGAAGGTGAAGCTGACTGATCGATGCTGTCTGAACTTGATGTAGATACCGGATTCTGGATGCAAAGTGATCAATGAGACATAGTATTACGCTTTATCCCTTATTTTTTCCTGGACCGCCCTTTCGGGTTTTCAGTCCACCGGGATACCCATTTTTGCCCAAGCCGCCTTTTCAGGTTTTCGACTTGCCGGGTGTACAGATTTTTTTATTTTCATCCCTTCATTTTGCCCGAACCCTTTTGGTTCGACGGGAAGCCCTAATTTTTGCCTAGGCATGTCAGCCTAGCGGGTCTTGTTTTCATGCGTAGTATTTTTTAACTATGTCTGCATTGGCGGGGTGAGGAAGGTCGTCACCATCCATATTGGTTAATATCATTGCTCCTCCTGAGAACACATGCTTAACCACAAATGGCCCTTCGTATGTAGGGGTCCATTTGCCCCTTGGATCACTCTGAGGAAGGATGATTCTCTTGATAACCAGATCCCCAACTTGATATTCCTGTGGTCTGACCTTCTTGTTAAATGCCCTGATCATTCGTTTCTGATACGTCTGACCATGACAGATAGCAGCAAGTCTCTTCTCGTCAATGAGGTTGAGTTGGTCAAGTCGTGTCTGGATCCAATCATCTTCGTTCAGATTTGCATCCTTCATTATCCGGAGAGAGGGAATTTGCACTTCAATCGGCAAGACTGCCTCCATGCCATAAACCAGAGAGAAGGGAGTTGCCCCGGTTGACGTCCTAGCTGAGGTACGGTACCCATGCAGAGCGAACGGCAACATCCCGTGCCAATCTTTGTAAGTTACTGTCATTTTTTGCACAATCTTCTTGATGTTTTTGTTAGCTGCTTCTACAGCCCCATTCATCTTCGGTCTGTAAGGAGAAGAATTGTGGTGCTGTATCTTGAACTGTTCGCAGAGCTCAGCAATCATCTTGTTGTTCAGATTGGTACCGTTGTCTGTAATAATTCGCTCAGGGACGCCATACCGACAGATCAGATTGTGCCGAATAAACCGTGCCACAACAGTCTTGGTTACTGTAGCATAGGATGCTGCCTCAACCCACTTTGTAAAATAGTCAATCGCCACTAGGATGAAGCGATGTCCATTAGATGCCGTAGGTTTGATCTCGCCGATCATGTCTATGCCCCACATTGCGAACGGCCAAGGCGCAGTCAGAACATTCAGGGGAACCAGAGGAACATGCACTTTATCTGCATAGATCTGGCACTTGTGGCATGTCCTGGAGTGTTGGTAACAGTCAGCTTCCATTGTGGACCAGTAATATCCTGCCCGTAGGATTTTCTTAGCCATAGTGTGTCCACTGGAATGCGTACCAAAGGTCCCTTCATGTAGCTCTTCCATGATTCTTTCCGCTTCAGTCTTATCCATACAACGTAGTAAGGTTGAATCATGGTTTCTCTTGTACAAGATGCCGTTGCTTAGGAAGAACTTTGCTGCGAACCTCCTCAGGAATTTCTTATCGTTGATGGATGCACCTTCAGGGTATTCCTGAGCTTCCAGATATCTCTTCACTTCGTGGTACCAAGGCTTCTCAGTTACCAATTCAGTTTCGAGATCACAACAGTATGCTGGTTCGTCCAGTTTCCAGATGATGATCCGGGGAGCTTCATTATCCCATTTAACCTTGAACATTGAAGACATTGTAGCTAACGCGTCCGCTAACTGATTCTCTTCTCTTGGAAAATGCTCAAAGGTTATCTCTGTGAAGTGGGGAATCAGGGTCAACACACATTCTCTGTAAGGAATCAAGTTTGGATGTTTCGTATCCCACTCTCCTTTGATCTGATTGATCACAAGAGCGGAATCTCCGAAAACACTTAGAAATTTGATCCTTAGGTCAATCGCAGCTTGAAGACCCATGATACACGCCTCATACTCCGCCATGTTGTTGGTACAGTTGAAACACAGCCGGGCAGTGAGTGGAGTATGAGTACGTTGTGGAGATATGATGATGGCGCCAATACCATTTCCCAAAGCATTGGAAGCTCCGTCAAAGTGCATAGACCATCGGGATCCTGTTTCAGGTCCTTCATCCGGTCCAGGTACTTCACAGTCAGTTACAATCATGATGCTTTCATCCGGAAACTCGAAGTTCATCGATTGGTAGTCATCTACAGCTTGATGAGCTAAGTGGTCTGCCAATACACTTCCCTTGATGGCTTTCTGGGTTGTGTACTGAATGTCGTATTCCGTCAAGATCATTTGCCATCTTGCAATTCTCCCAGACAGAGCAGGCTTTTCGAATATGTATTTTATCGGATCCATCTTTGAGATCAACAGAGTGGTGTGAGTCAGCATATACTGTCTCAGCCGGCGAGCAGCCCATACCAAAGCGCAGCAAGTTTTCTCAAGCAGTGAGTATCGGGTCTCACAGTCGGTAAACTTTTTGCTAAGGTAATAAATGGCATGCTCTTTTCGGCCAGACTCGTCATGCTGACCCAGCACACACCCTATTGAGTTGTCGAGCACTGTTAGATATAGGATCAGAGGTCTCCCTTCAACCGGTGGCATAAGGATAGGTGGTTCTTGGAGATACTCTTTGATTCTGTCGAAGGCAGCCTGACATTCATCGTTCCAACGTACTACCTGATCTTTCTTCAACAGCTTGAAGATTGGCTCACAGGTAGTGGTCAGATGAGAGATGAATCGAGCGATGTAATTCAGGCGTCCTAAAAAGCCTCTGACTTCCTTCTCTGTCTTAGGAACTGGCATCTCTTGAATAGCTTTGACCTTAGCAGGGTCCACTTGAATACCTTTATCACTGACCACGAAGCCTAGCAACTTCCCAGATCTTACCCCGAAGGTGCACTTGTTTGGGTTCAATCTCAGCTTGTATAGTTTCAACCGGTCGAACAACTTCTGTAGATGATCTAGATGCTCTTCCTCAGTCTGGGACCTAGCGATCATGTCGTCCACATACACCTCTATCTCGTGATGGATCATGTCATGAAATAAGGCAACCATGGCACGTTGGTAGGTTGCCCCAGCATTCTTTAATCCGAACGGCATGACCTTGTAACAGAAGGTGCCCCACTGAGTAACAAATGTAGTCTTTTCCATGTCTTCAGGTGCCATCTTTATCTGATTGTAGCCTGAAAAGCCATCCATGAAAGAGAATACCTTGTGCTGAGCTGTATTATCAACAAGGACATCAATGTGAGGTAAGGGGAAGTCATCCTTGGGGCTAGCCCTGTTCAGATCCCTGTAATCGACACACATTCTGACCTTTCCATCCTTCTTAGGTACCGGCACCACATTAGCAACCCACTGCGGGTAAGAAGTTACTGCAAGGAAACCGGCATCAAACTGTTTCATGACTTCGGCTTTAATCTTCTCGGACATCTCTGGACGCATCCGACGAACCTTTTGTTTAACTGGGGGGCAGTCTTCCTTAGTCGGCAAATGATGGACAACAATATCGGTATCCAACCCGGGCATGTCTTCGTAGGACCAGGCAAAGATCTCCATATAGTCATGTAACATCTTGGTTAACCGTTGCTTCACGCTGAGCTCTAGGTTGGCACCAATCTTTACCTCTCTCCGGTCTGCTTCAGTACCCAGGTTTATGGTTTCCACTGGCTCTTCATGGGGTTGAATTGCCCTCTCTTCCTGAAGCAACAGTCTAGCAAGCTCGCCAGGCACTTCACAATCATCTTCACCTTCGTCTTCGGCTAAGTTGATCGGATTTTCGAAGTCATAATTGGCAGTAGCAGAGCCGTTATCAGTGAGATCCAGAGTGGATTGGAACCTGTATGAGTGAGTGTGTGTGTAAATACAGCTGTTTTGAAAATTATGTAAAGGAAAGGAAAGATAGAAAAGGAACACAATATTTGCAATGCGAAAAACGTCCAAAATTTTCATTCATGATGTATAAAATGACAGTTTGTATGCCCTCACAAATAGAACCACGGTGCCTCGGGTAAGACACCGGGCCATAGAGTTTATCATTGTTTATTACAAAATATAACGAAACAAAGAAATTTATTACTGCGTCACAAAGGTAACAGGGGTATGGTCCTTTGCACTCCAATTGTTCAATCCGTCTTCGGCCGTCGGATAAATCCAGCTGTTGAATTCTGCTTCGTCAACTTCCTCTGCATCCCCAATAGCATTCACTTCGGAGCTTTTAATAAATACCAGAGGCCTTCCGATCTTCGCTTTCCTCATAGCCCTCTGACCTTCTGAGGTGAAACCCAGGCCAAGTTTATCAGTCTTCTGAGTGAAGTCTGGAAGTCTGCCCCAGTCGGCACATTCACCCTTCTGCACCACAGCCCTGGCATCCTTCAGGGAAGCCATCTTCAAAGGACCACTTGCTTCTGTTGTTTCTGCTGCAATTGGAAACACCTCCTCGAAATGCTGAAAGGGGGTCTCAATGAACTCCCCATCCATCTCAATGTACCTGAAGGAGTTCAGGTGGCTCACCATGTATTCTTCCTCTCCTTGCACGGTGACAATCTTCCCTCTGACGGGGTACTTTAGCTTCTGATGCAAGGTAGAGGTCACTGCCCCAGCCTTATGTATCCAGGGTCGACCCAGCAGACAAGAGTAAGATGGACGGATGTCCATCACATAAAAAGTGGAGTCGAACACCTGAGAGCCCACACGAATCAGAATGTCCACCTCCCCATGGACCATCCTCTTTGAACCATCAAAGGCCCTGACAATGATGTTGCTGGGTTTCAAATCCAGGCCTTCACAATCTAGACGATCCAGAGCCTTCTTGGGTAGCACATTCAAAGATGACCCAGTATCAACCAACACATGTGCCAAGGTGGTGCCTCTGCATTCGATTGAGACATGCAGAGCATCATTATGATCTTTCCCCTTTGCGGTCAAATCAGCATCGGAGAAACCCAAGCCATTGTCTGCCGTTAGACTTGCCACGCAATCGGTGAACTGGACTGCAGAGGTTTCATGTGGCACATGGGCCGTCTTGAGGAATGAGATGAGGGCCTTTGCATGGGCCTCAGAGCACAGCAGTAGAGAGAGCATGGAGATCTTGGAGGGCGTATGCCCTAATTGTTCCACAACGTTAAAATCGCTCTTCTTTATAATCTTCAAAATCTCCTCCATCTCTTGTGGGGAGGCCTCAGCAGCTATGGGTATGGGTGCCTCCATCTGGGCAGGCTCGGTTTCAATTCCCTTGCCCCGAGCATTGGATGACTCGGCAGCAGGAGAAACAATCGGATCAGCAGCAGGAACAACAACTTGATCAGCAACGGGAGTAGGTGTACTTGCAGGAATTATCAGGAGCGGTCTTCGGACAACAGGTGGCGCAATGTCAGGCGAGAAGAGCCTGCCACTGCGGGTAACTTTGGCTGGGCCAGTAATGTCACAGATGCTGGCGCCAACATTGAGCTCTTGTTTAACTCCGTTTATATATACGTCTGCCCCATAGTGCCAAGGGACAGCTTTGTTAGATACATAGGGCAGGGGCCCAGGAACAGTGATAGTTACAGGTGCAACGGTCAGAATTTGAACGGGCTTCTTCTGGAGAGCCGGGATCGGATTATTGAAGATAGTCACCACAGAGACTTCTTCCATTGGAACCAAACGAACAGCAGACTTCTTGAATAGAATCTCCTTGCTATCCATTAAGCTTTGGATGCCTAATTTTAGCAAGGGACAACCAGATGGGGACACGACACAGAATAGGCAACCCTCACTACAACCCGGAAATAAACCGGCCTGCAGTAGGTTCTTCTTGACGATCTTTAGAGGAGTGGCTAGATCATCCACCGAAACAGCATAAACGTCTTCATCAACAGCATTTACCCCGTGCTGAGGCATAGGGGCAGTAACTACATTCGGCTTTGCAGGCGCCTCGAATTGTATCTCCTTTGCATCGATAAGGTCTTGCACCTTATTCTTTAACGCCCAACAGTCATCAGTAGAGTGCCCCGGGCTATCTGAGTGGTAAGCACAACGAGCATTCGGGTTGTACTTGGGGGACGCAGTATTGGGGAACTTTGGCGCTTCCCTGACAGTCACTAAATTAGTTGAGAGTAACTGTGGCAGGATCTGCGACAAAGTCATGTTTAAACGGGAGAATTCTCTCCGGGGTCTTTCCACCTTCTGAGTATTGTTTGGCCGGGGAGCGGCAGCAGGCTTAGCAATCATGACCGCACTGACAGATTGGCGGTGCTCATGTCTTTCTGATCTTCTGGAACCATACACGGCACTAGACTCCTTTTTGAATGGTTTCTTGTCCGAACTAGATGATACAGCCTTTGCAATCTTCCCAGACTTCAACCCAGCTTCAATCCTTTCTCCAGTCAAGATTAAATCAGTGAAACCAGCAGAGGAATTCCCAATGAGATGGTTGAAGAATGGCCCAGATAGGGTCCCCAAGAACATGTCAACCAACTCCCGATCAGTCAATGGTGGCTGCACCCTGCCAGCCAGGTCTCTCCACTTCTGAGCGTACTCCTTAAAACCTTCGCTTGCGCCTAACGCCATACCCTGGAGTTGGGTACGTGTGGGGGCAAGGTCGGCATTATACTGATACTGCTTGTAGAAAGCAGTAGCCAGCTCCTCCCAGTTACGAACTTTGGTCCCATCCAGCTGATAGAACCATTCGAGATGAGTCCCTGAAAGACTCTCCTGGAAGAAGTGGATCCATAGATTCTTGTCCGCAGAGTACGGCTGAATTTTCCGAACATAGGACCTTAAGTGCAGCTTGGGACAAGACGCCCCGTCATACTTCGAGAAGGATGGTGCTTTGAATTTATGCGGGATAATCACACCAGTCGACAAACCCAGATCTCCGAAATCCAGCCCAGGTTCCTGTTGCACCTCCATAGCCTTCAACCTGTCCTCCAGTTGTTTGTACCTGTCATCTGCAGGAGGGTACTGCTCCTCATCAAAATCTGTCTCGTTGTCGGAGACGACCGGACTAGGAACCTTTACTTCTGCCTGAGAAGGACTCCTGCCAACAGAAGAACCAGCCTCTTCATGCTGCAGAGTATTACCCAACCTTCGGCCCGAGTTGAACAGAACAGTTCTTCTCTTCTTCTTCTTCTCCTTCTTCAGGAGCATAGTCTTCAGTTCTTCTTGGCCTTTAGCTAGACCCATGATTAGTTCTTGAAACTGCGCATTCTGCGCCTGGAGAGCCTTGATTGATGTCTCTGTTGATTCAGATCCGGGATTCATGATGCTGAAATAAACAGTGAAGAACTGTAAGCAACCTGAAAAAAGGGGAAAAACCTGCTATGCACATGATGTATGAAATGCGTATGGATTATGTTTTCAAAGACAATCGGGAATCAACTTTGTAAACAAAAAGAGAACACACTTCATTAGATTCAACTTTGCAACTGAAATTATTCGACAAGTTGCCCTTAGGCGTTTACATGAAATGAAATAACTGGAAAGGAAATAAAAACTGCAAAAGCACATTCAGAATTCCTCATTGATCCCATGGTCTCCTCTTCTCAGTACGGAGGTAGGCATTCAGAGCTTTTTCATTCTCCAACTGCTTTGTCAGCTTCTGGATCTTTGATTCCTGCTCGTTGAACTTTTCCCGGTAAGAATCCCGCTCTTCTTGCAGTTGCGACCAAGATCTCTTCAATGTCTCATAATCAGTAGGTATCTGAGGAGGAAGGACAGTTGGAGGAACACCATCTTTATCAGGACACTCAAGAATGACGGGTCTGACAGCTTCATACGGCATACCTAACTTCTGAGCACGGATGCGGACCCATTTGTAGTAGGCTTCCATAGGTAGAGAAGTCTTTGGCCCTAGCTCTTGTGGGTCAGCTTTATGAACCTTCTCCCAAGCCTTGATGAACCTACGACGTAGCTCGTCACTATCCACCTGAAACTCGAAACTGATGTGAGGCACCAACATCTCATGGGGGCCTGCTCTTCTTGCTCTTACAAACTGACGGAGCGCTAGACATGGATTGTAAGAGATCCCTCCTTGAGTACCAATCAGAGGAACATTAGGATACTCCCCGCATCGATCAATAACAGCTATCTCATCCAAACCTCTGCAAGTCCAAATGATGTCTTTATCGGTGAGAGACATTAACCTGTGAGCCCAACCTCTTCCTTCTTGGTTCTTTAGTACGAACTTAGGGAGGTGCGAAATAAACCACCTCACCAACAAAGGGATACAACACCATAGGGTTCCTCGTCTTCGGGTAGTGCGGGCATGAAGTTGTTGCAAGATGTCACCCAAGAGAGTGGGCACAGGATTCTGAGACATAAAGATCCTAATGGAAGTGACATTGATGAAGTTGTCAGGATTAGGAAACAGGACTAACCCATAGATTAGGAGAGCCAGGATATCTTCATATGCCCTAAAGTCCAAGTCATTCCAGAAGCTGTTAGCTTTACCAATCAGAAACTTGGCCAAGAAACCCTTAACTCCGCTTCTAGTTACCCAGTTGTCCGTTACCTCTTGGTGGGTCAAAGGAAGAGCTGCAGCAATGTCCTCAAGCCTGAGGGTCTTTTCCCAACCAGTAAAGGGAGTCTGATCCAAGATAGGGATACCAAGCAGATTAGAGAACTCTTCCAGGGTAGGGACCAACTGGAAGTCTTGAAAGGTGAAGCACTAGTACTGAGGGTCATAGAACTGGGTCAGAACACTCATCAACTGTTGATCCCGCTTTGCAGTGACTAAACTGAGAAGAGAACCATGCCTCTGAATGAAGGAAGTGGTATTTGGAATTCTGCTAACCAACTCATCAAGCAACTCAGGTGAACGAACAAAGTTGAACCGGATAGTATTCCTTCGCACAGGCATCATAATGTCCTACAAAACAGAGCAAAGATGAAACCCTCTTGTCTTTGAAACGGTCAGTTCTTATGCAGGATGCATGCAATGCTCATGATGCTATGATGTTATGATAAAGCACACCATATACAGATACAAAGGCAAACATGGTAAGGCACACAAGTCACACAAGGCAAGCCCCTAAAGTTTAGGCCAACATGAGGTCTAGGTACTACCCTCTTTCAGTTTGTTGGTTCACACCTGTCCTAATCAAAAGTAACCGGGTTCTTAGAGGATCCCAATATCATTGACTACCCTCAATCGGTCATAACTCCAGCATCGCAATCTTTTCTTGCGGCCAGAACCATCACGAGAGTTTAGCCTCAATGGGCGTAGCATACTGCTACAATTCTAAAGGCCAAGTGGTGTCAATTAAGGTTCTAAGGTTGTTGGTGCTTAATGACTCCTTAGAAGACCCATATTCTCCTCGTTGCGACACAAGGGATATCGGTACAGACTAAGGTGCCACACCAACGTAGCCACTGCTTCACCTGTGTCGGTCTACGCCGGACAGGTCCCTCACAGCTTATGCTACCTAAACAGGGTATCCTCAGATCCGGGTTAGGATCTATGTATCTCCGATGCAACCCACAATAGTAAAGCAAGCAAGACAATACAAGTGAAAACACATTTATGACCTAGCCCTAAGGTACACCTCACTTTATAATTATCCCCAGCAGAGTCGCCAGTTCTGTGATCGGTGGATCTGGAACTGACTGTTTAACGCTGGTTCGCGAAATGTCGCGGAAGCAAGAGTCGCCACCGTCTTTTATTTTCTCCAATTGGAAAGGACAAAAGCACAGAAAAATTCCTTATAGAGATTGCTCTCGGTTCGGGAGGTAGGTTATAGAAAGGGAAGGTGTTAGCACCCTTTCTATCCATGGTTATCCATGGGCTCTTAGATACTTGCTCATTTGTGTTTTCAAAAATGTTTGTTTGCTTCTCAACGTGGGTTTAAGAAAAGTTTCTTTGAAAAATTTCAGATCGACTCGTACGTCAGAGTGTTTGAAAAGTTTGCTTCGAAAGCTTTTGAAAAGTGTCAGTGTGAAAAGTCTTTTTGAGTTTGTTTTGAGATTAGAGCAAGTATCCTTGAGAACCTACCTACCCTAAGGAATTCGTCTGTGTAAGAGTCCTTTAAAGTAGTGCCATCCCACCATTGAGAGGTAGGTAGCACCACCATTGGAGGTGTTCGGGTCAATTCGAGTTTAGGGACGTGGTGATCACCGGAGCAATGGGAAGACACCTTAGAAGCTACCCTCATGCCAGGTTCCCGGATCATGAGGACTTACTAAGACGTCCTCTACTCGACGATCACCTTTCGAAAGGCAACAGTGAGGCGTACCCTAGGGGTGGTGTGTGCGAATTTGTGTGTCAGTTTCATTGATATTTGTCTTGTCATGTTCATTGTGATCTACGCTTGATTTTAATTAGGACATTCATTCTTGCATGCTTTTTAACAGTTATAAAGTTTGCGGGAAAATAAATCTACAGCTATTACAAAGGCGCGGGTCCACATCGCCAAAATTAAACCGGACCCGATTTAGCGGAAAATAAATAAAGCGATAAATAAAAGTGCGAGAAATTTAAATTACAACGCTTTGGGAGAGATACAAAATTATAATAAATGACATAAAATAAATGCGTGAATTAAATAATTAAAAACAATGGGCGTTGGACCCTTTCGCAAAAAATTAAATTAAATAAGGAATTAAAATAAAAAATGAAAATTAAATGTTTTTTTATAGTATTTCTGTGTTTTTTTAAGATTTAAAAAGAAAAAGAATTAATTAAAACTAAAAAAATTTGATGTAAACCCTAATTCTAATGTTTTTTTAAGTTTATTATGAAAGATATTGAAATTTAACCTAATTTAAATCCTAATTTATTTATGTACATTTGATTATAAAAATAAATAAATAAATAAGTAATATTGTGATAAAAAAAGGAAAATTTAAAAGGCACAAAAATTATCAATTAACCTAATTCTATATTTTTGGATTTTTATTATGAAAAAGAATTAAAGTTAAAAACCTAATTAAACTAAATAATTTACATATTAATTTATAAGAAAATAAATATTATTAATTATATATTTTTTTTATCTTTTCTGTATTTTTTATGTATTGTAAAAATATTTAATTAAATTAAAGCAATAAAATAACATAATGATTATCAATAAAACAAAAATAAGTAAAAAAAATTGAGAGAAATTGCAAACCAGAGTGGGGTGTAGTCCCAATTTAGGAGGTAAGGTTCAGCAAATCAGGCCCATTAAGCTTGAGTCCATTGACTTTTCCAGATTCCATATGGTGCGTTGACTGGAGTTTATTGCGCTCCTGGAATCCATGCCTTTGATTTGGTCGTCTGGGACACGTGTGTGGCTTGATGATGAGAGAATATGGTGTACCTGGATGTTAGCGTAGCGTAGGATTTTATTTTGAAAAATAACATGGAAATTTGCCAGACCTGGGACTTGAACCCAGGTCTTGAAGGTTGCATGCATTGGTACCTGCCAGCTGAGCCATTACGTTTCATTTAATATATTATATCAAACAAATAACAAAAAGCAAAACCAACGCATAGTAATTAAAAACGCGCGCAATTCAAACTAGCGAACCACTGGCTGACAACACATCGTCTCTTTCGTTTTCCTGAAACATAAAGAACGAAGGCAACGGTTTTTGAGCGTGGTCTAAAGCTAGCTACAAGAAAATAGCGATTAGCGCTATGGTGATCATAAATTGATCGCGAGGCTTGTGTCTTCTTCGTCCAGACCTACTGCATTCAACCATGATATTCATGAACCCTAATTTTTCCTCTACGCAAAAGCCCTAATTCAGGAAACCTGCAACCCTAAATTTTAACAATGGCAAAATCGCCTACAACGCATAATAATCAAATTAAAGTTATGGGTTAGCTTTGAAATCATGTCAGGAATGCAAATCAAGTCTCAAAAATTATGGAAAATGTATGAATCAATGTGCAAGAACATCAAATATTTTCGGTACAGGGTGTGCCCGTTTTACCAATTCTTGATGCTAGAACGAGTGGTTTTGATTGGTATGTGATCCTTGAAGCTTCAGGAATATGATGGACTCAGTATTATGGCTTGAAACGATCTCTAAGGCACTTTTCAGTTCTTGAGTTTTTTTCAGAATTTCCAAGTTTGTCTATGATTTATGAGCGCAGCTTTTTGTCTAAGGCCATTAGGTTTTGATTCCTGAATATGTATAGAGCATATTAGGTTAAGAAAATTATACAAAATCTTTGAATTCAATGATTTGCAATATTTGATTGCATAAGATCTTTTTTGAATCTTTTTTCATGGTTCTTTTGTTCAATCAGCTCCAATCACACCAAAACTTGCCTAATTAAGATGTGCACGAAATCTTGAGTCTAGAATGTGCATAAAAAGATTTTTTAGGTCAAGCTTTATATTTTTCATGTATTAAAATAATTTAAATGAATTAATATTAATATAAATTCAAATAAATAATTAAAAAATGAGAAAATACTTCCCTTTGGGCCTAATGGTCGTGCATAGGCTTGGCATGAAGAAACTTGGAAGAAAAATGGGCCCATTTGCATTTTTGGATCATTTGCATCAATGTTGACTTTTCAAAATTCCCAAAAATTTCCCAACTTCCACAAGGCATAACTTGCTCAATTTTTAAGCTTTTCACATGTTCTTGGACATTTTGGAAAGGTCTTTGAGTCCTTTAACCAATGCCTTTGGTCCCATGTCATTTTGATTTACCAATCTCAAGTTATGGCCTTTGACTTAAAGTCCCTTTTTGTTGACTTTTGAAAATGACCTATAATGTTGAAATTGATAACTTTTTGTGAGAGCATTTCTTGGACTTGGAATATGAAGATGAGTTGTAGGAAATGTCTTTCTCTTCAAAATGAGCTTTGGATGGAATTTTTCTGATAATCCATGTGAAAGTTATGCCCTGGTCAATTTCAGTTGACTTTTTCAGCTGTCCAAATATAATAACTTTTGCATCTTGATGATTTTCTGAGCCAAATTTTGAGAATCATGATCAAGCATTGATCAAATGATGTTTGTGGCTTCAAAATGATATGTTGACCAAAAATTTGAACTTTTGACTGTCAAATGACCATTTTGCCCCTACAGTTGACTGTAGTGCAAACTAGGGTTTTGACTGTGCAATTTTGAGCTGAATGCCTTGAAACTTGATATGAGGATGTTTGACCATATTTGTAGGCATGTGAGACTTGATTGGGTCCTTGAAAGCTTCCTTTCTTTGATCAGAACACAAACCCTAGTTTTGACTGTATAGGAGACAGTTGAACTGCATAACCCTTAGGGAATTTTGTGACTTGGCTTGGCAATTTCTTGAAGAATATGGGAGGGCAAATTTTGGGGTGCAACAATGAGCCTATGTAGGGCTGCTTTGGGAGATATGTGAGAGGGAAGCCTGGGTAGGGCTGCTTCATGATGAGTCAGGGTAAATCTGCATCTGGAAATATGAAGGAATCTGAGTAGGGTTGCTTTAGGATGAGTCAGTGTAAAACTTCATTTAGAAATGAGAAGGAACATGGGTAGGGTTACTTTAGAATGAGTCTGTGTGAAACTTCATCTAAAAATGTTTGAGAAGGAACCTGGGTAGGGTTGCTTCATAATGAGTCCGGGTAAGACTGCATCTGGAAATGTCTGAGAAGGAACCTGGGCAGGGTTACTTCATGATGAGTCCGTGTAAAACTGCATCTGGAAATGTCTGAGAAGGAACCCGGGTAGGGTTACTTCATGATGATTTTGTGTAAAACTTCATCTGGAAAATGAGAAAGAACCTGGGTAGGGTTGCTTCATGATGAGCCTGTGTTAAACTTTATCTGGAAATGTATGAGAAAGAACCCAGATAGGGTTGCTTCAGCTGGTCGATTATATAGTTGTCCTATCTTGTTTCGGGTATTAATCTACAATCAGTCATTCACATATAGTTTTCCTGTCTTGTTTCAGGTATTAATATGGAACTTGCTTTTGTTGGTCGTTGAGATAGTTGTCTTGTCTGGTTTCAGGTGTTAATCTCTGACTTTAGGAAGAAAGATAGTTTTCCTGGCTTGTTACAGGTATTAATCTTTAATCTGCTCATGTAGATAGCTTTCCTGGCTGGTTACAGGTATTAATCTACAGTCGCTTGTCCACAAATAGTTTTATTGTCTTGTTTCAGGTATTAATCTAGAACTTGCTTTTGTTGGTTGTTGAGATAATTGTCCTGTCTGGTTTCAAGTATTAATCTCTGAACTTAGAAAGAAAGATAGTTTTCCTGGCTTGTTACAGGTATTAATCTTCAATCTGCTCATGTAGATGGCTTTCCTGGCTTGTTACATGTATTAATCTACAATTGGTCGTCCACAAATAGTTTTCCTGTCTTGTTTCAGGATTAATCTGCAACTTGCTTTTGTTGGTCATTGAGATAGTTGTCCTGGCTAGTTTCAGGTATTAATCTCTTACCTCTTTGAAAATTGTTAATGGTAGCTATCTATTGATTGGCCTTTCCTGAAAATATAAAGAGTTAGCTGCATGCAATATCATGATGTATGAAATGCATGGTGTAATGATGTTTCTCAAAATAAATGAGATTGTGCTATATGCGTTTCATATGCATATGCTATGAATGTTGTTGAAATGTAATTTTGTCTTGGAAAATAGATCCTTAACAAATACTGGGGAGTTTTGGGAAGTCAAAACCCGGACTACCGTTGGGGATGAAGAGTATACCCCTCTCCAGACCTTGTTTTAGAATGTTTTCACATGGGATTCCCATCTTGTTGTTTGAGGATAACTCCGCTGGGGAATGTTGGATTTGGCTTGAGAAATCTTTGTGGAGAATGTTGATTTCTACTTGGGGAAAAGAGTTCATGAGTTTTAGTTGTCCGTTGCTCTACTGGCGAGTTATCTCTTGATGGAAGAAAAAGGAAGTTAACAACTTGTTGGGGACAAAGAAGTTAACTGTTATCTGGTTGTCTCCCAGGATTTGTAGCAACTCACTAGGGAGTGTAGGAAAGTATACTTGGAAAGACAAATCAAGCTGGGGAATCTTTAGTTTGTTGGGGAAATAAACCATATTGCCAATCTACTGGAGATGTGTTTTCCTTAAGCAGAACTCCTCGAGGATTCTTGAGATCAACTCAGTTGGGGAGAAGTTTTTAGAGATTGAAACTCTGGCTGGGGATTGCCTGGATCCAACTTTATAGGGATATCCATGAATTTGATCTTGAGGGGTTTGTACCCTTATTTGTGAAGATTATTCTGTGGGGATAACCTTATAGAGATGACTCTATGGAGACTTGATTGGGGATCACTTTATGAAAAGGACTTTGTGGATATTTGTCACTTCCCCAAGTGATTCAGATACAATCCTGCCCCTGTTATTCAGCATTTCTTGGGAGATTTCTTGGAATCTTGACTTGAATGCCCCCAGATGAGTTGGACGGTGAAATGTCATGCCCCCTTGCTTATAGGAGATTTATCATTGGAAGTGTCATCCCACTTGAAGTGATTTTGTTCATTGGAGAGTTCGCTGGATATTCGTTGTGTGAATTTCTCCGCTGTCAAACAATTAGCCATATGCAAACAACGATATTCAAATAATGCAAAGTTTATGTTTGTCTTGAATTTTTTTGAAAATGAAGTTTTAACAAATAAGGAGTTTTATAGGAATGTGAATTCAAACTCAGGATTTAAAGTAAAGCCTTACAAGAGTCAAGATACCTTTTGTAACAGTATGCTTTCGAACTAACCCATGCTTCAATTAGGACTTTTAAGGGGTTGTAGCATGGTCTGGTTCACGGTTTAAGAAAAAAAGGATAAGGATCAAAGTGTATTTGTACCCGCCTGTTCTTCGCGATGTTCTTCAGTCCTAAACTCAGTTAATTGCATATTTGGATTCCAATTGAATCTGGAATGACGTTTTGGTGATGGTTCGTACAAGTTAAGTTTGTCGGAAGGAAGTCATTTTGGCAACATTTTTCATGTTGTCGAGGATTTATAGTAACCTCTTTTTTTATTTACTATCCCTGATTTTTGCCTGTCTGTTATGGTTTTGAGATTACAGCCAGCGGGATGCCCCAATTTTTTCTTATGTCTCCTTCGTAGATTTTGACTTAGTGGGCTTTTTATTTTGAGAGATAATGATTGCCTATTTTGTGGGGGACGATCTCTGTCTTTTGGTTCAAAAGGATGTTTTTGATATCACTCGTTGTATACAAGGTGAAAGCTTGCGATTAAACGCACATTTGAATTAACTGAGAGACTACCCTGCCCTAGGTTTTGATTAAAGGTTTCATTTTGTGCGAAAAAGGAAACTCCTACTTATTTGGCTCAAAAGGGGTTGACTAGGGATTATCTTCCTTATAACTCCAGTGTTTTGGAATTGAAAGAATGCCTGTACATCGTCAGCAAGGTCTGTCCAAAAGCATATTGTATGAGAAAATGGCATTGTTTTCGTCATCCTCCCTCTAAAGGCTTGCAAATTTTTTAAAACAAGAGTTGAATATCATAAAGGGAGTAAAAAGCATATTTTAAATAGAGTGAAAATGAATGGATTAATTCAAGACAAACATATGCAATGCATTAATGAAACAAAGTTTATCATTAATAGATAAGTGTTTGAACAACAAAAGAGATTACAATTGAAAATTCAAAATAAAATGGACGTTCTCAATGATTTGGCATGGGAGCAGTGATCACGTTGGGAGCCTCTTGAGGGTCGAACTCAATCTCCTTGGCGTCAATCATGTTTTGAATCATGTATTTCAGCGCCTAACCATCGTTAGTATCATGCCCAGGACTACCAGAATGATAAACACATATTGCATCGGGATTGTAGTTAGGAGAAGAAGTTTTAGGGTTTCAATGAGGTCCTATCAACGTAATCAGATTCATCCTTAACATGTGTTGTAATGCTTGAGACAGTGGCATGTTGATGTTGGTAAACCGTCTCTTGGGCTTATCTTGCCTTCACTGATTTCCTCGTTATTGTTGTCACGACGCAGGACTGGAGATCAGGACTGCCCCAACATGTTGATCGTGGTTGCTCTTATTATGACCATTTTGGCCGTACACAATGTTGGACTCTTTCTTCCCGTTGTATGGCTTCTTCTGAGTATCGAAGGATGTAGCTCCTTGGATTTTGCCACTCTTGATACCATCTTCTACTCTCTCGCTTGTCAGTATTAGCTCGGTGAACCCAGCTGAAGAACTTCCAATCAGGTGGTTGAAAAATGTGTCTGTCAAAGTTCCCATAAAGATATCAATCAGCTCCCTGTCAGTTAAGGGTGGCTGCACCTTACCATCCAGGTCTCTCCACTTTTGGGCGTATTCTTTGAAGCCCTTGTTGGAACCCATTGTTGTATTCTGCAACTGCACGTGAGTTGGTGCCAGATCAGCATTGTATTGATATTGTTTGTAGAAAGCAGCATCTAGATCCTCCCAGGTGTGGATGCGAGAACCTTCTAATTGATAGAACCATTCAAGTTGAGTCCCAGCTAGACTTTCTTGGAAGAAATGGACCTAGAGTTTCTGATCAGTAGTGTATGGTTGAATCTTGCGGACATAAGATCTCAGATGCATCTTAGGGCAAGAGATCTCATCATACTTGGCAAAAGCATGAATCTTGAATTTCGGTGGGATGACCACTCTAGAAACCAAACCCAATTCTTCAAAATCCAAACCAGGTACCATATGAATTTCCATGGCGTTGAGATGATCCTCCAGCTGTTTGTATTTGTCGTGCGCAGGAGGATACTGTTCTTTAGCGTAATCAACCCCTTCTTTCTTAAAACCCAGACTATGGTCCCCTTCTTTTGTCAGATTGTCTCCCTCAGTTGATGGAGTTGTGAATTCTAGAGCTCGCTCTACTGGTCCTCTGAACCTCCTTCCCAAATTCAGGATACCCACTAACTTTTTTGTCTTTTTCTTCTTGTCTTTGAGAATGAGAGTCTTCAGGTTCTCTTTTCCCTTAGCCATAGCCAGGAACATTTGTTGAAATTTTGCATTTTATGCTTGAAGATCTTTCATTGTTTGTTCCATATCCATCTTACTGAAATAAATAGTAGGAAGATAAGAAAACCTATGTGGGAGAAACCTGTCATGATATGATGCATGGTATGTGGATGCATGTTTTCAAGGATCTCGCAGGGTAAACACAAGAAGATGTTTAGAAGTTGCATTTTGATCAACCGCTTTGATTGGAGAACTTCGTATATGTGAATGTCCTTCCACGAGAATCAAGCTCACCATGACAAGTGGGTCATAGCCCTTAACTCAAGTTATCGTGCTTTGGTCTTTGACAATGTTTGATTAGAGAATCCTCTTGCCCTTTGATAGGCGTCTGGTTCAACATGACCTTGCATCATAGGCCCTTGAGATCCTTGAAATGGTTATTGAAAATGCTATGGTATGATGTCATGATGTTATGTACAAGTATGCAAAGCGAGCAAGTCTTTATGTACAAATAATCATATACACACAAAGCAGACAAAAATATAATTTCTCAACCTCCAGGTTATGATTAAAGGTTTCAATTTGTGCGAAAAAGAAAACTCCTACTTCTTTGGCTCAAAGGGGTTGACTAGGGATTATCTTCCTTATAACTCCATTGTTTAGGAATTGAAAGAACGCATGTACATCGTCAACAAGGTCTGTCCAAAAGCATACTGTATGAGATTATGGTATTATTTTCGTCATCGTCTCTCTAAAGGCTTACAACTTTTAACGAAAGTTGAATATCATAAAAGGGAGTAAAAAGAACAATTTAAATATAGTGAAAACGAATGGATTAATTCAAGACAAACATATGCAATGCATTAATGAAACAAAGTTTGACATAATAGGTAAGTGTTCAAACAAACAAAAGAAATTACAATTGAAAATTGAAAATGAATTGGACGCGCTCAATGATTTGGCATGTGAGTAGTGATCATGTTGGGAGTCTCGAGAGGGACGAATTCAATCTCCTTGGCATCAATCATATCTTGAATTTTGTTCTTCAGAGCCCAACAGCCATTCGTATCATGTCCAGGACTATCATAATGGTATGTACACCTTTCATTGGGATGGTAACTAGGAGCATAAGTATTGGGATTCCTAAGATAAGCCTTTAATGTAATCAGCTTTCCCTTCAACATGTGCTGTAACGCTTGAGCCAGTGACATGTTGATTTTGGTGAATTGTCTTTTAGGTGCAATCTCCTTACGCTGATTCCCCTGATGATGTTGTTGCACAGACATAGGGTTAGAGATTAGAAAATCTCCCATAGATTGGTTGTGGTTACCTCTAGCATGTCCCTATTGGCAATATACAAAATTTGACTCTTTCTTTCCAATGTACGTCTTCTTTTCAGTACTTGAAGATGTAGCCGTCTGAATTTTTCCATTTCTAATTCTGCCTTCAACTCGTTCCCCATTTAGAATCAGCTCGGTGAATACAAATGAAGAGCTTCCGGTTAGGTAATTTAAGAAAGGTCATATCAAAGTTCCCATAAAGATATCAACCAACTCTCTGTCAGATAAAGGAGGTTGAACCCTTCCGGCTAGGTCTCTCCACTTTTGAGCATATTCTTTGAAACCCTCGTTAGAACCCATGGTCATTCCTTGTAATTACACACTAGTTGGCGCATGATCGGTGTTATATTGATATTGGAGGTAAAAGGCGGCGGCCAAATCCTCCTAAGTATGTATGTTGGAACCTTCTAACTGGTAAAACCAATCCAATTGAGTCCTAGACAGACTCTCTTGAAAGAAGTGCATCCACAACTTCCTATCAGTGGAATATGGTTGAATTTTGCTGACGTGAGATCTCGAGTGAAGCTTAGGGCACGAGACACCATCGTATTTGGCAAAGATTGGAATCTTGAATTTGTGGGAAATAACTACCCCAAGCACAAAACCCAAGTCTTCAAAGTCCAAGACAGGCATAACTTAGATCTCCACAACTTTCAGTGTATCTTCTAGTTGCTTATATCTATCATCGACCGGTGGATATTGTTCATCAGAATAATCCTCGCCTTTAGAGATTTGATTGTTTCCACCC
Source organism: Vicia faba (assembly GCA_948472305.1). Taxonomy (NCBI): domain Eukaryota; kingdom Viridiplantae; phylum Streptophyta; class Magnoliopsida; order Fabales; family Fabaceae; genus Vicia; species Vicia faba. The sequence continues at coordinate 277,271,045 of OX451736.1, forward strand.
CTAGCGCGGTTGCTCCTAGCATCTTCATCTTGATTCTCTTAGGAGGAATCTTCTTCAACTTGGGCTTGTTTGGCGGGCCCTTTAAACCTCTTCCCCATGTTTAGGATGCCAACTCGTTTCTATTCCTTCTTCTTGCTCCCTTTGGTGAAGAGTGCTTTTAGATATTCTTGCCCCTTGGATAAGTTCAAGAACATTTGTTGGAACTGGGCATTCTGAGCTTGGAGATCTTTAACTGTTTGCTCTAGAGCCATTTTCTTACTGAAATAAACAGCAAGAAAATGAGAAACCTGTCTTGAGAATACCTGTTATGTAATGACATGCATGATATGCAAAATGGAATATTTTCAAGGATCTCATGGGCTAAACACAAGAAAATGTTAGAAGTTGAACTTTTATTACAGCTTTGAAGAACTGTGTATCATTGAATGTCATTCTACGAAAATCAAGATCACCATGTCAAGTGGGTCATAGCCCTTGACTCTTTGGCTTTCTTGACAACATTTGGTTAGAGGAAAATAAATCCTCTTGCCCCTTGATAGACGTCCGGTTCAGTATAACCCTGCATCACATGCCCTTGAGAACCTTGAAATAGTAATTAAAAATGCTATGGCATGATGTCATGATGTTATGTACAAGTAAATATATACAAGCAAAACAAACAAGTCCTTAGGTTTAGGCTTGCATGAGGTTCATAGGTAAGTACCCTCTTGAAGTTTAGTTGGTTCAACATGTCCTAGAAAAGTAATTGTATTCTAGGGAATCTCAATATCACTGATCTTTCTTCATCGGGGATTATTTCAGCTCAAGCCTCTTTATTGGATACCAAAATATCCCTAAAGTCTAATCTCAATGAGCGTAGCATCAAGTATGAACCAGTCTTCAGATCTACACCAAAGCCAACTATCTCACTAATTCCTAATGGCCAAGTTTTTCAATTAAAGGTTCTAACGTCAGTTAGTTCTTCATGACACCATACATCGGCCCCGTATTCTCCTCGATTCGACACAAGAGATATGGGTACCAACAAATGTGTCACACTAACATAGCCATTGCTTCAACCATGTCAGTATACCCTGCACAATCTCTATGATTTATTGCTACTTACCTAATAATGTTCCCCAATCCGTGTAGAGTATCGATACAAAACCCAAACAAGGACCCAAAATGTAAAGCAAACAAATCAAATAATAAAAGTATTTAAAGGTGATCTAGTCTCTACGGCAACCTAACTTTTAAGTTATGTCCCCAGAAGAGTCTCTATTTCTGTAATACGGTGGGAGAACAAACTTGGGTGTTTTGCGTTTTATCGTATTGTTGCGGATAACAAGAGTCGCCATCGACTTCTCTTTTATCCAATAAAGGAAAGGGTGAAAAGAACAGGAAAGACCTTTTGAGAATTTTCTTGAGTTCAGGGGGTAAGTTATGAAAATGGAAGGTGTTAACACCATTTTCATCCGTAGTTATCTACGGGCTCTTAGTTGCTAGCTCACTTTGAAAATGCTTTGTTTTAAATGTGTTTGTGATTTGATTTTGAAAGTATTTTTGAAAAGCGCCTTCGTTTAGGTGAACTTTGTAATGATTCTTGTCTCTATAAGAGTGCATACAAAGTGTTTACTTTTGAAAATATTTCATTGGAAGGTGTTGGTGTGTTTGAAATGATGTTGTTTTGAAAATGGTTATGAGCAAGCAATTACGAGCGTTCTACCTACTAAAAAATTCTTAGTTCTTTTCCTCCTCCTTTTGATATTTCTATCTTACCATTGATTGATAAGAAGCCCTATCATTGGATGTGAAGGGACGGGCGTGGATCGTTGTATAGTTATAGAAGGAACATTATAGGATACCTTAGCAATTTTTGTAAGGGGATAAGATCGTTTACTGAAGGCAACATCAAAGGGTCATCGAGGGACTACGGTCTTGTATTTGAGGGTCTTTGCTAAAGTATCCCATGTTCGAGGGACATGACTATTTTTCTCAAGGCAACAAGTGTGGATTACCCTAGAGGTGCGTGTGTGCGAGTGTATTGATTTCATGCATTTTTGTCTTGAATTAGGGTTGTCTACTTATTGATTTCAAGTCTTTCCACACACACCCTTATTACTAGCAATAATATTGAAAGTGATAAATTGTGAAATTTTAATGTTCTACGCTATTACATCTTTTTTGGGGATGGGGATACAAGTTTATGAATGAGGGATGAAAGCAATAAAGTTCTAATTATAATATTACAAACATATTGGATATTGAATGACAATAAAAATATAGAGAAATATAAAGATAATGTAAAAAAATAAAAAAATTTGGTTTAAAAAAACTTTTATGTATTGACACATGAGCTTATGCATTGATACGAAAATTTTATGTATTGGCGCATACATTGACTCATATCTATTTTGTATTGGCTCATATTTGTTCTTTGCTCCTGGAAATCAAAATAAACTCAATATGAGTCGACACGTAGGGTTTTGTATCGACTCATACTACTTTGTATCAACACATGCACGTTTTGTATCGACTCATACTCATTTTTTGCCCCTGGATGTCAAAATTAACTCAGTATGAGTCGACGCATAATGATTTGTATCGACTCATTTATGTTTTGTATCGACACATACGCGTTTTGTGTCGACTCATAAGCTGTTTTTTTACATAATATGTGTCGACTCATAGTGTTTCGTATCGACTCATACTACTGTTTTTTACTCATAGTGTTTTGTACCAAAAGGCTTACTTTTCAAGAATAGCAATGGTGCCTTTATGCCATAAATGGAAAGATCTTTTGGAATATGGTTCAAAAACTTGGGTAATAGCTCAAGAGTAGGTGAAAGCATTAAATTATGGTGAGACTTGTAAGTTAGAAGCCTTGCAACACAAGATTATGCAGCATAGCATAAGGATTTTGTTATGTGTTCTTCAACAAAAGGACTTGCAATTCAAGGGTGGATGCCCAACTTCATGCCCTTGAATCTCCTAGCTCAAGTATGATAAATTCATGCTCTTGGATGTTTTGGAAAGCTTGAAACATCCTCTATAAATTTCATGTTGGACATTTTGACAAAATCATCTTGGAACTATGTGAAAAAATGCCTTGAAGTTGGGATAAAATCCTGACCAAAATCTGTTGAAAATTTCTCTAAGCGCTAGATGAAAATGTCACATTTTCATGGTCTTATATCTTCAAATCTAAGAATTTTTTGGACATCAACCCTATAATACAAAGTTTTAGAATTCATCAAGATCTATAACTTTCTTGTTGAAAGTTTCCTTTGAGTCATTTTGCATCCTGGGAAAAAATTGGTATGAAGTTATGAAATAAACATGTGTAAAACAGAAAAATTTCTAAGTCTTGAAAAGTTTGACTTTTCAAATTGACTTTTGTATTTCTTGACTTTTTGATGATCAAGCTTGATATTCTTGAATGTCTTGATGAATTTTGATTTTTGAGACTAAATCTTGACCAAAAAGTCAAAGTTTGACTTTTTGTGCATCAATTGACTTTTCATCAATACAACTAGTTTTTTGGTCATCTGGTCAATTGACTGAGCAGAATTTGTGATACAAGACTTGAAACTTGACATGAGCATTCTTTGAAGGTCCATAATGATCCATGAAAGTTATTTGAAGTATTAGAAGTCCAATTGTCCTTGTGCAAGCTCAAACCCTAATTTTGAGGTATCAATGTTGAGGAGATGGCTTAACCTAGTCAATAATTGTGCAGGCTTGAGCTTTTGAAGATATTTGTGAGAAATGTCTTGAGAAAAGAGAGGGAAAATTTTGGGGTACAACAGCTTCTTCTTGGCAGTCACTTTCATATCAAATCTCTTAGGGACAGACCTAAGGATTTTTGTCACCCATTTATCTTCGATATTTTTTCTTCTAAAGCACTGGATGCATTAGAAATCCCAAGAATGTTCATATGGAATTCATTAATACTTTCATCATCCTTCATTCTCAGACTTTCAAATCTGGTGGTGAGCAACTGAAGTCTTGACATCTTAACTTTGGAAGTGCCTTCATGGGTAGATTGAAGAATCCCCCAAGCATCCTTAGCTACTTCACATGTGTTTACTAATCTGAAAATGTTCTTGTCAATTCCATTGAATATATCATTCAAGGCTTTAGAATTTCCAAGTGCAATTTAATCCTCTTCTTTAGACCAATCTTCTTCTGGATTTAACTTAGAAGTAGGTTCTCCATCTTCTCCCAATTTCACAGGGTGTTTCCATCCTTTTAAGACAGCTTTCTAAGCCCTGATGTCCAAAGATTTTAGAAAGGACACCATACGTGGTTTCCAAGAGTCATAATTTCTTCCATCCAAAATGGGTGGTCCATTCACAAATCCTCCTTCCTTGTCCATAGTACCAGAAAGTATCTTTCCTAGATCTCACCCAGATACAGAGCAGGATGCCCGCTCTGATACCAATTGAAATTATGGTATCAGATATGTGATATCGAAGGAGATGTCACGATAAAAATATCTGAGGAAAATATAAAATGCAACAATATAAAATCAGTAAAAACACAAGGGATTGTTAACCGAGTTCGGTGTACAATAACACCTACTCTGGGGGCTACCAAGCCAGGGATAAGTCCATTAAATAGTATCAATTCATAGACCCTCAGTAAACAACCAGTTTACGATCTAATCACTTAATCACTACCCGTACTATACTTCTACCTAAGACACGCCTAGGTATAAGGCCCTCCTCAAATCCCTTTAATCACTAACAGTGAAAAACAACTAAATTATTAAGTTTGAAAAACCTCAATCATTCAATACTTAAAAGCTTATGAATAATCCACAATTTACAACTCAAGTAACAAATTACAACTCAAGTATTAAAACAATACTAGAGTGTATTACAATTAAAATATTCAGACTTTTTTAACACAAGGATTATATTTTTCTTCAATTGATGCAGTTGTACGAATAAGGTTGCAAGTCCTTATAAAGGCGCATCAGCTTCTTTATGGGCTTGGGCTGAAAAACAAATATTGTAATATATTGAATCCCTTGAATATCTCCATGAAAGTAGGCCAAAATATAATCCATAAAGATAAGACAGATCGAAAAATATTCCTCTATATTTTTCGTAAGTTATAAACCAGCAAACCTGAATAAGGCACGCTTAAAAACAGGAAACAGAAAATCTGAAAACACGTTCAGATCAGAAGGCAGATGTCAAGACATCTACTTTGACATCATTCAAAATCAGTTGAGATGATTTACTTCAAATGTCAAGACATTAAGCAAAACATTACCAAAGAAATGTTATACCAAAATTGCTGTCAACAAACACTTACACACGCGTTAGCACAAAAATGAATTAACATGTTCTTTTTGAATGCTTTGAAAGAAAAGGCCCGAAGGCAAAAAATAGTTTGCATTGTTTGATATTTTTTACCTTGAAAATGGATTTGGAAGTTGTTAGATGTTTTATGCATTTTCCAAGAAAAAAGTTTTAGTCTTAAGGATGCAAAAGAAACGGAAAACATCTAAGGGAAACTATCTAAATATATCCCTAATGTTATCATACAATGATGGTCCAAAGGTCGAGTTTTGAAAGGGAAGTATCTACCTATGTTAGCATGCATGGATTACAGTCCTAATGTATAACTTGCATTAGAAATGAAACAAGTGAATCATAAGGGAGCATACAAAGGTTTAAAACCTAAGGGAACATGGCACATACAAGGATGAAAAGAAAACAAGTAATCAACAAGCTCAAGAGAGCACGCACATGTCATGAGCAGTGCGCACTAGCTCAAGTCAAAAGGCCTAACCAAGATATCGAATCATCGAGGTAGGTAAAAGGGCGAAGTTTCTGACCATAGATATCTCATCTAAGAAAGAAGGGGTCTTGAAGGCTACTCTTAACCAAGGTATCATGCTACCAAAGCAAGAATTATAGAGAGGGGAAATGAATGTCCAAGGTGACTAAGCACCTAACCGAGATATCGAGAATCGAGGTAGGAGATAGAAGAAAATATGAAAAAGCATAGAGTATCAACATCGTCTGATGTGATATCAAGAGAAAGTGTAGAGGATTGGTTAAAGATCTCTTTTCCATTTGACCGACTCGATTACGAGAAAAACACACTCTAAAGCATCAACGTACATCGTGGGCTAAGGATGACACAAACTGAAATTTCAGGGGTTGATTGAGAACCCTACTCTGCTTGCCTTCCTTGAGGACTTACCAATGGGAGAATGGTAATAGGACGCCTCTTTGAGGTCTTTGGGCACAAATGTAAATACATAGCATAATGCCTACTTCGAGGTAGGTCTTTAAACAATCAACAAACACAATTAAAAACAAGTGTAGAAGGCCTTCTAAAGGACATTAAACAGTGACTCCGAGAACACACTCTTTATTATCCTACTTATCATGATATCTAGAAAGTGATAAACTTCATAAACATAACCCAAGCAGTGAAGTAATACCAAACAGATAAAATGGTTATTATACAACAAGCAAGCAAAGCTAAAATACTCTGGAAAACTTTGAGTAAGCTAGCATCGACAAATGAAATGGTCAGAAATAATATTCAATACAGTCACCCAGTGTACAATGCGAAAATAAATCGCAAGCAATACACCTCAAGCCAATATCCTGCACTGATCCATGCTACACAAGAAAATGGTAAAATCCGAACGCATGTGTCATGACGAATCACATTCCAAAACTTGCACAATCTCACAATAAAGGTTAGAAAATAACAAGGGATATTAAATGTAACTCAACAATCGACATCACAAGTTAAAATGGCATATTATCATGCATGAAGTGAAATGCAACAAGCAATGGAGACATAAAAGTGAATTCCTGGCAGCATGTTCATCACACAAAGAAACGCAAAAAAACATCGATTGGAAACCGACACAACTCGACACACATGCCTCATAATGACCAAAACAAATGCAACAAAGCATAAACTGACAATTTAAACCAAATCCGGATGCATTTTAAAAAACGGGACATCACTACGCTTATTTGAAGAATAAACCCGAAAAATGTATCGAAACCAAGCAAACTCAATCACAAAGATTCATGAATGAACAATAAAGTATAGCCATGAATTATATGAAGATTAAACTCAATGTACATGTTGAAAAGCACCAAAATGTACTAAATTCAAAAATTTGGCGGACAAAAAGTCGGAACGGGATTGACTTAAAATCGCACAGTTAGCTACATACGTGCCAACAAACTCAAAAAAGTGGTTCCCATGAATTAATTCCAAGCGGAGGTACTACTTCCAAATCCCGGGAAGCAACTCCATAATCGTGTAAACCGAACTAAATTTCGATCTGAAACTGCAAAATCTTGATATAAATGTCATCCAAACATCCAATCCAAGTGCATTGAGCATTAACCATCGACAACATGTAACCTTATGCTTAAAATTATGTCCAAAGGAGGAATTAAGCCACAAAATCAAGTGTTGATTTAATTTCCGTATTCGAAGCTTTTATATAGAAAATGAGAGTTTGTTCACAAAATGAATTGGAAATTATATCAACACATGATTACTCCATAAAATAAACTCCACAAAAATTCCATAATTGACATGTGAACTTATAATTCAGTATTTAAGATTTCAATAATTTTTACCGAATTGAAAAAAAAATCACATAAATTATGTCTTTGCTTAACCTATGCCTCTTTTCAATATTTCAACAAAATTCAACAAGTCAAGGTTTAAGCATATTCAACAATTAAAGAATTGAATTCACACAATAACTCAACTCATGAAATTATGCTCAAAATTCAATCAATTATGGTTCAAGAATTTTATCAAACACATAATCTTCAAAAAATTCAACTCATGCTTTTAATCCAAAATCTCAACTCAATTCACAATTATTGAAATCCAATTTACACAAATCATATTCAATTCATGTAACTCTTAAATAAGGACTTCTAAAAGTCAATTAAGAAAAGCACTTAATCAAGTAGAGAATTCAAAAGATTACTGGAAATTGGAGATCAACCAAAGAAGGAAGATGTTCGCCAAAGATCACGTAACAGAGAGGAGGGAAAGTGCGAACGAATCAGCACGGTCGAAGGGAGTATAGCATCCGCGATCTCGTGGCGGATGGAAGAGGAGAAACAACGAGGCACAATGGTGGTAAGCGGCACGAATGAGGGCTTAGGTGACCGGATTTGGATCGAAGAGAGAAGAGGAGAAGAATTGAATACTTTTTTGATTTTTGGTTTGAATCTTGTTGATGAAGATTGATGATATTCTTGAGAAAATAGAGAGAAAAGTGGAGTTTGATCCTTGAGAGAATAGAGAGAAAATTGAGAGGTGTTTTTTGGAGTGAGAGAAATTATGATTTTTTGAATATAAACTCTCTCCAATTGGGCCTTGGATTTTAATTTAGGTTGGGCCTTGTTTTGATAGTGTCAGAAAATTTAATGCATAACATGATAAGAAAATGCCACATCATCATCGGTAAGAAATCTCGACTCGAGCTCAACATCAAAATTGAAGATTGCAAATTTTTTGATGTGATGCCGAAATAAAAGACTCAATCGAATAAACAACGGGAAAGTTATGAATTTTCGAAGATGCACAGACGGAGAGCAGAGTTAGCTAATGCATATTTTTCTCAGTGAATTTCACCGTTTAGCTTGGAAAGAATGTCGTGAACGAAAATCCTCCGATTAAAATCCAAACTCGGGGTCTGAAGAAAAATTATAGCTGACATAATTTATGAAATTATGCTGAAGGAATCGTCTCGATACGATAAAAGTAGAAGAAGTTACGATTTTTACAATATCGGAAAACAATGAATTAAAATTCTGGTTCAACACAATAAATTTCTATAGTAATCCATAATTCTGGGGACTTTCCTCAAAGAATTAGCTCTCGGCCCGAACATATAAAATGAAGATGACATCAAGATGAATTTTAATCCCAAAGAGCGGCTAAAAAAATGATCCAGGCGAAAGTTATGATTTTTAAACGTATGAAAAATAACGGTTCAACACAGTATTTTCACTATTTTTTCACTGTTTAGCTTCAAAGTACTCGCATATTCGGAGATCTTCCTCAATGAATTGGCTTCCGAGCTGAACATGAAAGATGAAGGAAATAACAAGATAGTTCATATGCTTTAAGAGAAACTTAAAGATAATTTTCCAGTATGAAGTTACGAATTTTTAAGCGTCTGAAAACCATAGAAACAGTAAATCCACTATATACCGCATTTCAAGTATTTTTCGCTTTAGAAAATCTTCCTCATAAAATTAGCCTTTGACATGAACATATGAAATGAAGAAGACCTCAAGACGGTTCCACTGACTGAATAATAATCACCGAACCACATTCTGAACTCGAGTTGTGAATTTTTGGGCCTGAAACGCACCGTACTGAATTTATGTCTACACAGTCTCAAATCGACTGAAACGCTTGACCTTTTGCATAATTCAAAGTTTGTTGAAACGCATGAGAGCTTGATATGATGATGACTTGCTTGTTTGTTGATTGGAAAATTTGGTACACGTGCGGAGTGCATTAAAAACCTGAAAACCCTGATTTCTACTTCACAATGCTGCTTAACGGAACATTGGTCTTTCATACTTAATTCTTGTAGAGAAATGCCTTGATTCTATGAGTATTTGACTATTGTACCCCAAAATTTGCCCTCTCATTTATCAATATTTTTCTCACAAGACTTCTTGGACTCAAGACAAGATTAGGGTTTGGTCAGCTCAAGACACCTCATCTTCACTGATAACCCAACATTAGGGTTTGAGTTTTCACAAGGATTTTTGGACCATCAATGCTTCATGTGACTTTCATACACCATCTTGGACTCCAAAGATTGCTCATGTTAAGTTTCAAGCCTTGAATCACATTTTTGATCAGTCAATTGGACAGTTGACCTAAAAATTAGCTGTATTGGGGAAAAAGTCAACCGTGGCCAATTTACAGTCAAACTTCATAATTTTTGATCCACAACAACATTTTATAATCATATGTACCATTTGATCAAGTTTGGATCAAGACTCCTCAAGAAATTTGATCAAATCATCAAAAGGGCAAAATGGTCAAAATTAGGGTTTTGACTGAGATAGGGCCATTTCTGATTTTTAACCTAGGCAATGACCAACTGAGTTCAAACATTATTTCAAGGGTTCAATGGCATCATCTTGACCTAATTACATGGTTCAAAAGATCTCAAGTTCATTGGATTGACAGATGAATTTTGCAGTCAACTGATCAAAAGTCAACTATACACTGAAAGGTCAAACTTTGACTTTTTGGTCAAAATCAAATGCCAAGGGTCATAATTCATCAAGATATGTCAAAATATGAAACTTGTTCACCAAGAAAATCAATTTTGAAAATTAGGGTTTTGAATTTGAAAAATTTCATAACTTAGAATTTTTCTAAGTATGGAAATTTTCTTATTTTTTCCCAACGTTTCACCACTTTTTCACCATGATGCATTTTGATTCAAAGAAAACTTACAACATGAAAGTTCTAGTCCTCCATGCAATATACAACTTTGCTTCACAATGTTTTCCCAAAATATGCTTGGATATCAAGTTATGAATTTGTGAACATAGATCCATGAACTAAATAACTTAGTGAAATTTTGCCCTAATTTAGGCAGATTTTTGACCTAACTTCATGGCAACTTTTCACCTAGTTCCAAGAAGTATCTCAAGTTGAATTTCAAATATGGATTATAGAGAACATTTCAAGCTTTACAAAATGTCCAAGAACTCTCCAAGATCATTTTTGGTTAGGGAGAATCGAAGAAGGGAAGTTGGCATTTTATCACTTTTGTTCATGCCATTTTCATAAAGTGTCAAGTTGCAAATCAGATCCATGATGCTTGTACCTTGCTTTACAGGTCCTAAACTCATTCTACACTCCATAATTAAATGCAAAATCAGAGGTTAGAGGCTTTATCTTTTCTTTTGGAACTTTACACAAGTAATAATTCCATTTTGGGCATAAAGGTTACAATGCCATTTTCATAAAGGAGAGATTTTTCAACTTTACAAATCTTGAGCCTTGGACCCGTCGCTTTGGTGAAAACAACTTCCACAGGTATCATGCAATGTGTACCAACTCCTATCAGCTCACAAGCCATCCAGTACAAGCATGTTGCAATGGTCACTTCACTTTCCTTCAAATGCAAGAAAAGGTTGCAAAAAGGTCAGAACTGGTATAGTAAGGGAAGAGTGGACTTTGTATCCATTCTATACAAATATACAAAGTTATCACAATGATGTGGAGGGATGCTTGACATCTGAAACTCTCAAAAACACAAAAACTCCAGATTTCTGCCCAAACATCCAATTTCTGCAAAACCATAGCAAACTCATTTTTTGCTCGTGCGTTTTGTGGCTTGACACTTGAAACATCTTATCCACATCATATCAAAGCTATCCAAGCCCTTACCTCGCATCTGTAAGCCCTGTTTCATCCATTGCCATTTTCAAACTTGGAGCTTGCAGCTTGACTTGTGCAAAGACTTCTGGCCATCCACAAAGCAAGCTAGGCATTTGAATAGCTTGAAGGAAGTTCAAGGAAGCTCACACGATCCTCAGGCCTCCCTCAAAGCCCCCACGTTGTCATCTCCAAATCCAGCTGAAGGAGGTATTTTTCTCAAACTCTATCTCTGTATTTAGGCATCCTCAAGCCACGATTTGTGAAGAAAAGGTGTAGTCTATAACATGGTGAAGCTGTACATATGCATACTTTTCATTTATATTAACTGAGCTAAGAGAATTTGAAGCTTGAAGTTCATAAAATTTCTAGGTCACGAATTAGGGCTGACAAAATTCTCTCTGATCTTTGAGAATTAGGTTACAAATCTTACATGGTTGGAATCGTGACATTAAATGCTACATGTTTCATGTTACAAGTTTTTGTTTTTGTGCAAGCATTTGAGAGTTGCAGGTTGAGCTGAAACGCACGTGAAGGAGAAGACAGAGGACAGGGACGAAGCTGTGCCTTGGGCTTTTTGGCGCTTCTGGCCTTTTTGTTTTTGCTTTTTGCACCTCCTGAATTGCTTTTGCACCCCCTCACTTATTTTGTTTATTTTTCATATTTTTTTTACATTTTTATATTTAGTGCTTTTGATTATTTTTTCTGAACATTTAAAAATCCTAAAAATAATTAAATAATTTTTTTATAATTTTATCATATTTTTTTATTATTTTTTTACATGAAAAATAGTTTATTTTAACAAATAGAACTTATTTTCTTATTTAATTTGTAAAAACAATAAAAATACTTAATTTTTTTTATTATGTTATTTATATACATAAAATATTATTTTCTACAAATACTTAATTTTTAATATTTATATATTATATTATTTATTATCTTCTTATACAAAAATTGGACAAAATAATAATATAGGGAACATTGTTTTCTTTTAATAAAAAATTAGGGTTTTCCCTTTTCAAAAATAATAATATTTTTTTCTCTTATTTATAGGGTTTAAATAAATTATTTTCTCATACATTAAACAAATACAAAACATTTTTTTTACATAAGTACATTTGCATTGCATTTTAAATATTTGTATATTTATTTAGTTCGCACAATATTCAATTGGGTTGTAATAGTATTTTTAGGGTTTATTTTGTGCAATACCCCCATTTAAAAACTTGTATCCCCCTCCCATAATAATTGTTGTAATAGTTTAGTTTACATTTACGCAATTTATCGCTTTTATACCATGTTTAGTAAACTAGGGTTTGTATGACAAGACCAAAAACAAAACAAATAGAAAAGACCTAATACAAGACAAATCAAATACGTGAAAAATGACACACATTGCACACAAGCATCCTTAGGGTTTCACCCACTTGATTGCCTAAATTTAAAATGACCATGTTACGCACGCGAAGTATCTTGGAAAAACAAAAATAATTATAAGATCATAGTCCCTCGATGACGCTATCAAAAGGTTGCCAAAAACAAAATGATCTTGGTCCCTCAAAAATGATAAGATACTTGGCAACATTGCTATCATGGTCATATGATGACCCACGCCCGTCCCGTTAACATCCAAAGATAGGGTTGTTTACCAAATCAATGGTAAATCAACAATGTCAAAGGAATAAAAATGTACAAGAAAGACATTTGAGTAGGTAGATAGCTTCTAAGTTACTTGCTCCATTTCAAACAATCCTTGCTATTTTCAAAAACACACACACATTTCAAAAATATTTCCAAACATCTTTCAAAACATTAAAACATTTTTCAAAAGACAAACATCTTTGTATATATTCTTACGAACGAGAATCATTACAAAGATTGCCTAAACGAATGGCATATTTTCAAAATACTTTCAAAACCACACCAAGCACCATTTCAAACAATTTCAAGCAAAGAAAGTGATCTAAGCAAGTAACTAAGAGCCCATGGAAAACCATGGATGAAAAGGGTGCTAGCACCTTCCCTTTTCATAATCTACCCCCCGAACTCAAGAAAACATCTCAAAGGCCTTTCCTGTGCTTTTTTACCTTTCCTTTTGGATAAAATAAAAGTCGGTGGCGACTCTTGCTAACCGCGACATTTGCAACGAAATGCAAAACCTCAAGTCAGTTCTCCCATCGTATCACATTGACCTAATGACATACATTTATTCATATGATGATGAAGTATAAGCCAATTAGGGTTAAAAAGAAGAGGGGAATTTTTGAGGTACAACAATAAGCTCGACATAACCCCATCGTATTGAAGTCGAGCCATTGAAGCCCGATAGGTTGGATCCCGCATAAGGTGACAAGTGGGATTTGTCGAGCTGCAGGGTCTGGTATAGAGGAGTGTACATGACATCGATGAAGCTCCCCTCGTCGACCAGGATGCAGTGCACGTCGAAGTTGGCCATCTTTGCTCGCACGAGCAAAGGAATGTGGGAGTTGGGAGCTCTACCTGGCAGTTCCTCGAGGTAGAAAGTGATGGGCTCAGATTTTCCCCAAAATCTATGAAGGGTGATGGTCTGGACCAGAGTCGCATCTATCAGCTCCTCGAACTTCCTTTTAACAGAATTCACAGAGAGAGTGTCAAATCCCCCGCCAGAAATGACCATGGTAACTGGGAATCTCTCCCATCTGTTATGGGTGAACAAGAGATCCTATTTCTCGACATCGTCAGGGATATGGAAATCCTCGGGTCGCGAAATGGACAGGGCAACTTGGTGGGGGCCAGTTTTGTAAGAGGATCGGGC